>OX366524.1:577500-1777500 GCA_947256265.1 Acronicta leporina
CATACCGGCGTGTACATTTGTACACCTCTGCCTAACCCCTTTGGGAATACAAGCGTGATGGCAGGGATGTTATGTTATTTTATTCATTTCTTAATAATGATAGCAACACATAAAATTGTCTAGACGAAAAACGTAAACGAAAAAGATGAGGGTATAAACAGTCCTTTTTTGCAACTTGAATGTCAATTCGAGTAAATTAAAATGCTCAAAATATAAGGTGCTATCAAAATATCTGCCACGGCTTTAATGGGAGGTAGTATTGTGTTTATATATTACAATATTGAAGAACTTTCGTACCCCGGAACAGTAAATTCAATTTTAGAAAATAAAGTAGTTAAATTAACATTGACTCTAACTGCATAACGCATCTGCATAACTTGGTTCACAAATTACGAGCGATGTGTAGCACCTTATATAGTTCTAATCTAGTCTTAAGTGTTATTCTTAGTAAACATTCTAAGACGATCGTAGTATCATTGAACCTTATTGGATTTGATTTCTTTCGTTACCCAGTTTATGTATGACTCCGATTGGTTACATATAATTACATCCAGTTCAGACAAGAATTTTATAGATTCTTGAATAGAGATTACGATTTGTTAGATATGTCTGTCTGTAATATTTTAATGTTTTTGCCTAAAAGTGTCATTCAACATATTTAATGACATTCAGGTTCCTTAGTAATAACCATTTTAGGTTTTTTTTTAGACAATTTTTGCCACTACCTAAGAGTTTCTCCTGTATCGTGGGTGCGTTCACAAACACAAATTCTCACATACACAAATACCCAGACCAGATAAAACCAGTCTTATGCATTGTTTGTTTGGTTTTTATAAATATATTTGTGTTTTATCATTGTTTCAGACTCCGGAACCATCGAAAAAAGTGTGGCTGTTTGAAAACGATTAATTTCATGTAAACCGGTTATAAATATGATTTTCTCATAATAAAAACATTATTATAAGGAACTGTTTTATACACCGTGAATTTTTAGTCGTTTTGGAATCGAAACATGGTAACTTGGGATAATTATTAATAGTACTTATAAAAACTATTAAATTAACTGTACTTTTTATAATAAAAAAGTTTGCAACAAAAAATTTTTTGGTTCCCTTTTTCGAGTTTGGCTGTAGTAGTGCACCAGGCATGTTATACCGCTTACTTGTGTATGTGTAACATTGAATGACATCGATCGTAGTGATTGTAGTAGGTACCTAAAATTGAGTGGAGTTCTCGTTTTTTGTTCGTATATGATATTGCTCATAATGATTATTTAAATAATTAAAATAACTAAAAAACCCGACTGCATAAAAACACTTTAAAAAAAACTAAAAAGACAAAAACAAGTCTAGTAGTCCAGACCTATATGTAATTTTGTCTTTTTAGTTTTTTTTAAAGTGTTTTTATGCAGTCGGGTTTTTTAGTTATTTTAATTACGTAACTTGTTTCCGGATTTTTAGTGCAAAACTACGAAAAATTATTTATATGAAAAAGTAGATGATTTCCTACAAGTCCCTTAACAATAAAGTAATGTAATGCTTTCGCTAATTGCTACCGAAAATTTGAGAATACATGATACGGAATGCTCAAAACATATTTTTCAGCCCACATATTAAAGCGCATAAAATCCGCCGTTTTGTTTTTTTTTTAATTTCATGTACCCAGTGAGACTCGTGCCATCAAGACAAATCTAATGAGGTATCATTTATCTAAATCGGTTGAATAGTTACGAGCGGACATAGGAACGGACATACATACATACATACACGTCAAACACATAACCCTCCTCCTTCGGCAGTCGAGTAAAAAGAAAAAATATTGTCTTTAAACTAAACATTAATAGGTTCTATTATCGATATAGAGTCTTAACATTTTCTGTTCCAAAACGACTAAAAAGTGTCGGTGTATATTCTAAATTATAAGATTTTTCTTGTGGATGATAGAACTTTCTTCTGAACATAGCAGTGGGTGATTGTGGATGATAGAACTTTCTTCTGAACATAGCAGTGGGTGATTGTGGATGATAGAACTTTCTTCTGAACATAGCAGTGGGTGATTGTGGATGATAGAACTTTCTTCTGAACATAGCAGTGGGTGATTGTGGATGATAGAACTTTCTTCTGAACATAGCAGTGGGTGATTGTGGATGATAGAACTTTCTTCTGAACATAACAGTGGGAGGATGATAGAACTTCCATAAATATATCAGACTACCAGTGGATGATTTTGGATGATATAATTTCCTTCTGAACATAGCAGTGGGTGATTGTGGATGATAGAACTTCCTTCTGAACATAGCAGTGGGTGATTATGGATGATAGAACTTCCTTCTGAACATAGCAGTGGGTGATTGTGGATGGTATAACTACCTTCTAACCAAATCCAGTTTTAATGTGATGTGACAATATTATCTTCGTTACACATAGAAATTTGGCCTAGTTCGATATACATAAAGTTGAAAAACTATCGTTGCGACCTTGACCGAAAGTTCGGAAACTTTGATGTCGTTGGATCCCTCATGAACTGACAGCGGAGCAGAAGCGGGCTCGCGTGGAATGTTGCTCACAGATGCTACTGAAGTACGACCACGGACATTCTAATACTGTTTATGACATTGTCACAGGAGACATACCATCATACCATCACGCCTGTATTCCCCAATGGGTTAGGCAGAGGCGTACTAATGTACACCCACAGTTCGCCGGTATGTTTAGGTCCCATGTAATAGGGGGCGAGCCTATTGCCATTAACCGGGCACAAATTCCTAACTCCGAGCTGCTACTGGGAATTTCATCGAAAAACCCAATAACACTTTGCTCGACCTGGGAATCGAACCCAGGACCTCTAGCGTAGCAGTCGCACTCAGGACCACTTAGCTAATGAGGCAGTCACAGGAGACGAAACGTTGATTTATTATTTTGAACCCGAAAAAAAAAACAGCAGTCTTGTGAATGGGTGTTTGAAAATGAGCCAACAAAAAGTAAGGCAGGCGAGAAACGTTGGTAAAAAAATGACCGCGTTTTTTTTTCTCAGATATGGGTCTCATCTGTACAATTCCACTTGAAGATCAAAAGAGTGTTAATGCCGAGTGGTATTCTACCATTTATTTACCCAGAGTGTTAGAAAAAATCGCGAAAGACGACCCAAAAGCCGCGTTCTCACATCATGACGACGCTTCTTCACACACGGCCAACTAAACAAAGTCATTTTTAGCTTCCGAAAAAGTACAACTCGTCACCCATCCTGCGCATAGCCCCGACCTAGCACCCTGTGATTTCTGTATTTTCCCCAAAATCAAAGATTTGATGAGAAGTTTCAGATTTACCAACTCCGAAGAAGCAGTGATAGCGTTCAATCAATACGTAGAAAACATGCCTTCAGATCTGTGGTCCTCCTGTTTTAAAAAATGGTTCGATCGCATGAAAAAAATATTTAAAATGTAAAGGAGAGTATAAAATATTTAAAATGTAAAGGAGAGTATTTTGAAAAGCTATAAACATAAAATTTTGGTTATAACATGTTGTTTTTTTTAAGTTACGCAAAACTTATAGTGTGACCTACGTATTAGTATATAAGTATATGGATTACATAATTATAACTACCAAATAATTGTTTTATGGTTTCAGCCATCCAGAGCGGAGGGTGACAGTTTTTTTAAATTACGGTATTGTTAATATAGGACAAAAAAGAAATAAAATAGCTTAACATTGTTGTTACTTCTGGACCAGGTATTATTTAATAGGTCTTATCATCTATTTTGAGTGATCTGTCTGATATGATCGAATAACAACTCAATTGTGTCAAAACGTTACTGATAACAAGTTCACGACATATGCTGCCAACATTTTATTTTAAATACGAGTATTTGACAAAACGTTTTTAGTTATATCAAAACGTTGCTTGTGGAAGATCAAAATGGTTAGCGAAGATGTTGAAAATAAAAAACCAAGTAAGTGTTTTCGATTTATTTAAATAGTCGGGGAGTTTAAAACACTGATGGTAAGCGATTACCGCCGCCCATGGATATCCGCAAAACCAGAGCAGTCGCAAGTGCGTTACAAACCATTTAAACGGGTTTGGGCCTCCGGTATCTTCACTCACTCGGCGAAACATAACGTAAGCGTTGTTTCAGGCTGGTTTTCTGTGAGGCTTTGGTATAACTCCAGTCGAGGCAGCCTATTCGTGCCGAAGCGTAGCTCTTCCTCGGTCAATAACCTATAATTACATATCATATAGTCTCAAAAAATAAATACATCAAGAAGTCGGAAAAAACCACTGGGTTAGGGTAAATAAACAACTTCGAACCCAAAAATGAAATTTAATATTTTCTTGTCTGTTTGTTAGGGGTGAGCGTAAATCTACTGAATAGATTTTAATTTTGGAGCCACCCATACAAAGAAGAGATCATCACTGTTGGTTTTGATTAATTAATTTTTGGTTTTCATTTTTAATCCTAAGTGTGCGAAGCTGCGGGAAAGAGCTAGTGTTATAATAATAACATAATAAGCTATCATTAGCATAATGTTTGGTGGCTGTCGGAGACTTAACTTCCACTTTATTTCTTCTGATAAGGATCATAGAACTAAATTGGTAAACATTAATACTACACATTAATAGGTTCTATTATCGATATAGAGTCTAACATTTTCTGTTCCAAAACGACTAAAAAGTGTCGGTGTATATTCTAAATCATAAGATTTTTCTACTTAAACGTGGTATTGTTTTATTTTTACCAAAGCAAAGAAAACTTCTTAAATAAATTATCATTTAAGCAAAAAGAGAGTTTACCTTATTAATTTGAAAGCCAGCGTGTTTTTGTGATTATGTAACTCTCAATCCAATTATTCACATTCTTTCAAGGGCCTACCCATTTTAGTGGTTTTTTTTTTTTGTCTGAAGCACTTAAAAAAAAGAAACTAAACCGACTAAGTACACAAGGAGTGTGTGACGCGCCTCCACCCTTTACATTGTTTAAATTAGCTTGTAGGAGGAGCACTATTATACCGATATCCAAGATATACACTCGTATTTAATTTGACACCCAAGACACGTCATTACACACAAACGAAAATAAATTATAATAACACTAGCTTCTGCCCGCGACTTCGTCCGCGTAGCGTAATGATAATATAGCCTATAGCCTTCCTCAATAAATAGGCTATCTAAAACTGAAAGAATTTTTCAAATCGGACCACTAGTTCCTGAGATTAGCGCGTTCAAGCAAACAAACAAACAAATTCTTCATAAATTAGTATAGATAGTTAAAATGTGCCGCTTACAAATCAGTGCTACGTCAGCATTATGCCGATTGCGACAAATCAACTTAATGCCTCATACTTAAAGCCTACTGGACTTTCCATGCATAAGTAGGGTCGCTTACTGAGGACCCAAGTTTGCTGTATCAGACTTGTAAGATATATGGTATACAATGTCGTCATAAACCAATAATGCTAATTACTAAGTACTATTTTTAATATAGCAAATTTCAGGCTCAGGCCAAAAGGAGGGAGTACATAGCAGTGGGTGATTGTGGATGATAAAACTTCCTTCTGAACATAGCAGTGGGAGGATGATAGAACTTTCATAAACATATCAGACTACCAGTGGATGATTTTGGATGATAGAATTTCCTTCTGAACATAGCAGTGGGTGATTGTGGATGATAGAACTTCCTTCTGAACATAGCAGTGGGTGATTGTGAATGATAGAACTTCCTTCTGAACATAGCAGTGGGAGAATGATAGAACTTCCATAAACATACCAGTGGATGATTGTGGAGGATAGAACTTTCTTCTGAACATAGCAGTGGGTGATTGTGGATGATAGAACTTCCTTCTGAACATAGCAGTGGGTGATTGTGGATGATAGAACTTCCTTCTGCACATAGCAGTGGGTGATTGTGGATGATAGAACTTCCATTTGAACATACCAGTGGGTGATTGTGGATGATAGAACTTTCTTCTGAACATAGCAGTGGGTGATTGTGGATGATAGAACTTTCTTCTGAACATAGCAGTGGGTGTTGAAATGAAACTACTTTTTACGGATTTTATCGCGGTATATTGATATTATTTTGTTCCCGACGTTTCGGATCCTTTACAGCATCCATGGTATCCAATATACCGCGATAAAATCCGTAAAAAGTAGTTTCATTTCAATGTCTAATATTCGCGTAAGTATCAGAAATCAGTATAGCAGTGGGTGATTGTGGATGATAGAACTTTCTTCTGAACATAGCAGTGGGTGATTGTGGATGGTATAACTACCTTCTAACCAAATCCAGTTTTAATGTGATGTGACAATTATCTTCGTTACACATAGAAATTTGGCCTAGTTCGATATACATAAAGTCGAAGTACCTATCGTTGCGACCTTGCCCAAACAATTACCTACTTGAATTATAAAGGTGCAGTGACAGTAGACGTGACTATGGACTCCTAAGTTACAGGTCTCGAGTTTGAATCATGTGCGTATTAAAAAGGAATTATCACACAACAGCTATTTTATATCCTCATAATTACGGTGATGGAAAACATTGCAGGGAAACCCTGCTTTCTTGATGACGTGTGGTGTCGGCTAGCGCCTACTTTGAGAGTATTTATTGCTCCCATTTATTTTGTTCTATTAAATAAAATAATTACTTCAATCATGCACGAAAAACCGGCATCGATTCATGGTGGATATTCCGAAAATTCGAACGAAACGCTTCAAGTCCACATTTATCATGCGTACCGCGGAAATGTGGAATGCGCTTCCCGAGTGGGTCTTCCCCGATAGATATAATCTGGTTGGCTTTAAATCACGAGTGAATCGGTTTCTTCTAGGCAAGCGCGCTCCATCTTAGGTCGCAGTGTCGCTTAACATCAGGTGAACTGGCGATCAAGCGTAATCCTATCATGAATAAAAAAAAAAAAATGAATCTGCCATAATAGAAGTAGGTAAAGTAAAAATAATTCATTATCCGATAAGTAAAAATACTTACTAGTTTTCTTAATCCTACTATCTTACTAATATTATAAATGCCTAAGTTTGTGAGGATGGATGGATGGATGTTTGTTACTCTTTCACGCCAGAACGGCTGAACGGATCTGGATAAAATTTGGCACAGAGATAGATTATAGTCTGGAATAAGTATGGGCTACTTTTTATCTGAAGTCCACGCCGACGAAGTTGCGGGCAGAAGCTAGTAGAATACTAATTCCGTGCCTCAGTTTTACTTAATTTTTTATTACTAGACTTTTTGTTTGGTTGGCATTTATCTTCTAGAAAATTTTACGAAAGGCACCATTTTATTATGCGCGAATATGCAATATGATAAAAAGGAACCATTAGATGTAGAAACATGCGATTCTGAATATTTATTAAGTGAGAAAACATTAAAACGAGATAACAAAGTAGGGGAAGACCTAGATGAAGTTTTGTAGAACAAGTGAAGGAAATGGTGGCAATCGAGTCGTATCAAGAGGTAAAACGGAAAGCAGAAGATAGAGAACAGTGGCGTTGCCTCCAGCGAAGACCGGCTGAGCTCTTAAATAAAAGAGAGAGGTGAATCTGCGCCTTGTTAAAAAAAAACGGGCAACGCGAAGCAACTTGCGTGTAGCAGAACCATATGGTAGATACGTTAAAAGTTGGCAGTTGGCAGTACACACAGATTTTGAACAATCTATAAATTAACTTTTTATTCTTATTATAACTTAAGTAAGTAAGTAAGTGGAAGAGCCATGTTTCGGCACGAATGGATCTGCTCGACAGGAGTGGCACGGCCTCACTGAAAACCGTATAGAGAAACAACGTTTACGTTGTGTTTCGCCGAGTGAGATCCTATTAAAATAAATACAGTAGCCCAAGGACGAACACTTTCGAAAGCGTATTCGCATCGAAATCGAGAATAATTTGTATGAGAAGGAGGTTAATGAACGTAGATGAAGCGAAAGTGGTGTGCCAGGATCGTAGCAAGTGTAGTCTCTGCCTACCCCAAAGGGAGACAGATGTGAAAATATGTATGTATGTATGAGATTCGTAGCAGAAAAAAACTCATTCGTTTACGATACGAATTCGATAGTTGATTGTTCTTGGGCTACAGAGTTATCTAAACTCAGTTCTATTATGCCATAAACAATGCGAACCACATTGTTTTCGCTCTTGCATTAGGCGTTCGTGACATTGACTGCCATGCTATGCAATGAAAACAATATTGACAGTGTCTGCAGCGCGCGCGCAAAGCCTGCGCGTCGTTCGCGCAGCCTGTTCGAAATTAGTTTTAATTTTATAAAATAATATAAGTAGTGGAAATAGAAAAACAATAGTAATTCGGTATTATAAAATATATAAAGTTTTTTTACATTTTTAATTCAAATTAAGCAATAAAGTATTTTATTTGTGATTGTTTAGGATCAAATTTATAGTAAAAATGACAACTGAAGAAGGAGTTATTAAGGTTGCTAAAGGTAAGAATACACATTAATTTTTGTGTTTAATTGTATTTTCAATGTCATAACTTAAATTAAATATCTCTCTCAATAATGAATCGAATCATTTGTAAAAGGGAAAGGGACATACCATCACGCCTGTATTCCCTGAAGGGCAATGTAGAAGTGTAGGTACTAAACCGGAGAACACAGTTTGAATCCTGCGTTAGATTGAATCAATTCAAAAATATATATTTTATAACTTTAATAAAGTTGACATACCTACCATCATACCTGTGTTCCCGCAAGGGTTAGGCATAGATGTACCCATGTACCTACATTGTACACACACAGTTTGTTGGTATTTTTATGTCTGAGTCATAGCTATTATCCGGGCTCAAATCCAAATTCCGAGTTGTTACCGATATTCATTAAACTGCCTCATTAGCCCAGTGGTCCTGAGCGCGACTGCTACACTAGAGGTCTTGAATTCGATTCCCAGGTCGAGCAAACTGTTATTGAGTTTTTCTATGAAATTTCCAGTAGCGGTTCGGAGTTTGGAAGTTGCCCGGTTAATGGCAATAGGCTCGCCCCCTTTTACATGAGACCTAAACATACCGGCGAACTATGTGTGTATACTGTACATTAAGTACGCCTCTGCCAAACCCTTCAGGGGATACAAGCGTGATGGTATGTTGCTGATATTTGTGAGTGAAGCAGACATAATTATCAGAATTATTGAAATTGAAATCTGAAATAATATTGTAAACTACGTTCTTTGGTTATTGTTATTGGATTTAAATAATTTATTACCTGTTTAAAATGAAGACATAATAATAAAAAAAAATGCACAAAATATTTAAAAAAAAACTTAAGTAGAGGGCACTGTTTTAAACTTATTTTCATTCGAACAGCTGTACATATTTGAATTATTCATTCAAAACATTTGTGTTTGATTTAATGAGATACGATACTTAGTAAATATATACAAGACCTTGCCACATAAATCAAAAAGTAGTGAATTTATTATATCAAATTTGGTTGAACTATAAAACTATTTTATGCGCAACCTATTTCGCCAAGGTGAATGTATAAAATGTATACAATAATGCAAAACTTCTGTTTTAAAATTATTTTGAACAATTTTAAACACTATAAACAACGTTTACTCAATACCACTGCATAGTGGTATTGAGTAAACGTTGTTTATAGTGTTTAAAATTGAGAAAGGGGTTAGTAGTTAGTAGGGTTAGTAGAGAAAGGGGTGATAGTATCTATGTATGTAACTGCATAGTTACATACATAGATACTATCACCCCTTTCTCCCGCAGATTAGGCAGAAACTATAGACCGCCACTTGCCACGATTCTTGCTTATTCTTTTGCTTCTTCCACATTCATATAATCTTCTCTCGATGCAGGTACCTATATGATAAAATTAATAATAAAATGTACCTTTAAACAATGTATATTCTAGTTATCATTGAGGAAAAAAGTGTAAGTCACGTAGATGATAATTATGTCTTTTTACAAACTATAATGCTACTAATATTATTAGAATTTTTGTGAGGATGGATGGATGGATGTCTGTTACTCTTTTATGCCAGAACGCCTGAACGGATATGGAAAAAATGGCACAGAGATAGATTATACTCTGGAATAACACATGGGCTACTTTTTCTCTATCGGACCCAATTCTCAAGTTCACGTAGGCGAAGTCGCGGGCAGAAGCTAGTATCATCTATATAACGCTTACGTTGTGTTTCGCCCATTGAGTGAGGATACCGGCGGCCAAAGCTCTTTTAAAAGGCCGGCAACGCACCTGTGACTCCTCTGGTGTTGCGAGTGTCCATGGGCGGCGGTAATGGCTCACCATCAGGCGATCTGTCTGCTTGCTCATCCCTATGACATAATTTTTGTTAATTAATAGTAAAATAGTCACAACGGCGCTGAACACATTAGAATCTGGGTTTAATTCCCGGGTCAGTTATTGAGTTGATGAAATTCTCAGCTCGAGCGTCAAAATAATTACCTACAATAAGGTGTAAAAACATACCTACATACGAGTACATACATGATTGATAGTATTATGGATCAATAAAAACGTTGATATAAATTGCCAAGCCATACCGAGTCTAGTTGCTTCGTGATAAGCATGCAGTCACAGAAGATAATTAGCAATTTGTTTACAAACTAAACTCTACCGAAGCCAATTTTAGTGAATCGAATTTATTGTGTCTTTGTAGGTAACTAAATGCTTCTTTGAAAACGTATTTAGGAACAAAAAAAAAACTTATAAACACGTTCACTTATTTTTATTATTATTAGCAGTTGATACTTAATATTGTAAAAATATTAAAAAAGGTGGACGTTCTCATTGAATCGCAAAAGTTAGTAAGACATTTTAGTAAATGAATTAGTAAAAAATATAAACAAACACATTGATCGCTCTCTCACTTTTTGTGACCTTGAAAGGTCTTTGTTCAGCACAATAAAATTATCGCGTGCCTTTAGTAACACTAAAATAGTTTCTCTAGAAGACAGATCCAAGTTCGCAAATAATAACTATTGCGAAAATAAACCTTTTCTTTAAAACGTTCTTAAAAAAAATCTCCTGTAACATTTAGGTGCATTTCATCTGATTTGAAGTAGTTAGACTGCTACGCTAGAAGTCCTGGGTTCGATTCCCAGGTCGAGCAAAGTGTTATTTGGTTTTTCTATGAATTTCCCAGTAGCAGCTCGGAGTTTGGAATTTGTGCCCGGTTAATGGCAATAGGCTCGCCCCCTATTACATGGGACCTAAACATACCGGTGAACTGTGGGTTTACATAAGTACCTACGCCTCTGCCTAACCCTTCGGGAATACAGCCGTGATGGGATGATGAGATGGGTAAGCAATACTTACTTAAATATATATATTTGGTTGGTAGATTTCACACGGCAAAATCTCTCAAGCGTGCAGGTTTCCCCACGACTGCCTTCAGATTACACGGTGATGGAAAACCATCAAGTCGTAATAAATTATTATTAATACGTTCATGAACTCCTACCTGTCGTTTGTTATGTAACTAAGCTATCACAGCAGAGAGCGAAATGTATTTGATCATTTTACATTCCATAATCTCTCTCTACTATTATAAAATTGTAAAAAACTGTCTATTAAACATTGAAGATATTTAAAAAAAACAAGTGTTAGGGTATATAAACATCAGCGAACCCAAAAATATGATTTTTAAAATTCTTGCCTGTTTGTCTGTTTGTTACGGGTTGGCGCAAAAAATACTAAGTAATTAGATTTTAATTTTGTTTTCACTGCTGGATAGTATAGATATGCTCCAACTTAAAAACTGGTATACCTCTTATCTCAAATAATTAAACGGATTCTCAGATACAGCTTGACCTCTCTGATGTATAGAGATAGACCCATAAAAAGAAGAGATCATCACTGTTGGTTTTTGAGCCCCAGGTGAGCGAAGCCGCGGGCAAAAGCTAGTTAAAAAATATTGATTGTCCAGAGGAGCTTGAATTACCCAAAAAAACGTAATACCAAAATCCTACTTCCTACTAATAATTATAAATGCAAAAGTGTGTGAGTATGGATGGATGGATGGATGTTTGTTACTCTTTCACGGATATAGATTATAGTCTGGAATAACACCTGGGCTACTTTTTATCTGAAGTCCACGCAGACGAAGTTGTGGGCAGAAGCTAGTTAATCATAATCCTAACCACATTTTATCAAATTGTGTTATTATTCGGATTAAGATGTCGTGAATATAGGTTCCTATACCTATTTCGTCTTCTACTATTAATATTTCACTGGAAATAAACGACCGGAAAATCGTTCCAAACTTGGTAAAGTTATTTGATGATTAAACGAACTTACCTGTACGTGAAGTTCGATCACAATTACTCTCAAGCTTCGTTCTCGATATTTGAATTAACACAATGTAGTTTCACACATAGACTCGCCATTTCGCACTGTATTTTAGAGAAAAAATAAATAATAAAAATGAAATGTGGGTATACGGAGAACAGACGTTACCTTTCACAGTCTCTGTTTTGCAGCCGTCATTTAGTTTGTAGAGTTGCTAAGCTGTTTGGCACCTATTTCACGACTAGAAGTCATGGGCAGCCTGCTTGGGGGGGTGGGATTCTAATATCTTCGAACGAAGCTCTTCGAGTAATTGTTATCGAACTTCACGTACAGGTAAGTTCCTTTAATCATCAATTACTCTCAAGCTTCGTTCTAGATATTAGAATTAACACAATGTAGATATTTAGAGAGAAAAGACAAGTCGTGAAATAAATAAGGTAAATTGTATATTTACTCATTCTCATAAATGTTCAATCACCATACCAAACTCTTTTTTTTTTTGTAAAATAAATTAACGTTCCGTAACGAATGGTTATCCAAAATAATATTGTAAATTATAATAATTATTAGATAATGATCTAAACTTTTTATGTAGATTTATTAACTTAATACATTTCTAGCAAAATCACTATTAGTAGAAACAGAGCTTGAAATTACTTTATTATAGAATTTTGCAAAGACTGTGGAGTTTTTACTCCAACCAGCTGTGTTTCTAATAACATCCAGGCTAATCCCTGACATATATGCCTTTGAAGTAGATGCGTGTCTGGTGCTGTGCGCGGTGAACACAGAAGTGTCAATGCCGCTGCTTTGCAGCACACTTTTAACCCATCTACTTAAAGTTTGTGAAGTTACTTCTCGGTGAGGCTTCCTAAATGAAATGAACGAGAATGGATGATTTTGACGCAGATCTTTAGTTACTTACAGGTATGTACTTAAGGTACTTGCAGGATATATTTCGGGCCGCTGAGGGAAAAAAGGCAAAGTAAGTATCGGTTGAACTGACCCCAAACGTGATGTTTTAATTAAATCCGGAATTTTGATGATAAACCCTGAATCAGACTTAATAATGTTGTGTATATCTATTTTTGATAAAGTTTGCGCCCTGTGGGCTGTAACCAGCGCCAGGAGGGTAACTAGCTTTTTATTAATTTTCTCAATAGTTAAGTTTTCATTGGGATAAAAACTTGCTAAATAATTTAAGACTTGGTTGGTATCCCAAGTTAAATTATATTTTGGTAAAGTGGGCCGCAGACGAAATATTCCCTTAAAATATCTTTGAATTACACTATTACAAAGTTTTTCCTGACCCAGCAGTAACGATAGAGCGGAACGACAACTGTTTAGCGTACCATATCTCGCGCCAGAGTTGTATATTTGCGTTAAAAAGCAGAGGACATCGGAAAGTGTAGCACCGTAAGCATTAATATTATTTTCCTGGCAATGTAAGAACCATTTTTTCAGACAAGTGTCATATTGCTTGATTGTGTTGTCTGAGAGTGATGCAATCAGTATGGGGATGGATGACTGCGGGATTTCCCTTCGGAGCAGTGACGTCCGGATAGCATCCCGGCAACCAGGGTAATATCAAGTCATTACGGGAATTTAAAATAAGAGGTTTTGATACAAGAAGACTTTTGAAAAGTGGGTACCAGGGTTGAGTTGGCCATTGTGGCACAACAACGATGCCGGTCGCCTTTTCATTTATAATTTTACGTAAGGTCCTTAAAATTATAGATATAGGTGGAAACGCGTAGAAGAATATTTTATCCCAGGATATGGTGAAAGCGTTAACCGCATAGGCATCTGGGTCTCTGTGCCATGAAACATATAGTTCACATTTATGATTAGTTCTACTTGCGAATAGATCTATACAAGGGCTACCAAAATAATTTATAATAGTATCATAAGCATTTTGAGAAATCTCCCATTCGATATCTGCGTGGGATCTTCGCGATTCGGCGTCTGCTACTACGTTATCAGAAGAACGAATATAATCTGCATGAACTATGATTTTACGCGCTTCACACCATTGCCATAATTGCATTGCAATGTTGGATAAGTGCGGGAATTGCACTCCACCCATTCTATTTATATACGAAATTGCTGTTGTATTATCGATACGTAATAATATTTGACAGTCTTTAAAATTTTGGGCAAATACTTTTAGTCCTAAAAAAGCAGCAAGAATCTCTAAATAATTAATATGCAATGAACGTTGATGTTCGTCCCAAGGACCATTTGCAGTATCGTGGCCACAGGCAGCCCCCCACCCCGTTGTTGAGGCATCTGTAAATATTTCCAAGGCATATTTATCACCTTTTATTTTACTTACAGAGTGATTCATGGCATTTTGCCACCAATCAAAAATGAAAGATAAGTTATCCGGTATTGTCATAAACTTATCGTAGTCATTTTCCTCTTTAAGGTTTAAAAATATACACCTTTCAAGGTCTTTAGTGTAAAGCCAGCCATAATCGACAGCTTGGCATGCAGATATGAGTAATCCTATTAAACGAGCAAATTCTCTAATTTTGCATCGCTTTAATTTTTTAAACTTATGTATTTCTTTTTTAATCCTTTCTTTCTTTTCTATAGGTAATCTAACTTCTAATTTTTTTGAGTCAATTATATTTCCTAAAAATTTACAAGAGTTACTTGGAACTAATGAGCTTTTCTCAGTATTGATAATAAATCCCAAGGATTTTAATAAAAGTTTTGTGTCATTAATATTTTGTAGATACTCATCATATGAATGGCCTACGAGGTACAGGTCATCTAAATAAAAAGTGGATAAATATCCCTTGGATCTTAGCAGCCTTGCAACTGGTTTGAGAATCTTTGTGAAAACATATGGTGCTGTGTTTAAACCAAAGGGTAAAACATTAAACTCATAAAGATTTCCGTCCCATTTAAAACGTAAATATTTTCGCGAATTTGGGTGCATTCTAACTAAGAAGTATGCATCCTTTAAATCAACTGTAGCCATAAAACAATTTTTAGAAATCAGTTTTATAGCTGTCCTTAAATCTTTGAGTTTAAAGTGTTGAGTTATTATAAATTTATTGAGTCGTTTTAAGTTTAATATAAAGCGCTGTTTACCGTTTGGTTTGGGAACAAGAAATATGCTAGAAATAAATCATCGCAAGGCTGACATAATGAAATTGCACCAATAGATATCAAATTTTGAATAGACTCTCTAAAAGCTTTATACTCAAGGAGTGAATATTCAGGTTCGATTGGGGCTACAGACTGTACTACTGGACTTGAGAAACTAATTTCATAGCCTGAAATCCAGGAGAGTATAATTGGATTATCAGTAATCATAGACCACTGCTCATAATAAAAACAAAGTCGCCCTGCGGGTTTTACCGTATCTATCGCCTGTGACGTGGTGCTCGTTGACGCGATGACGTCCTGGAAGCGTTGTGCTGCGTCGACGTCGATGTTGGCCTCGGAGTCGGATTCGATGTTCGCGCGCCTCTCGCTCCCCCCGTCGGCGCTGATCTGCGGCCCGCAGGGGGAGCTCGGTAGTTTAAAGGCCTGGCAGGGGCCTTTCCCATTTTTTGAGCATCAGATTTTACAGTTAACGCTGACCTAAGCTCGGCTCCAGATTTGCTTATTATTTTTGCCGATTTCAATGTTTCAGGCAAGTTGTTTCCGAAGAGGGTCTCGTCTATTTTAGTTTTTTCCAGTTGATCTTTAAGTTCCTTTTTTACAGTAGATAGGATAAAGAATCGTCGTGAGATCGAATCAGAGTGTTGTATGTCGCTCAACATTCGAGCCGAATCCATCAGCAGCTTTAGTAGCTCAGGGTTTTTATTATTTGAAGCTAGAATCAATGTGATCGCTTCACTGAGGGACGATAAGGCACACGCGGTAAGTGCCTGCTTATTTTCGATTCCCTTGTCTCGTTTAGCTTGACTTTCTACTAATGCTGCTCGGATCTCTGGATTGAGAGTGGGTGCTTTTATTAGCTTGCAGTTAGACGGGACAAGATATTTTTCCTTCAATTTTTTACGAATCTGTTTCGAAAGACCAGAAGTAGCGATGTGGCTTAATCTTATAGCCAGATCTTTTTGAATATCCTTACCATACTCCTTAGCAGTGGTAGGGTCCTCGCCTAGAATTTTTAATAAGTCTGGATCCAACTCGGACACTTGTTCCTGAACTACAGTAGAGTGATCGAGTTCATTGACTTGCATCACGGCTGACTGAGGCGCGGTACACTGTTCTGGGGTAGCGGAGAGCAGCAAGAGCAGCGGTTGCGTATCGGCCGCGGCGGCAGTGGTTGGTGGTTGCGGGATATCGGTGGTGCCAGGTGGGTTGACGACAGGGTCAGGCAGCGCATATGCCGCGTCGTCGCTGTATTCATCGGGTTCCAAAACGTTGTATCGGGCGTCGTCCGTCCAGTAAGAACATCCAGGTAAGGAGTCTTCTCCGTTCTCAGGAGCTACATCACCAAAGCTGATGCCCTTGTCGCTCACTGGAAGCGAAATTATTATTTCGCTTAAGATTTATAATAGTTTACAACGGTTGTGAGACTCCTGGTTGAGAAACACATATACCGGTAGAAAACAATTTAAAGTTACTCAAGGGTTCTGGCAATATCTTCTTGGTAATAAGAAGCCCTATACATAGCTATGGAAATACCCTACAGGTAGATCCGAACAGCATGTATTTGTGTTTGAAATTGGAAAGCCCCATATGAACAGTCCGGTTTTTCATAATGAAGCTGTAAATAATGTAAAAAAAAATACATATATTTCGGCAATACAAGTAATTAAACTCATCCTGTCTGTTACGTGGCGTTAGCCTATCAGCTTCCGAGGACGATGTATCACTTTTATCACTATGGCGACGACGCCTACGTTCTATTTTTCGCTCTAATTTTCTAAGTTTTTTAGTTAAGTAATCGAAATCATCTTGCTTATCCCGCGTTCTTTTAGGCATTTTTCAAAATATAAATTTTAAACTTTAACACTAAATTTTTAATATTGTAAAAACGTTAAATCATAAATAATTTAAATTTAAAACATCAATAAGCTAATTGTATTTGTAAGCTATAAGCTAAATTGAATATAATAATGTTAAGAAAATGAAACGTGCGAAACAGCGGAGCACTAGAATGTGAATGACGGCTGCAAAACAGAGACTGTGAAAGGTAACGTCTGTTCTCCGTATACCCACATTTCATTTTTATTATTTATTTTTTCTCTAAAATACAGTGCGAAATGGCGAGTCTGTGTGAAACTACATTGTGTTAATTCTAATATCGAGAACGAAGCTTGAGAGTAATAAGAATTGCATTCGCTTACATTTATTTCCTGTAAAGTATTTTTGATGAAATGGTAGAGCAGGAACCTAGATTAACGGTTAACTAATTATAGTCTAAGAGGCCGTGAATCCCAGATCTTCGTTATTTATACTTTCAGCTTTTATAAAATAACGAAGGTCTGTGGTTCACGGGCTCTTGCTCTATTAATTTGTGTTTTGAGTTACGATTTATTTTAGGATTAAGTTTGTATTGGAAATTCGGTCCGCGGGTCTCTTATTGTTTATTGGCTAGCTAGATTACGTCAATACGTCTATACGTCAAGCAAAGACGTCAATTTTTACATCACAAATTATACTTACTTGCCTAAACTCATAATTATAATTGTTTGATAGTACATTCAATGTCATTACCTCGGCATAGTTTCCAATTATCTCATTTTTGAAATAAGGAAACATCTAGTTGTACTTCATTATGGTTTTTCCTTGAACATTATAAGATCGTAACTTGTAAACTATAGAGTTTACAAGTTACGATATTTTTAAGTGCCTGTAGATCAGATGGTGCTTGTTAAAACAATGGTGTTATTTAATTGCTAATTTGAAACATAGTCGTGAGCGTCCAGTATCAAGAAACATCGAAAGTCCGACAACGTACTGATTTTAGTTTACATAACATATCATCACACCTAAATTCCCCGAAGGTTTAGGCAGAAATGTATTAATGTACACCCACAGTTCGACCCGGTAACTTTTTTTGGCCTATGTGCACAATAAGTGGGAGCCTTTTCCCATTAACCGGGTATAGGCCCACACACATTCAGCCACATCATATAGGCTTGGATAAATAGGACTTGGATACATAGAATCTTTTGAATAATTCAATCAAAGCTGTTGTTGTATTAGTTTGTATCTGTTGCCGGTTAATGTTTGAAGAAATATAGGTGTACATTAGTACGCCTCTGCCAAACAGTTCGACTACAGGTATGATGATATAAATCAGATTTCCAATCAAATCAGCCTTGATATAATTACATTAACGAATGCATCTAGAACGCATACATTTATCGTGTCCATTCGGCTATGACCGTCAAACACAATAGCTGGAGTCCTGCTTACCTACGACGGTACGCAAACGTATAGATAAGCCGGCAAGCAATAACATTATGACTTCATTACATAATAGGTGAGACGCACGCGATGAGAACTGAGATTTACAATCAGTGATGATTAATAACACTATTGATTGTGACTGTTCACTGCGTTTGGCGTAGAAGTTACGATGGTCACCTCGCCAATGCCATTGCCTGCGTGATGATGGTTTGATTCCCATTTTAGAAAATGTCGTATACTGATCAATCACCTAGGCATAACCGGAAGGTTTAGGCGTATGTGTACTGTAGAAATTCGCTAATAAAAAATATAACATAACTTTTACTGGAGAAAACTTCACCACTAGATCGACAAGACAATTTTTATATTTTAAAGTCAGTAAAAAACAAGTACATCATGCTATTTGTTTTTAAATAAAGGTTTTAATACATTCCTACTTTATAATATTACCTACTCGGTACTTGGAGACGACGATTATCTTCACATTAGCGTTATACAAAATAAAACATAGATGGTTCTCACGTTTTCCGCACGTTAGTAAAACTAGTTTACATAAGTAATACTTGCACCAGCAAAAATAATTTTGCTAGTAGACTCCAAAAAACAGACAATAAGATAATAAGACTTCCTCATTAGGTTAGTGGTCCCAAGCGCGTTTGCTATAGTGGAGGTCTTGGTTTCAATTCTCAGGTCGATGAGAGTTTATTTTTGCCCCCTATTAAAAATAAAAAATAAAAATAGCCTTTATTACTGAGAAAAATAGAGATAAGTCTATGATATATAACACTGTTCTTAGAATGTAAACTATTAATTACTTACTTAATTAAAATTATGTTTACCAAAAAACTGCCCACTTATAAAATGTCTCTTAAATTAGTTTTCCTCCTGGCAATGGCACTTATAAACTGTCTCTTAACTCAGTTTGCCTCCTGGCAAAGGCCTCCTCTAACTCTCTCCACCGAGCTCTGTTCCTCGCGACTCTTCTCCAGTACGGTCCCGCTGTCAATTTTATTTCATCTTCTCATCTACAGTGCTGCCGCCTCTACTTCTTTTTGAGTCTCAAGGATACCCATTTATGAACTCTTTACTCCACTTTTCCATGGTGTCACGCATCGTTTTATATTATTCATCATTCAAGTTCAAGTTCAAATGGTTTTATTTCAAATAAGCTTTTACAAGCGTTTATGAAACGTTATGATTCTAGTTGTACGGTTCCAAAAGGTTGATCCTATGGAGAAGAATCCGGCAAGAAACTCCATGGACACAACATTGGCCCCTATTACTGGGGATCTAAACATACCCTATAAATGGGAAAAACTAAACTGATAAAAACTGGCCAAGTCAAATCGAACCTACTCTAAGATCTCACATTTTTAAATAACAGCAATTGTTATAGGTAACCAATAAAGCAAAGAAATAGAGTTTAATACTTGTTCCTAATGTTATTTCGTTCCTATAAATACATATTTGGATTTTGTATAGAACTTGGCACTCATTTCGATCTCCATGCTTTTTGCGGCGAAGCCCACAGCCAAGCATAATTTTTGTATTGAACTTGGCTCTCCTTTTTTACATTTATGTTTTTGGTGGGATTATTAGCATATATTAATAATATAAATACCGAAGTACAAAAAGTGATTAACAGTAAAACTAGTAAAATTACTACCTATTATTTTAATGAAAGCTAAAGACGTTAATTTTATTAAAACCTGACTTAGAAGTTAAGAAGTTATAAACTAATTATTAGTTTAATCTCGTCACTTAATTGCTCATTATCTCGATACTCGATCTGTGTGGGTTGAGTCTCTTCACTACCAAAGCGACGTTATTCAGAACTAGCTTTCACCTTCGACTTTATCTGTGTCGGGTGCAAGCTAAACTTAGTTTAATACGCTATACCTGGGTGTACATATGTACCTCGCGAGTTATGTCCTTAACTAAGCGGAATAAGGAGTATTATTAGGTGTGCGATATGTTTTCATATTATCTACATAGCTGACTCCGGCCGACAATTACAAACACACAGACTATTACCTTATACACAGATCTGTCAGCTGTTATGTGAGAAAAGTAGAATAATGTACCGTGGTGATTAAACTATAGTATCTACTTATGAAAAGACAAAACATAACTGCTATAATACTAACGAGGCCCAAACCCTTTTAAAAGGGGCGCAACGCACTTGTGATTCTGGTCTTGCGGGTGTTCATGGGCAGCGGTTATCGCTTACCATCAGGTTCAAGGTTCAAATGATTTTATTTCAAATAACAAGCGTTATGATTCTAGTTGCACGGTTCCAAAAGGTTGATCCTATGGAGAATAATCCTGCAAGAAACTCCATGGACACTCTTTTAAAATAAATAAGGTATAGGTGATCCGTCTGCTCGTTTGCTCCACTATCCCATAAAAAAAATTAATCGCCACGGCACCTGGAATTATGTATCATAACATACCATCATACCATCACGCCTGTATTCCCCGAAGGGTTAGGCAGAGGCGTACTAATGTACACCCACAGTTCGCCGGTATGTTTAGGTCCCATGTAATAGGGGGCGAGCCTATTGCCATTAACCGGGCACCAATTCCTAACTCCGAGCTGCTACTGGGAATTTCATAGAAAAACCCAATAACACTTTGCTCGACCTGGGAATCGAATCCAAGACCCCTAGCATAGCAGTCGCGCTCAGGACCACTTAGCTAATGAGGCAGTTTTTTTATGTATCATATTATGTATCATCTGAGAGATTTTATCGATGACGCGGCGAGTTATGTCTGTCAACCCACCTAAGGCCAACGTGGACTATAGCCGCGTTCCTTTTTAAAGGAAACTTAGGGAATTGATGATGATCATTATTCAATTCCCAAATAATTAATGTGAACTTTAAAGCATCTACTTTATATTAGGTTAACGAAAATACTTCATAAAACCATTGATCGCGCATCGTCATTATTATGCAGGAATTGCAAAAACTCATTAGCTTAGATATTGGCATGAAGTCGATTTAATTACGGCTCTGACGAAGGGAGAATTCTTAATTAAATTTTGACATCAATGAGGGTTGATAGAAACGCGATGTTGGGTGGGACGGAGAACATACAGAAAGCGTGATTGTTGTGATTTGTAACTGTCTCAAAGTGGGGGAAAAAGTGTCGCAAAGTGTTGCCAGATTATTGTATAATGTAATACTTTTTAATTATAACCTACTTCAAAAAAGTGATAACTTTTTGCGTGGACCTACATAAGTATGTTACGTAATATTTTTAGTGATTGTGAACGCAATCTGGCTTTTTTATCTGATAGAATATAAATTATTCCTGCCTCATTAGCCAAGTGGTCCTGTGCGCGACTGCTACGCTAGAGGTCCTGGGTTCGATTCCCAGGTCGAGCAAAGTGTTTTCTATAAAATTCCCAGTAGCAGCTCGGAGTTAGGAATTTGTGCCCGGTTAATGGCAATAGGCTCGCCCGCTATTACATGGACCTAAACATACCGGCGAACTGTGGGTGTACGCCTCTGCCTAACCCTTCGGGGAATACAGGCGTGATGGTATGTATGTTTAGAATATAAATTATTTGTATTCCGGTAGTTTGTCCCTGTCCGTTCTGAAGAAATATAGGTCTACGTATAGCATAAATGTAATAGGCATATCTCACACATTTTCATAAGGATTAATTGAAGAACATTATATGGTTGTGATAATAAAACGGCGTGGAGTGGAAGATGATATGAATCGAAAAGAATATGCTGAGATTGTTTGGGTATGCTGAGAGAATGCCTAAGGAAAAAAGGAATTTATAATACGAATATCAGCGGCAGCGGCGGGAGATCCCCGCAAAATGGATATAGGTCCATCTTATTAACAAGGTCCTAAAAAAAGATCAAATGTAGTACTCGCAACGAGCGCGTAGGTATGACAAGATGTATGAATGTGGAAGAAGCAAAAGAAATGAAAATAGTTAACGTGGGAGAGCCATGCTTCGGCACGAATGGGCCGGCTCGACCGGAGTGATACCACGGCCTCACAGAAAAACGGCGTAAGCAGCGCTTGCGTTTTGCTTCGCTGGGTGAGTGAGGTTACCGGAGGCCCAAACCCTTTTAAAAGGTGGGCAACGCACTCGTGACTCCTCTGGTGCTGCGGGTGTCCATGGGCGGCGGTTATCGCTTACCATCAGGTGATCCGTCTGCTCGTTTGCCCCCCTATCCCATAAAAAAAATAGATAAGGAATCTTATCTGGCGGTTTATAGTTTCTGCCTACCCCTGTGGGAAAGAGGCGTAAATGTATCTGATGGATATAAATAAAAAGTGAGACTAAATAAAAAAGGTTAAACTGCATGATAACTCTTTCTCTTCCCTATTTCCAGGGCCATTCCCTGGCATCCGGCACCTCCAAGGCTTCATGTTGTTCTGCGGGATGGTTATCTGTTTCACCATGAGAGTCAACATCAGCATGGCTATTGTGGCTATGACGGATAAGGATAATGAAGGTGTAAGTATAGTCCCAGAATTTGCTGATATCTCACGTAAAGGATTTAAGAAATGTCGGAAACCTTGGTACGCATTGCTATTAAAATATTATAGTTACAAGCGTCCATATGCTACAGTAATCGCTTACCATCAGACTGGCCATATGCATATTTGTCGCCTTAAAGCGCTCGCGCACGTGTGATTTTTTAGTCGGGCGATAGTTTGATCGTTCTGGGATTCACTATGGAGTTATATGGCAGTGCGCGCATTTGACGATTAGAATTCGAGATGAAATTATACACGACTACTACAGCGACTAAACTATCGGTAGACTAAAAATCACAAGTGCGCGTTAGCCCTTAGTGTTATAAAACAATGCAAAGCCTTGAAGAGGTTCATTGACTGGGATGTGGCCTGTCATGGTCATGATTTTCATGCCGTGAGTAACGGGCTAGGGAAGGCTAGTGTGATTTTTAGTTGGTGCGACTCCGACATATACTGCTACTGGCAGCAGATCCATGAAGATTTCCCTGATTACAATAAATTTTTTCTTTTATGATATTATTTTAAATGTAATACGTAAATAGTATCTGAAAAATATGTAAATTTATGTAAATTTCAAGACCTATCTAACTGTGACAGCTACGGGTTAAATAAACTGGCAGGGAAGGACTCTTTAAAATATTTGTGTAAACTGTTGATTGCATTACATTAACGCACCAAGAATGTAATGAAACGCGTTTAAATTATGAGCGATAGAATTTGCATACAAAAGCTTTAAAAAACACCATCACCATTTTCCTGCCCTTAACCTGAATTACTTTAGGGTCGGTATTATATGTCTTATTATTCTTATAAGCTAGACTTCTGCTCGTGACTTTGTCTGCGTAGACTTAAGAATTGGGTCCAACCAGGATAAAAGTATCCTGCGTTAAACCAGGTTTTAAACTACCTGTGTCCCAAATTTTATCCAAATCCATTTGGGCATTATAACAGACATAATAAATAATAAATATTCTGCGACATTTTTACACAGCACCATCTAGTCCCAAACTAAGCAGAGCTTGTTCTATGGGTACTAGACAATGGATATTATACCTACATATTTTTTTTGTAAATACACTTACTCATAATACATAAGAAACAACCAGACGAACACAAACACTTATATTCATCACATAAATATTTGTGTCCCGTGGGAATCGAACCCACGACCTCATAGTCAGCAGTCCGGTACTCGAACCACTAAATCATAGAGACCGTCACATCCAAACAAACTTTCATATAGTCTAACGATCAGAGAACGTCAGTTTCGAAATTCGGGTCCCATTTATACCACATCTAGGTAAGCTAATGTAGGTGGCCCCGTGGCTAGGTCCACTGAATACTTGCGAAAGGTACTAACAGACACTGTCTTGGGCGCTCACTCTCTGTCTCTCTCGGGTCTGGTGACCGTGAGAAGCGAACGACACGGAACTAGTCTATGGTTCTGTGTCGTAGTTACAAATCAAACTATGTATATACTACGTAGTATAATGCAATAAACGCAGGGCCTCAAACACGTCAATTAGAATTATGAAGTCATAATTATAATAACTGCCTCATTAGCCTAGTGGTCCTGAGCGTGACTGCTACGCTAGAGGTCTTGGGTTGGCTCGCCCCGTATTACATGGGACCTAAACATACCGGCGAACTGTCGGTGTACATTAGTACACCTCTGCCTAACCCTTCAGGAAATACAGGCGTGATGGTATAATAATTTAAATCTATTAATAAAATGCGGTCATTGAACTAAATAATATGGTCATTAATGTTTTTTTAAATGGGTTTTGCATATAACAATAGATGTAACGAGTTCAGGCAAGGCCAAATGAAACCATTTTTTATCAAACGCTCTAATTGTAAAACTATTATTTAAAGTAAGTAGGTTACCTTATTTTCCATTTGAATTTGTGGGTTAAATACTACAGAACTAGTTACATCGTTTTTAATTCAAATATTCGTTATGAGGGATTTTAGTTAATTTGCTTATTTTAGTACTTAAAAAAGAACATAGTAATTTTTAATTCCCACATTAATGTTAGGCAATTACATCATTTTATTATAATTACATTTATCTCCAAATTATCTTTTATTTATTTATTATCTTTTACATGCTGCACGTCAGAGCGATGTTGATGTGCTGAAAATGGTCACCCATCTATAGACTTAAGACCTCAATAATATAAGGACGAAAATAAAAACTTTTTCTTTCTTTCTTTCTTTCTTTCATAATAGAAGGCGAGTCTATTGCTATAAATTGAGCATAACACTTTGCTCGATCTGGGAATCGAATCAAGGATCTTGAGTGTAGCAGTCGCGCTGAGGACCACTAGACTATTAGTTCAGTTTTAAAATATTTATTGACTTGTATTAAATGAGATCAATACAACGCAATAAAATCCGTAAAACCTAGTTTAATTTCAACTATCACGTTTTGTATCTAGCTTAGACCGGTCTGAACGGATTATGCAAACAAAAATATACTTACCTATTCATTTCTAACAATTATTTAATATAACGTTTGAAGATAATATAATTCTCATAAGCAAAAAATGTGTGAGAATTTTCGACCAATAATTAGCATCCAAGAACTGGTACAATGATGACTGTGTTACTTTAAATAAAATTGTTGATTTTGTTTTTCAAATTATGGTACCTAATAACTAAAGGTTATGCCCCTATTCATCAGAATATAAAACATCTTATATGTCCTACTAATATTATAAATGCGAAAGTTTGTGAGGATGGATGGATGTTTGTTACTCTTTAACGCCAGAACGGCTGAACGGATCTGGATGAAATTTGGCACAGAGATAGATTATAGTCTGGAATAACATATGGGCTACTTTTTATCTTAATTCCACGCAGACGAAGTCGCGGGCAGAAGCTAGTACTTCATATAGCTTTTGTCTTGCTCTAAACTTTTGTCTTTTTTGACACGTGATATTCTGTAACAGGGAAAAGAAGACAAAATATATAAAAATAACATACCGACACTATAAACGAGTAAATATAACATAGACTATCACGGCTGTTCTCCCCGAAAGGTTATGCAGAGGTGTACTTATGTACACCATAGGTCTCGTGAAAATAGAGTGCGAGCTTACCAGACACAAATTCTATTTCTAATATTCTTTTTCTATTATTATCTGCTGAGAGACCCAATAACACTTTGCTTGACCTGGGAATCAAACCCAGGATCTCAAGCGTTACAGTCATGCTTGTCATGACCACCACCAGCGACCACTTGCTACTGATGAGGTAGTTAAACAATTAAAATTTAGAGTTTCAAGGATATTTTCTTCGAAGGGCCACTTGCACCAACTTTTTAAATTCATTTAAATTGTATTTAAACACAAATGTTCATAGAAATTTCGCGTTTAAATACAATTTAAACACATTTAAGAAGTTGGTACAAGTGGGCCTAAGACTTGGAATAGTTTTATTCCAAGGATATATTAGGATTTACTATTGCGCTATGACAAGAGACCCTTCAAATAGCGTATACATGGCTCGTAGAACCAACAACGCATTAGCACGGTGTTGCAAGTATCCATGAGCGGAAGAAACAATTTACTATCAGTTTTTTTTAATGAATTGACTCGGCAAATGAGCTAACGAGCCACCTGGTGGAAAGTAGTCATCGCCACCCATCGGCACCTGTAAAACCAGAGGAGTTGCTAATGCGTTGTCGACCCTAAGGAGCCCCTACGGACTGCAGACTACCAAAGCCGCAGTTACCGAGGGGAACTGGCTCTTACGCGCTAAAGTCGAAAATTACTCCAAGGTGCTTTACAAGGTGGATCGTCTGCCTGTTTGTGGTGAAACCAAAAAATATGTTTTGACAACAGTTTTATTTTTTATTAAAAGTTATTGTATTTCAACATTTTTTGTAGCAACTAAAATTTGACGTAACTCCACAATGTTATCATTTACTCGGTTGTTACGTGTTATTGTGATTTTGTGATCAGATCTCCAACAAATTTGAATGAGACCACCGCGGGAGTATACTCTTTCATATAAAAGAAGAATTGTTGAAATTTTTCTTTTCTTTCTGCTTAAAAAACATATACAGACAAACATAGAACCTTAAAGTCAGTTACGAGTCAAATGAAGAACATACCGATGGATCGAACGAAATGCTTAAGGCTACATATCTAATATTATCAAAGAGTTACATCATGTCTTCAATCTCATCAACATGGTGAATAAAACCTTACTAATAAGTTGATTTTATCTTTTCTAGTCATTTGACTGGAGTATGCAGACCCAGAGCGTGATCCTGTCTTCCTTTTTCTGGGGCTACGTGGTGCTGCAGATCCCTAGCGGCGAGATAGCATCTAGGTTTGGTGGGATGCTGTTAATCACGATATGTGTCGCTGTCAATTCAGTAGTATCACTGTTGATACCCATAGGATCATATTACGTGAGTATCTAGAATATATTACAATGATTAGTTCTAATTATGTTAGTCTTTAATTATATAAAAAAAAATTAAAGAAAGCTGCGACACAAAAATCTATAAAAAGGAAAAAAAAATATAATTAGATTTTAATCCAAGCACCGTTGTGTTGGGGGACCGCTAAGTAGTAGAAAATCGGTCCTGAAGCATGATTTTGTTCAAGCTAAGGTATATGGATAGTTGCTATTAATTGATATTGATAGCCGGGTGTTGATTGACCAAATTATCCGGTGTACCAAACCTACGTTTTCTACATAACATAATCAACCCATTATATGTCCCACTGCTGGGCACGGGTTTCCTCTCACAATGAGAGGGATTATGCTACAGTCCACCACGCTAAAGCGGGTTGGTAGACTTCACACGCCGTCGAGAAAATCTCTCAGACGTGCAGGTTTCCTCACGATGCTTTCCTTCGCCGTTTAAGCGCGTGATAATTCACTATTAATACGTGCATAACTTCGAAAAGTCAGAGGTGCGGGCCTTGGATTTGAACTCCAGACCTTTGACTTGACAGTTCAATGGTCATATCACTAGACTATTACTGCTTCTACGTACGTCTTGCGATTCGGTCAAAGTTTCCTTTACATTGTTTTTTGTTTCAGGGCGGTTGGCAAGCCCTCTGCGCTAGTCGGGTCCTTCAGGGTCTCTCTCAAGGGTGTTTATATCCGACAATACATAACCTGATAGGCAAATGGGTCCCTTTGGAGGAGAAGAGTCGATTTGGCACCCTGATTTATGGCGGTAAGTTTATTTTACATAACGTATCGTCATGGCTGTTGTCCCCAAAAGTGTTAGCTAAACAAACAAGCTAGCTAATTAGGCTGTTACGTTAAGCGCAAATGAAATGTCTTTCAAGTAAGTAGTTTTGTATTTTTGGTAATGGTAAGTTATGCATGTAAAGTCCACTAAAAAAGAATTGTCAGAATGTGGAGTTCAATACGGTTCGAGCATTTTTATGTTAAGAATCTTTGTACAAAATTTCAAAATTGTATCACGAAGAATCACAAATTTAAAATATTGTTATGCTATTTGGTTATCCGTACAGAAATATTCGTCCTACCTGCCATGTCGAAATTTGCCTTCACATTGTGAACATCTATTGAAAGGCGAATTTTTCCTTCGCTAAAATAACTTTATAATCTTAGCATAAAACCTGCAAATAAAACACAAAAAGATAGTTAATAGGTATGGTAGCATCTCGACATAGAACTAACCGTAAGGTAAGTCATGTCGGTTGAGAGGCAAAGTAACTTGCCTTTCAATAGATGTTACTGACGTCACCTTTAAGACGTAAGTTCAGAATGGGAACGCAAATTTCGACATGGCAGGTAGGACTCGCGGTGGCTTAGAGGTCATAGCGTCTGGCGTACCTAGCCAGAAGACGCAGGTTCGAAACCTGCCTGCGAGTCGAACTTTTCCTTCGCAAAAATAACTTAAAACAATATATTTTTCTCGACCTGAAAATCGAATCGCAGACCTCTAGTGTGTCAGTCGCCCTTACTAGACTAATGAAACAGCACAGGTATCGTTCATCATATAAACTGTTGATCAAAAAGACAATTTTTATACAATTGTTTAAACCTAAAAATAAACGAAATATAAGAAAATTGAGAGAGAGATATAAAAAAAATGAGATATTCCCATTGATTTTCTTTGTAAAACCATTATGACCAGCAAACACAACAGGAAAACTAACAAATCGTGACGTTTCACAAAAAAAGCAATAACTTATAGTAACGAAGTAGTTACATTGATTTAATCCGGAAATGTTCGCATCATCGATTCCTTATGGGTCGGGCCGAATGTTTTTTTCCCTTCGTCAAAGCCGCCAGAGAGGTTTCTGACAAATTAATACAACAGAGTCTCGAGACGGTTATTTTATGGTCCATTATCGTCATTCAATAAATATATAGACTTTTGTTCATGTTGCCTCGTTAGTCTAGTGGTCTTAAGTGCGACTGCAATGATAGAAGTCCTGGGTTCGATTTCGAGGTCGAGTAAAATGTTATTGGGATTTTCTATGAAAATCTCAGTAGCATCTCGGAGTTTGCAATTCAATGGCAATAGGCTCGCCCTCTATTCCATGTGACCCTTAGTACACCTCTGCCTAACCCTTTACCATTTCACCTGTTTTCCCTCACAGGTGTAATGGTATTCTCGTTAATGGCACGTTATGCCGATGTCGACAATTATAAAAATATCCATCAATAGCAGGTAAGATGGAACATGTGTTAAGTGTGATAAGTTGCGAAAGATTTATGTGACAAATTTCAGTTCTCGTATAAAAATCGCTATAGATTAAAGCATTCATTTGTAAGAAACATTGAAGTGATCTCGTGTTCCTTTCATGAGCTGAAAAATGAGTACGACGCTCAATGCTTTCCTACAACTTAATTCTTTAGAGAAACAACCGAATTTGTGTAAAAATTCATCCAGTAAAGATAAAAGAAAAAGAAATGTATAGAAAGGAATGTTACAGGTGTAAATCTTATGCTCACTTGCTGAAAGCATTACTTCGAACAAAACATTCATACATACACTCACGTCTTTCTCCCACAGAGGTAGGCAGAAACTATAACCCGCTCATTGCTACGATCCTAGCATACTTCTTTTACTTCTGCCATTTCCATGCATCTTCTCATACGCGCCGGTTGCGAGTACTACGCACTTGACCTCTTTTGGCTCTGCCGCTAACATTCGCTTTAATATTGAATCACAAATACTACATTCATATAAAGGAAATAGTGTTGTGCCATTCGTAAGACCGTCATGAAAGAGGGTCATCTCAAAAAAATACACCATAAGCTGTTCTAGTCAATACTCTCTTTAAACTGATGAATCTTCTGATACATCAGTTTTAAAAGGGGTTACTAATAATATTGCAATATCGATTAAAATCGAGTTAAATTTAAAAAATCAATTATAAACTTTTAGGTGCCCAGCTCGGGACAGCCATGCAGTTGTTGGTATCAGGGTTCATAGCAGACTCCTGGGGCTGGCCAGCGATCTTCTATGTGAACGGTTCCCTAGGAGCTATATGGGTGGTGTTTTACGTCTTCCTCGGTTCTGATTCTCCACAAAAATCAAAAATGATTGGTAATGAGGAACGCCTGTATATACAAACTTCGCTGGGGCAAGTTGGAGAACAGAAGGTAGGTTTATGCAGTTTTTGTTTTGTAATATGGGGCAAGACTAATGGCATTAACCGGGCACAAATTCAAACTCCGAGGTGTTACTGAAACTTCATAGAAAAACCCAATAGTTACTAACCTAGCGTAGCAGTCGCGCCTAAGACCAATTAACCACTACGCTACTGTGAAGTTTATAGAAAATCGGAGTACTGAAGCAATATCTTACCAGGTTTTCGTACAATTTTCCAGAGATACAAAACCCCATGGAAGATCCTGGCCACCAACCTGTCTTTCATCTCGCTGATCGTGGCACACTGTGGGCACAACTGGGGCTTCTGGACCCTTATGACTGAGATCCCATCATACATGAAGCAAGTGCTTGGAGTAGACATTAAAGCGGTCAGTTTCATCATCACTTTACATAGCACCTACAGTCCTGGATAGTCAGTGGTGTATTAATTCCCATAATAAGTACGTTAGTATATTTTTGGTAAAAAAAGAGAGATGTTATTGTCATTAACCAATCGTTAATCCAAGGGACATGACAATAAAAACCAAATAAACTAATTTACCGACCACGATAGGATAACACAACGTTGCGGACTGAAGATGATGTAGTGACACGTATTAAAAAGAATATGCTGCGATGGCTTGGATATGTTGACAGAATGAATGAAAGACGATTAATGGAAGGTATTTATAAGGCGAATGCCATCGGCAGCGTCGGAATATGTCGTCATAGTAGGACATAATATGCCGAACTTATTGGCGAGCACCCGTGTATGAGAAAATGTATGATTATGGAAGAGGCAAAAGAAGTAGCAACTGGCAATCTACAGTTTCTGCCTTCCCCTGTGGGAGAAAGGTGTAAGTGTATGTTTGTGTCAACCAGGGTATCCCATCGAATACTTCACACTCAACAGCCATTTTATCACTAGACAAACCAGATGAGGGTAATGAAACCAGAGGTAAACTCCATCAGGTTGGCTTGCAAGTGTTTTGTTGTGTGTTTTTTATTTTCATCAAGCTTTTAGTAATAAGAAGTTTTATTGTCATCCATTAATGTTTTACAGAATGGTATTATGTCAGCCCTGCCCTACTTGGCGATGTACGTATTAAGTTTCCCCTTCGGTTTCATATCGGACTATGTTCTAAAGAAGCAGTGGTTTAGCGTCACTTCTTGCAGAAAATTATCTAATTCTATTGGTAAGTGGTTATCTATACTAATACTAATTACTAATTACTAATTTACTAATTTACTAATTTACTAATTACTAATTACTAATTACTAATTACTAATTACTAATTACTAATTACTAATTACTAATTACTAATTACTAATAATATATAAAGCTGAAGAGTTTGTTTGTTTGCTTGAACGCGCTAATCTCAGGAACTACTGGTTTGATTTGAAAAATTATTTCAGTGTTAGATAGCTCATTTATCGAGGAAGGCTATAGGCTATATATCATCACGTTAAGACCAATAGGAACGGAGCATCAATGAAGAATGTTTCAAAATCGGTATTTTTCCATTTGAGAGCTTCCGATGCATGCGCTGCGTAAACGATTAAAGTTTCGCAAAAATAATATATGACAGAATTGTTCCACTTTAAAAGTTCTAAAAAAAATCCGCGACAGCATATGTCTATCTTTTAAGGCTGGCTCACTATAACCGTTTTTATGCTAACTTTGTTCTAAAATTCGTTTTTTTTTTCCTTTTGAGAGCTTCCGATGCGTGCGCTGCGTAAACGGTTAAAGTTTCGCAAAAATCATATATGACAGAATTGCTCCTCTTTAAAAGTTCTAAAAAAAAGTCCGCGACAGCATATGTCTATCTTTTAAGGTTGGCTCACTATAACCTTTTTTATGCTAACTTTGTTCTAAAATTCCAAATGCATTATTTGCGTAGGTGTTTTTATAAACATGATATTAATCCTTATCCAAATAAATACGTTATTCATCAGCCTTTAGAGCGTTTGTTTTGTATCCGTGTGGACCGAGCTTGGGTCCGCTCGGACCCAACAAACGCTCTAAAGGACATATCCTCATTTAGAGTTCTTTTATTATTCCTGTTCCCGTGACATATTTTACTAAAGTTCCGCTCGGATACTCAATACTCAATTATCAACTAACAATATTGGCTATATCTTGAAGTGAGCTTCAATCAAAACATACTACAAGCCGCTGAACGGGATCATCATCTTCTTACCACCTGTCAAGTGCCACCTGCCAAGTTTGATTGAACTTGAACGCGATAATCTCAGGAACTATTAGTCCGATTAGAAAAAATCTTACGGTGTTAGATAGTCCATTTATTGAGGAAGGCTATAGGCTATCATCCCGCTAAGACTAAGTAACTATTCCACGCGGACGAAGTCGCGGGCGGAAGCTAGTCAAATATATATGTAAAAAATTACAAGGATTCTCCTTGTGTCTTGTGAACAATAGACAAAACAAAATCCTTTGGGATCCGAGCCAAATTACAGGCATCAGTTAGTTCTTTTGTACATGTATTACAAACGTTACGATAAGTTTTGATATCTGTAAGTAACAATCATCCACTAATTCGAAAACTACTGAACATAATAAGTCCAAATACTGCCTAACTTTAATAAGAAACATATTTTTTATTGATTTGATCTCATTATATCACTGTTCATTTCTCATTACAGAACTCAGTGCGTTATATTGATATCATTCACTGATCTCTATGTACGAGTAACTCATTGGCGTACTAGAGACAATAGAATAATGGGGTTCAGTGGTTTGATCAAATCTCGACGTTTACGGCGTTCATGGTCGGGGGTGGACCTAAAAAAAAGGTCTCAACTCAGTATACCACTAGACACACACATAAATATTATTACTAAACTCAACGCTTTTCCCAACTTAATTTTTTTTTAGATATGCAATATTTTCATATAATTATGCTTCCAGGTGAATTTGGTCCCGCAGTGGCCCTGATAGCGCTGTCATACGTACCTGTGGGTGACGTCACGATGGCAGTTGCTCTGCTTACCGTTGTCGTGGGGCTGAATGCTGGTCACATGAGTGGATATTTGGTGAGGAATGTTTAGTTTTTGTTTAGATCAAGTGCCAATAGATCCGATTTTCTATATAATTATACCGTTGAGACACGGAGGGGCACTTGTTTTGGAGTGCACATTAACCGTCGGTCCCAGAATCCCCATTTCGTCCATAAGAATAGAACCCACATTCGTCTGTGGTAATTGGAAGGATAACCTGACACCCAGTTTATTCTTAGGATATCGGTATTGTCTAGAAATTTGTCTGGCAATTGCTTTACATATATTCATTTGGTTAGACTGGAATTGGAATCTCATTGGGTTCGGTTGCGAAAAGAACCAAGATCCTAGATCCAATGACATAATTGTATCGACGCATTATCTCATAATTAGCTATAGTTTTGACACGAGATGCTACGACAAAAGTATTTTGTGACATCCAACCAGATATGTCATTTTGAACGATGATATTGTTGAATGATTCTAGCGATTAAATTAATGCTATTTGAATTATTGTCCAATAGTTGGTCCACATCGACATGGCTCCAAACTTTGCAGGGACTATGATGGGCATCACCAACTTCTTCGCAAACTTAGTGTCCATTATCGCACCTCTTACAGCTGGTGCTATTCTACAGGATGAGGTAAGCATATTAAGAGACAAATATTTATCTGGCCTATCTTTCTATACTAGTACTCCTTGTACCAAGCTACCAAGGTCTTCCATATTGTCCGACAATATAACGAGGCCATACTTATGCCTTGACGCTTTAATGTGATTGTTTTCTCGTTGTTAGAAAAAGATAGCATTATTCAATGTATAAAACAGTATCCTCTTTGCGTTATAGCCCTTGGTGGTACTGTCTCAATCAACAGATCAAAAATAAATAAGTAAATATCTTACCTTATAAAATGACAATATTTCAGACGGACCCCTATCAGTGGCGCCAAGTGTTCTACGTATCGTCAGCTATCTACATCGCTGCTAACCTATTTTTCATCATCTTTGGCACTAGCCAGCGGCAGCCTTGGAACGACCCTGGTGAAATTGAAACTCACGGTAAGAATACCTAGCAAAATCAATACTTACATGTCTTTTAATTTTGATTTTACTAAGTTTAGGCCCTAAGTGCACTCTTAAATTTGTAAGCATTAAAAAGTGATTGTTGTCTGATATCGGTAATTCTTGGAGACCGATTATTTAGACATTTGAAAGTTGCTGATTCCTTCAAGTAAAGATTTCTGAGTTGTACCTATGGTTGTCATGCAGACAACTTGGGGTAGCGGCTGAGCGATTGAGTTCTGCGCCACGTGTTAAGGTTTCTCCCCCACGGAGCAAATATTTGAATATTTGTATAGTTGTTTCGGGTCTGCACGTTTGTGTATGTACGAATTTGTGTTTGTAAAAGCACTCACGATACAAGAGAAAATCCTAGTATAGGTCGACATCTTTTTTTTTAATACATAAAATGATATTCCTTCTTTATGAGTAGTTAGAAGCCCGAAAACCCTGAGAACCAATTCCAACCCTAGGATCGATATCGTATTTACCCAAAAGTTGAGTTGGGGAGTTCGGGAGGACTAATTGCTGAAGTTTCGAGTAAAATATTAATACTTAGGCATCCACATCTGGTTAGACTGGATGCTGATCCCAATACAGTCAGAACAAGGCTAGAATTATACTTAATGCTGAACCGGACTTAAATCATATTTAAAATTTATATGCGAGATCATGGTAGTTACCTACTTGGCTCATATTAAATAAAAAAAACTTATATTTTGTTTCAGGAACAGACACGAAGCTTGAAAAGGTTGTTTAAAAATATATAAATTATTTGAATCTGTAAATTTTGTAAATAGAAATAAACATTTGTTTAATTATTGTATTGCCAATTTAAATAAAAATACTTGTTACCAACTTGTGCTTTTAATGAGTTATTTTGTTTTTTTTTAATCTCGACGTTTCGGACCCTACAGTGTCTGTGAACAGTTGCCCGAGACCATGTTTAAAAAGTAGTTATATTTTAATGTCTGATATTCATGTAAGTGTTAGAAATCAGTTTTGTATAGTTTATGCAAATTTATATTCCAAAATTATTGTCATTTTGATATAACATAACAGGCGTGCTGGTATGTTATGCCTGTATTAGGGTTAGGTAGAGGCGTACTAAGGTACACCCACAGTTCGTCGGTCCCATGTAATAGGGGGCGAGCCTATTGCCATTAACCGGGCACACATTCCAAACTCCGAGCTGCTTCTGAGTTTTTCATAGAAAAACCCAATAACACTTTGCTGGAGCTGGGATTCGAACCCAGGACCTCTAGTGCAGCAGTCGCACTTGGGACCACTAGACTAACGAGGCAGTTTGTCTAGTGGTCCCTAGAGTTAGTACTTAGACTAAAGAGGCAGAGTAGATTTATATTTGGAAATTATTGACATTTTGATATACCTATTATATAGTTATGACAATACAGTAATGTACAAAATCCCACCGTATTGTTATCTTTTTGATGCTATAAAAATCAAGTCCTATGAAATGGAGAGCGATCGGCAAGCCCGCTACTTTATTTCTTCAGATGTATCAAAAAAGCATAGAAACTCACGTGTTACCTTTTTGCAGTCCTTTCAGTTTGCAATAAGAAATAAAACCTTCTCATTACTGCGTTTTTATTTTCTTTACATGTTTTGTTAGGCTTTAGTTTTTCATGAAAGTAGTTCCGTAGACGTTTTGAGAGTGACAGCATTAGGGCTGATTTATATTAGGTCAGTTACTGACTTTAAAGTCAAAGGAAGCTTGTACAGAGGAAGAAATATTGGAACAGAAATCTATATTAACGGTATCTGAATAATAACACACTGAAAAAAAAAAATGAGTTACCATTTATTTTAGTATTACGTCTGTATGAGAAATTCTGCCAGCCGGACTCATAGGTCAATATTTGACTTAAGTCGGAGTCCGTAATGACGCACCTTGGTATTTTCTAGTATTTTATTTTGAAGCACAATTCTTGAAATTGAAATAGAACAACTTTTTGGGTTCTATCGCGTTATATTAGTACAAATAAAATCCCGACGTTTCGGACCCTTTACAGCGTCCAAGTCTGACTTCATATTTTGTCATATCTTCTTTTTTATAGCATAGGGGAGCAAACGAGCAGACGGATCACCTGATGGTAAGTGATAACCGCCGCCCATGGACAACACCAGAGGAGTCACAAGTGCGTTGCCCGCCTTTTAAAAGGTTTGGGCCTCCGGTAACCTCATTCACTCGGCGAAACACAACGCAACCGTTGTTTCACGCTGGTTTTCTGTGAGGCTGTGGTATCACTCCGGTCGAGCCGGCTCATTCGTGCCGAAGCATGGCTTTCCCACGTGAAAAAACTCCGGTCCCGGGCAGACCTGTCCAAAACGCAATAGAATCCGTAAAGTGGTTTTATTTCAATACGTCTAATATTCGCGTAACCTTCAGAAATCAGTGCACAATTCTTGATGTTATGGTACTAAAAAATAACATTGACTATCACAGGCCAGTTACTGTCGACCTGTCGACATTTCTGCTGTCACTGACCTAAGTTAAATCAACCATTGTTGTTATGACATGTTTGTACATAACCGTGCTTCATATTAAAAAAATATACTATTTTTATATTATTCGTCTCCTTACGATTCAAAATATACGTGTTCTTTTACTCTAACATGGTCAATTATAAAATTCTGCTAATTGCAAGAAAAATGTGATGGGATTAGAAACTTAAAGGCAAAGTTATTAGCGGCGAAAATCGAAATGGCTGATTGTAAGTAAAATGAATATAATATCAAAGAAAAAGCATCGTGAACCTCTACTTGTCTTTCTTGCTCTCCGTCAAGAATAGAGAGCACTAATTACCAATGTACTGCACTAGCTTCTGCCCGCGATTTTGTCTGCGTGGACTTCAGAATTGAGTCCAACCTAGATAAAAAGCCCATGTGTTATTCCAGACTATAATCTATTTCTGTGCAAAATTTTATCCAAATCCGTTCAGTCGTTCTGGCGTGAAAGAGTAATAAACATCAACCCATCCATCCATCTATCCCCACAAACTTTCTCATTTGGAAATTTAGTACTTACTATGGGAAAGGATGCAACAGGTTTAACAAATAGTGAGTTTTTTTTTTTATCCGGCTGTGAAATGGGAAATACTTTGTTGCCATCCCAAATCAAAACTGGATAAGACTGATGGCAGTATTCTGTGAAGACTAACACTTCTGCGTAGTATTATTATATTTTAAGGCAATATAGCCAGTAATGTTACTGCACAAAATGAGACTTAACAAATACCTCTATCAAGATAAAATACTAAAACTATAGGTAGCACTTGCCGCTGTAGGCAGCCCGTATGCTTTTTTTTATCTTAGTACAATAAAAATGAGAGCAAACACCTTTAGCAAGCAAGGAACTTTCGATTAAAAGGTTACTTTTTCCCGATAAGTCCAAGTCAAAGTGAAAATGTTTTATTTCAATTAAACTAATAACATAAGTCTTTTGAAAAGTCAATACTAGTCGCATGGTTATAAAAATTGAACTTATATAGGTGTTCTGATAAACAAGAAAATTGATCGCAATTTTATTCACTAAAATGTATATTATGTTTACAAATTATGTCATATTTTCAGATAAAACTTTTGGTTTCCGACATGTGCAGGTGTTTTTCATGTTCTTCGCCCTTTTGATTGGTTTCTCCATGAGGATCAACATGAGCATGGCTATAGTAGCCATGACAGATAAATCTGATCCTAATGTAAGTGAAGTTTGTAATAATACTGATGTTTTCTCCAATGTTACCTGCGCTACTTTCCAAATCTTGCAAATCAAAAGTTTCTTCATTAAGTGGTCTGCAATTCCAACTGAATAGTGAGTCAGTCGGGTCATTCTTTCCAATGCAGTCCTATTCAAGTATAATAGACTTCTTAAATTTAAAGTAGGTATATCATTTCCAATTTAAGGGTAGTGAAGTGAAGCAAAAATGAAAAACATCCATTTGATCCCGTTTTTTATACCAACCTAAGAAAATGATTTTCTTAGTGACAATCAATAGTATAACAATTTTCGATGAACACAAAGCTGCTACGGAGAAGATTCTAATAAGACCGTTGACCTGAAAACTGAACTCGTGACCTCTAACCGTCGCATAACTACACTTAGGAGGCTTAGCGGGTATTTACAAGTTGAAAGTGACTTACATGCCACCACACGCTACAGTTTCAAGTTTGTAGGCCTTACAAATTGTATGACTGTGAATGATTGTGAAAAGAATATAGTATTTTTTTTATTCTTGATAGCCTTATGCTTGACCGCAAGTTCTCCTAATGTGAAGCGACACTGCGATCTATGATGGAGTGCACGTCTTGTCTAGAATAAACCAATTTACTCGCAATTTAAAGACACCTAGATTATATCTATCGGAAAAGACCTACTCGGGAAGCGCATTCTACTTGTTAGTGGTACACATGATAAAGGTGGACTTATAGCATTTCGTTCGGGTTTTCGGAATATCTACCATGAATCGATGTCCGTTTTTTGTGCTTCTGGACGTCCAATAGTAAAAAGGACAAGAGGAAATAAGATCGTGGAGATCATTCTCCGAAATACATCCCACAAATACCGATAAGCAAACAACTTTGCGGTGAAGTTCTAGATACAAGTTTAATATTGTTTTGGTTTCCAAACAGGCATTTCAATGGAATATGCAGACACAAAGCGTAATCCTTTCTTCCTTTCTCTGGGGGTACATAGTTCTACAGATCCCTGCCGGGGAAATGGCTGCTAAATATGGCGGTAGACTGATTATTGCATCATGCATCGCTATTAATGCAATATTGACATTCTCGGTGCCTGCTGTGGCATATGCAGTGAGTATGGCGTTTACAATATTACAATTTTGAATAATACTCGTTCAATAATAACACAGTAGACTCAAAACGACAGAGATTTGTCTGGAATCATCATCATCATCGTGTTAACCAATAGAAGTAAACTGCTGTATGGCCTTCCTCAAAGACTTAAACAGGACCGGTTACATTGCAGGTCGTCCCACACTGTGTTTTCTGGTGTTTTATGGAATACCGTATATGTATTTCTATTCTTCTTAAACCTAAAATCATAAACTAAGAAATATTCATAATATTATAAGTCTTGTGTTTGGAATCATTGTATTACTTTTGAACTATTGTTGACATTGAATTGAAAAACTCTCCCGTGCTTAATCTTTCAGGGAGGTTGGGAAGCAATTTGCGCCTTGCGCTTCTTCCAGGGCCTTACTCAAGGTTTCTTATACCCAACCCTACATTGTCTCATAAGCAACTGGGTTCCTCTGAAGGAAAGGAGCCGATGTGGTATGATAGTATATGGAGGTAAGATTAATGCGGAATAGTTTCTTAAAATTCAATTTTCTTATTGATTGGGAAAAATTATATTCAGCAGCTCGTTTAGATTTGTACATGAACGGAATCCTAAAATCTACTCACCAACTATGATTGTACAGTTCTACATCTCTACCAAAAATGACAGATTTACAAACAGTGAGAATTGGTAGTACTCCTCGCTTCGTCACTATATCTATACTAATACTAATCTATATCTATACTTAATATATAAAGCTGAAGAGTTTGTTTGTTTGCTTGAACGCGCTAATCTCAGGAACTACTGGTTCGATTTGAAAAATTATTTCGGTGTTAGATAGTCCATTTATTGAGGAAGGCTATATGATAGCCTACTATCATCCCGCTAAGACTAAGTAACTATTCCACGCGGACGAAGTCGCGAGCGGAAGCTAGTATTATATAAAGCTGAAGAGTTTGTTTGTTTGTTTGCTTGAACGCGCTAATCTCATGAACTACTGGTCCGATTTGAAATACTGAGCAAGGCTATAGGCTATATAACATCACGCTTCGCGGACAACGTCGCGGGCAGAAGCTAGTGTTATAATATAAAGTCCTCCCGCAGCGCAACTATCAAACGGATGTTCTTGCAATTTTCAGCAATAGACGTGGTGTTTCATGAGAAAGGTTATAGGCTCTATAACTTCAAGTTACGAATCTTAGACACGGGGGAGGACCGCATGATACAGCAGGTTAAGAAATAAAGTTAAGTGCATACCTACTTTCATCAAGATGACTCAAAGCGGAACTGGTTCATGAACAGAATACTTGTACCAGTTATCTTTCCTAATTTGTACCAGATACCTAGTGTAAGGAATCAAGATTTCTTAACTAAAACATGAAGGATAATAACATTATTGCAATATCTAGGTTCCCACCTCGGTACAACGCTGCAGCTGATGGTATCAGGCTTCATTATTGATTGGTGGGGCTGGCCAGGAGTGTTCTACGTGAACGGCATGACAGGCACTATCTGGGTATTATTGTATATGTATTTCGGGTCTGACAGCCCGCAGAAGTGTAAGATGATCAGTAATGAAGAGAGACAGTACATACAAAATTCATTGGATCAAGTTGGTGGACAAAAGGTTGGGTATTTATTCTACCTTATATTGCTATTATTTGTATTCATTGATGTTGCCTACAAAGGAGTAATTATTGGAAATATTTTTTCATACGCCTGACTTCTAAACGAATATTGATTCGTAGACCTATTTATAGAAATACTCCAGTTATTCATAAAGCTTTTTGATAGCTATAATGTGTTTTGTCTTCTTTTCCCTGCCACAAAATATAACGTGTCGAAAAAGACAAAACACATAAAATATAAAATGTTTAATAAGGAGTTAATCTCTTTGTTTAAAATGAAAGTTCAAAGTGTTTCACACAAGTAAGTCAAGAGTCTCACATAAGTAAGTAAGTATTTGGTTATATTTCTCAGAAATTTAAAACCCCATGGAAGAAAATATGTAGAAGCGTGCCATTTATCGCTTTGCTCATAGTGCACTGTGGTCACAATTGGGGCTTTTGGACTCTCGTGATGGAAATGCCTTCATACCTCAAGCAAGTGCTGGGTGTTGATATAAAGTCGGTCAGTACGTGTGAATTTTCCATTGACGTAGCTCAACTATTTCTCAGACTCGTGACGTCATAATAAAATTTGTGTTGAATGTGTACTCTCCTTTAAGATTTATTATTTAATATTGATCGGTTCACGGTCACTTAGATATGAACCAAAAAATTGTTGATGCTGAGTACATACAACAATACGTCAAGTACAATTAATGCAGTACAAAAATCACCGCTATCGCGGCGGAATAGGAACGGTCAAAATGCATACCGCCCAGAATGTTCATTTGACTCTTTTTCATTACTTGGTGATGGAAGGACAAGAAATGATGTTCCAACGTTCAAAGAATCTTTCATCAGGCAGGTATTTTGTCTGGCAGACCATTAAATCAAAGTATGTATGCAACTCGCAGTGAATGTTCCTTGCGCGATGCAGGATATGCAATGTGATTTGTCAGTTACTTGATTACGTCAATGTGGTTCAGGAGTTGCGCGATAGATGTCGCGATATGATTAATTCAATTTTCTCGAATACTTCAAAAGGTACTTTATTGTTTCTTTTCTTGTGATTACAGAATGGTCTAATGTCAGCAATTCCATATTTGGCGATGTATATAATAAGTTACCCTTTCGGCTTCATATCAGATTATGCAATAAAGAAAGGGGTCAGTGTCAATGTATGCAGAAAAGTGTGTAACTCCATAGGTATAATAGGTTTTACTATTTCTCATAATTTTAATAATGATCTTCCTTCTTAACGGCAATATATTTGAAACCGACTTATTTTCATGTGAGATCTTCGACAAAAATGTTTTGATCTGATAAAATGTATGCACAGCTACACATCAAGCTATCATTATCCAGTTTAACCTGACCTCTCATTGTACCGAAAGCCTTAAAATGTGAGGCCAGCTTAATGGTTATGTATAACTGGACGTGAAGCCGTGTGTACTTCCTAGTGGTTCTTATAATATAAATTTCATTGTTGTCTGTTGTCTAACCATCAGTTCTAAGGTTCTATACCATTCAATGTTTAAAATGGGTTTCCTTTTCCTACAAAGATATGGTCGGTCTACATTTTCTATTTTTACTTTTCAGGTAAATATGGTCCTGCACTAGCTTTGATAGGACTATGCTATGTTCCTCCAAATAACGTAGCATTAGCGGTTTTTACGCTTACCACCATCGTTGGTCTTAACGCAGGACATTTGGCAGGGTTTTTGGTAAGATAGTTACAACAATGATCAGTCGCCAACTTTTGAGTAGTTTAATTATATTAACGGCTAGGGCTTCGGACTTGCAATTATGTAGTTGGCGGTTCGAGTACTACCGACGTGAACTTATTCTTAAAACAAGCACATATCTTAGCACGAGGGTTTAACAAGAATACTAGTAATGTGCGACCCACATTCCTAGTTAGCTTTTTCTTACAAGAAACGAAAAAAGATTCGTCATCAGTATAGTTTCTCATATTTCATTCTCAGTCCGTTTAACTGGCATATTTTTTTCGATTAAACAAGATATATATTTTTTTATATAACAGCTGGTCCACATTGATATGGCGCCAAACTTTGCCGGGACGTTGATGGGTATCACTAACATGTTTGCGAGTACCGTCGGCATCATCGCACCTATAGTCGCTGGAACAATCTTGACTGACGAGGTAAGGTTGGGAATGCCTGTGCGCATGCCACAACGTCCGGCAAAATACGACGATTGTGGGTCGCATCTATTAAAACAATTAGTAGAAGGACCAAACTCCTACGTTTTACTTTCGCTGCTATTCTGCAAGCATACCTATTTTTATTAATTGCGCATTTTATTAGCTTATTTATCATACTTGCTTCTGCCCCCGGCTTCGCTCACTTGAAGCTCCAAAACCAACATTGATGATCTCTTCTTTGTATGGGTCTCTATACATTAGAGAGGTCAAGCTGTATTTCAGGTTCCGTTTAAATAATTTTTATAAGAAGTATATCAGTTTTTAAGTTGGAGCACATACTTTCTAACAGTGATAACAAAATTAAAATCTATTCATTAGTTCTTACGCCAACCCATAACACACAGACAAGAATTTAAAAAATCACATTTTTGGGTTCGGAGACGTTTATATACGCACTTGTTTCTTTTTCATATCAAAGACACAGCTTTTTTACAATTTTATATTATAAGAGAAGAGATTATGATAGTAGAGATTTAGCTCCTGCTACGGATCTAATACATTGTTTTGTTTTTAAGACTGACCCCACACTTTGGCACAATGTGTTCTACGTAGCTTCGGGAATCTATATAGGCACGAACACACTTTTCCTTATATTTGGGAGCGCTAAGCGAGTGCCTTGGAATGAGCCAGAAATTGTAGAAGGTGATGCATTTCATACTTGTAAACATTCCTTTCTCTCCTTTTTTTCTCGATTAAGTCGGAAATTAATTGACGTGCCTGGTAGTAAGTAGTCATCGTCGTACATAGACACCCTCAACACCAGAGGAGCTGCTGATGCGTTGCCTACGGACTGCAAACTGCAAGAGTAGCGCAACTGAGTGGGAACTGGCTCTCACATGCAAAAGTAGACACGAAAGTGCTTTACGACAGACTCAGACGTAAGGGTGGTCGCCAGCCAGTCAGACCCCAAGAGATCTGGGTGCCGAGTCTACTATTCAGTTGTGTCAGAATTGTGATTCAGTGACTTCATAATGGTTGATTTTTGACAGTTTTCTCTACGAAATCTGTCATTTCTTATGTCATTTAGTGCCATTGGACCGTCATTCTGAGGCAATTGAAATAGCAGACTTGGGCCCCTGGAGGAAAAACAACTAAACTATGTAATTACGTACGTCCATATTGGTGGATGTAATATGATTTCGATAACGGTGTTTAATTATTTCAATTCAGGAACTAATAAATTTTTTGTTTTATCGACATTTTAGAAGCTGAAACGCCACGAAATTGAATTATTGAAGAAGCTAATGTTGGGAAATCACAAATTCAAGACATTTTTTTTCTAAAATATGTGCATGAACAACAACGATTTCTATGTCTTTATTCATTTGTTTGTAAAATAAAGTTTTTTTTAGTTGCATATTTTTTATCCTTATTATATTATTTTTTTATCTGTGCGATTTAAATCGCGTAATCTCAGGTTAATTTTCTCACGATATTGTCCTTCACCAATTTTATAAAATGATAATTTATGATAAATAAAATTATTTGAAAAGTAGGGTCACTAGGAGTGGGAACATAATAACTTGGCAGTGTGTACGTACATTTGACTTTGTTATCACTTGATGGTGTACAAGGTGATGTGTTTATGGTACTGTGTTTTATGAGCATCAGATTATTTAAATTAAAACCACCGTATTGTTACTGATATGTGTCTGAAAACGTAATAACTTTGTAAACTGTCACACTGAGGTTATATATCGCCTGGAAAAATGTGTGTGTTACGAGTTATGAACGTTTGCAAAGGAATTAAACCAATTTATTGTTGTTTTTATAGAATTTATGAGCTGTTTTTACATGATTTTTAAAACCTGATATTGTTGTGATAAATTATCACAAAAAAGAGATCGTACATAGATGTTTTCCCACATTAACACGCTGGGTTGTACCAACAGCACACCATTTGCTTCGATTTTTGCTTACTAACTCGTTAGTCATTTACATGTGGGAATTGAGGAGAAGTCGCTTAGCTACGATGAATATGTGCACTTATTATAAATATACTCGAACATATAAAATACTTTAAAAATATTGTGAAGTACAGTCGTCAGCACATTATAGTATCCAAATTGTCGAATTTCTTCAGTCGAATTTCTATTTAATCTCAAAACAATAAAGTTTATTATCCATTGGGGTAATTTAACAGTTCGTAGTCACTTGATGTGTGGCTGTACTGTGTAACGTGTTATAAAAAGGGACATTTTAACGCATCGAGGTCTTAGGAAGCTACAGCCATATAATATTGAAATTAATTACATACACTACATTTTCTACAATTACACTACTACTACTACTATTCTACACACATTCACGTCGGAACTCAGACCACGCTGCAATCTTCGCAGCAGTGATTTATACTATCAATGAGTGTGATATAAGAGTGTTCCCCTCAATATTCAATATGAACCGTATCGGGTATCGAATCAATATTTACTGCAGCAGTTGTTAGCTGGCCAATAAGGCCCACTTGCACCAACTTCTTAAATGTGTTTAAATTGTATTTAAACACGAAATTTCTATGAAAATTTATGTTTAAATATGACTTAAACACATTTAAGAATTTGGTGTAAGTGGGCCTTAGTGTTGAACGTGGATCCAAGGATTTTCATATAGAAATCGACGGTCTCTCCTTTATAAAGACATGTTAATACAAGACATTACCGTAACAAAACCTTAGAACTTTGATCTTTGTCTTCATAAAATAATTCGGAACACCGCACCCTCGTCACAGAAACTGCGTGAATCAAATTTTAACACCTCCTTCTACTCGTAACCGGCGATTCTGTAAAAGACCTGAAAAGTCGGGAATTAAATAATATCACTATAACGCGATAAAAACCGTAAAAAGTAGTATCATTTCAATATCTAATATTCGGGTGTGTCAGAAATCATTATGTAAGCAAGTAAGGGCCACTTCCACCAACTTCTTACATACATACATACATATTTTCACGCCTGTCTCCCATTGGGGTAGGCAGAGACTATAGATTTCCACTTGCTACGATCCTGGCATACCACTTTCGCTTCATCTATGTTCATTAACCTCCTCATGCATGAACGTCGGTTTAGGGTGCTCTTAACCTGTCCTTTTTTAAGAACGGCCGCAACTTGGTTGTCGTACGTTCGTCGAGGTCGGCCCCTTCCAACTCTTCCATCCATACTCATCATGTATACTCGTTTCGTCAATCTCCGTTCATCCATCCTCTGCACATGCCCAAACCACCTTAACATACTGTTACGCCCAGGAGCTATTAGAATGACGTGGATGGGTCACGAAGGTTCTGGATAAATCGTAGAAGCATGTAGAATATTCGAAAGAAAGTACTCGAATACGTACTCACGTAATAACAATAGATCAAGGTCAGGTTCAAAGGTCAATGCCCGTAAACAATAGACGATCTATGTACCCACCTGTAATGCGAGTACCTACTCGCATTTTGTAGGCTTTTCACGATTGTTCGATTCCAGAATCTTCGTGACTGATATAAATAGCCGTCGTGAGGGTCGGCTAGGCAGTTTAGTTTTGGACAAGGTGAAGTGAACATCAAAGTGAAGACAAGTGATTCTTAGTGTGACAGTACAGTGCGACAAGTAATAGTGTAGTGATTTTATTTGTGATTTCTGTTGTGTGTTGTCAAGTTTATTAAAGTATTTGTTTATTAAGGCAAAATTAGCGTTAATTAATTTATCCCGAACCCCAGCTCGTAACATTTGGTGTCAGAAGTACTGGGATAAATTATGCCGGTTTTGCCAAAGGACGATACGGAAGGTATCCGTACCAGAAGTCAGCGGCAGCAAGAAATGGACCAGAGACGATTTGGAGATTCTCCAGCACTTCCTGCGGGTCATCTACAACCAACAACAGACCCAGTCGCTGGTCCATCTGGAACTTCTTCGGTACCAGCTGTTGATCTAGCGGCCTTAATGGCAATGATGCAGGTTCAGGCTCGCCGTCAGGAAGAGCAGGCTCGCCGTCAGGAAGAGCAGGCCCGCTTACTGCGGGAGCAGCTACAGAGTGACAAAGAGGAACAGGCACGCTTGCTGCGGGTGCAGATGCAGCAGGACAAAGAGGAGCAGACTCGCCGTCAGGAGGAGCAGGCACGCTTGCTGCGGGAGCAGATGCAGCAGGACAAAGAGGAGCAAGCCCGCCGTCAAGACGAACAGATGCTCCTCATGAAAGACCTTCATGGGACTCTCGGCAAACAGCTTGGTGTTATGAAGCAACAGGTGGAACAGCACGAGAACCGTATTTCTAAAACTGAGGAACAGATTGCTAACGTGACAAAAGCGTTAGGTGATCTAAAGGCAGGAAACGGACTTGTGGCTTCCGCGGTTGCTGCTCCCATAACATCCTCGCTACGTGGATTTAAAGTGCCACCTTATGACGGGACCTCCTCATGGTCGGCATACAAAATGCAGTTTGAAGCCTTTATGGAGTCAAATGGGTGGGACAAGGGCCAGGCTAAGACGGCACTCACCCTATGCCTCCGCGATCAGGCTTTAACAGTACTGGAGGCTCTCGGCAAGGAGATGAACTATGATCAGTTGATTGAAGCGTTGGACTCTAGATACGGCGACGCCCATCTAGAATACGTGTTTCGTGCCCAGCTAAAGGACCGGGTACAGCGTGGTTCAGAGACCCTACAGCAGTGGGCCGTAGAAATTGAAAAGCTGGTTCGGAAAGCCTACCAGTCTACACCTGTGCTTATCGACGGAAATCTAGTGCAGGCGTTCATCGATGGAATCCGTGACCTGGAAGTCAGAGCCGCTGTGAGACTTGGTCATCACAGGACATTGAAAGAAGCCTTAGCCCATGCGTTGGAAGTGGAGGCAGTCAGGCAGGACTATCGAGCTTATCGTATCCGGGAAGTCGTGTTACCGACATGTTACCTCTGCGGAGAAGAGGGTCACTTCCAGGTGGGTTGTGCGAGGCGCAGCAAAATTTCAAGGGAACGTGTGATAGTGCCTAGATGCTACATCTGTGGTGAGCGAGGACACTTTCAAGCCAGTTGCTGGAGAAAGGATGTTGGAAAAAGGAGAATGATAGCTGCTCCAAGATGTTATATATGTGTAGAAAGAGGCCACCTCCGGATGAGTTGTCCGAAGCAAAGCAGATCCCGTGCATGTTTTCCGAGTAGACCGTGCTCTGAAAACTGGAGAAAGAATAGAGATGACGCATATTCTGGAGTGAAGCAAGAGGCTAAGGAAGCAGTACCAGTGAGGATGCTGACAGCGGATCTGAATGATGTACGAAACAGTAGCTCCGAACGAGTTGGTCAATCGGCCAAACAAACTTCTGAGAGAATGAAGACGCGTTATGACTGTAAGATGAACAACAAAGGCTTCGACGATGGTTCACTAGAGCAGCTAAATAACCCGTTGCGCGTCAAAAGAAAGTCATCCAAGTTCCGGGCAAAATGCAAAGGCCCCTGTAGAGTTGCGACTAAGATCAATGATGTCACCTACCGGATACAGCAAGGACCAAGAGGTTCTCCGAAACCAGTTCACGTGGATCGTTTAGCCTGTTATTACGGATCTAATGATGCATGCTCGGGACGAGCATGTCTTAGGAGGGGGCAGTGTTACGCCCAGGAGCTATTAGAATGACGTGGATGGGTCACGAAGGTTCTGGATAAATCGTAGAAGCATGTAGAATATTCGAAAGAAAGTACTCGAATACGTACTCACGTAATAACAATAGATCAAGGTCAGGTTCAAAGGTCAATGCCCGTAAACAATAGACGATCTATGTACCCACCTGTAATGCGAGTACCTACTCGCATTTTGTAGGCTTTTCACGATTGTTCGATTCCAGAATCTTCGTGACTGATATAAATAGCCGTCGTGAGGGTCGGCTAGGCAGTTTAGTTTTGGACAAGGTGAAGTGAACATCAAAGTGAAGACAAGTGATTCTTAGTGTGACAGTACAGTGCGACAAGTAATAGTGTAGTGATTTTATTTGTGATTTCTGTTGTGTGTTGTCAAGTTTATTAAAGTATTTGTTTATTAAGGCAAAATTAGCGTTAATTAATTTATCCCGAACCCCAGCTCGTAACAATACCTTTCTCAATCTGTGTTACTATACCTTCTTTCACACCAACTTCTTAAATGTGTTTAAATTGAATTTAAACACAAAATGACAAAAAACTCGTGTTTAAATACAATTTAAACACATATAAGAAGTTGGTGCAAGTGGCGCTTAGTGTTGAACGTAGATCCAAGGATTTCTATATAGAAATCGACGGCCTCTCCTATATAACTAGACATGTCAATACAATAAATTACCGTAACAAAATCTTTAGAACTTTGATCTTTGTTTTATATACGTCCAACAGCTCATTCTACCTTCTCAGAGGTCGTCAGTTAGGAAATGCCGAAGCCATCTAGCTATAAAAAAAAACAAAACATTGACTTGTAAAAGTGTCTCTAATGATCTACTTACAGAAATAAATATCATTTCATTTCATTTCATCATTTCATTTCATTACCCGTGACCATGGATGAATTAAATAATATCAATAGAACGCGATAAAATCCGTATAAAGAAGTTTCATTTTTATATTCGCATAAGTATCAGAAATCAGTAAAAGCTACTTAGCTTATAAGAGGCAGCAAGTGGAAGAGGAATTTGACATCGCAGCTAGCGTAGCTTAGCTGGTAAATCGTTCGTTGAACTTAGCCGGTGAAACGCAAGTTCGAACCCTGCCTGAGATGGAATTTTTCATACATACCGTATGTGTTAGGTACAGGCATATTAATTTACACAGCTCACCGATATATCCTATGTTAGAGCCTATTGCCATTAACCGGGCACAAATTCCAAACTCCGAGCTGCTACTGGAAATTTCAAAGAAAAACCCAATACCACTGCTCGGCCTGGGAATCGAAGCCTCTAGTTTAGCAGACCACTAGGCTAATGAGACAGTTATGGAATTTTTCTTCCATTAAATTTTTTATCATCAAATGCCTTAAAGCAAATAAAACTAGTTTTAACTAGTAGTGCAACTAGTTTTGACTATTCAAAAGTACCTTCTCTAATGGTCTAATTGAAATAAAACATTTTGACTTTGACTTTGAAACAAAATCTTAGTACCTACCAAAAAGGGACAGATATATTTTTAATAATATGCGGGCATCCAAAATAGAATTTAGAATGTTGATGAAATGATTAACATCATACACCAAGCATCTTTAGTTTATATTAAGGAAATTATCCAAGATAGAAGGAACGACGGGCCCCCAGCGCTCATCGGCTTAAATAAATCCGCAGATTACCGAGCTGATCTTCCCGATGCTCCTGACGTGCACTGCTTTAGTACCTTTTTAAGTCGTATGAGATGAGATATTCAAGTAAATAGAAACAGGATTTCCGTGTAATGTAGGAATGTTTACATACTTACTATACTTTAGGGAATTCCACAAGCTTAGCAAAAAAATTAGGTTATTTTCTGCAAGCGAGCAGACGGATCGCCCGATGGTAAGTGATCACCGCCGTCCATGGACACCCGCAACACCAATGGAGTCACAAGTACGTTGCTGGCCTTTTAAAAGGGTTTAGGCCTCCGCTATCCTCACTCACTCGGAGAAACACAACGTAAAATAAAAATACAACCTAAAATTGCAGAGGAAGACTACAAATGCCTGAGCTTGAGCGTGCTTCCTGGTATCCAAAACTGTAAAATTTCTTCAATCGATATTCAATTTAATCTCAAAACGATAGAGTTCATAATCCCTTGGGGAAATTTGACAGTTTGTAGTAAAACAAACAAACAAAAGATGGATGGACTGTGTAAGAGATCATATGACTACAAAGGAAGTGAATGATGTGATGACGGCTGATAGAGAATTATAGATGAAAAAGTCATATTGCGCCAACCTCAAGTGACTTGGGATAAGGGCAGGAGGATGATGATGATGTGGTTACTTGATGTACTATATGGCGATTGTACATACCACGGTGAAGTTGAATCGTAGGGGTAAGTTTTACTAGAACGAGTTTTGTTCAAGAAGACAAAAAAATCAAAGATAAATTGTAAGAAGCCTTTTTAAAATTGTTTGTGTGTGAAATCTGGGAAATTACCATAGACATGCTATTGTTGACTAATGTCAAACTGTCAACTATTGATGTTCTGGTATGCTCCTGAAATGTAAGATAATATTGTATAAAATAAATAGTATTTACCTGTTTGAGCAGGGTTTAAACGTATAATGTTATGTCTGATGCTGACACGATCATTTATAACATTTTGATTATTGTTACATAACACAAGAACTATGTTATTCAAGTACATTAAAATATACTATTGGATTTGTAACTAGACGGATTGATATTAGATGGTAATAAACTTTAAAGGAATGATCATTCTTCAAAATGGTCGATGGTAAGTAAAATGAAAAATCAAGAGAAAATATCTATACTGTAGTCTTGTTATTTCTACACTGACTTTCTGATAGACATCTCGTAAGAGCCGAGAAAATATCTGACATGCTCGGTGGTACGACCTCTTGAGGTCTGACTGGGTGTTGACCATTATTATCGTAAAGCATCTTGATGCGTGTTTCGCCAGGTCCCCGTCAGTTGGTGCGGTTCTGGCAGTCTGCAATCTGTAGAGACTCTTAAGACTGCAACGCATTAGCAAATCCTCTGATATTGCAGGTGTCCACGGGCCATGATATCTACTTACCACGTAGCTCTGTACCTTACCTCTGCTCTGTACCTCTGCTCTTACGAGCTACCAAGTAGCTCGTAAGCTTGTTTGCCGATTTAATCACTAAAAAAATGTTGTACTTGCCGTACTTATATTTTATCCCATTTTTGCTTATTTATTGATATTGATAAAGATGGGGGATCTAAATGAGCCACTTATGATGAACCATAAGAAGTGAATGCTGACATCTGCTGCATCCAAGCCTACACAGCTTGTTACTTACTAGACGCCGTACCATGACGTATCATTGTGATCGTTTTATGATTGGGAGAAAGTGATGCAACTGTACACATTAAATAGCGCCAACCCTTTCTCACAACCCCTTAATAATGGCTTCAGTAAATGGATATCATATCATCCTTTCCGGAATATGTGTACTAAGGAATGGGAAAATTACAAATAATTATGTCATATTTTCAGTAAAGAACATTGGTTTCCGACATCTGCAGGTTTTTTTCATGTTCCTCGCTCTTTTGATAAGTTACACCATGAGGATCAACATTAGCATGGCTATAGTGGCCATGACAGACAAAGCTAATCCAAACGTAAGTTAACCTGTCTAGGACCAATAGAAAACAATTATTACGACTCTGAAGAGCCACGATTTAGAAGTGGATGTTGATGATGATGCTAATGATTTAATAATATTTCATTTATATGATTGGGCACAAATTATTAGGACTATTAAAATATAAAACAAAATGCCTATCGTAACACAGCGTAGAGAAGAATTAACTTCACAAATCCAAACCTCGAGCTGATAACACAGGCAATTATAAGACAAATGAAGAGCCAATTATTGCTTATGTTAAAATTATAACAATAGTATAATGCTGTTATCGTTTCTTAACAGGCATTTGATTGGAATATGCAAACGCAAGGAGTAATCCTTTCCTCCTTTCACTGGGGGTATATTCTCCTACAGATCGTGGCCGGGGAAATGGCTGCTAAGTATGGCAGCAAGATCATCATTGCGGCTTGCGTCGCTATTAATGCAATTTTGACATTCTTAGTACCTACTATAGCATTTGTAGTAAGTTGTATTTTTTAATTTATCGTTGAATTCAAAACACACACAACTCACACCGCTTAGTCTTCGAAATCATGAGCGTTTTTATAACTCACATATAATGGTGAAGGAAAACATTAAGAAACTGCATGCATGGGACTCTGTCTACGGGGAGTGAATCTGCCAACCCGCATTACACTAGCGTGGTAGACTATGGCGAGCTGCATAAACGTACGCTACGTTAATACCTAAATGAAATGAAATGAAATGAAAATTTATTTGCTTGAAGTATGGTATATAAAAGTTGGTCATTATACATATTAAAAGTCTCACATACTGCGTCGGAAAAGATAATACAATGTGCCCGACATGCAAAATCTTATAATTAAATTTTAATATTCTAGATTTATTATACATACCTAACTTATAAAATTTCATGTCACAAGAAAATCTTTGAGATTATAAAAACACTTTTCTGTGAGCCATTTATAAAGTTTTGCCTTGAATTGCCGCTTAGGTAGCTCTCTTATGTCTCTAGGAATATGATTATAAATTTTTATTGTCATAATATAACAATTTTTATGGCAGAGAGAGGTGCTTCGACTAGGAATAATTAATCTTGATGGATCTCTGTTTTTTACTCTAGAGTTCAAGTTTTCATTAAATGTCTTAAATAAAGAACCATGTTCTCTTACAAAACAGCTGGCCTGGAGAATATACAGACATGTCAATGTTAACACTTTTAGCTTTTGAAATAGAGGTTTGCATGATGTAAGAGGACTTACGCCACAGATTGCTCTTATGCATTTCTTTTGGACAATGAAGGCTCGGTTTATGTCAGTAAATTAATACATACATGCAAAACTCTTTGCATTTGACATCTATATATATAAAAGAAAGTCGTGTTAGTTACACTATTTATAACTAAAGAACGGCTGAACCGCTTTGGCTGAAAATTGGTGGAGAGGTAGCTTAGAACCAGGACAGACGGACATAGGATACTTTTTATCCCGTACCCGTGGGATGTGATGACAGACCGAATTCCACGGGGGCGAAGCCGCGGGCAGAAGCTAGTTTACAATATTAAATAGGACCTCAGATAGTAGGACTTACTTCAACCGTTACTTGTCAGGGAGGATGGCAAGCAATTTGCGCCGTGCGCTTCTTCCAGGGCCTTGCTCAAGGTTTTTTATATCCATCGCTACATTGTCTCTTAAGCAGTTGGGTTCCATTGAAGGAAAGGAGCCGATGTGGTATGATAGTATATGGAGGTACGAATAATTATATCAAAACTTTTTGAATCATTATTAAAATCTTTTTTTTACGGTTAGATATTTCTTTATTCCTCAAAAAGATTATCAAAAGTAGCTAAGCTCAAGTGAATTTGAGCCGGATATGTCTGTCGCATGTGTGATGGACTGTGGGCTAAAAGAACTACAAAGTGAGTCTCATTAAACGGGTCATGGCAGACCAATAGGGACAAATGTGACTCCTACCGAAAAGACTGGCCACACTAGCAGAGAACAGAGCCGTGTGGAAAAGGGGAGAAGGTCTTTGGTTTGCAGTGAGGCAATACAAGCCAGATAAGTCACTAGTGATACTTTTGAACTTTGTAAAGTGTTGTCGATAAATTAAAAGTCATCCCAAGTTTAAATTTTAAAAGTTTATAGAACTATAAAGAAATTCAACTACAAAATAACTTTGCAACTTACCATTAACGACCAGGCATTGAAACTTCTATTGCAAATGAGAATGAATCAAATGAAACATTAAATTAGAAACGATTGCTAAAAGCATCTTTTATTGAACTAGCTTCTGCCCGCGGCTTCGCTAGCGTGAAGCTATATCAGGAGTAAAATGCAAAACTAACATTGATGACCTCTTCTTTGTATGGGCCTCTATACATCAGGGAGGTCAAGCTGTATCTCAGGATTCAATTAATTAATTGAGATAAGAAGTTCACCAGTTTTTAAGTTGGAGCATGTACTTTCTAACAGTGATAATAAAATTAAAATTTATTCGGTAGTTTTTGCTCCAACCCGTAACAAACAGACAAGAATTTTAAAAATCACATTTTCGGATACGGAGACGTTTATATACCACAACCCACGTGTTTATTTTATATCTTCAATGTACAGACACAGCTTTTTTACAATTTTATAATAGTAGAGATATAATAAAACGCTTTAGAGAGATCACAATCTTAATACTCTAATTGCACGGGGCGTATTTCAATATCGTCAATTTTATCCAGGTTCTCACCTTGGGACAACCCTGCAGCTGATGGTATCAGGCTTTATCATTGATTCATGGGGCTGGCCAGTTGTCTTCTACGTGAACGGTGTCACGGGTACTATCTGGGTATTATTGTACATGTATTTTGGGTCTGACAGTCCACAGAAGTCCAAAATGATCAATAATGAAGAGAGACAATACATACAAAATTCTTTGGGACAAGTTGGCGGACAAAAGGTTGACTAATTGTACTTATCTGTTTTTATTATAATAAATGTTACACCGTTGTTGCTAAGCCAAGTCAAGTAAGAAGACATGGGTGCATCAATTCTATATTTATTCGTAATTTTGTAGCCACGTATTAAAGTAGGAAGTAAGATCAAATTAATAGTTAATTCTTTTTCACAGAAATTTAAAACCCCTTGGAAGGAAATAAGCACAAGTGCGCCATTCATCGCTCTGGTCATCGTGCAATGTGGACACAACTGGGGCTTTTGGACACTCGTGATGGAAATGCCTTCATATATCAAGCAGGTGCTAGAAGTCGATATACAATCGGTCAGTAGGGTCTTATCTTAATGATCGTCGACTGATTTTTGATATTTCATAGCGTACTTGGGAACCTCAAATTTTGAGACTTGTACTACTGGTTTACCTTTGTTTTCTGGCACTGACTTAATATCTTTATAAATAACTTCTTAATTTATCTTACCTCACCCTAACCCTTTCACTGATCATTTTACTTCTTTGAAATCCTTTGCTGTTCAAAGGTATCCATTAATGTTATTCTCCTCACTATTGCAGAATGGTGTAATGTCAGCAATTCCATATATGGCGATGGTTATACTTAGCTATCCTTTCGGCTTCCTATCCGATTATGCAATAAAGAAAGGGGTCAGTGTCAATGTTTGCAGAAAAGTGTGTACTTCTATAGGTATTATCTATATCTTTTATGTTTTCACATAAAACACACACATACTTAGAATAGAACTTGTCTTTGTAAGAAACCACCGGAAAACATGGATTTATTTATCACAATATGCCATTGAAATCATTTGCGATTAAGAGAGGAGTGGGATCTTCATATTAAATATCACCATCCTTGTGTGACAACCTAAAAATTATTGCGTTGATACCTAAGTTGAACCACAGCCTCTGGAAAGTGAAGCCAAAGGACACTTAAAACAGGCAGATGTAGTGCAAACAGATGATACTACAACACTAGTACCAAATTAAAAGGGAAGTGGAAAAGAAAGATAAGGTATTATAGGTTTAAACACCACACTTCACAATCAAATTCAAATTCAAAATGCTTATGACGAAGAATACTATCTTAACATGTTTTAGTACGAGTATTACGTTTAATTTTGTAACCTAAGTGGTTTACTTATTAAAGAGCTAGTTTTAGTTTAATCATATTTATACTATATTATGTATATATATTCCAGGTAAACTTGGCCCTGCACTATCTCTGATTGGACTATGCTACGTACCTCCTAATAACGTAGCTTTAGCGGTATTTGTGCTTACTGCCATCGTTGGCCTCAACGCAGGGCATTTGGCGGGTTTCATTGTAAGAAAGTTGTACAGATAGTCAGTTTCGCCTCAGCTCTAGCAAACTTTATCCACTAGACAATAAAATAACTTTCTAATGAAATATATCTATACTATATTGGATATGTACCATTTTTACTCATTGATTGACTGATTTCATTATTTCATGATGTGGGTGATAAAAGATGATGGTAGCCTTGGAGACTGATTATTAAATTATATTATCTTGACAGTCACATACAGAATATCTTCCCCTTTTTTAACAGCTGACAATAATAATGTATTTTTTCTCACAGCTGGTCCACATTGATATGGCTCCAAACTTTGCCGGGACATTAATGGGTATATCTAACATGATTGCGAACATCTCAGGCATTTTTGCACCTCTCGTTGCTGGATTATTAGTGCAAGATGCGGTAAGATTGCTAAAAGAGAATATTTTAGGGAGTAGCGTTTTTACCTGTAAACACTTTGTTAGAGGAGCTAAATTACTTTCCCGATCGCTCAAGCCTTGGTAAGAGGTCTTGCGCCCAGGTTTCTTTGCTTCACGATTATGTTCGACATACAGAGTGCATTTAATGCAAGCGATAATTTTTCAAATCTATCATTCAGTTTAGGTACCTGTATTTGCTGAAAAAGCTACGGATCAAAATAGCGTCCTATGACTGCAAGTTTTTGTGTTATATATATTCTTATATTAATAACATTATACCTACCTCTGTCTAACCTTTCGGGAATATCGGGTTTATGTTATTAATGAATGAATAATTTTATGGTTTCAAGACTGACCCTACACATTGGCACAAGGTGTTTTACCTAGCGTCAGGGATCTACATAGGCACGAATACAATTTTTCTTCTATTTGGAACTGCCAAGATTCAGCCCTGGAATGAACCTAAAATTTTGCAACAAGGTAATTAATGTCTAAATAATTTGAAATAAAAATATTATTTATGGGTATTTTTCAAAATGATAAAGTTATTGGTACAAATATTATCATAACGTCATTCATAACATAATCAACCCATATACTGCCCCACTGCTGGGTACGGGTCTCCTCTCAGGATGATTAGGGATTAGGCTATAGTCCAACACGCTTGCCTAGTGCGGGTTGGCAGACTTCTAACGCCGTGATAATTAATTATTAAAAAATCAGAACGGATCACATTTTAGATAAGGAATCACATTTTGTTTCGACTACATACACATTTTTCTAACTATAGTACATATGCTTTAGTTATTAATTTACAGTACAGTATTTAAGTGAGTGTACCAGGATGACGGCCAACAGAGCGAGTTGGCGGGACATCGTGAGGCGAATAACATCTGCCCCAACTGACACATCTACATGACGGCCACGACCGCTCTGTCAAGAGCGAATCGGCTGAGAAGAATTTAAGTGATAATTATTTGAAGCATTAATCACTGCTTCTATGTTGATGGTATATTCCGTAGCTCAGTCAGTGGACTTTGGGAGTTCACGTGACTCATAGCGAAGTGTCAATTCTTCTTGCTCAAAAATTTCTGTTGTAGGAAGTAAAGTAAAGATTCCGGTTTTATTGTGAATTTATTTTTATTCGATAACTAATTTCAATATATAATTTCAGGAACAAATAAATACCCACAATAAGTTGCATTATTCAAGAAATATTTGGAAGCTTGGGCAATCGTCAAATTAATACACTTTATTACAATATTTTTTTTACATAAGTACATCTTATGAACAACGAATAATAAATGTTCTTTATGTTTACATTTATAGTAAAATAAACAATAGTTTTAGTTATAAATTACAGTCTTCTATAATTTATTTCCTTTGTATAAAAAATACACGTTTTTTAGTATTCCATTTTGTGACAAATTCAGGAAAAGGTGTTAATTTATTTACATAATACATAGGAGGATTTGTTTATTGGTAATTAGGATACAATGGGAATTGTTATCCTACTCAGTCTAATAATATAACTATGTATAATTTCACTGTACATAGTTATATTATTAGACTGAGTAGGATAACAATTCCCATTGTATCCTAATTACCAATAAACAAATCCTCTAGAAAAGTTCAAATGTTTGCGAACGCATCCTATAACTGGAGCTGTACAAACGCAGCTAATGTCATAGCGCGGCTATAAATAATCTGCAAGCGAGTTTCACGATTCCGAGTATCCGATGCATGCGCACATCCGTAGATCCGCGCCGCGGCATCCGCGTTTGTGTACGGATTTCGTTTAAATTATGCTATTAATAATATCTACCAGTCCTTCGAATTGGCGATGCGCCCAAAATTTTTGCAACTCTGCAATCTCACTTAATTTTAACTTGCAGTTTTTGTATTTAATTACATTACACTTCATAATTAACTGCCCGGCCCAGCTTCACCCGTATTCCCGTAGGAATAAAGCATTTGCCCGCGATAAAAAGTAGCCTATGTTTATCAGGGATAGGTAATGTCGCTTTTTAATGGTAAAAGATTTTTTCAAATTAGTCCATTAGTTTCGGAGCCTATTCAATACAAAAAAACAATCAAATCTTTCCTCTTTATAATATTGTAGTGTAGATTAGATTATTACATGTTCGTTTAATGATTTTTTAAATTTGAGTGAAATTGCAGAGTTTGTATACAATAGTACGCGCTCCATCAGCGGAACGCAGAGGAGAGTAAATTCTATGGATATATTAATAGAGAGGGCCATCTATTGCACCGACAGATTTTGACACAGTATAAAAATATTAGTGTATCTATGAACGATTTTAGAAGGCACAGATATGTTTATAGGTCTGGAGCGCAATATTACCCCTGCCAAGTTCACTCTGTTCTCGTAGCATTTGCAGTTTTTTTAACCCAATTCTTTATAATGTACCTATCAAAAACCAATAGAAGGAAAAATCACTTGCTATTAATAAAACAATAGTCTTCTTACTTATAAAAGTATATTGTAACTTTTTGAGACATTTGGATTTCAAATTTATTTAAATTTAATAAATTAAGAATAAATTTTGCACGATTTTGGTTTAAAATCAACCACATAATGTAACAAAAACCTTATTTTTTAATTCAAAATCATAATTTAGAAATATAAACAGCACGTTTCCTTGAATATTTTTACTTTGTCAACAAAAATCTTAGTCGTCCAAATCAGAAATTGTCTAACTGTATATTTTGTGCTGCACGGCCTAACTGAAGAGAGATATTCTAGTATTTGTTCAGCACGCTTAGGCCCGTAATATTATTCATGTTTTGACCTATATTTGAATTAAAGGAGTCCCGCAAATATACACTTTACGATGTAGGTAACTTGCAACGTTTATAATTTATGTAAAAGCAATCGAATTGGTATGGGATTTCTAGTGCTTATAAAAAAGAATTATTATTTCGTTTCGTATTGTAGTACGTTTGACGACTCCTACGATAGATATCTTGTTGTGTGCTTCAATTCCTAAGTACAGCAATTGCTATTAGCATGAAAAATGCAAAAAAATTGCTATTGGGTTTTTCTATGAAATTCTCAGTAGAAGTTCCTTTGGATTTATGGCCGGTTCAAAAGGTTCATCCACATAATACTTGGAATCCAAACATACCAGAGGTCTCTCTACCAAAGCGTACGCGGAATACAGATGTTATGGTATGATAATATGGTAAAAAAAGGTCCTCGTCCTCATCTACGCCCAGATCGAGCAGTGTTAATGGGATTTTTTATTAAACTTTCAGCAGATTTTAATTTGTGCCCGGTTAATTTCAATAAGTTCACCCTCCTATTACATGGGACCTAAATATACAGGTAGACTGTGTATGTACATACAAACACTAATTATGACATTGTGGCATGATATGGTAAAAAAAGGTTACCGTCCTTCTGGAGAGTGGTAAAAATATTCAAATTGTTTCACTTAATAAAACAGCAATAATAGCTACATACACTATTTGGCAATGCAGTTCCAAAACTTGGAAACTTATGCAAATATTGGAACTTAACTGAGATAGAATCAACGATGCGTCTGTTAAGACTGCACGCTGTTGTAATGAATATTCTGTACTTAATTATATTTCAGAGTAATTAAATTCAAGCAAGCATTGTTTGAAAACAATACAGAGCTATGAATAATCTACAATATAAACAATAAAAAACTAACAGTAGACTAAGAACTGCACGCAAAATGTAATGTTGGCATAGTCTTCCGCAAGGTCCAATTTTAGGGCCAATATTGAATGCATGAATTTCCAATGATTGCTTATTTATTTTACGAAAATTAACCAGACTGATGAACAATAGTAGTAACAATAATAAGTCACCCTGACTTATTATTGTTACTGAAATACATAAATTAAAAATAGAAAAAAAAACAAAAAATATTCATAAAAAATATCATCCTAAAACTCATTATTTAATCACTCATTATTAATCGTACCCATTTTCTGTCTCACTGCTGGGATTACAACTATTGGCTTCTCTCAAATAGTAATTTATACATAATAAATGAATAATTAATAAATAATTTATAATAGATGAATTCATGATAATGTTTTTTATCGTATAGGGGGCAAATAAGCAGACGGATCTCATGATGGTAAGCGATTACTGTCACCATGGACACCCGCAATAGCAGAAGAGTCACAAGTGCGTTGTAAAAGGCAGACAACGTCGCGTTGCGTTGCGTATGCAGAGTGAGTATGAAGTTGCGTATGAAGACTCACTCTGTAGAACGCAACGTAATTGTTGTTTCACGCCGGTATACTGTGAGGCCGTGACATCGCTTCTGTCAGCCCATTCGTGCCGAAGCATGGCTCTCCCACGGTAAAAAAGTAAACGGTATAACATATTAACATTGGTACTTATTTAATAGTCTAATAATGTCGGTGGCACTCTTTTCTCCTACCATCCATTAGTATGAAAACAGAAATTAAATACATCAGCATTCCGAGTAAAACCCATTTACGATTCTAAGAACATTTTATTACATGCTGATACAATCTTTTCGATTACTTCACAATATTATTTTTATAGCCTTTTTCCCAAATAATTTCCTTAAACGTATTATTAAGGTCTTAAAAACTCTTGCCAAAATGGTTGGCGAAAATTTATTTGCAGAAAAAAAAGCTGTGAATTTTATGAAACATCTTTTAATTTAATAAGTCGTTTGGGAAATCCTGTTTTTTCCCTCTAAGACTAAACGATATTTTACATTAAGCCACTTCGGAGTAGTTATTTCATTACTGACAATAATTTAGAATGTTTATGTCTCCCATTGGTGTAGGCAAATACTATAAATTTCCACTTGCTACGATCCTGGCACACTACTTTTGCTACATCCCCCCCGACCTGAGCCAATAGCTTTAAATAATTTAACCCAAATCAAGCCACCCCTAGCTGTCCCTCCCAGCAACGCCCTAAACCGAGGTCCGAGTCCCGTCAGGGGACAACTTTAGCTGCTGTTGCTTTGCTTATAAGTCGCTCCTGGCTGGAGGCATTTGGTGCCTCGCCAACAAGTCCGGTTACGTTGTAAAATTGCCTGATAGAGGGAATCTTATAACCTACAATCACACAAAAAAAGAAATATGTATCGCAATACAACGCATTAGTGCTTGCTATTACCATATAAGACAGAGGGTTTTTACATGAAATATAGCACAAATGAATTGCTTTAATTACTTATGTAAGAAAGTTGAAAGGATTTATTTGGTTGATTGATGGTGCATGCTAGGTATGCGTGAGAAGTAACGCCCAAAGCTGACCATTAAAGAGTTAAAGTTATTTATGAACCGATGCTATCGACTTTGTTCACCTTTTTATTCAAAGCGTACCACGTTGTTAGTAAAAAAGAAATGGTTGGCGGATATTACCCAGAAAAATGGGGGTAGTGACTACAAATTGCTGAGTGGTTCTCTGCGAGGGATACTGTCCAATTCGCTTACGACATATTATAAATTTCCGTAAAGTCTAGTTTTTACGACTACGATTCTGTTTCAGCGTTTCTAATCACAGTTCAACAGTGAAATATTATTTTTCATATAAACTGTAACTAAAATTTCTATTTACTATTTTAGTGGTTTGAGGTAGTGTTTGATGGCAAATCCTAGACAGAATTAGGGGCCTGTGTACATATGATGGATTTTTAAGAGACTACTTAAAACAATATTTTAATTTAGTTATTATATTATCTCAATAGCTACTTCTTCTTTCTACAAATAATTAATAATTTATATTCTTAAGCCAATTTAAAAAAAAACCTAATCATTTTTTTAAAGCTAAGTAGCAGTGAAAATTGGAATTTCCTGGTAAAATATAAATTTTCCCTTTATGCAAATTAATGTTTTGATGTGGAAAATGAATTGAACCTTACAATTAACCGACAGGCTTAATTCTTGGCCACTGAATCGCTGGCCAAAATGACGTCATTAAATAAAGGTAAACCTGTAATTTGTCAGCATTTGGGGTTCAGTAGACGGCGAAGTCTCGTGTGCAGCCATTAAGCAAGCAAGTGACTTTCACTGTTGAAATCCATACGAATATCTGTATACGTATCCATACCACACATACTAATATTATTAATGTATAGTAACTCTGTCTATCTGTGTGTTTGTTACAATTTCAATTTTGTTTACACTAGCAGTTGCATGTGATTTCTATCAACGTTTCTTCTTCGCGTTATATTATAGCCTATAATCTTCTTCGATAAATGGACTATACAACATAAAAAGATTGATATTAACGCGTAACACGAAAATGCAAAAAAGTCACAAAAAAGACAATTATTCAGTTTATCAAAGATCAAATGTTGATGTCAAAGTTAAGACCGTGGAAGACAAATAATGTGATGAAGACAGTGAAGGTTGGCAAACTTCATAGGCTGTCGACAAAAACTCTCAGGCATGCAACTTTTGAGACATGTGCTCCGAGGATTCTGTACTTAAAAATATTTTTTTATATGATGTAGGTAACTAAAAATTTATGCTTCTCGCAATTTTTCCTTTATAAGGCGTTGCTTTTCTACCAAATTTCAAGATTTTGAGTTCACGGGAAGTACCCTGTAGGTTTTGATTCCCTTGGGTCGTGATAGACAGGCAACAAAGTGATCCTATAAGGGTTCCGTTTTTTCCTTTTAAGATACGGAACCCTAAAAACAATTGGCACACAGTCAATAGGTCAACAAAAGTGATGGAATCTAAAAGGGATCGAAAAAACATTGTCATTTATCTACTCGGCGCGGCGACCCATCCTCAAATCGAGTTCCGCACAAAAACTAAAAACTCACCTTTCTCCGGTATTCAATAACATATTTGTATGTCACCAGTCAACTGAAAGTCTTTGTGAAGACAAAAATATCTCATTTTTGTCGAACGAAAATGACTCTTGATTCCTTATGATAGAGTTTAGAAAATTTTTAGGAGTACCGAAAGGTTCTCGGTAATAGAGGAATGGATCCGACGGTCGTGTATGTTTACGCTATGATACCGAACGCGTAGGAAATGCACGAAGGTTTTATTCCAAATATCCAGTGTCCAGACTTTTCAAATGAAGATTTAGTGTTATGGCACCTCAATAGTGCTTGCAACAGAATTCAAGGTACGCGTTGATTTTAAATTCTTGTTTTGACGTATTTTTTGGTTCATGTTACTGCGTGCATACGCGAGGAAGTGAATTTGCAACTGAAATTATAGTATTATTTAATAAAATACAAAGAGTTGGTCTGTGTTCGTGCTTGCAGAAGATTTTTATTTTCCGACAGTGTTTATACACGAACCAACAAAATTCAGTAAGTAATTGTTTGTGTAAAAAAAAATATATTCAAATACAGTGTAAATGGTATACGTAGTGAAATTATATTCTTTACCGTCCTCATACAAACTACATTTCCAACCTCTGTGGTTTAGTGGTTCGAGTACCGGACTGCTGACCATGAGGTCGTGGGTTCGATTCCCACAGGACACAAAAATTTATGTGATGAATATAAGTGTTTGTGTTTGTCTGGGTGTTTCTTATGTATTATAAGTATGTATTTACAAAAAAAAAAGTATTTTAGTATTATATCCATTGTCTAGTACCCATAGTACAAGCTCTGCTTAGTTTGGGACTAGATGGTGCTGTGTAAAAATGTCCCAGAATATTTATTTATTTATTTTATAACCAAATAAATAAAGGAATCCTGTTTTATAGTAGAACAGTTATATTGCCTTGTCAGTCCATCGAGGATTGCTTGGTACAATTATTTCTAAAAAGACCCAATGGATACTTCAGTTACGACAAAAGATCGCTCTCTTCTGGTATAAAACCTTTCATCGTACCATTTCATATATTTTAAATTCGTTTCTAACAATTTTCACGGTGGGGCCCCACGAAATAGTCAGTTAAAAATTGAATTAATCTTTTAATCCAATTTGTAATTGAAAGTAGTTTCGTTACTTTGAAAACCAAAGGGTTGGGAATTGTTAATTCACTATTAAAGTCCTTTTTTTTAGTTAAAGTAACATACTTATTCAATTGCTGATATTTATCTGAAAGTATATATTGACCCATTAGCCAAGTGGTCCTGAGCGCGACTGCTATGCTAGAGGTCCTGGGTTCGATTCCCAGGTCGAGCAAAGTATTATTGGGTATTCTATGAAATTCCCAGTAGCAGCTTGGATTTAGGAATTTGTGCCCGGTTAATGGCAATAGGCTCGCCCCCTATTACATGAGACCTAACAACCTAACATACCGGTGAACCGTGGGTGTACATTAGTACGCCTCTGCCTAACCCTTCGGGGAAAACAGGCGTGATGGTATATTATAGATAGATAGATCGATAGATAAGAATACTCTTTATTGTACACCAAAAAGATTACAGAGAGCTATGGATAACATGTTTATTACTTAGTACAATTGGCGGTCTTATTGCTAATTAAGTCAAGTATATATTGAACTGAAGCTCAACTGACGATTGTTAATGGTATATTGTACATAGTTTCTAGAGCCATCGGCCACTGGGGAAGAGAGACCAGGCAAGGCCTCCAGAGATGGTCAGACGTTGTGGGAAGGTCGCTGGCAGTTATCGTATGCAGGTGGCCGTCATTATAGAATTCTATGGCTGATAGACTCAAGGGAATTAAATAGAAGACTCCCATTTCTACTGATGTATTTCGCCTGATATTATAATGACAAAATTTTTATTTAAAGTTGTTATTGAGCAGATATTGGGAATATTCTCATACAAAAGTGTTGATCTTGATTTGATTTGATTCCTTCCTGTGACAGCCTGACTTATTACAGAGAGTTACTTAAACAAATCTATTTATATTTATAGCCAGGTGTTGCTCATCACATGATGAGCAACACCTGGCCAAACCTGGTTTGCCCGTTTCACCTGGTGAAACGTGCCACAGTTGAGCGTCTACCTGCTCTATTGCCATATGTTAGAGGAGTCACAGACAAAATTGGCTATATCTTGAAGCGAGCTTCAATCAAAACATACTTCAAGCCGCTGAAGAAGATTAGTCAGTTCTTACCACCTGTCAAGTGCCACATCCCTCTTCAAGATGCAGGAGTATACAAGCTTGATTGTGATTGCGGACTCTCATATATAGGCCAAACTAAAAGAAGCATAGGGACCCGCGTAAAAGAACACATTGCCGATGTCAAACACCGCCGTTCCAGAAAGTCAGCAGTTTGTGAACATACCCGAGACAAGACCCAGCACTACATCAGATTTGATAAACCACAAGTCCTCGCAAAAGAAAACCGATTCCTACCCAGGATGATACGTGAGGCTATTGAAATCAAAAAACACCCAAATTTCAATAGAGAAGATGGTTGGGTCTTACCAGCTGCTTGGAATCCCATTATAGAATCTATAAAATCTAAATCCGAGCCTAAAACTGCAAGACCAAAGGATACGGTGAGCTCGTTCTGCGTGAATCGGATCGCTAATAATTAACAAAAATGTAAGGTAGCTGTTAGTAATTTTAACATCAAGACGTCCAACACCTCAGTCTGCCCGTGACCATGGATGCTGTAAAGGATCCGAAACGTCGGGAACTAAATAATATCAATATACCGCGATAAAATCCGTAAAAAGTAGTTTCATTTCAATGTCTAATATTCGCGTAAGTGTCAGAAATAAAATTATCTTTATCTTTAATACCTATATTATTGTAAATAGCATGTTATATAACAATATAGCAGCATATAATATATCGATAACCGTACCGTACTTAATTTAGCAGTTCCACTTTCTTTTAGTGATCATAAGTTGTATTCAGAGCAGTATTTTTTTTTTACTATTAGTAGTTACTTTTTCAGTAGTAGCTCAAAGTTTAGGTTTATGCCTGGTTAAATCCTACCTGTACCTTAATCCAACTCTGCCTAACCCTTCGTGGAATATGGGTGTGATAGTATAATTAAATTTGTATTGTGAAGCCCTGCCTCAACTTCGAGCGAGCGAGTTAATGTTCAAAAATAGTTATAGTTACTGTTTAGTCCCAAAAATAAACTAGAGTTTGATACCGAAATAATAGCTATTTAGGCACATAAGCCGATCACGAAACCCTTTGCCCCTTAAAGGAAGTCAAGTCAGTGAAACTTAAATGTTTGGGAATGTTTCCTTATTACAAACTAGTTTACAGATAACCCTAATAGTTTTCTGAAAAATCACATAAACTAATGTTATAAATAACATAACATAACATGTTATTTATAACATTAGTTTATGTGATTTTTAATAACCGCATAAATATTCATTAAGGCATTAAGTTCTTATGTTTTAACCAAAAACTGTATCTATATTACACTAATTGCATCTTTTTGATGCGTGCTTACTTACTAATTCGTTAAAAGAACAAATCATAAAAGAAATTAAATTTAATAAATCACCCAAAACCCTCCCTGTCAACACTTGCTAATTAATAACAGAGGAATTTTAATGTACCCTCATTTCGGCACGCAACGTTTAAATGCAGCGATATTCTTGTTACTACATAGATTTCTTTATAGCTAAATTTCCTTTTGAAGGAGGGTAGGAAATGGCGAGGTCGTAGTAAAAAGGTTGATAAGATCCAAAAGGCTTCGTCATGACGTTCATCAATGAAGGTTGTTACTTTTTACAGCGGCGAAGCTTTTTATCAGACCACTCCCTAATTTAGGTATCCGTTGATAAGAGAAAGGGTTCATTTGTGAGCTTTATTATTTTTTAACTGGCATGTTTTAGATATTTCGTATTTTGATAAGGGTCTGAATAATGTATAAATTAATCAATATGTTCGGGTCAGTTAAGGTTTAATGAATACATTAATTGTTATTTTCAAAAACTCCGATTTAGTTCTCATTAAGTTACAAACGTAGCGTAGGACGCCCTGCGGCGAGATGGAGTGATGATTTGCGAAAGGTTGCTGGCGGAAGCTGGATGTGACAAGCCGAAGACAGGGTGAAATGGCGCACATTGGGGGAGGCCTACGTCCAGCAGTGGACTAGTATGGGCTGATGATGAAGTTACAAATGCAGTTTAATTTTTTAATTTATTCGGGGAGTACCAGCTAATCTGACACAGTGAAATAGTCAAAGTTAAACTGTACTCAGTGACAGCTTTGCCTCCACCGGGTTAAATTTGCCAGTACAGAAAATAGAAAATTAGAAAAAAGTTGCACATGCGAACGTTATGCTTTAGTTCGATTCAAGCCAGGTCAAGCAGCGTTTTTCTATGAAATTTTCAGAAATGGTCAGTTAAAACACTGAGCGAATTTCAGTTAGATAGATTTTACAAAATGGCGAAAGCAAAGTTAGCTCCAATTGCAGTCAGCGGGGCAGATCAGCTTATTGCACTATATCGTATTTGAGTGTGCTGTGCGTTCAAATGGGGTACGAATGTGTCAGTTTTATTTACGACCTTACAAAATGCCACTATTTATGTGAACATTTGCTACCTTACTCACCCCACTCAATCAGCGAATTTTGTATAGACAGCCGAAATATAACCACTACATCTTCCAATTTGGAACAATAAGTCGCTAATTCTGCAAATCAGCATTTCCACAAACTCCCGCTGCAATTAACCATGATTATAATCTGTTAGTTGTAGCAACAGTAATAATAATCGGACTAGCTACATTACATTACTCGCAGAGTGGGTATTTGGATAATTGCTTAATGTATAATCTCATTTAATCCTTTTATTTGCTACATTAAATTAAAACGGGAATAAAGAAGTATGTAATTGAGACGAAAATATTTTATTAGTACATGTAGCGAAATATATTTAATTGCCTCATAAGATTAATGGCCCTGAGTTTGACTGATACGCTTGAGTCCCTGGGTTCGATTCCCAGGTCATGCTAAGTTTTATAGGGTCTAAATGCTTAATAAAACCACGAAATTTGGATTTTTTTCCGGTGAATGGCAATAGGCTTGCTCCCTTTTAGATGGGACCCAAACATACCGCACTGTGGGTGTACATTAGTACGTCTCCCCCTAACCCATCGGGGAATTTAAACGTGATGGTATGTTTAATATATAGGCTAGTTTCCAGACTTTCCGAGTGCCCGACCATATGTAATAGATACTGTAAATAGGTATTGGTAAACATTACAATCAGTTTAGGTAAACTCAGTCACAGGCTTACCAAATCATAATTGAATAACGTTTCTACTTAATTCAAATCTATAATACTTAATATATAAAGCTGAAGAGTTTGTTTGTTTGTTTGCTTGAACGTGTAGCGACATCTACCGCGCTACATAGACAAACTTCGACGAACAAATCCTGAATCGCGCAAGTGAAGTTTGCAACGCAACTAGGATATATACAACCGCTCGACATCAACCGTTGGGCCGCGGCCCGCCAGGCAAAACACCCGCCTGGTCGGAGGATCCTCCCTTTGGTTGGATGGGCAACACACCTCGCTCCTCCACAAACGCGCTAATCTCAGGAACTACTGGTCCGATTTGAAAAAAATATTTCAGTGTTAGATAGCCCATTTATTGATAAAGGCTATAGGGTTTATTATCACGCTACGCGGACGAAGTCGCGGGCAGAAGCTAGTAAATAAATAAATATGTTCATATGTATGAGACATATGAACCTCCCTTCATCTTCCGAGCCTTTTCCCAACTATATTGGGGTCGGATCCAGTCTACCCAGATGCTGATTTTATCAGCATTTTACACGGAACGACTGCCATCAGACCTCCGCAACATAATTTCTAGGTAATACCGATATTCGGGGGATAGACTGGTTGTCAAGCTTTGGGGCTGCTGGCTACCACTAAGAATTGTCAATGTTCATATATGACAACCGGGACCGACGGCTTTACGTGCTCTCCGAGACACAGAGGGGTCTCGTTGTGTTAAGAATGGTCACCCATCCATACACTGACCACGGCGAGCGCAGCTTAACCTTGCAGATTAGTTGATCAGCTTAGTTATTACTTAGCCAAGAAAAATAAAATAAAACCATGAAATATAAAATGTGAACAGTTTCATTTCTCGTTTGCTCATGTTCCCGTGGCACAATGATGACGTCACGTTTCTTTACGATATGTCAACTTGAAGTATCGGTACTGTCAACATGTTTATAGTTTAAGGGCCACTTGCACCAACTTCTTAAATACGTTTCAATTGTATTTGAACACGATTTTTTATTTAAGTCAAACATTCGTCTTGCACCAAAATAATTTCCGTGTTAAATACGTTGAACGAACTGTCAAAGTTAAATACGCTGAAGACCCTATTTAAATCATACATAAATACGAATGGCTGCTAAACACGTTTATTGAACTGTCATTTGACGAATGGAGGCTATTTTGAGATAAAATACTACTAGAAGCCTTTTAATAATTTCTATGAAAGATTATTCACCTATTTAAGATTATTTTTTAAGTTTTATCAAATATAAACACAAAAAATAAATACGACTTTGTTTCGGTTGGTTGTCATGGCAGCGAAAAGTCAAAATAATGGCGTAAGTTTCGTTACATGCAGACTATTTTCAATAAAAATCATTGATTTATCATTAATTAAAATAATTATTAAATTTCATTTAGTTTTATATCTATTAATCATAACATTTTATTTAATAGATTGTTCACATTACTACGATGTAATGTAAAAACGGAACGTAGAGAACTGTTTTATCGACATGTTAAATTAATTTAACTAAATTGACATAAGACAGACTTGGTGCAAGACAATCATAAATTTGTTTAAGCTAAATCTGTTAAGTTTTAAGAGTTTAAGAGTTAATCATATTTAACTCATTTAGTTAAATATGATTAATTTAAGAATAATTTAAATAGAATTTGGTGCAAGTGGCCCTAAGATTTAAGGTTCAATTATAAGGGATTAAGAGTCCGGCGGACCGAATATCCAATACAAACGTAGGTAATACCAAAATAAATTGTAACTCAAACACAATATAATCAAAGTGTGGTATTATTCGGATTCCGATACCAATAATCTAGGTTCCTGATCTACCATTTCATCCAAAATACTTCACTGGAAATAAATGTAAGTGAATGTCAGTCTTGATAACTTTTTTTTTTTTTTAAAAAAAAGCTTACTAGCAATGTGGATCGCACATTACTAGTATTCTTGTTAACCCCTCGTGCTAAGCTAAAGTGCTTGTGTTACGAGTGAGTTTACGTCGGTAGTGCAATGGGTGGGTTTCGAACCGGCAACCACATGATTGCGAGTCCGGCGCCCTAGCCATTAGGCTACCGCTTTACGCCTAGTAACCAAGTTCGAAACAATTTTCCAGTCGTTTGTTTCCGGGAAAGTAGTAGACGAAATTGTATGGTAGGAACCTAGATTAAACAGTATCTCAATTCGAATAATAACACAATTATGTTTTTATGTTTTTGTTATGTATTATGTTTTTGTGGGCGATTAAAGCTCCGCCAGATCCTTAACAGAATGGTCGCAGTGATATTAACAGTAGCATAACCCAAAAAACATAATTAGTAGGTATAACACAATTAATTAAAGCATCATCATCTTTTTTTTTTTATGTGATAGCAGGCATACGAGCAGACGGATCGCCTGATGGTAAGCGATCACCGCCGCCCATGGACACCTGCAACACCAGAGGAGTCACAAGTGCGCTGCCGGCCTTTTAAAAGGGAGTACGCTCTTTTCTTGACGGTTCTTCTTCCGAGCGTTTTCTCACCTTGTTGGGGTCAGCTTCCAGTCTATCCACATGCGGCTGAATATCAGTATTTTACAGACAGGGACTGTCATCAGACAGACATCATTCGGAGGATGGACTAGTTGTCAGGCTTTTTTGGGCTCGTATGATAACCAGGACCAACGGTGCTTTCCAAAGCATGGAGCCCCTTAATGTATTAAGAATGGTCACCCATTCACACACTAACCGCGGCAAGCGCAGCTTAATCTTGCAGATCAGTTGATTAGCTTATTAGCCACGAGTAAATCTCCTAAAATAATTAAGTGCTATTTAAATTATAATTAAAGAAAATATCGACGCTTTCAACAATTACTAAATAGCAAATCAGATCAAAGGTAACTTATTAACCTCTAATGAAAAGTTGATGAAATTTTCCGTCAAATCATGACGTCATTAATATCGGCGTGGGGTCAATCAACACTGAATTTAAATAATGTTTGAAGTTAGGAAATGAGCAAATCAAAGGAATCGTTTTGCGAAGCTATTTAAAACGTTAGTGGGAAAACTGAAGGAGCATTCTTACGCTACATCTTTGTCATGTATTATTTTGTCATTTATTTCATTTCATATTTTCATTGTCATGTATTATTATCCATCCAACCGATTATCGACTTAATTGTATCATTAATATCATTAACAAATGTGTTACTATTATTTGATTTTATGATTACTGTGCTGTCGTCAGCAAAGAGTGACATTGGATGATTTGTTACTAGGCAAATCGTTAATATACACAATAAATAATAAAGGACCCAATACGCTCCCCTGGGGAACACCGTACATGATGGTGCGCTTATTTGAAACATATATTTCTTCATGTTTTGTATTAAAATTAACTCTAGATATTTCTGTATACTGTTTACGATTTTTTTAATAAGTTTCTATGAGTTTAAGCGTGCTACCTCTAATACCAGAGGCTTCCAATTTGTTTATCAAAATGGTATGGTCCACATAATCGAAAGCTTGGGTCATATTACAGTATATTGTTCCTACCGGTATCTTCTGATCAACATTGGAAATTACGTTATGTATAAAATCAAACAGAGCCATATTAATCGTTTTGTCTTTCCTAAATCCTTTTTGATCCTTGGTAAGTAATTTCATTTTTTCTAGGTAATTATAAATTTGTGCATAAATATATTTTTCGAAGATTTTGGATATGACAGGTATGAGCGCAATAGGTCTATAACATTCTAAACTTTGTTTATCATCTTTTTTAAACACTGCCACACTTAATAACTAATATTTTTAATCTGTCTGGATACGTCCCTGAGCTGATACAGAGATTTAGGATATGACTTAAGTGATCACATATGTGATATGCTACGTATTTGATAATTTTAGTGGAAATGCCGTCATAACCAACACTTGTAGTATTTTTTAGTGATCTTATTATCTGAAGTACATCGTATGGTATACTTGGCAGCATAAACATAGACTTGCTGGGTTTCAAAATATTTGCAGTTACTTGTTTACCAGCATCTGCAATCGGTTCAATTTTTTCAATGAAAAAATCATTGAATGCATTTGCAATTGCTTGTGGATTATTTATAGATTCGCCTCTTATATTTATGGAAGTGATCATATCTCTTGGTAAATTTGTTTTATACTTATTTATTATAGACCAGGTTGCATGCATATAATAATAAATAAAATAATAAATAAATTCTTTATTGTCTTCCACAAATAAAACAGACTATTTAGGTACAATTACAAGCGACTTAAAAACAAAACAAATTTTATTTGTGGGAGACTGGTGCCTAAACCAAGCCGAAGCCTGTATTTTAGGACACCAGGTCCCCACCAAGCTTAACAATTATTAATATTAACTAACTAGTTTTGAACCAACGTTACAATATCCAAGAAGACCTTCAGGAATAATAATATAGACATCAGCTCTTGATAGCAACAATTTTCAAAGTACCTATCCACATAATTATAAACAGTGAAAAACAAAAACAATTTTTTTTTTTTTTTATTTAATTGCCTAAATAAAATTTTAAGTAGGTAATTATAAAGGTATTAGGCAATAGGTTGAAAGATGAACATATAACTATTCATGTGACTATTCATGTACAGTCGCCAGCAGGTCAACCCACATGAAAACTACAAATTTCTCCAAACGCTTTTATAGGTTAAGATGTTAGTCACCTTAAAATGTTTGACGTTAAGTCCAAAATTAAATGAGAAAATTTGACATCGCGGTAACCTGATGTGCTGGCCACCGCACCTAAATGCAGACACATTTTGCACCTTAAATAATGCTGGCATGAAAATTTAATATTGACAAAAAAATTTGTAAGGTAAAAAGTAAAATACTTATATTAAGGTATTTTATAAATAATAGACTACATAAATATGACATAAACAATCGATTTTCTAAAAGAAAACATTCAGAATAGTGACATGATAGATAGGGAATGTACCTATGCGTGTGTGAATATTGTGATAGTGTGCGAGTATGTGTGTGGTGTGAGTGCGGTGCATGTGTGGTGTGTGGTGAGTATCTGTGAACGTTAATAAAATGTATGGAATGCTAGATGCATGCATAAATTGTTTGCATATGCATAAAGATCATGCATGCAAACAATTTATGTTGTTTTGTACTGTACCACTCATGTTTTAACATAATAAAAATTATCTTATCTTATCTTATCTTATTTTTATGTCGTGTCTTTTTGATAGTTTCTGCATTGCTTCAATTTCTTTGTAGGCATCAGGCAAGAAGCATTGTGTAAAAGGGCCTTTACTCATTTCGAGCTTTATATTTTAGAAGTCAGTACCTATGCACGATATTCTTAGAAATCAATTTATTTTCGCATTCTATACATTTTTACGCATTTGACAATTATGAATGTTTGGGATTTTTGTAAAAATATTTTCTATTTTCATATTATAGGTACCTTACAGAAACATGTTTAAAATTCCATTAAAGCTAAAAATATTTAAAAAAAAAATATGGATTGGAAAGCCAAGAACATTTTTCTTTTGAATATCTTGTAAAAAATACACATTTTTCCCCTTATAAGAATCCTTCAAAAAGAAAAGAAGAAGACTTCAAAAAAACAGACCGAAGTCACAAGTTGATCGAAAATGTAAATTATTAAGTACATTTAACCTAATTAGCCAAATTTTCAACTAACCCAAACATAATTGAGAAAAGCCTACACAGCCTACACTCGTTACACTGAGACCCAGTTTCTGATTGAACCTTTTAACTATTTATTAAAACCTAAATACTCCGGGGGTTGGCACGATCAACTTTAGTTATAATTGGGTTATAAATCTTGCTAAATTTCAGCCTATTTCAATTGAAATTGAATTATTTAATCCTAGAAGATTCAAAAGGGAAACTTTTGGAAACAGAGCTGTTAATTTCAGAAGAAAACTTGAGATTATTTGAATTATTGTGTTTTGGGAATAATTAAGTAATTTAGGCTTTTGATTATGACGAAGCCACTTGAATTTTCGAAAATATTTAGCAATGATTTTATAACACACTGGCTACTACCCGTAGTTTCACTTGCGTTATAAAATGTATGAGAAAATAAATTTTCTTCATAATAATATTTTTTAGATTTTTTTCCATAGAATGACTGTGGCAAGAGGAGCTTAAGTTGCGGATTGATCAGCTCAGTTATGACATAGTTAAAAAATAAAATTTGAATATTTAGGTTACAATCCGAAAAATAAAAATATACACGAGTCATAAATAAAGAAACACAATAATTTAAAGTCCTTCACTATCATGCGAGGCTTAATTAACTTACGATTTTTAGTTCCACTAAGTATGAACCTAACTTTTATTTTGAAGTGAATACGTAATAAAAATGTATGAATCTTTTGTGCTAGTGCTACGTATGCTACGCGCTACGCCACCTCGTAGCAATTGCTAAGTGCTACGACGCTACAAGCTCGCTACGAAACTAATTGGTCAGTCGTTCAAAATATTTTCTACATTATTGAACGTAATGAATATGATGGTCTTATTTGGTTTCTCAAAATGCGTCTCTTTTACAAAGTCTTTCCATCAATAATTATAGTTAAAATGAAACTCGTTAACGTTTTGTAACTTCGTTTTTTTTTTTAAATTTAACCTTACGATGTAACGTGGTATTTTTCATCAAATACTTCTATTCCCAGACGGAACCTTTACACAAAGTTTACGGCAGAAGCAACCTTATTTTCCTTTGTAAACAACCTTAATTTTTCATGAAGCAATTTTAGCAAAAATATTGCGGTGACTAAAGATTTATAGCGTCTAGTAGGTAATATGATTTTTTTAGTTGTATTGTTAATATAATTTCGGTAGACTGACAGTTTTATTCATAACTAGCTTCTGCCCGCGACTTCGTTTGCGTAGCGTGATGATATATAGCCTATAGCCTTCCTCTATAAATGGGCTATCTAACACTGAAAGATTTTTTCAAATCGGACCAGTAGTTCCTGAGATTAGCGCGTTCAAGCAAACAAACAAACTCTTCAGCTTTATATATTAGTATAGATAGATAGATATAGAGTATAGATGAAGGATTTATTTAAACAGTGTTGTGTAAAGCTCTAACATTTAATGCATTGTAATATATTATTTATTTGATTTAAAGTGCGTTTTATTCTAAGCTGAGTTCATATTATTTAGTCTGCAAACGAAATGGATTTAGCTGCTATAAGTTATGAAAGACAGCGAATTTATGAAAATTAATGAATAATTTATATATTTCATATTGATCGTCAAATTTAAATTTACTGTGAGGCCGTGATATCACTTCGGTCGAGCTGGCCCATTTGTGCCGAAGCATGGCTGCCCCACGGTAAAATATACCCTGCCGGTTCTCCAGGTGGCAGTTAAGCCATGAGATTTTCCTGTACTTAAAAAAAAGGAAAAATGCCTTCAATAATGATGATGATGGTCTAGAAAAAAGGACTTATGGAAAAGAACCTTCACAGATAAATAGTTATGATAATACTCGCGATGCTGCGTTATCTTACGTCATATTTTATAGTAATGAAACGTCAGCATTACAATTTGTTGCCAGTCTGTGGGTGTGGTCGCACTTTTGTGAGGACTACGCATTACTTACACGTCTTGTATGAAATGTGTATGACTATGAACACTATTACATTGACCTGGATTCGTATTCACAGATGTTTACGTTGAAGATTTACTTTCATGAAAAAATAAACTTACAATCATCTAGTTATAAATAAACTGTGTTATCAGATTAGTGGGTCCTGATCACTTACTAGGCTTAAGGTCCTGGGTTCGATATCCGATATCGAGTTGAGCAAAGTTTTATCGGTTTGTTACTATTAAATTGTCAGTAGCAGTTGAAGTTTTGACTTGAGCCCAATCGATGGCAATAGGTTCGCTTCTATTACATGGCACCTAAGCATACAAACTTTCGTGGGAAGGAAAAGAGATATGGTCTGTCTGGCGAAACTTCAAATTTCGTATTTCGGAGTACGCCTAGTGGAAGCGCCATTGGAATTTCAACCTTACGACCAGTTACTAACTCAGACACTATGTGCCCTTTCTATTTCTGTTCTCTGCTATTAAATACAACTCATTTTAGCATCTCGATTTGATTAATGAAACAGCTGTCAGATCCATTGATTGGTTACGACAAAGTTCAGATTGGATTTCAAATGAGTCTGAGTAATTCGATAGTACTTTTAAACAGGGCTATATTACATTATATTAAGTACTTGTCGAACATCCATTAATTCTTTATTAACACTGACAGTTTTTTTGACAGTTGAATTATTAAAATATAAATTTTAGTGAAAGAAAAATTCAATGTGGCAGGGTTAGGTACAAGATAAATTCCACATTAGAAAGAAAGAAAGAAAACCCGTCAAATTTCGTAAAATTTTTAAACTTTCAAAACGTACACACGTAAATGCTAAATATAATCTTCTAATTCTCTTCTTGATTGAATATTAATGGCAATAGGCTCGCCCCCTGTTGCATGGGACCTAAACATACCGGCGAACTGTGGGTGTACATTAGTACGCCTCTGTCTAACCCTTCGGGGAATACAGGCGTGATGGTATGTTATGTTTGATTGAATATTATAAAATCACTTTTTTCCCTTCCTGACACCACAGAGCTGAAACATTAAGAAAAAACAAATTTGAGATCAGGCATAATAGATCATAAATTCGAGTATCTGAAATGGCACTTTGAAGAGGAATACATATTTATTTTGAGTAAGCCAGTCCCAAATGATGGCACCAGATTCACGAGCGTTGTTACACCAAAAATAAAAACAAGATTAATTCACTAAATAAGTATATAATATTCTTCTATTTTATAGTCGCAATGAACCGAAGTAGCATAGCAAACTGCAGAGTCTCAAAACCTTAACGACTTCGAAATCAAACAAGAATCGACAAAAGTCTTCCGTTTGGTCTGATAAATATGCAAAAATATTGCATATTTTAGTTGCAAGCGTAAGAACACAAATTGCTGGCGCATACAAAAATCGGATGTTTGAAAAACAAATATTGGTAAATAGATTTTTAAACGACTTCTAAAAAGAGGCTCTCAATTTGAGCTTTTATTTTTTGTATGTAGGTACCGTATTGTCTTCGTTGATTATGAACCGACTACAGATTCATTTATCTCGTAGAATGTTCTAAACTTCCAAGATAAATTATACATTTGATTTTGATAAGATATACATTTTGAGTTAAAAGAAAAGAAAAGAAAGGGATAATTAATCACGAATACTGCAAAAAAATATTAAAAAAATTAATGAAGTTATTAAATAAAGCAAAACGACACGTTTGGCGTAGCGGGTGAGCGATCGGTCTCTGCGACACGTGTTGTGAGTTCAATCCACACACGGAGCAAATATTTGTATGAACTACGGGTAGTTGTTCCAGGTCTGGGCATTTGTGGATGAATGCTACAGCGCTCCCGTAGCCCCGGCACCAAAGTGGTGACGCGAAACGCCGAGGTTGGTTTTAGTCGGTAGATCGCTCTTTTTAGAGCGGAGCCCGACACACTCTACCGCTCTCCCCGGAGTGGTGGATAGTGCATAAAGCATTTCCAACCCCGTCTGCAAAAAAAATGTCTGGGCATTTGTGTATGTGAAAATATGTATTTATAAACGCATCCACGATACAGGAGAAAATGCCACTGTTGATCTGACTGCCGTTTGATTTCAAGTTGTTGATACATTACCGGCCCTCAAGAGTCATTGCATAATGTAGAATGCGAGAACCACATCAGAGGAGAGAGTAGAGATGCAGACTTTAATATATTTTATCCTAAAAAAAAAACTGGAAATTTCCATGGAGTTCGGAATAACAAGATCTGTGCAAGTAACTCCGCGGGCCACACCTACTAAATCAATATTACTATCGTGCACATAAACTGTTAGATTAAATTAACCATACATTGGTTTAAATAAACCAAGTTTATCGCTTTATAAACAACGTGAACCTACACGAACTGTCTAAATAATGTTGGCAGGACATGAACATATTATAATTATGGCGTTCACTCGTGATAATTGACAGTAATTTTATATGAGCATGTTTAATGCACAAATTACCATAATTGTCTGACTTGCTGATCGCAAGCGCAACTATTGAACGTGATGTCATGAGGTTCCCATTTAACTCAGAATTTTGTATGTTTATTAGTCTCTCTGCTGAACGTAGGCCTCCCCCAAAGAGTGCCAACCATCCCGGTCTTGGGTAGCTAGCATCCATCCGCTGCCAGCCACCTTCTTTAAATCGTCGGTCCATTGTCGCAGGGCGCCCCACATTACGCTTGCCCAAACGCGGTCTCAACTCTAACAATAGGCTGATATGATGATGATGATGTTGATGATTAGTCTCATGTCATTAGGTGCGAGCCTATTATCTGCAATTACTTTTATATTATAGCATGTTGCCTGACATAAATATAAATATCTTCTCTACTATCATAAAATCGTAAAAAAGCTATGTCTGTCCATAGAAAATATTTAAAAAAAGTAGGTTTGGGTATAATTATAAACGTCTCCAAGGCCAAAAAAAAATGAATTTGAAATGGTTTGTTATGGTTTGGCGCAAAAACTACTGAAAATATTTTAATTATTTATACCTTTAGAAAATTGATGCTCCCACTTAAAAACTAGTGAACTTGTTATCTCAATTAATTAATGCTTGACCTCTCTGATGTACACAGATTGAAGTTTTAAAGAACTCTCAGCGGTCATAATATATGACGTTCAATCGATTATCGTCTTTAAGGCAATAGTTCGAGGTGGGTTTGCTTATGAAGTGTGACGACTCTATGGCAAGCAAAATTTTAACATAGGCATGATACAACTGTATGCTTGTAGCAACAATAAAAGCCTGGAATCTAGCAGGATGTTTAAATGTCTCTTGTCCTTGACGAAATTGTTATATTTTACCTTGAAACAAGAAATTCTGTAAATATATTATTCAACCTGAACCTGCGACCCTCGATCATCCAGTCACAGCTTCATTCAAGCCTCCAACGTTGATTCATTTCACTCCCATTCACTGAATAAATAAAGCCTCCTGTGACCAAAACGCCCACGTGATCGATATATAACAAATAAACACCGTCTGTTAGTGTCAACCAGCAATAAATATTGTACAAAGGTCGACCAAGCTGTACATCACGGTGAGTGATGACGGACGAGGCCGTGAACTTTTCTACTAGCTTACGTAGGGCATTAATAGTTATCCGGGCGATCGTAAAATACCATCGTAATCTATACCACTACAAAAAAAATGCAGTTATTTTAGTGTAGGAAAAATTCGACTTGCAGCAGGATTCAAGTTTAAGTTCAAGTTCAAATGTTTTTAGTTCTAATAAGCGTTTATGAAACGTTTTGATTCTAGTTGCACGGTTCCAAAACGTCGATCCTATGGAGAAGAATCTGGCAAGAACTCCATAGACACTCTTTTAAAATAAATTATGTTACAATCTTCACTGGTACAATATTGCGATGACAAAATGTGTGGACGTTGAAGGATGTCCAAGTTTGATCGAGGTCGACTATATTAAACGAAGATTCACATTAACCGAACCTGCAGCCTGTTAAATTGGAAACTGCGTCTTCTGGTTCGAAGGGTTACACCATAGGCTATATCCACTAAAATAAATTCCTTCACTAAAATAACTTTATAATCTTAGCATGGAAAATGCTAAAAGTATACAAAAAGTTAAAAGAAATTAAGTTTCTGAATTTCGAAATAAATGTCAAAATTTAAGTGACGTTGAAACTAAACTACTTTTTGCGGATTTAATCGAAGATTTCTGGGAGAAGAGTCACCCATCAATATGGATGTTACATACTCTTACATTCAATGATACGAAATACCGAAAAAAAAATCCCACTATTTTCTTTAAACTCGCGACTCAACGCGTAGAGAAGCCCTTATTACTTTAAACTAAGTAACAAATTATTTTTAGCTGCTCTAAGAATCGAATCTCGGCCATCAATTTGACTAAAAATGGAAATTCTACAGGCTTCAATTCAGATTTAGTTTCATTCGGCGTTTTTTGCTTGACACAGATTGATGGATAGATTTAACTAGAATTGAAGTAAAAGTATTAAAAACAGCAATTTATTTTATTAACCCCAACATATGACTTTTTAACACGCATCAGAAAAAAATGGTGGTCTTGCCATCAGGGCATTTATCTGCTATTTTGATGTGTCAAAATCGAATATCAATAACTTTAGGATTGTTAATTTTTGACTGTTTTTATTACGAAATCTTTCAGTACGAAGGACCATTTTGATACAAATAAATGGAAAAAGTTGACTTGGCTGGACTTATTAATTATTAATTATATTAAATACTAGCTTCTGCCCGCGACTTCGTCCCCGTAGCGTGGTGATATATAGCCTATAGCCTTCCTCAATAAATGGCCTATCTAACACTGAAATAATTTTTCAAATCGGACCAGTAGTTCCTGAGATTAGCGCGTTCAAGCAAACAAACAAACAAACTCTTCAGCTTTATATATTAGTATATAGATGCTGAGATGGCTTGGACATGTTGAGAGAATCAATGAAAGACGATTAACTTAAGGAATTCATAAGGCCAATGTCAGCGGCAGGGTTGGAAGAGGTCACCCTTGAAGGACATACACCGATCACCGATTATAAGCGAGCTCCTTCAAAAAGATCATGTGCGTAGTATCAGCAATTGATGAATATGTATGAGAAGATGAATAAATGTGGCAGAAGCAAAAGAAGTATGCAAGAATCGTAGCAAGTGGCGGTCTATAGTTTCTGCCTACCGCTGTGGGAGAAGGGCGGGAGTGTACCTATTTATACATTAAAGTATAGTTTAGATTATGTATATACTTAATTTAACGATGAATATACACCGATCAAATAACGCTATAAAATATTTCAATCTGATTTTGAAGATTATTTCTATTAATCTAAAGAATACGATCAGCGTCATTTGCCTCCCTCCAAAAATATATTAATCACATAAAGAGACCATAAAAATGAGCGTTCATCTTCGATATCGGTCATATTTTATTTAGATTTGCAGAATATGTACCATCTTGGTTGGAACTTGAGAATAATTGTATCATTATTCATGCGATCAGAATATTGGATAAAAAAAATATTGGATTGGAGACCCTTCGTATTATTATGTGTGTGTGACTGCAACTGGACTAATACGAACTTCAAACTTTCTAGAAAAGACACTTGTGACTGCTCTGGTGTTGCAGGTGTCCATGGACGGCGGTGATCGCTTACCATCAGGTTATCCGTGAGCTCCTTTTGCCCGCTATCCCATAAAAAAAAGTAAACAGGTACAAACACAAACTCCGAGTTGCCTCTGACAATTTTTTAAAAACTGCTAATGCTAAATAACAATTTGAACGACTTTGGAATCGAAACTAGGACCTCATATTCAGCAATTGCGCTCTCCACCACTGCACCTATGTGTCCAATAAGAAGAAAATATCTTGTACGTTGGAAATTGAAAGCGTTCTTTAAAACGAGTTCTGAAGCTCTTGGTATTGTGTTCCACGAACTTATTACCATTTAAAATGTACTTATAAGGAACTTAAATTCAGCATAATATTATGGTTGCACCTGTTCCGAACTAGTACAGATGTGTGGTACCATTAGGTACCTAAGTGAAATTATTTAAATTCGGACGAAAATGATGTTGTATAAATATACATAGTTTTTTTATAATCTTTATTTAATTTGCGGTTTTATCCAGGTGGATACGTCAACCCCATCATGCTTTAAACAATCCTATTCATATTATAAATACGAAAGATTGTGAGGATAGATGGATGATAGATTCAAGCCAAAACTAGGCCTAGGCAGAGGTATACTAGCTCCCCACAGTACACCGGTATATTTAGGTCCCAAGTTATAGAGGGCGAGCCTATTGCCAGTGCCGGGCACAAATCCAAACTCCGAGCTACTACTGAGAATTTCAGAGAAAAACACAATAACACTTAGCTCGACGCATGACTCGAATCCAGGACCTCAAGCATAGCAGTCACACTGGGTACTACTAGACTACCTAATGAGGTAGCATAATTTAAAACAAAAATCATTTCATACAATATCCAAATAATACTTCCTGCGAATTAAATATAGGAGCTATCTCGACGGCACGCCCGCAACCACTAGAACAATGAAGCAGTTCTTCCGAAAACTAATTAAAACAGTTTGTATTGGAAAATGAAATTGTCATTTTTAGTATTTTTGTTTACTTATTATTAATGTTTCTCGGCGTTTAAACCTCCCCTGAACTTTCACAAATATTTCAAGATCAAAATTAGCCAAATCCGTCCAGCCATTCTCGAGGTTTAGCGAGACAAACGAACAGCATCGTATATTTGCCCTACATCGTAAAACACATATTCTATAATACTACTACTACCGTCTGGACTTTAAAAGAGACCATGATTCTCTGAGTTTGTTTCGGCGTTTCTTCTCAGAGGTCGTCAGATAGGAAATGCCGGCGCAATCTAGTAAAAAAAAATATGTAAAACAACTTGTAAAAGTGTCTTTTTAAGATCTATCATCTATCATCATCATTTATCATTTAGCAATTCTTTTTATATATGAATAATGTTCAAATTAAAAAAAATATCTGGAATAAGTCGCCTTTGTGGTGTTGCAGTTTCATTGGTTAGAGCCACAGAGGTGAGACGGAGAGAATCTTAAAAAAATCCACGTTACTTTTTCTTATAAAAAGTTCTAATAATCTCATTAAAGTCAGCAATGAAAACACTTCGCTCAACCTTTTTAACTTTCAAATAAGGTTTAATGAGGTAATATTAGCATAACAACTGACTTATAGTTATTTTAGTGAAGGAAAAATTCGACTCGCAGGCAGGATTCGAACCTGCGTCTTCTGGCTGGGTACGCCAGACGCTCTGACCTCTAAGCCACCGCGAGTCCCACCTGCCATGTCGAAATTTGCCTTCACATTCTGAACTTACGTCTTAAAGGTGACGTCAGTAACATCTATTGAAAGGCAAGTTACTTTGCCTCTCAACCGACATGACTTACCTTACGGTTAGTTCTATGTCGTACGATGCTACCATACCTATTAACTATCTTTTTGTGATTTTTCTGCATTTTTCATGCTAAGATTTTAAAGTTATTTTAGTGAAGGAAAAATTCGACTCGCAGGCTCAGCAGGCTCAGACTCAGCTAGAAGACGCAGGTTCGAATCCTGCCTGCGAGTCGAATTTTTCCTTCACTAAAATAACTTTAAAATCTTATCATGAAAAATGCAGAAAAATCACAAAAAGATAACTGACTTATAGTTTAATTTGTGCATTTTTTACCATTTTGTTGTCTTGCTTGAAGGAAAGTACTAACAAGAATACGGGCTGATGATAATGTATGATATAGAATAACTTTTAACAAAAAGAATTTAGAATCAGACGCACCTCGACGATGTTGTGATTTATTTTTGATTGTTATTGACATTTTTTCCTAAATTAGTGGTCAGGTCAGATCTAAATTTACCGTGCGTACGATATTTGGGTACAAATAGGCTGGCTTGACCGGAATATAGGTACCACCCCACAGAATACCGGCGTGAAGCTACCGGAGGCCCAAACACATTTAAAAGGCCGGCAATGCACCTATGACTCCTCTAGATTGCAGGTGTTCATGGGCGGCGGGAATCGCTCACCATCGGGCGATTCATATGTTTGGATCTCTCTGCTCCCATAAAAAAAGATCTTCAAATCGAAAATCTCTTCGATCTTCAAAAAAAGATCACCAAATTTGAATGGGACCATTTCAGGAGGGATACTCTTTTACACAAAAAAAAATATTTTCCAATTCGATTCATAAATGGCCGAGTAATCGAATAACATACGAAGAAAATACAGACGCATTGTAAACCTCCTTTCTGAAGTTGGATGAAAAATTGCAAAACATATTAAAGCTGATACGAGATAGATCTTCAAATTTTTTGTAAATATTTTTTTTTGGTGGAGTTTTATAACAACAATGAGAGATATTTTGAACGCTCGTTTGAAATTTGATCAATACGCAGTTAGAAAGCATTTTCTATTGAGTATTTAAATTCATATTTCATGCCGACAAATCGAGCGTTCACCTGAAAAAATATGCGGTGACGGTACATTTTACACAAGATTCATCTTAATGATCCTCTGTCATGGATTATTCAATGCTTTGAGTGATGTTGCTAATCTGAAAAAGTTTTTTACTAAATCCAACTAAATTTGATATGAGTTGAACGTGAATTATTATTTTGACATAGGATGTTTTAATGTGCCTTTTTTAGTTTGAAGATTATTATACTATTAGGTTAAACGAATTCCTTTGACACTATTAAATAATACCAAAGACCATCTATGCCACTTAAGAAAAACAGCTCACGCCTGTATTCACAGAAGGGTAAGGCAGAGGCGTACTAATGTACACCCACAGTTCACCGGTACGTTTAGGTTCCATGTAATAGGGTTCGAGCCTATTGCCTTTCACCGTACAAAAATTGCGAACTCCGACCTGCACCTGAAATTTCATAGAAAAGCCCAATAACACTGCTCGACCTGAGAATGGAACCCAGGACCTTAAGCGTAGCAGTCGCGCTCAGGACCACTAGGTTATTGAGGCTATTCTACGTCACAAATGATACTCACTACTTTTTACCCCTAAAACATCTCAAAAAGGTTATATGATAGGCCTTTTAACCTTTAAATAGAGTTATCTCGATTGCTTAACTTAGTATACCTTTTTAAATACAAAGCTTTTTGTTGTTTGCACAGTGTACATACTCGTAAATGTTAAGTACACACTCGGTTTTTATTTAGAAAATATTTTACAAGATCAACAATAACTTAGTTACTGTGTATGTTTTTTGTTTAAATGTTATATTTTCATTAAATATGAATGTTTGCTATATTTTTGTTAAAATTAAACCCTTAATTACGTTGTCATTTTCTTGTAGTGTGAACTAGAAGAAAATAACAACTTCTTCAATATTTACGTTTTAGCATCTTCCCAACTATGTTGGTATAGAAATTAAGTTTAACCAGATGTGGCTAAATATCAGTATTTAACACGAAGCGTCGACACAGAGCACTTGTCGTAATGCTGTATCTGATTCTTATTACTCCGTACTAACAAATGTCTTAGCTGTTCATATGACAACCAAGACTAGATTTCATGCTCTCTGAGGAAAGGAGGGCTCTCATTGTGTGTAGTACAGTCCCATTGAACCCATCTATAGAGTGGCCGCGGCTAGCGCAACTAAACCTTGCAGATTCCTTTCCTATTCCGAACCCTTTCAATTCAATCATGTTTTTATTTGAATATTGTAACTATGAAAATCAACCACCATAAATCGAAGGTTTATATCATTTCATAATTATAAAGTTATAGCTTCTGCCCGCGGCTTCGCTCACTTGAAGCTCAGATACCAACAGTGATGATATCTTCTTTGTATGGATCTGTATACATCAGAGAGGTCAAGCTGTATCTCAGGATCCGTTTAATTAATTGATATAAGTAAGAAGTTCACCAGTTTTTAAGTTGGAGCATATACTTTCTAACATTGATAACGAAATTAAAATCTATTTAGTAGTTTTGGCGCCAACCCGTAACAAACAGGCACACAGACAAGAATTTTGAAAGTCACATTTTTGGGTTCGTAGACGTTTATATACCCTAACCCACTTGTGCTTTTTTAAATATCTTCAATGTAAAGACACAGCTTTTTTACAATTCTATAATAGTAGAGAAGAAGATGTAGGGGTAAACTATGGCAAAAGACATGTATTGTATATGTATATTTATATAATTATATTAGTTATATAGAGACCATAAACTCAAAACCATTGAAAAGTAGAAACAGCGAGTCCCAGGATACAATAAATTACAAATATAACCCTCCTCCTTCGGCAGTCGGGTAATAAAAGCTACAAATTACCCATGTTCTATTTACACTTATACTTTGGTACACACTAAATGAATACACCCATTTTACCTGCACGACATTCTATAAAATTCACAACTTACCACCCATTACAACATCCAAAATAGCCTTGCCTTCTGAAACCAGATAATATGAGGCAAACATGGAAAAATACAAAATGGAGTGTTAACGAGCTACACAAAAAAATATCATGTAATTTTCCCTTTCTTGCAGTATTTTTTTTAATAAATTTTGACGTACATAGACATACCTTGTTGAAGAGGTCCGTCCTAATATGGATGCGTATATCTAAGTAAGTATGTCGATTATTATGTAATTATTATTTATAATACATAAATGATGATAAATGATATTTATTTATGTAAATAGATCTTTTAATTAAAGACACTTTTACAAGTCAATGTTTTACATTTTTTTAACTAGATGGCGAAGGCATTTCCTAACTGACGACCTCTGAGAAGAAACACCGAAACAAACTCAGAGAATCATGGTCTCTTTTATAGTCCAGACAGTAATAGGTAGTTGATATTACAATAATAGTATTATTAGATATTATGCGAATGTTACGACGTAGGGCAATGTCTGGACAGGCCTTTTGAAGAAAGTGCCATAGCAGCTTTGAGTTGTCCTAACTGACGGCACGCATACATCAGGGATCATGTAGCTCAACCATAACTAGGTTAATCAAAGTATTAAAATACAGAAGGACACCTGCAAGAATCGTAGCACTTGGCTTTCTGTAGTTCCTACTTACAGCATATTTTTATCACAAGCTACGCTGTCATAATATTATATTGACTCTAGTTTGTTGTTTCTAGAAAAATCATTTTCTATATTTTCGCAACACAACTTTTGCGCTACCACTCACGACGCCTTTACTCACAAGCGGGTACTCCATTCGTTATTTAATCGTGGATATTGCAGTGAGAAAAAATGTATGAGGGTTCTAGGAGCCGCCTTATCGGGCTTTGACAAAATTGTTTGGCGTCAACAAAGTATTTTTACGAGCTCGCCTCGCCTTTGATGGTGCGAAATGAAAAATTATGACCTTTACACGGTTATTCTGTTATATGTAATATAATCAGCGTCAATAAAGAATAGATTTATGTAGCTAGCTGACAGTTTCATGCCATCCCTCTCGCACCGTTCACGGAAAATACTGTGTGAAACGTTGAGAGAGGTCGGTAATTTATTCTATATCAGCGTACCTAGATCATTTTCTGGATGAAGTATGTTGATATTCAAAGTTTTCGAAGAAGTAAGATAGCGCTCAAACAAGATTTTTAAGCCACTGCATTTTAAAATTAAATTAATTATTTTTACGTAGTATATGGATTGATTCATACCCAACTTTATGAATTGCGTCTTTCTTTTATGATTCCCCTTTCTCCTCCTTCCCGTAATTACCATAAAAACGAGAGTAGGTACTTACGATTTCCTGAAGGATACTCGAAGAAGGCTATCTCTTGTTCAAATTTATGCAAATTGCTATAAATCGAGATAAATTGGCCCTTATTTTTGTGACGGGAACATAAGAAATAGGTAATTTGGGATAATGAGTTTCATTTGATAAGGTTGGCGATGGAATATTAAAGATTTGTTTATGGTTGTACTTTCTTTTAAAATCACTTATTAATAAAAAAAATTACATAGGTAGGTAAATATTAAAAGGACCACCCTTCAGCTTATATGGGAGCAGAATTTTATTATTTTTCTTTAAAAAGATAAACAGTTAGAGTTTTTTTATGGGATAGGGGGGCAAACGAGCAGACCGATCACCTGATGGTGAGCGATAACCGCCGCTGCAACACCAGAAGAGTTGCAAATGTGTTGCCCGCCTTTTAAAAGGGTTTGGGCCTCCGATATCCTCACTTTATACTATAACTACTAAAATATATTATACCTTTTAAACAGCAGTGATAGCCTAGTGATATGACCATTGGACTGCCAAGTCAAAGGTCTCGAGTTCAAATCCAAGGCACGCACCTCTGACTTTTCGAAGTTATGTGCGTATTAATAGTTAATTATCACGCGCTTAAACGGTGAAGGAAACATCGTGAGAGACCTGCATACCTGAGATATTTTTTCGACGGCGTGTGAAGTCTGCCAACCCGCATTAGGCTAGCGTGGTGGACTATAGCCTAATCCCTCTCATTGTGAGAGGAGACCCGTGCCCAGCAGTGGGGCATATAATGGGCTGATTATGTTTATACATGGCATGTGGTCATATTTTTCGATAGGGGATGAATGCAGCATCTGAATATTCTACATAATGTACTTTAGTTTTACTATAATTACAGCGAAAACTATGAAGCTTTCGCTGCAATTTAAAAAGGAGGGAAGGAAGGATACTCTATAATTCCTTTTTTAAATCACCCCCCGCTTTAATTTAAAATAAATTTTATGTATTTCAATTTCCTTTTTCAAGCACAAAGCCGCTTCGTCTCTTCCTGGTATACCAAAAAAGTCATCTACAAAAAAGCGTTTTATTACCCTCAGAGGAACATACGAAATTGCTGTTTTAAAACTAAAGCTTTTGTAGCCATAACATTCTTTCTAGGAAAAGAATTTGAACGATGCTGTGTATTTGGATTTCATGGCTGCACTTCTTGAAAACGTGGATGGAGTACATTGGAAGCTATCTCCAACATAATTATGTAATTGGCAAAGAGAGAAGTCTCGACGCGCTAAGAATGGTAACCCTTCCAAAAATTGACCGTGGCAAGCTCAGCTTAACCTAGCATATTGATTGATCAGTGTAGTTCTAAGTATCTGTTGCTGTACTCCAGGGTTTTACCAGCTTTAAATTTATTTTTTTTGTTTTTCATAAAATGTTGCCTCAACACAAAGATTTTCTCCTGTACCGTGGGTACAAACACAAATGTTCACACACACAAACACCCAGACCCGGTACAGATACCTGCAGATCAGACAAATATTTGCTCCGTGTGGGGATCGAACATACATCATACATCACGTGTCGTAGAAGCCGAAGCCATCCCCGAGAATCACTCCGGCGAAAATCTGTTGAATAATTTTTGAGTTTACCGCGTTCTGACAGAAAGAGAGAAACACGCAGCTGAGAGACCTTGTTTTATAATAAATTATGTAGTGATAGCTTTTACAATCCATTTGATCTCCGAGTCCTTCCCAAATTCATCAAATATATCTGGACTATACGAACTGTTCAAAATGATCTGAATAACTAAGAAAATGAAATAACTAAGAGAGATACTTCTTCTTCCTGCTGCAGCTTCCCAAGCTAAGTGCCGTCCTCTACCGGCCGGACCTCGCCTCGAAGCCTTCTTCGAACCACTCTGAGCCTAACTCACCCTTATTCATGCCTTAGTATAGTTTAAATTCTAAACCTAGTGTCAATAAATTTGTATATTTTGTGTTCCAAGTGTCTCCTCTAAATATCTCCCAGTCGGCCACGTTCCTAAAACGTGTCCACCACGTTACATGTAGCATAAGACATAAGAAAATTCATATTTAGAATGAACACCGTATACAGGAACTGTTACTCTGACAAATATTTTATCACATTGAAATAACTCTTCTTTTTTATATTACTGATAATTATTGACAGTCTATTCGTTTCGATATATTTGATGCTGACTGTAAGCGTAGTGGCAGGAGACGTGACGTAGCATAAAGATGACGTCACGCCCCACTTAGTCTCAAAGCGGCAGCGTATCTAAATTCTAACTGTACCGTGAGGGCGCTATTCCATTCCGGAAGAGGATATTTCTCTAGAATTTCTCAGAAGCCATACGAGGTAGGTACCTAATGTAATTTCATGGATATTTATTCCGTTCCAAGACTGCTACATACATATACATGCTATCAAGCCTGTATTTGCTGAAAGGTTAGGCAGAGGCGTATTAATGTATACCCACAGTTCGCCGGTATGTTTAGGTCCCATGTAATAGGGAGCGAACCTATTGCCACTAACCGGACACAAATCCCAAACTCCGAGCTGCTACTGAGAATTTCATAGAAACACTCAATAACTCTTTGCTCGACCTGGTAATCAAACCCAGGACCTCTAGCGTAGCGCTAGGCTAATGAGGCAGTTCCAAGACTTGGCTCTGGTAACTATTAGCTAAGAATGCACCATCACACCTGTATTTCCCGAACGGGTTACGCAGAAGTGTAGGTACTGCTGACAAAGACGTTTATATATTAGTGTACATAGTAATGTGTTTGAGTGTGTACATAATATGTCAGCCAAAAACAACATAAATATTTACAGGAAACCAGTAAGCAATACATTCACAACAAAAACTAAACCCCAACTCAGCCGTTTCAACCCCAACACAATCGGAAAAAAATCTGCTCGATTTTGGGCTAAACAAAACATTTTTCGTTTTTGTTTGAATACAGAATATAGTAATCGTTCCATATTCAACGGTGCAATTCTTTCTTCACAATAGCGGATGTATTGAGAGGGCACTTTTCGGTCAGTGGTTCAACCCATAGGGATCTTGCATAAAGTAGTCAGTCAGAGGTTGTTATGCGGTATTTTTATTGAGATATGTATAAGCTACGTAGCATTTTTTTTTAATGTTTAATTACTACATTGATTGTCATTTTTCCAAGAATGTTATAAACTTTATTAAAATCTGGTAATATGGCTTATACCTATGTATAATAATAAACAATAATGTGATTACTTACTGTGAAAGGGCAATGTAGCCTGTGAAATTATTAGATATCAGAGGTCTCAAGATTACAAATAATAGTTTTGAAATACAGTTCGGTTACAGTACACGACTAAAAGTACTGAACTTAGTGGTACAGTTGGCGCAAAATAACTTGAACCAAAATGGCGGATGCGCAGTAGTAGTTTTTTAGTACATTTTGCACGCAAATGCACTGCGCAAACTTTCCCCCTCTCCGTTAGTTTTGGGTCAAGTTATTTTGCGCGAACTATAACAAAGGTACGAGAAAATTCACTCACAAAATGCTACAAGTAAAACTTATTATTTAGAAAAAACAATAATTGTAAGTGTAAGTATATAGAAGTATAAGTGTAAGTTATAATGCCATAGCAATTATACGGATTCCCTTACTTGTTTTTATCGCAAGAATCTCCAAAATTGGTATAGAAAAGGTATGTGCACAAACCCTTACTAAGCATAATACGAAACAGACGAGGGGATACAGACAATGCTTGTCGATATCAATTACCTACACCCTGTACCTACATTTCCTTCCGAAAATGAAAGCCACGCAATTTGCGGCCATGATTGCAAGTGACGGCTACTGGAAACAAAGGGATAAGTCCTATTTCAAGGATATTGTGTCGAAATTGCTGCCGTGGTTTGGGAAAGAAAGAAACGGACTTAAGTGGGGTTTTATCACGTACGGTGTTACATAATGTGTATTATAATATAGGTAAGGAGTTCAAAAGGTAGGTGATATCCTTTAAGTGAAATTAATTTAACACCTTTTACAAAATGTAAGTAAAAAATATGTGGCCGACACAATAGGTCTTTTTAATCAGTTGTCATTTTTACCTCCGTTATAGTCGTTTCATCTCTTACAAAATCCTTCTTTCCTAACTATGTTGGAGTCGGCTTCCCGTCTACCCAGATGCGGCTGAATATCAGTATTGTACACGAAGCGACTGCCATCAGACCTCCACAACCCAATTCCTGGGCAATACCGATATTCGGAGGATAGACTGGTTATCAGGCTATATTTTTGGGCTCCTGACTTCCACAAAAAATTTACAAATGTTCGAATGACAATTGGGACCTATGGCTATACGTGCTCTCCGACGCACGGAGGGGCCTCGATGTGTTAAAAATGGTCACCCATCTACACACTGACCGCGGCGAGCACAGCTTAACCTTGCAAATCTGTTGATCAACTTAGTTATTACTTAGCCACGAGCCCCTCTCTTTAACATAATCCATTTACCTTAAATTTCTTCATCTTCCCTTAAATTCATCCACATTGATGCTCAAAATCTTTCTGTATGTTTATAATCTGGTGATAAACGATCGATGAGGATTTTTCACAAAAACAACTAAGGGCAATAGGAGGCAGGGTTTCTCAGACTAGAACCGACTCATATATAAAAACCCATACTAAAACAATATCTATATGTATATTTTAACAAGCTTTTTCCGGAATTCAATTGAACCGGAAACTCTTGGAAAAAGAACCTGCGAACGAACTTTCCCATTTCATAGCCATTTCCATTGTATATATTTTTACCCACATCACCGCCCACAGATAAAACTTCAGGTAAAAAGATAGTATGACTTGACATTCTATAAGATAGGGTAGTTAGTTGATTGATTATTTTGACAGGAAAATAATCTTCTCTAAACCAAAAGGTACCATATTTTATTGGCAACTTTACTCGAAGTAAGCCTTAGACACCGTGTTCGCGAATGGAGTACTCCGCGCACCTTTGCCATGGTAACGTTAAATACTGGCGCTTGAAGCATTGGACATGAATGAGACGTGCTTTAAGAGGCTCACAAACAAAGATGCGATGGCAAAGCTTTTTTTTTAAAAAAAACTTACTATTAATGTGGGTCACACATTACTAGTATTCTTGTTAACCCCTCGTGCTAGGCTAAATGCTTGTGTTACGAGTGGGTTCACGTCGGTAGTGCAATGGGTGGGGTTCGAACCGGCAACCACATGATCGCAAGTCCGACGCCCTAGCCATTAGGCTACCGCCGCTTCAACTTCTTTTGAGCTACTACTACTTTCTACTTCGCTTTTGAGCCATGAACATAGACGCAGAGTTGTAAGACTACCGGTGTACCTATTATCGGATACATTTCGGCGTGTGTGCCATATATATAATTATACGCAACAACACCATCCGTTCCAATCATTAAAGACACACTAGCGCGTGTTTCGAAATTTCTCTGTAATAGTAGGTACATAATACCTCAATGCTTAATATCAACAGTTTACATACATACACCGGTATTTGGTATATTAAATACCGCTCAAAGGATATCATATTTTCCTGTCGCGTTTTTTATGTAATACCACGTAAATTTTTAGATTGTAAGTAATACTGTTTACTTTTTATATTCATATTTTTGTGATTTAATAAGGTGAAAATAATATCTCAAAAATAGAAACACTGTACTTTCAAATAATATACTATGGAGGCCTTGTCTTCGATTCCCAGGTGAAACAAAGTGATATTGGATTTTTATAATAATAATAATAAATTCTTTATTTTCAGGCTACTTTGGCCCATAGATATACCTTACAACTAACATTTATATATTATAATATAACAGAGTTTGGTTAGTATATAACTTAAAACTATGTTAGTAAAAAACTTCACTAGCACTATGTCACTGTGCGATCTGGTGGCACTTGTCCGCGGAAACGATTAAACACTACTCCTTGCGGCCAAAAGTCCTCTTTCATGACGAGGTGCCGTTTATGCCGTTAATGCCTCATTAGCCAAGTGGTCCTGAGCGCGACTGCTACGCTAGAGGTCCCGGGTTTGATTCCTAGGTCGAGCAAAGTGTTATTTGGTTTTTCTATGAAATTCCCAGTAGCAGCTCGGAGTTAGGAATTTGAGCCCGGTTAATGGCAATAGGCTCGCCCCCTATTTCATGGGACCTAAAACATACCCGCGAACTGTGGGTGTAGGTACATTAGTGCGCCTCTGCCTAATCCTTCGGGAAATACAGGCGTGATGATATGTTATGTTATGGCGTTAATGCAAATTCGTCTCACATACCTAATGGCAAATATTTTTTTACATCACTACACACACTCACACACTTCTACACACCTTACCCTTCTAGGGGCTTCCATAATTGTATAAAAACGTAAGATTTAACTTCGAAGAACATTAAACTGTGGGAGAGGCATGCTTCGGCACAAATGGGCCGGCTCGCTCGACCGGAGACGGCTGACGGCCTCACAGAAAACCAGCGTGAAACAACGATTACGTTTCGCCGAGTGAGTGATACCGGAGGCCCAAGTCATAGTGAGTGATACCATCAGGTGAACCGTCTACTCGTTTGCCCCCCTATTCCCTAAAAAAAATATACGGAACCGTCCAATTTGTACCATGGATAATAAACACCTGTCAAACCTCATCATCATTTACAAAAGAAGAATACACTTTTATATTCAAATTCCTTTTATGTTCTCGTAAAACACACAATCTCGTCTCCATACATCCTTAGCATCAGCGTGTAGCTATATTGTCAACACTCTGTACATACGACAAATCGTCAAGCTACCGTTTGCATCACAAAAATGAACGCTACTGAGACGGAATAAAGGCGGCCGGTCCATACGGCTAAGATGGCGATGTGATACACATAATTGAACGACGTTGGAATTATTGGTCGTATATACAGGAGGAGGTTTTGGGCTTCAAAAGCCTCTACAGACTCCTGACTTTAGGAGCTGCAGCACCAAGTCGGGACGTAAATTTCAAATTCTTTAACATAGCTTAGGCAACGTAATTTGTCATGATTGTGGCGAATCGACCACATTTACACGAAGTAAACTTGGTTTTCGTGTACGTGCTGGTGCATAGCTGTGTGTAGCTGGTGAAATAAATTATTAACGTGAACCACGATCAGAATTAACATTTACATATTATCACTCGCCAGAAAGGTCTGAGCAGAGTCTAGGCGGGTGTCCATGGGTGTTGGTAATCGCTTACCACTAGGTGATCCGCATCAAAAACGTATTTATATTTAACTCAGTTTTTAATGTGAATGGTAAAATCGGCTTATACTCTAGGCACGATCTAGCATAAAAAAACAACCTATTACTTTCGAGAAGAAACTAAACGCCTAATACGCCATTGGAATCACGTAAAACTCCTACAATACGTTTTGTTTTATGGAAGAGGCGGTATTATCCGCGTATTCCATATAATATACTTATTTTGAAGGTAAGAATACTCATAACTTTATCAGGCTTCGTTATCATATTTCTGTAGTTTCTGTGGGTATTCAAATATTTATATTATCTTATATATATAAAAGAAAGTCGTATTTTCAATGTACAGACACAATTTTTTTATGATTTGAAATAATTGAATCAAAAATCAACAGTGATAATCTTTATCATCACTGTTGGTTTTTGATTCCTTGAGTAAAGCCGCGGGCAAAAGCTAGTGAATAAATATTATCGATATTGTGTAGGTTTATAAGCAAATAGAAACGTTAAAATATTTTTGATAATCTATAGGTACTAGGTACTAATATATAAAGCTGAAGAGTTTGTTTGTTTGTTTGTTTACTTGAACGCGCTAATCTCAGGAACTACTGGTCCGATTTGAAAAATTATTTCAGTGTTAGATAGCCTATTTATTGAGGAAGGCTATATATAATTACGCTACGCGGACGAAGTCGCGGGCAGAAGCTAGTCCTAAATACTTATATTGGTATTCCTTCTGTGACATGTAAATAAAATATAACTGAGTTATTGTATTATCTTTATTGGATTTTTGAAGGAATTATTGTTTATTACAAAATCTGGGATGACACAGGTCGCATATAAATTACCGAGACGTGAATGAACCCTGTGTCCTGGGTATAATACGTAAGAGAGAGTCCCTTAAGAGAGTTGTTTGACACGGTCAACGTTAATTAATCAATGTTCCTATTTCAATATCCCTAAGGTTCATTTATCAACATATTTATGTTCGGAGATAAATTATGTAGAATAAGTAAACTGCTTGTATTTAGCCCGGAATACTGATCTGTTACCGCTGTTATCTCAAGATCAACATTTTGACGTTTGAAAGTATTTGAGAAAGTGTGTGATGAGGTATCTGCTGAGGTTTTCTCAAAACATTACAGCGTGAGGTTCTTCAAAAAAGAAGAGAATTGGTTTTTGCAAGGATCAGCAACGCGCGAGCGACACCTATGGTGTTGCAGACATTCATAGGCTATTATAACTGCTTACCATCAGGCGGGCCGTAACATTGTTTGTCACCTTAGTGGTATAAAAAAAAGTATATATTTAGAATAGAATAGAATAGAAATATTTTTATTCAGACGAACAGACGGATACAATACAAATACATACACATTAAATTTTGATAGGTACAAGTAAAAACAAAAGAAAGAACATTGTCGTCATGTCCGTACCGAATGGGTAACCAACTCAGCATGTGCTGGGTATCAAATGCCCAGCGCTGGTTTTCAGTTGGCACCCTTGCAGTGACGCACGGAAGCGGGAAACATAAATGATACATAAACTAAAATAATCACAATACATAAATGATAATATATATTTATTCGAACAATAATTTTATGTAAATATATCTTACAAATAAGAAATATAAAAAGAAGGAAATGTGAATTCTTAAAAATATAACACATACATAGATTTACAAAGCACCACCACCACCTCCTACTGAAGACGAGTACTTACAATAAAATTACGAACTCTCGTAAAGACGTGACTTCACACATTGAAACAGTAATTTGAAGTCAGTCTCTAGTAAAATATCTACGATTTATTAATGGATAAAAAAAATAGTTTCATACACAGAAAGTGAGAAGTTAGTTAGTAAGAATATCTGGAGATAACAGCAAAAGAAAGGTGAGTTCGCGAATGTCTGAGCTATTAAATAGGCAAACAGGTACCTACATTAATGAGTTGAGATTTGTGTAAATGTTAGCAGTTACGTAAATTGATGATATTAGACGTGGGAGGTAGTAATTACAGTACAGTACCGGGGCTTGTCGTAGGTATAATTGCTACGGTATGTTGTTTATAAGCAGGCAATTCTTGGGTACGAATAAGCATTTTTTATGGGTTAGGTGGAAAAACGTTCAGAAGGATCACCTGATGGTAAGTGATAACCACCGCCCATGGACACCCGCAACACCATATGAGTCGCAAGTTCGTTGCCCGCCTTTTGAAACGGTTTAGGCCTCCGGTATCCTCGCTCACTCGGCGAAACACAACGTAAGTGTTGTTTCACGCTGGTTTTCTGTGAGGCCGTGGTATCATTACGGTGGAGCCGGCCCCTTCGTCCTGAAGCATAGCACTCTAACGATATAAATATCTGATATCTTTATTCTATGAAGCTTGTCTTTAAGATGAGTGTAACTCGTAATATAATCTGGTCATATTGAAATTGAGGTTAACTATGTATTGGTACAGAGTGGAAAGACATTCAATTTAGATAGGTACCTATAGTGTAGACGGCGTTTGTATTTCAGTATTCGGAAAGTGAATTATTACTACTGGCTGACTGGAAAGTTGTATAGAAATCTATTCCACTGTTTTTTTAATACAGATAAAATATTGAATTATGATTGGCAGAGGTCTGCTTAATTTGAATTCCGAACAAATTTTTTTTCTGTGGATACTACCTACACGCATTTTTTTTCATTATGTCAACAAACCTTCATAGTTAAACTGCTGATGCGAAAGCCTAGAAAAGGAAGTCTGATCGCACTCCCTTCTTGTAAAGTATAGATATTCAGTAAAATATTACTGTTAAAAATTTATTCTCGAAGTAATTAGTCCTATTTATTGAACTGTACGAAAAAATACAAATTAAGTAATAGCTGAATGAATTTTATTTGATGAAAATACTACAAAAGCATGATATTGTTCTAATTGCGTGTTGAACTGCTGATTCAAAGTTACAAAGAACACACCACTATAAATTGAAGCACTGCTGAAAATCATGTGATAAAATTTTCAATGGGCTTGGGGTAAGCTCCCTTCATAATCGCGCCAGTAGCTCTCCGACCGCCGAACGGGGTACACCTCCCGACGAACCTGCACGAAGGGTCGCGTGCACGCATTCCACATTCAAAACTTTTTCGACATTCGAATTTGTGTTTTGTTATTTTGAATTTCGATTCAATTAGTGCCAGTGTTTTGATTTTGTCAGTGCATTTTTCGAGTTCCAAATTCGATTTCTGATGCCGGTCGTTGATTGAGAGGTATGTGAATGGTTTTTAATTGCTAACAGAGGGTAGTATTTCTCTGTTATATTTGTTGCTTTGATTTTGATGAGTTTAGCATAACTTGATAATTACATTTAGTACTTCGTTTAACGTTTAACACTGTAATAAGACTACATTCAGTTACAATAAAGGAAAAACATGATAAATAAGAATTAAAAGTTATTGTAAGTATGTTGTATTAGTATTTGGTAGTTGTTATTATCCGTACTGTTGGATTGCAATACATAAAATGATAACATTTATTTGTTATCACGATATATACCTACGGACGAGAAATATTTTATTTCTACCTTCACGAGAATCAAATTTTAAGATAAGTACCTACCTACCTGCCTACCTACAAAAATATATAATCTATTTCGTGAATATAGAACTTGTGGCGAAACAATCAGCATACAAATAGGTCATAGTCTGTGAAGTTAAAATACGCTTTCCACGGTTATCCCATTGATTGGTAGGTACCTACTTATTTACTCATAAACACATACAGAAATACCTACAAGATACTTCGGAGACCAAGACTTAGTTCTCTGGTGTGGTCGAGAAATACATACAATTTTTAGCACATTTTAGATATTTTGAGGATCTTCAAATCACTGACCAAAATCTTTTTATTTACTGTTCTGTACTGTATCTTTAAACCGTAATAAAATATATAAAAGAACTAAATCAACTGGGCATGTAACCTACATTTTATGAAATCGAATAACACATAGATACCTGTAAAACAAGCAATAGTTATAGATTTTTCTGGAAATTCATCCATGACAAGTACTCAGACACCAATAGTATTGTCATTATGATTCGAAGTAAGAGTTGAAATGCGCCCAGGCTTTACCATTGAAGGGGTCAGGCGGCGTACAGTCTGTCGCGGCCGTGAGAAACGTCACAAATCCTCAAAAAAAGGCAAGGTTTCAAGTCAGTACGAGTCGGACATACCCTGTCTTCTCCTTATGTGGTAAACAACTCGTGACCATTGTCCGTGCTTTAAACAAAAGGCCACTGTTACTTACATCGATCGACCCCGCGGTTCCACCCACCATTTCAATATTTTTATTAAGGGCCGTAGTCTAAAATCTTCATAAAGAATTGTGACATCATTTTTTTTTTTTTAAAAGCTTATTAGCAATGTTGATCCCACATTACTAGTATTCTTGTTAACCCCTCGTGCTAAACTAAATGCTTGTGTCACGAGTGGGTTTACGTCGGTAGTGCAATGGGTGGGCTTCGAACCGGAAACCTCATCATTGCAAGTCCTAGCCATTAGGCTACCGCCGCTTGAAATTTTGAATTATTTCAAATCCGAGGCACAGTGGCGTCTTGATGTGTTGACCCATCCACAGAATGACCGCGGCAAGCGAAACTAAGTACAGCGTTGTTTGATGTAAGTAACTACAAATCCTTCGTGCGTTGAAAAATAAGTCATCCAATCGCTAACTTCTCAATTCGATCGCTCAAAGAGTAATTTTCTCACGTTCATTTTTCAAGGCACGTTAAACATTGTTTTTATGGTACCAATATTCGATTACTATACCCGATGCTGTCAACCCCAAGGAAGCTATAAGGAAAACACAACATAATACGTTACACACATTATGTATGTATAACGCATACAATATTATTAGGACGCAGATGGTACCTGCCAATTTTTTAAAAAATAATAACTTATTTGGTAGCGGAGGTGACTTTTTTGGGTGAAAACACATTGGGGACATGTTTTTTCATACTTATATATTTTACTTATAATAATTATAATACATATCATATGGGTAGTTCATTATTGTTTTATGGGATACGAGTAGACGGATCGCCTGATGGTAAGCGATTACCGCCGACCATTGACACCCGTAACACCAGATGAGTTACAAGTGCGTTGCCCGCCTTTTAAAAGGGTTCGGGCCTCCGGTATCCTCACTCACTCGGCGAAACACAAAATAAGCGTTGTTTCACGCTAGTTTTCTGTGAGGCCGTGGTATCACTCTGGTCGAGACGGCCCATCCGTGCCGAAGCATGGCTCTCCCATCACCAAATTCCCATGAATTATCTATTTGTATTAGATTTATCTATTTTTATTTAGATTATAACGTTATCACATCACGTCAAAAAGGCAAATACAGAATGTGATATTTCGACTTGGCCAGTGGGACTCGCGGTGGCTTGTTGGAGATAGGGTCTGGTGTATTGATCCAGAAGACGGTTTCGAATCCTGCCCGCAGTCGAAGCTGTCCTTTACTAAAATAATTTCCTTGGATTTCTCACGATATTGTAAAATGTTTGATACTATGGAGGTTTCTTAACTTTAACGATTAAAACAAGTGTATTTATACCTATCTAACTTGCTGATTTTTAAAAGTAATAATATTATTTTTAAAAGTAATAAAGAAACATATTATGTTTCTTGTTTTGAAAAACCATATAATTAATATTTTAATAACTTAATTGTTAACTATAATTAACTCAAATGTTACAATTCAAATACAAACCAAGCATAAAAAAATAATCGGACTGTTAAATTAAATGTAAATATTTCCAGTAATCATTTTAATTATAAAACCTTGTTCGCAGTACACAATATTACATTAAGGCATGGTAAGATTACAATAATTTATCGTCGTCAAATAACTTTTTTTTTTTTTCGCTTATTTAAGGTAAACGGCCCAGTAACCGTTAAGTTTTGAACTTCACCGACTTTGCAGGTCTGCTATGCTAAAACTAGAAGACTTACAATAATTATTTTTACATTTATAGATAGTAAATTTATTCTTGTTTTTTATGATTACTATTTTCAAAATTAATATAAACGTTAATATACAATAATACAACAAAATCATTAAAAAGGGTCATTTGTACCAGTATCCGTTAGATTTGTACTAGTAATCGTTATATTGTCCCAGAATTCGGTATTTTTTACCGCAAATATGAACTCTATTGCTTGATATTAAAGTTCACATTATAATACGTATCCAAAGAAAATATATATTTTATAAAATATAAAAGTTTTTAATAAAATCAGTCTTTATCAATATTATTTTCAGAAAATTTTACTTATATAAATTTCAATGTTATAATAATTAGAAAATTGGAACCAGGTAGGTATATAACCTACATAGGTAAAATAAGGTATGAATTAACTTATCGCTAAACTCTGAATTTATGCTTGAATAACATTAAAGCCTCAATTTCAATAGGTTTACCTGCGAAAAAAAATTGCACCAACATTAAAAACTTAACACAAATCTGGTAGTTTTTGTAAATACAGCTTGAATAATTTGTTAAAATGACACAAAATTAACAAACATCTTTGCAACAAACATTTGGAGATATACAATGAGATCATTATGATAAAATTATAATAATAGGCTTCCCCCTTAGTCTCGATCGCCTGTGCCCAACGGTGTGTCAGGTATACCAGAAGATCACCAGCCGACCTACCCTTGCGAAAGCCGTACTGCTGGTAACAAAGCATCTGGTGATCCTCTAAGTACCGAAGGAGCTGGGAGTTGATAATGGACTCCATTATCTTCGAGAAAGGGGGGTAACGGCTATCGGTCTGTAGTTGGATGGATTTGAGTGGTCGCCTTTTTTAGGGATCGGGTGGACCAATGCTGTCTTCCATGATGTTGGGACAACGCCAGAAGAGTAAGAGAGCCGAAAAAGACGTGTTAAAACTGGTGCCAACTCTGGAGCGCACATCTTTAACACAATAGGAGGGATTCCATCAGGCCCACTTGACTTAGATATCGAGGGATACAAGTGCTAAACGCACTGCGCGTTGGTGGAACCGGATATCCGGCATACAGCCAACGAACCGCCGTATGGTAGGCGGCTCTTCTCCCCCATCATCCAAAGTTGAGATGGACGCAAAGAGTTTGCTCAGAAGATCGAAGAAGATCGAGAGAAGAAGGCAGGCGCTCAAGCCTCTCACCAATTCTACCGATTTGCACCGACTTCGCCCTTGCAATGTCTCTTTTGAAGGACCTAGAGGCAAAGTTATTCTTCTTTTTTAATGCGCTGGTGTTTACATCCCTTGCCGCCACCGCATCAGCCCAGGCTCGATAGGCTTCCTGCTTCCGACGAGAGGCCTTTTTGGAAGACGAACCGAACCAAGGTCGAAATTTGCCACTAATGGGGACTACAGAGGATGGAATGAAAAGTTCCATACCCTGCAGCACCACATCAGCAACAAAATCAGCAGCAGCGTTGGGATCATTCGGCGAGAAGCAAACCTGTCTCCAAGGGTAGGACGTAAAGAAGGACCGCATCCCATCCCATTCTCCTGACTTGTAGTGCCACACACGGCGGCTACGTACAACTCGCGATCGCGACGAGCACATGAGAGGCACTGTACTCCGGACAAGGCAATGATCCGACGAACCAAGCGGGGCGCCTACGGATACATGATAGTCGTCCGGATGAGAAGTCAGCAGAAGATCCAGCATTGAAGGCTTCTGGCTCTCCACATCTGGGATTCGCGTGGGCGTGGTGTGTCAGGCCATAATATGTTCTTATCTCAAATAATTAAACGGAACCTGAGATACCTACGGCTTGACCTCTCTAATGTATAGAGACCCATAGCCACAGCAAGTAAGAGCTGACCCACTGGTCAGCTCTTGCTGATTAAAAACTGATACCAGTCAACGACTCAATGTTTGAGCACATGATGTGTTGTATACCAAAACTACCTTCAGCTGAGTTTTTATTACAATAAGGCATTTTAAAATGTCTGTTTTGAGTACTATCTTGTAGCGAGGCGTGTGTGTATATTATCATTATGCATGATACTTGCATCAATAAGAATGATAATGATGCTTCTCGAATCTTCTAAAACAAAATAGCAGATTTAGAATGAAATTAATTTCATGCTTAAAATAACATTCAACAAAAGTCTTTTTCGGGACACGGACGTAATTATCTAAAACACACAGATTCATTTGAATATGGATGAAGTCGAGTCTATAAACGTTGTAGAAATGGTTTTCACTAAGGCTATGTTTAAATAGCGCAGAAAAACTAGTGATGGAAACCAGCTTGGTGCTTGGGCACGAGTGAGCTGGCTTGACCGGAGTGATACCACGGCCTCACAGAAATCAGCGTGAAACAAAAATTACGTTGTGTTTCGTGGGTGTCCATGGGTGACGGTAATCGCCTACCATCAGGTGATCCATCAGCTCGTTTGCCCCCTATCCCATAAAAAAAAGTGATAGGACCATTTGATTGGACTGCCAAGTCAAAGGCTTCGAGTTCAAATCCGAAGACTTATAGAAATCATGTGCGTATTGATAAGTTACCTTACGATGTTTTCCTGTGAACGAAATATATTTCTAAATGGTTGAGTGAATCGGGAAATCTGTATGGTTGAGAGATTTTCTCGATGGTGTGTGTGACAACCCGTACTAAGCCATCGTAGTGGCCGTAGCTCGAAAAAGTATTTACGCAACATATATGCAATTAGTATGATAAAAAACATAATCAACATAATATTGTTTTGCCTAGCAGTGAGGCATTAAGTAGGTTGATAATAATCCTATTAGAGCTTATCCAAGTATGAAACGACTTCTAATTTATATCAGATCAAAGTTCTACCTAATATCTCCTAAGCTCGACATGATTATTGTTAAGGAGTCTACCCACTACACCGATCATACCATGACAGTGCCAGGAACCGGTCAGACAAAAAAAAGTAAGAGTCTGCTAATGAAACCGTTCCGTCCAAAATATTCTCGCTAACGATTTGTTGATGGTCCGTGCAAGGTATAGTTTCATACTTCCCAATAGAAACAATATTTTTTAATGAGAACCATACGGATATGATACGCGGCTGATACGCGGATCCTACGATCGATCACTAACACCTCTGACATTTTTAAGGGTTCCGTACCTCAAAAGTAAAAAAAAACGTGATCCTTGTATCACTTTGTTGTCTGTCTGTCTGTCAAGAATCAAAATGGGTACTTCCCGTGAACTCAGAATCTTGAAATTTGGTACGAAGCAACGTCCTATAGCACAAAATAAAGGAAACACTGCCAAAAGCATACATTTTCAGTTACATCATTTAATAAAAATAAAAGTAAGTACGGAACCCTCGGTGCTCGAGACCGACTCGCACTTGGCCGATTTTTTTTCTGAAAAGACGTTACCCAACAATAGTATTTTCTCCTGTATCGTAAGTACGTTTACAAACACAAATTCTCACATACACAAACCCGAAACAACTATCCATAGATCATACAAATATTTGCTCTGTGTGGGGATCGAACCCACAATACGTGTCACAGTAAATATGATACGTTCTAGTGGGATTCATGCCCTGCTTTTTTCCGTACCTGATACGTTCATATTATGAATCGATGTAGTGGGCAGACTTCTTTATCAGAAACCTCTTTCAATACCAATATCATTACACAATACACCATTTACAAGTTCCCTTTCTTTTAATATTGCGATAATGGTACGAAACCTCCGACCAAGACGCTTAATATTAATGGTAATGAAGGATAAAGATTGCATTTTGATATCCAGGAAGCGAGCTTTACCTTACAGAGAGCCGCGTGGAAATATTCATGAGAAGGGTTGGCAAGAATGCTTTCTATGTACGCTTTGTGCTATATACTCTCGTTATTACTTAAGAAAGGGGATAGTTGTGTGTGTTATGGACGATGGACGATATTATGTTGATGTAAGTTGTACTTTTTTACAAAAAACAATGGCCGTAGAGAAATGGCATTGTAATTTTTGTGTTGTTAATTCTTGTAATATTTTCCTTTTTATTATACATACATACATACCATCACGCCTGTATTCCACGAAGGGTTAGGCAGAGGCGTACTAATGTACACCCACAGTTCGCCGGTATGTTTAGGTCCCATGTAATAGGGGGCGAGCCTATTGCCGTTAACCGGGCAGAAATTCCTAACTCCGAGCTGCTACTGGGAATTTCAGAGAAAAACCCAATGACACTTTGCTCCACCTGGGAATCGAACCCAGGACCTCTAGCGTAGCAGTCAGGCTCAGGACCACTTGGCTAATGAGGCAGTCTTTTTATTATGGTTTTTTTTTTGTATGAGATAGGGGGGCAAACGAGCAAACGGATCACCTGATGGTAAGCGATAACCGCCGCCCATGGACACCCGCAACACCAGAGGAGTCGCAAGTGCGTTGCCCGCCTTTTAAAAGGGTTTGGCCCTCCGGTAACCTCCTTCACTCGGCGAAACACAACGCAAGCGTTGTTTCACGCCGGTTTTCTGTGAGGCCGTGGTATCACTCCGGTCGAGCCGGCCCATTCGTGCCGAAGCATGGCTCTCCCACGTGAAAAAACGTACTTATGGTGTGTAATAATGATAGATTTAGTCAAGTGATCCTAAGTGCGAACCAGTTACATACATGTATTCGACTGCATCTGATTCACTCCAAGTTGAGTCTTATCCCAAGCATTTTGTTGAAAATTAGCTTATTATTTCCACTTTTCATGCCTGGCCTCAGTCATTTTTATTCTCAAATATTTAAACAGCCTTATTTGCTAGACTGAAAGCTAACAATGCTCTAAGAAAAGGCAAATACGATTCTACGAGTAAATTAAAACTACTAAATGTGTGGTTCAAAAGGCAGACTTTCATTTAACCTCAGGCTTATTTGTTTCGTACATACTAATTGTCTATCTCTTTCTAGCATAAGAGGATTACAAAAAACAGACATGTCTTTAATTATTTACTCTCATGCATCTTTGATCAAAGTATTATAATCTTACGTTCTAACTTGCGAGTAATAATTTATTTTCTGTGATGAAAATCTTTTTTACGTAAGAAAGCTTAAATTACATGACATGTGTACTGTTTAAGAATTACCTATGTAAGTTTTATTTGAATAGGAATAAATATATTTTATTTTTCACGTGTTGGATTAACTTAATATAACCTTCGGTACTAAAAGTCACCGAAGGTTATTGAGTTATTATGACTATATAATTATACTAAAACAGTTACATCAAAATATGATTATAGTAACGTTGAGTATTTGCACGATTTTTTTAAATAAATTTACATAATAGTAGGTACCGATTTACGGTTATATGTAGGAAACAATTATTAATTCCTTTTTTTATAAATATGCTGGATTTTAAGGCTATATTGTAAACTGCCTCATTAGCCTAGTGGTCCTGAGCGCGACTGCTACGCTTGAGGGTCCTGGGTTCGATCCCCAGGTCGAGCAAAGTGTTATTGGGTTTTTCTATGAAATTCCCAGTATAGCGCGGAGTTTGGAAATTGTGTCCGGTTAATGGCACTGGGCTCGCCCTATATGGGCCCCTATGCCCTACATGGGACCTAAAAATACCGGCGAACTGTGGGTGTACATTAGTACGCTTCTGCCTAACCCTTCGGTGAAAACAGGCGTGATGGTATATTATGTTATGTTGTAAATACCTATAGCAATCTTTACGGTTTGCCTATTAACAATTGTAGCGCTGACTCACGGAGCAAATCGAGGTAATGAAAATTGAAGCTTCGAAAAGTTTGATATACCTGTTTCAGTTGGATTGTATAATACGCTACTTTACATAACAGTTGCAGCTGCTGCTGTTTTACGGAATAGCTAGCTGTTATGTAAAATATATTAAATTTAATTTAATAGTTTTTTTATAATTGCTGATCTTTAACACGCGGAATTGCATGAAGGCTGTGCGTTATCTATGCAGCGGATTAATGCTTAGAGGTTTTGTAAAACAACGTAAAATTAAACGACAGATTGTAAATTGTAGATCCAAATTTTGGTTCTCTTTTTTTTTTATTTATGTTTGATACACATACTTAAAGCATAATAATAATAAAAAAGGAAGTCTATGTAGTTCGTTAAAATAACATAATTGTTTCTACGTGAGTTTGCATAACAGCTAAAGTTTGGTTCTGGCATCGTGGGGTTATTTCCTTATAACATAGACAATATAAAAAAAAATCATCCCGAATTTAACAGGCCAAAACTAATTTTGACTACAAAAATTTAGTTTTGTTTCAAATACACAAGCTTATGGTGACTGCAAATAAGCATTCTAAAAAACGTCTGCAAGTGGGTGGCGGTGTGTGTGGGTAGCTGCACGTTATACAGCTGTTTTACAAAACAAAGTATCACCTTGGGAAAGCCATTGCTTCGGCACGATTGGTCCGGCTCAACCGGAGTAATACCACGGCCACACAGAAAACCGGCGTGAGACAACGCTTACGTTGTGTTTCGCCGAGTGAGTGAGGTTACCGGAGGCCAAAACCCATTTAAAAGGCTTGCAACGCACTTGCGATTTACCTGGTGTTGCGGGTGTCCATAAGCGGCGGTGTCGCTTACCATCAGGCGATCTGTCTGCTCGTTTGCCCCCCTATGCCATAAAAGCTGTTTTGTGAAACTGCTAGCGTTTATCTGTGTATTATACTATACAACTTCGAGATACCAACAATAATTTCCTTTATCCTATGATATTTACAAATGGATAGTGCCCAAAGTGTCCCTCACAAAACCTTTGAGTTCTTGACACCAAACGGAAAAGGGTCGAACCGATTGACGAGTCGTTTAAAATTAACATATGCTTTGACCACTATCTATTGGTAAGGACGCGGTGGCTTGTGGTCAGAGCAGCTATGTTATTTGTTACAGGGACTTTGGAGGAGGGACGAGTAATTAAGAGTTTAGGGCTCCACTTAAATAAATTACAACAATAATTGTTAAATTTTCCGGAGAACCGCTAGAGATTAATTCGTTGGGTTCAACACTAATTGTTGCCGTAGTGATAGTACCTATTTGATTTTACGTTGCTTCCTGCGGTCACTTGATTGGAATTAAAGTTTAGTTTTCTTTGGAGGTGTAGAAGTGCAAAAAATAAAAAAAGAGCTATAGACAGGAGAGAGAGAGAGAGAATTCAAATGAGAAAATGACCGTGGGAGAACCATGCAATGGCACGAATGGGCCGGTTTGACCGGCCTAATAGAAATTCGGCGTGTAACAACACTTACCTACGTTGTGCAATAGGGGAATTGAGTGGGGATACCCAAAGCCCAAACCTATTTATAAGATGAGCAATGCAGTTGAGTCCTCTGGTGTTACCTATTCCATAAAATAAGGTTATTGTTACAAATGTTATTGCACCTACTTAAGAAAACTTGCTAGTAAATTATGAACCCTTAACAGAAAACCGCGTCTCAATCAATTCAACTGTTTTAGAGATTTCAGATAACATTCGATGTCACAAACAGCTTCTAAACCCTAAACCCACGACAGAACGGACAACGTGTATGCACACGTTGTCCGTTCTGTCGTGGGTAATAATTGGTGAGATTATTGTAACACACTGTGCTCCAAGGAACATAATATAGAGAATACTGGTGTGAATGAATTGTTTTTTTTATGGGATAGGCTGACAGATCACCTGATGGTAAGTGATTACCGCCGCCTATGGACACCCACCAAAGGACGCAAGTGCGTTGCCGACCTTTTAAAAGGGTTTGGCCTCAGATATCCTCACTCATTAGGCGAAACACAACGTAAATGTTGTTTCACGCCGACTTTCTGTGAGGCCGTGGTGTCACCCATTCATATTGATGCATGGCTATCCTACGGTAGAGCTGTTGTGTAATGAAATAATAGGCTTCAGAAGTCTAAATGTACGCTATGAATGTAAATAGCTTATTATGAGTAAACCGTGGTTGGTATCGATCAGGAATCGGGCGAATTTGATTAATTTTGTTACGCAACTGACAATTGGAGAAAATACCATCCAAGCTTATTGTACATCAATTACTACTAATTGAGTATAATAATTTGTATAAATAGATACTGAATCGTAATATTACGTAGGTTCACTTACGGGTTTTTTTTTCATTCACATACATTTTTCGATGTAAGTAGTTTTTCTATTGTGTCTGTAATTTTCATGTCACGTGATGGATTGGTCATTCTGACCATTAGAAACCTATTTCTAGGTCTTAAAAATATGTAACAAAAGAGATCAAATGATGATCAACTCGGAATGATAGTGATACCACGACCTCACAGAAAACCGGCGTGAAACAACGCTTGCGTTGTGTTTCGCCGAGTGAGTGAGGTTACCGGAGGCCCTAACCCTTTTAAAGGGCGGGCGACACACTTATGACTCATCTGGTGTTGCGGGTGTCCATGGGCGGCGGTTATCGCTTACCATCAGGTGATCCGTCTGCTCGTTTGCCCCCCTATCCCATAAAAAAAAATGATAGATTGAGAAACAGTGTGGTGTGATAACTTTGCGGAGTTAAAGGTGATGTAGAGACATGTTTTGAAAATAATATACTGAGATGGTTTGGATATGTTGAGAGAATTAATGAAAGACGATTAATGATTAGTAATTTATAAGGCGAATATCAGCGGCAGCATCAGAAGAGGTCGTCCTAGAAGGACATACGCCGATCTTATTGGCGAAGTCCTTCAAAAAGGTCAGGTGTGTAGTACTCGCAACCGACGCGTATGTACGAGAAGATGTATGAATGTGGCAGAAGCAAAAGAAGTATGCAAGAATCGTAGCAAGTGGCGGTCTATAATTTCTGCCTACCCCTATGAAAAAAAGGCATGAGTGTATGTGTAAAGCAATCAATCAATAATAGCGCAAAATGCAACTATTTGAAATCAAGTGAAATTTTTTCAATAAAAATACTTACATTATTTCCATTTACAAATAGATCTTTATATTCGGATGTTCATACTAACCCCCGAAATTCGCGAAGCTCAGCTTTTTCTCAATACCTCAGTCTCGAATATTCGACAGCTCATCGGAAACCACGATGAGTGCGTCATCTTCGGCCAAAACTTATTTAACTTATTTGTCTGCCCGTACTCTGAATACTGATGTAGCTAGGTGAACCCTTGCCGCGTTTGCTAAACCGCGTGCTGAATAATAATGAAGAAATATCACTCAAGTGCGTCCCTATGAGCTTGTATTTTAGTTAATTGATCACGTTTCATGTTTGTACATAATTGTAACCTATGTTTTTTTTTTTATATTACCTTGCCTTGAAATATTAGACGCATATGATAGACGATTTAAAATATATACCTAACTATATTTATTGGTGTGGATATTTTCTGAATAATTACAAATACAGAAACTCTTTTACTGTACATTTAGAAGACCAATTAACCTTTTTTTATGGGATAGAGGTGCAAACAAGCAAACGGATCACCTGATGGTAAGCGATTACCGCCGCCTATGGACATCCGCAACACCAGAGGAGTCACAAGTGCGTTGACCGCCTTTTAAATGTGTTTGGGCCTCCGGTACCCTTACTCACTCGGCGAAACACAACGTGAGCGTTATTTCACGCCAGTTTTCTTTGAAGCTGTGGTATCACTTCGATCGAGCAGGCCCATTCTTGCCGAAGCATGGCTCTTCCACGGAAAAAATCGACATAGTAAGTATGTCTCCCTATTTCTTATCAAATTTAAAATTTCGCGAAATATGATCCCTCAAACATGACCCAATTCTTAAGGCTGCCATTCTCTCAACAATAAAATATTCTCTCCAAATCCCTATATTTACCCTTAACAGAGGCAATTTTAAACAGACTGCATTATTAGGGGGTGTCACTCTGAGGATTATGACGGAAATTGTGGCATCTCATTTGTCAAATTTCATTTACATTGTAATCCCAAAATCTTTTGTTTTAGCTAAGAAATCTTTTAAACAAGAATATAAGGTTATTGAATTAAGAGATAGTACGACGTAGTCTAACAAAACCATACCATGCCATCTCATATAAACAATTATAACCATATTGACTTTTTCTCATTATGATTATAATTATTTTTAACACTATTGTCATTTTTACTGGTGAATATCTCTCAGAAGTCATTAAGGCTAAATAAAAAAAAAAGTTTTTATAAATCTTTGTATCCCTATTTCACATGTTCGGGCTTCGTTCGGTATTGTTCCTTCTGACACTATTTAAAATTACCTTAACTGAATCTCGTTCTTCCATAAGGAGATTATCGGTTTTACGCCAAGGCATACAAAGAATATTTATGTACGCACCATTGTAACATACTTCTACATAAATAATGTTACATGAAAACAATATAAACCTTGCAACATTTTGTGAAAATGTTGTAGTTATTACATAATTGACTATGGAAGTAGTTGCTCTAAGATTAATAGTGCCAATTTAGCCAGCAATATTCCAAATATGTTACCACGTTAGTTCTCTTAATGTTTAGATAAATACAATTTTATCTATTCAGTAAGTAAAGGACAATGTACTATCATTAATATCTTTGAGACATTATTGTGGGACTTGTCACAGTTAAAGCGAATATTTCCTTTAATAATAAATTTGGTGTCCGTAAATAATATTAGTGTTATATTTCCATTAATAGTTGCCAAGAAACTGCTGAAATATATGTACATAATAAATCTGAAAAGCTAGCGTATTATTAAAATGAAATAGAATTTCTCTCGTAGATATTATTAATGATCTGTAAGTTCCACTTCCTTAGTTAAATTGAAATGTTATATTGAAAAAACCTTGAAGCTGGAAATTTGGAAAATAAGCAATGCAATAAGCTAGTTTCATAATACAACAAGGATTTGAATTGTTAACCCTGAATTAAAAAAAGCAAATGAGTCCTTGAGCAATAATTGCATATAAGCAAGTGTAGCAATGTAAGACAACTGCCATGTGCCGGCCATGTCGTTGTGAGAGGTAGCTGGCAGCTATTAGATGAGAACTGCTGAAGATCAATCTCTGAGAAGGTCTCAGAGATTGATCTTCAGCAGTTCTCATCGTTGCAAGAGGTTTTCTTTGTCAGTGGAACAATATAAGCCATTGATGATGATATTAATTTTATTAAAGCGAGCCTATTGCATTTTTATTCGAATTTCATACAAAATTTATAAACAGTTTGCTGGTAGAAAGTGCATTAAGTAAAATCAACAATAGTAATGATGCTGTATATACATGAACAATCACGAATACATTGATAATATCACTAAAATATCCACTCACGACTTTAAAATAAAATGCGTTCAGATAACTTTGAAGTGTATTCACGTCGCGGTACGTTCGCTCCAGTCTCGAACGAAACCTATTATTGGGCCCGCAATATTCAGCGCAATTTGCATGAACGCTGCTATATCTGAACATTTTGTTCTACGGGTACATTTGTTCTTCTCCTGCAGGTCCGATTGAAAACCTTTCTGTATATCGGGGAAGAAAAATTAAACTTTTTATTCAAAATAGGCAAAGGCATTGCAATTATTACTTTCTGTTTTTAGTGATCCCACACAAAACCGCGAATTTGCATCGCATCGCAAATATCTGCGAATTCGATGCATTTGCGGTGCATGCAATGCGGCATCATATCGCATCGCATCGTGGTTTTGTGTGGGAGCCCTTAAACAGTCATACTATTTAGCTCAGAATTGGAGATGAATATTGTGACAGATGTGAGATTATCCAATCAAATTGGTTAGATATTTCGCAACAAACTCTTATTAGTGATAATCAATACACTTTCTGTAGCCAAACTATAAACATGAAATCAATGCCGTAAGGGGTCTAGACAAGATATGGTCTATTGCTCTAATTGACTAACGAATTGCAACTAGATGTATGGAGATGGCTTTTGTGGACACTCGATTTATTGAAACCTTCCTTTATTGAAATTTGCCTTCACATTCGACATGGCAGGTGGGACTCGCGGTGGCTTAGAGGTCATAGCGTCTGGCGTACCTAGCCAGAAGACGCAGGTTCGAATCCTGCCTGCGAGTCGAATTTTTCCTTCACTAAAATAACCTTATTATGTGACTTGCATATATTTGTTTCTATTCGTTTGTCGATTCGAACTTCAGATTGCAACAACACCTCTACAGGTCCTGAAGTTCCAAATATGGAGGTATCATAGATGTCTCATTTTATGGTAAAGTATTCATTAATTAGTACCTACTACTACTATAGTCACAATATTCAGTAATGTATGTACCAAGACAATTGCCAGAGATCTAAATAAATATCCCGTTCAATTTTATCGTGACTTTACAAGTTTAATAAATAATCCTCCACATTTCACATAGCTCATGATAAATGATATTTACAATATTATGGTTATTATGGGAAATAAATTGGTAAGGCGCTTTAATAAGGGAGGCACAAATCAAAATTGATGTATTGTACGTAAAAAATCGGTTCATTTAATATGAGGGATGATAATGCAGCAAATTAATGGGTAGCAGTAATAATCACAATCATTATTTGTTGCAATTTGATTAAGTGACTTGCATATATTTGTTTCTATTCGTTTGTCGATTCGAACTTCAGATTGCAACAACACCTCTACAGGTCCTGAAGTTCCAAATATGGAGGTATCATAGATGTCTCATTTTATGGTAAAGTATTCATTAATTAGTACCTACTACTACTATAGTCACAATATTCAGTAATGTATGTACCAAGACAATTGCCAGAGATCTAAATAAATATCCCGTTCAATTTTATCGTGACTTTACAAGTTTAATAAATAATCCTCCACATTTCACATAGCTCATGATAAATGATATTTACAATATTATGGTTATTATGGGAAATAAATTGGTAAGGCGCTTTAATAAGGGAGGCACAAATCAAAATTGATGTATTGTACGTAAAAAATCGGTTCATTTAATATGAGGGATGATAATGCAGCAAATTAATGGGTAGCAGTAATAATCACAATCATTATTTGTTGCAATTTGATTATATACAAAATTTCCAATTATTCCGAAGAATTTATTTTGTTTGTTTGTGTTATTGCCGTATGTTCCTATGAACATTTAGCATAAGGTTAAGTGTTTATGGATTGTTTTGCATGGCAGTCAGTCCAGTGACATGCGTCCTTTGTTTCTCATATTCTCTATAAATCTCTTTCTTTTTACTGTTGAGTTACTATTCATTACGTGAATAGCATGAGAGAGAGAGTCAAACTGTTCCTATACGATTTAATTGAGTGTTTAATCTCCTCTTGGATTGTTCTGATTTCTAGACCGTGATATAGTTGTTGGTTTGTTATGAACCAGGGAGCATTAGTAATTATCCTCAGCATTTTAGACTGGAATCTCTGTAGTATTTCTAGGTTTGAGCTGGCAGCTATGCCCCATAGTTGTACTCTGTAAGTCCAGATTGGTTTTAAAATACATGTATATGGAAACAGTTTATTTTACAATGATATCTGTGGTTTTTTGTCCAGTAGCCTGTACATAATAATATATTCCTTTCCGAAGAATTGCGGCATTAGTAATTGGAAGTATATTACTCAATAATGTATATTTAGGTAGGTTTTCTTCTTCTTCTGTGCCTATGTCCTCATGTCTCAAGGTCGGTTATCCTAACCTTGTTACGCCATTCTGATCGTGTTTGTATGATATCAGGGTGTAGTCCTATCATCTTCATGTCTTTTATTATTGTTCTTGTATATTTTAGCAAAGTTATTATTGTTAGTATCAGTACTAATTTCTTTTAAAAATTGTTTATTCATTATTAGCTATAACAATTTCGCCACAAAAATACACTGTCACCGCATCCTATAATTATTATGCGTTTAGCCAAAGTAATCCAAACAAAAATACGATAAGTATAATAGATCATGTGAGTGTGCAAGATTAGCAAAAATTGCATCGTAAATATAACGCGATCTATCGAGACCAGGATAAGTGATATAAACGGTTGGAACCATACGGTATCAAACTATTGTTATTGAAACTTTCATATGAGGGTTCTTCTTGTCTGGCTTATTTGATATTATGAGTATCTGGTGTTACAGCTGTTTTTTATATGTTAATGCTGGAGGTTATAAATCTTTCAAAGTTAAAATAAACGCTTTAAGGGTTTTTTAACCTATATTGTTTCAAGGCTGGACTAATGTGGTTTAACCTTCCACATAAGCAAAACTCGAGATACGTGCCTGGTATTTTTGTGTAAAGAATCTATGCTCACCACAGTTTTTTATCCCCGCCACGCTGTGCGCCCGCGCCTAGTGCTGCTATGACCTGCCGTGCCTTGTATTGTGCGCGTATGTTTGTGTGTCGCTTGGTGTCTCACTTGTAACCTTTTTTAATTATTTTTGGGACAAAATTTAACACGGTGTACAAATTATTGGAATCGATTCAGTTACATATTCTGAACAAGTCTTCTATCTTCAGGTTCTGCATATACTAAAAATAATGTTGTATAAGTAGATCTCTATTTACATACCGGCAAAATGCGGTTGTCCATCTGTACACTACTGCCCTTTGAGGAATTTAGGCGTTCGTAGTATACATATACTTTTAGGTATTCGATTATACAAGGCCAGCGTTACTTAACTGCATTATACATATAGAACTTTATGTAAAATGAAGTTTCCTTGAAATATTTTTAGCTCAATTAAATTCCATTGACAAATTAATCCCGCTTCAATAGCCTGCTGGCGGCTGTCGATAAAACTTTGTGACATTTATTTCAGCAACTTGAAATGTGAAAATGTTATAATTTAACTTGTTAAGATATCGAGTAGCGAATTAAAAATTAAAGTGGGATATTGAATCGGCGGTGGAATGTTGTTGACAGATCATTCGAATTACACTCCATTTGTGATAACCGATTCAATTTTAAATGATACTCGATTCATTTATTGCTTTTGGGAATTTGGTTCATCTGCTCTTGTCAATATTATTATAACTTTAATTATACTCGTACCTACTTAACCTTATTTCCATTGTGCAAATACTTTGATCTAGAAATTAAACAAAAATCCTTTAATGAAAATAATTATAAATATACTGTAAACACTTTTTATCATAATGTTTGCTGTATTGTACCTACATATTACCTACTTATTGATACATACGATGATGGTTTGGACATGTTGAGAGACTGAATGAAAGATGATTAACGGAAGAAATTTATAGGGCGAATATCTGCGGCAGCATCAGAAGAGGTCATCCTAGAAGGACGTATGCCGATCTTATTGGCGAAGTCTTCAAAAAAGTCAGGTGCGTAGTACTCGCAACCGGCGCGTATGGATGAGAAGATGTATGAATGTCGCAGAAGCAAAAGAGGTATGCAATAATCGTAGCAAGTGGCGGTCTATAGTTCCTGCCTACCCCTGTGAGAGAAAGGCATGATTGTATGTATGTATGTATTTATACATACCATCATCACGCCTGTATTTCCTGTAGGGTTCGGGAGAGGCATACTAATGTACACCCACAGTTTGCTGGTATATTTAGGTGCTACGTGAAAGGGCCGAGCCTATTGACATTAACCGAGCACAAATCCCAAACTCCGAGCTGCTACTGAGAATTTCTTAGAAACACGCAATAACACAGTTTGACCTGGGAATCGAACCCAGAACCTCTAATCTCTAATTATATCGCAAAAAGGCTTATTTTAGTTTATATAGAAGTTGGTGCTTACAACATGATAATAAAATCAAATAGATCGTTAAGTAAAACTTGCAAATTGGATTAACTGTTGCGAGTTAAGAGTCTCATTATAGGATCATCGAATTGATTTTGTAAGTAGAATTTAATTCTAAACTTGGGGAGATTCCTATCAAACTTAGTTGTTTGTGTATCGTTTGTACCATTTCAGGGTCAAGAGATTTAATATACCTACTTAATGTTCCTTGATCTTGCTTTAGCCTTTCACCAGTTAACAATGATTAGTATACTTGTTCCTTTGAACCAGTTATCAAATTAATTTCAATCAAATCCTTTACATAATATAGAGAACGTATCAAATTTAATATGTGGGTATTCAATATTGAATAAGGAATGATTAAATATTGAACGGCCTTCAGCAGATACATAATGAATTAAGTAGGTAGCTTATTTGGATGATATCGTAGTATTTACATAATATTTAGCCTATTATAAATACCTAAGAGATGGACCGCATTGTCCTCAAACGCATTTTAACGAATTCTCTTTAGAACTAGTTGCCTTCCAAAACATGGATAATGTTTCGTTAGTCACTTTTTAGTGAACAAGCTAAGTTAAGAACGTACAACTTTAGCCATTATTTTGTTCAATAAAGTGCAAGTAGTTTTATGTTGTAGTGTCCTCTACGTTTTAATAAGTAAGATACTTGAGACCCGAGATACCTCATAACTGTAGGTGTAGATTATTACAAATGATTTCTAGTTTAAACTTGTATAAAATAGAAATGGGGAATGGGCGAATCGAGCTCTTAAAAAACGACTCACATTTTTAAAATATTGTTTCGCACGGAGATATTTATTTGCCAATTGAACCTTTAGAATTTTATACTTGGTACACAATATATTTTGTGGAACAAACCCAAGAAAATAGTGCAGTACGTATTATATTTATAAATAACGTATAGTTTACAAATTAATCAAAATATCTTTACAATTCGAGGCTAATTATAATCTGTAATCATAACTTTTTGAAGACAGAAGATTTAAAGTATGTAAATGCATTTAATTGCAAAATTGCTTCGTTTGAATACTCTACAGAACAGCTAAGACCTGGCAAGTGAAACTGGCCCCTATTCACGCCCAGATGACCTAAATTTCGGTCATCTTCAGGCAAACACAACGTAAAACGTAATATAAGTCTGGCTCGGTGCCTACTTAACTAAGGCAATGTCGTATGCATGACCTAGAAAGTGGTGCGGGCATGTTTATGAATGGTTTACGTAGAGTAAAGAAAAAGCTTGTACAGAAACCAATAGATTGTATAATGTATTGTACAGTTCCGTATCGAAGAGAAAACACACAGCTCAGCACAAAGTTCTGATCATAAAATGCATGAAATACATGTATGTATCAGTTACAATGTACTCAAAACTTCGTGGCGAAAATCCCAAAGCCCATAGCACCAATGGGCTTTGTTAATTTGTGACTAGGGCAAGGGAAGGCAAGTACTGATTTTAGTCCACGGATTATCCGTCCAAAAAAACGTAAAGAAACTCAAACTTCTTTGTGTACCTATATCGGCGATAATAATACGATATCAGGTATATCCAGTACTAGCTACCGCCCGCGACTTCGTCTGCGTGGACTTCATAATTGTGTTCGATCTAGATAAAAAGTAGCCTATGTGTTATTCCAGGCTATAATCTATATGTGTGCCAAATTTTATCTAGATCCGTTCAGCTGTTCTGGCGTGAAAGAGTAACAAACATCCATCCATACTCACAAACTTTCGCATTTATAATATTAGTAGGATGACTTATGGTGCCTCCTCAACAACTTCAGCGACAAGTCCCCTATAGCATACCGTATATTCAGGCCATTGAGTCTTGATTAACGACACCCATTCATATTTTGTCGGAGGCACACGCTTACTTCAGTTACGCGCCTGCATTTCTTTAACGCTGTAGTTATTAACAATATTTCTGCTGGAATTCCTTATTAGTAGCTGTTTTATTTATAGTTCCATTCATTTATTAGTTACACTTATTTATAATATTTTTACACAAAAGATATACAAAAACATTTAAAAATATAAAATAATGTAGTATAGTATAGTATTTATTAGAATTTTCTTTCGCTTTCTTTCCCCTCAAAAGGCAAGATGGTCTTACCAGATACGCACGTCTTCGAATACTAGACTTCAAAAAGCACTTCATATCGCGAAAGACAGGCGCAACTTTGTCAAAAAGATGGTTCCATGGAAATTTCTACCCTCAGCCATATGATACATGACTTGAGGAGGAGAATCAGAATTTTATTTCTGGTCTATATTTCTGCTTTCCCCTGTGGGAGATAAGCGTAAGCTCAATTATGTATGTTATTTATATTAAAATACTTATAATGTTTTTTTTTTTTAATTATGGCTAATGACTTTTTGTGTATTTGCCAGTGTCAAGTAATAAAGTAATCAAATAATATTTCCCATTATGGGATTGCTTGGGATTGTAATATGGCACCACTCTTTTTGTGTTCGCCAGTGTCAAGTATAAGTTGTTGAGTTGCCCCAATAAAACGGTAGAAATTTTATTGAGGCTTCGATGGAGTTTAGGAGTGAGCCCAAAAAGTCACGATTTTCAATTTTATATCATTTGCCTACACTCTCACACGTTCACAAACACTTAATGGTTAATTATCCACCATAATTACACATTAAACTTCGGAGAAATTCAAGTTTTGAAAAATAATATAAAATCGACAATGTGCACTTTTCATTTTCCCGCCTAAACTCAAATATAATGTTAGTAGGTACTGTAATTGCTAAATAGTCACTGTGTTGTTGGTGTTCAGTAGCGAACCCGTGGTTGGACATATTCCTCATGGATATTGGGTGTGACAAACTGATCTGAACCGCAGTCGGTAGTACCAGTTTGTTCCCACCGCGACAATGGCGCTAGTATCTACTACCCGTGGCCGCGGGGCGCTAGCGCATGCCTGTGACGTAGCGACCGGGCCGCCATGATGCGACTAACCAGTCGTCGACGCGCACGCTCACCGGAAACATTCGAGTTGGTTACTCTCGCCGTGCGTGAATCAAATCACTCGTGGACTAAGCACCGTGTGTTATATACCCCCCTGGTGATCCTCATTCCATCCAGTATCAACGTCGCATACGGGAAGTTTGGGAGATCGGCTGTGGCAGAGGAAAGGTGAGTCGTACTCAGTTTTCTTGGGGATTGTCCAACCCGGGGGCTCGCTCGACATTTACCCACTTTTCTACTGTATCCAGCAAACAGTCCACTCCGCTACTCCACATTCTGGTCCTTCGAGAGCCGGATACATACCTATTTACCTATTTTTTTTCATATTGTTCGTAACAATAATTAGGTTCGTAACCACATTGCTTCTTACACAAAATGGCGGAAGTTCTAGAACGTAAAAGAAATACTTTAATAGTTAAGAAAGAATACTTATTTTCCAAATTACAAAAGCTATATGACGCTTCCAGAAAAATCGAGAGTAATTTAGATAATTTACCTACATTTTTATTGCAATTTACGGAATTAGAAAGTGTTCGAACGAAATTTGAATCGGCCATATTTGAATTGTACGAAATAGAAATTCAAATCAAACCCACTGCTAAAATGTCGATGAGGGAACTTGAAACATTTGACGAAATGTATTGTGCATGCCAATTAGTCGCCAATAAATATTCAAAATCTTCTGTAAACTCTGCGTCAGAGAAAAAAGACTTAGTTGTACCTGCATTACCTAAGTTATCACTATTTCAATTTGATGGTCAAATAGAGAACTGGACAACTTTCTATGATACTTTCGTCTCTTTAGTTCACAATAGAAACTTTGCCGAAATAGATAAATTTCATTATTTACTTTCTTGCGTTAAAGGTCCGGCCTTAAATATAGTTAAAAAATTACCGATTACCGCGGCTAATTACTCATTAGTTTGGCAAAGTTTAATAGATAAATATCACGACAATAGAACGCTAGCGTGTAAGTATTTTGATAAAATGTTAAATTTCACACCGATTCACAAAGAAACTTCGGCAAACCTCACATTGTTTATAGAAACGTTCGATCACTCCCTCAAAGCTATCCAGTCGTTAAATATAAAAAACTTAGATGACTTCTTATTCTGTCACCTCGCGTTACATAGACTTGACCCGCATACGAGAAAATTATTCGAAGAAAGTCGTGACCAGAAGGCGATACCGACCTTCACAGAACTTATAGATTTCGTAAATAAACAAATAAAAGTTCTTGATCACACGTTTTCTAACGCCAATCATTCCGTGCAATCTTCCAAATTCATAAATAATAATAATACATATAAAGGTAACTCTAAACCCTCGTCTTCAAAATCTGCGCTAACCACTGCGCGAGTAAATAATAATTATCGTAATAATAATACCAATTCAAATGTCAGCTTAGTTTGCGCTCACTGCTCAAATAATCACATGATATATCGATGTGATCAATTTCGGAAATTATCCGTCGATCAGCGTAAGGACCGTGTCCATGCATTAAAACTGTGTGTAAACTGCCTAAAACCCGACCATAATAGTAATACGTGCAAAAGTACTATTACTTGCGGGGTATGTGCTCAGCCGCATCATTATTTATTACATAAGGATTCGGGGCATGCAGGATGCGCCGCCGTAACTTCGGCCGTGCCGAGTACGTCGTTCGCGCAACTGTCTCTTTCGCCCGCGCACCAAGGGCTCGCTCTGTCTCGCTCCGTGAGCGACTCCGTACCTACGCAGCACGCGCTGCACAGTGTAGGTGATGATAGTTGCGAATATGGTGTAGTGCTAGGTACCACACTCACGCACATCGCTGATGTTGATGGTCACTATCAGGACTGCCGTGCGGTAATAGATTCCGGAGCTCAGAGCTCATTTATTACCACGGAATGTGCTCAGAAATTAGGTTTACCTCGTAAAAAATGTCCTTTTTCTATAAATGGTATAGGCGGTGGACTTATTAAAAATCAAGGTATGATCAGCTGTTCAATAAAGCCGAGACATGCGGACGGGCCTACGTTTAACGTGAACTTGGTCGTAGTATCAAAAGTATCAGCTGATATGCCAAATATACCTTTTCCCGAACAAGTAGTTGATGAGTACAAGTCGTATCAGCTCGCCGATCCATTATTTTATAAAAGGTCGCGGATAGATATTTTATTAGGTAACGACATAGTGCCAGATCTTATTAAAGATAAACCGTTAATAATTAAATCTAATATTCCAAGCGTCATTGAAACAGTTTTTGGTTTTGTTATAAGCGGGAAATTATATCCCCACCAGTATAGTTCGCAAAATTTACATCTATCAGTTTCATATGACCAAGAACAATCTATCGATAAAACATTACGGGCTTTTTGGGAAATCGAGGAAGTGCCGTGCACACCATCAGTAAACCCCATAGAACAATTAGCCGAGGAGATATTTATCAACGAACATTCTCGCGATTCGAACGGGCAATACATCGTTCCGCTGCCGTTCGCGCCCGACCACTCGCCGCTTGGGGACTCGCGCGCTGTGGCCGAGCGTAGGTTATTGTACACAGAGCGTAGACTCGCTCGTGCTCCTGAGTTACAAAAGAAGTACGGCGAGTTTATGCGCGAATATGAGGATCTTGGTCATATGGAACTTTATCAGGGTGATCAGCCTAGTCAATATATTATTCCGCATCACAGTATTTTGCGTCCAAGTAGTTCGTCCACCCCGCTTCGCGTCGTGTTTGACGCATCTGCGAAAACTAATAATAATGTTTCGTTGAATGAAATATTATTGGTCGGTCCTAAGCTGTATCCGGACATAGCCGCGATAATTTTAAATTTTAGACTTTTTGAATATTGCCTAGTAAGTGATGTTTGTAAAATGTACCGTGCTATAATTCTTCGAAAGGAAGACCGATGTTATCAACACATTTTATATAGGGATTCGCCTAACGATCCGATAAAAATTTACGAATTAAAAACTGTAACGTACGGACTTAGTTGTTCCCCGTTTTTAGCGATTCGGACGCTTCATCAATTAGCAGACGACGAGGAGAAACGTTTTCCACTGGCCGCTCAGGTCCTCCGTGAGGGTGTGTACATGGATGACATTTTATATTCATGCAACACGTATGAGCAAGCCTGCTTAGTACAAGATCAGTTAGTAGGTATTTTTGAAAGCGCGAATTTTACTTTGAAAAAGTGGATGAGCAATCGTAAAGAGTTACTTTTGCGAGTCCCAGAAGAAAATAGGGAAGGTTCCGTAACGTTCATGAAGGATGAAAATGATTGTAACATTAAAGTCCTTGGCCTTAAGTGGATACTAACATCCGATAATTTTATTTTTGAAGTTAATAAAACTGATAGCGTTTCAACCAAGCGATCTGTACTTAAGTTATTGGCGTCGATTTATGATCCCGTGGGTTTTATCGCACCGTGTACTTTTGTTGCAAAAGAAATAATGCAAGATTTATGGAAATTAGGCATAGGTTGGGACGAAAAGTTACCTGATAATACCAACAAAACGTGGCAAAACTACATCTCAGAACTTCCACTTTTAGCAGAATTGCGTATTGAACGTCACATGTTAGTGCCGGGTCAGTTGGAGTGCGAGATAGTTGGCTTCTGTGACGCGTCGTCACGTGGTTATGCGGCGTGTGTTTACGTTATCAGTCGCGATCATCATGATAATGTAAAGGTTCGTTTAGTGACTGCGAAATCTAAAGTCGCACCTATAAAACCCGTAACGATTCCACGTTTAGAATTAATGGGTGCCGTATTATTAAGTAAATTAGTAAAATCTGTATGTGATACTTTTACTCGGGTTAAAGTAACAAAAACAATAGCACTTTCGGACTCGACAATCGTATTGTCGTGGCTTCAAACAGAAGCATATAAATTAAAAACTTTTGTCAGTCACCGTGTGACGCAAATAATAGAGGTCTTACCTCCTCACTGCTGGCGGCATGTCTGTAGTGAATTTAACTTGGCTGATGTATGTTCACGCGGAGCGTCTCCCGCGCAACTTATCAGTTGCCATAAGCAATGGTTGATAGGAGCAGACTGGATGTATGAAAATCATAGCGAGTGGCCTATATCTATTTTCGTTAATGAAAGTAATGTTACGTTACCTGAATTAAAGCCGTCTATCAACTTACTAACAGGAAGTAGTGATATATCTAATGAAACAAAACAGGAATTTTGTGAGAGAATATTTAAACGATTTTCATCCTTTTCAAAATTACAGAGGTGTTTTGCTTGGATTTTAAGATTTATAAAGCGTAATGACAACGTGTTTAATAGTAAGTCCGTGACACTATCAACGCTCGAGTTAAATACCGCGTTAGACACTTTAATAAAATTGGTACAGAATGCTTATTATGGCTCTGAAATTAAAATGATTAAAAATAATAAATACGTACCTTCCTTACGTAAACTATCTCCATTTCTCGATGCCGACGGCTTCCTCAGGGTAGGGGGTCGCATAGGTCATTCTGAACTTCCTTATAATGCTAAACATCCACGTCTACTTCCTAAAGATAGCCTATTTACTAGACTATTAATAGAATATTTACATAAAAAATACTTACATGTAGGGCCGCGCACCTTACAAAGTATAATTAATGAAAACTTTTGGATACCGGCAGCTCGTAGCGTCATTAGGTCCGTGTTATCTAAATGTAAGGTTTGCTTTAAATGTAAACCATTGTTATTGCAACCCGAGATGGCACCTTTACCATCTACCAGGTTGCTACCTAATAAGGTCTTTGCTCACGTCGGAGTAGACCTCGGTGGTCCGTTTCTTGTTAAAGAAAGTTTACGTCGTAACGCTAAGGTTTCAAAAGCCTATTTAGCGTTGTTTGTCTGCTTTTCCACAAAAGCTGTACATTTAGAAGTGTTATCTGCTCTCTCCGCGGATGCTTTTCTCGCATGTTTAGATCGATTCGTAGCGCGTAGAGGTCTTTGTTCGGTTCTCTATTCTGACTGCGGCACCAATTTTATCGCCGCTAGTAAACATCTTTCCGAAATTCAAAAATTCTTGCGTGATAGTAATGATCAAATCACCGATGGTTGTGCAAAGAGACAGTTAGTATGGAAGTTTAACGTTCCGAGTGCACCAAATATGGGAGGCCTCTGGGAAGCTGGCATAAAGTCAGCAAAATATCACTTAGCACGTAGTGCTAGTGAGAGGTCCTTAACGTTTGAGGAACTTACCACACTTTTTTGTAAGGCAGAAGCCGTTTTAAATTCGCGACCTTTGTGCCCGTTGCCCGCTAGTGATAACCCTGACGAATTTCATGTATTAACCGCCGGACACTTTCTAATTGGTAGCAGTTTGATGGCGATACCGGAATATAACGTTCAAGATATACCTATCAATAGACTGTCACGTTGGCAGTATGTTCAGAAGTGTTCTCAATTATTTTGGAAACGCTGGAGCCGCGAATATTTAAATACCCTTCAACAAAGAGCAAAGTGGTTCACATCTTTCCCTAATTTAAAAATAGGAGATTTAGTTCTTATCAAAACTGATAATGTACCCTCCTGTAACTGGCCGTTAGGTAAAATAGAAAAGTTACATCCCGGCCCTGACGGAGTAGTTCGTTGTGTGACCTTACGTACTGAGAAGAGTGTCTTACAAAGGCCTGTCAACAAACTTAGTCCGTTGCCTTATTCGAATTAGTTTAAAAATAAAAACCCATTACTTACTTGTTTTTCTTTTTTTTTTCTTCTACTCTTTGTTCCCTTATGGGATAGTTCGTAACTGTCTAAGTTTAATAAATTTTAGAAATTAGAGAATTAATTATTTTCGTAAAATCTTTTTAGTTAGTTTAGTAGAAACCATCACTATGGTTTCGGTAGGGGGTGTGTTCAGTAGCGAACCCGTGGTTGGACATATTCCTCATGGATATTGGGTGTGACAAACTGATCTGAACCGCAGTCGGTAGTACCAGTTTGTTCCCACCGCGACAATGGCGCTAGTATCTACTACCCGTGGCCGCGGGGCGCTAGCGCATGCCTGTGACGTAGCGACCGGGCCGCCATGATGCGACTAACCAGTCGTCGACGCGCACGCTCACCGGAAACATTCGAGTTGGTTACTCTCGCCGTGCGTGAATCAAATCACTCGTGGACTAAGCACCGTGTGTTATATACCCCCCTGGTGATCCTCATTCCATCCAGTATCAACGTCGCATACGGGAAGTTTGGGAGATCGGCTGTGGCAGAGGAAAGGTGAGTCGTACTCAGTTTTCTTGGGGATTGTCCAACCCGGGGGCTCGCTCGACATTTACCCACTTTTCTACTGTATCCAGCAAACAGTCCACTCCGCTACTCCACAGTTGGTTTGGTTCAAAATATACATCCCTTGAGATTGTCTTTGAGAGAATAGTGGTTGTATAATATTGTTTAATATGGAGAGGAGTAACTTGTGGCTACGTAATAACAACGTTGTAACTGTAAGGTTAAATTACCCTTGGTACGGTCAGGTTATGGATGGATGACCGTTTGTAGAACTAAAAAAACCCACCCTGCTATGGAGATATGAAATCTTATGACAGTTGTTACTGGTATTCAAACGTTCATTTAGTGTAAAATTTATAATGAAATTGTTTATAATAGAATAACATATAACTTGTTATCTAGGTTAAACACCTGAAGTCCACGTAGATAAAGTTGGCGGGCAAAAGCTATTCGATACTAATTACAATCGCTAATTATAATCGATTACCTCGCCGAGCATTGTTTGCCTGACGTGGTAGCACAACCATTGTCAATTAGTTGCGGTTGTCGACGTATGTAATGCCTCAACTTACTAATTACTTAGTATGTTGTACCATAAACCACGAAATCCCAGTATTTGTGTGTATTCAAGCCCTTTGAAAGCAGAGCTATGGAATTCATGCAGAATTTGACCAAAAGTAGAGTGTGAACTAAAAAGCTAAAGGTCATAATGGCATTCTTATCTGTGGCACTTATGGCTTAATTTATCATCATACCTGTATATTGCCCGAAGGGTTAGGCAGAGGCGTACTAATGTACACACACAGTTCGCTGGTATATTTAGATCCAATTTATTAGGGAGCGAGCCTATTGCCATTAACCGCGCACAACCAAACTCCGAACTGCTACTGAGAATTTTATAGAAAAACCCGATGACACATTGCTCGACCCGGGAATCGAACCCAGGACCTCTAGCGTAGCAGTCGCGCTTGGAATCACTAGACCAATGTAGCAGTAGCTTAAAATTATTGCTACCTACTAGAAAATAATCTATTTTTATTTCGGAGTTTATTTTGTAAGCCTTTGCTTCGAAACTGACATTCAAAAAGTAGGTACTAATGTAGTGTAATGTAGTATATCGCGAATCTTGATTTTGATATCGACTATAAAACGTTCAAAGTCAAAGTCAAAATGTTTTATTTCAATTAGACCATTAAAGAAGGTACTTTTGAAAAGTCAAAACTAGTTGCACGGTTCCAAAAACTGGGTCTTATGGAGAAGAGCCGACAAGAAACTCCATAGATATGTACTCTTTAAAAAAAATATCAAATCACTTCATACAGAAGAAAAAGGTTAAAAAAAATATGAACAAATCTTAATAATATCAACTCATTATACTGTCCCACTACTGAGCACGGGTCTCCTCTCAGAATGAGAAGGATCAGGCTATCGTCCACCACGCTGGCCTAATGGGGGATGACAGACTTCACATATCATTGAGAAAATCTCTCAGACATGCAGATTTCCTCACGATGTTTTCCTTCACCGACTTCGTAATTTCCGAGGTGCGTGCCTTGGATTAGAACTAGAAACTTTGAATTTGACTTGGTAGTCCAATGGTCATGTCTTGTATTACTGCTCTTCTTAATATTATTACCTTTTTTATTTAAAAATAGAACGGTAGCAATTCAATTTATATTTGACGACCTCTGTGGTTTAGTGGTACGAGTACCGGACTGCTGACCATGAGGTCGTGGGTTCGATTCCCACAGGACACAAAAATTTATGTGATGAATATAAGTGTTTGTGTTCGTCTGGGTGTTTCTTATGTATTATAAGTATGTATTTACAAAAAAAAAAGTATATAAGTATTATATCCATTGTCTAGTACCCATAGTACAAGCTCTGCTTAGTTTGGGAATAGATGGTGCTGTGTAAAAATGTCCCAGAATATTAAAAAAAAAAAAATTATGCTTACATCATAATATAACAAAAACCTTTTAAAAAACGTTTGTAATAAGTGTAATTGTTCACTCTTTATTTAGGTATATCTCTGAGCGCCCTTTGTTACCATCCTCTGAGCCGTCCATTAGGCTGTGCCTAATACATTATTTACGAATGAAACGCTTCAGAAGTAGCTATGTACATAATCAAATAATTTTGTAAAAAGATTTTTTTTAAATTACTCAGAAGTTCTTAGATTCTTATTTAGATTTCAATCCGTCGAAGATTTTGGAATATTTTTGAAATAATTTGTTACTTCTATAAGATAGTATTTTTCTAATATTTCACTTATAAAGAAGTATTTTTTGAATGCTGCCGAGTTTGTCTGGTTACATACATAGCACAACGATAGTGCACTAAGATTATTGTTGATTTGAAAGCAACATTCAACTTGATATCTATAATTGTGACCTGCATTAGTTTGTCATTTGTCATTGTTATTACCTGGACACAAATCTAAACTTCGAGCTGCTACTCAGAATTTCATAGACAATTCCAATTACTTACACTTTGCTCGACCTGAGAATTGAACCTAGAACCTCTATCGCAGTAGTCGCACTTGTGACCATTGGATAAAAAATTTCGCCAAACACAAACTGGCGTCCAAGGTGAAAATGTGACAGTCATTTCAATTCTTTCAACGCTTGCGTTGTGTTTCGCGGAGTGAATGAGGTTACCGGAGGCACAAACCACGGGCGGGCAACGCACTTGTGACTCCTCTAGTGTTGCGAGTATCCATGGACGGCGGTTATCGCTTACCATCAGGTCATCCGTCTGTTCGTTTGCTCCCCTATCCCATAAACAAAAAAAGAAACTTGTGGCGCTAATATGCTTGAAACTAAATAATTATGTCGTCTTTAACCATAGTTTTGGCACGAGATAAGCGACGACAAAATTATTTCGTTTCGCTAGCAACCCTACGCTATTACCGCTTCCCATAGGATATAGGACACAAGCATCATGTGGGCTTTCCAAAAAATCCATCATTGAGTATGTAAGATAAAAAGACGTTACAGAATCAAAATAGGTACCTATATGAAAAAGTTGCGTATTTCTTTGTTTCCCTGGATATGACAACTTTGTAATAAAAAAGCGAACTTGTAAAGCAGATTGAAAGAAAACATCCCGTAAGTCCAATTTCATTATGCCCTTTGTCCATTCCAAGTCTGCAACCTCTTGTACGTGGCCTAGAATTGAACTTACACTAAAAGAATTTGTTCTGCATACCAAATGGATGGAAAAAATAAAATGCATGTTTTCTACACTTTGGAATCTGCATTATTATCCTACTTACGTCACTATTATATGAAAAGCCATATCAACCATATCCACAGGCCGTCGAAAATTATTAAAATGGACCGAACAAAATAATGAATTTATAAATTTGACCGACGTGATGCTCTTTGGGCCTTATAGTCAAAGTACCTGTAGGTAAGTAACATTGACATAAGTATAACTAACACTTCGGATAATAACGTGATGGTATTTTATTTTTTTCGACCTTTTGGTTATTATCCTTCTCTCCCTTTCTCGATTGAAAAGAACCTTCTATGCTTACATTTTGATGGGTGGCACCGCTTAGATCAAGAGCCAAACGACGCTGTCGAGGGCCAATAAACCGGCGATAAAGGTATTTTATTATGTATAACTTGATTTATAGCTGTATATTTTATGGTACTTTTACATAGGAAGCCATGGACTCAATGTCTTGGGTATTATAGAGGGAGGGGTATTTTGCGAAGTAATAGGAAGCAAGGTCGTATTGTGAACAGGTGAACCAGATTTAGCTTATACAATACGGCAAAATTTATGATATTTATTGCCTGATTCGGCTGTTGAGGAGTCTTGGGTTCAATTCAATTGTTTCATTGTATTCTCTCATTTGTTCCCAATAAATGGCAATATGCTGAAATATACCGGTGAACGGTGGATGTAAGTACAACATTATGTCTATACCTAACCCTTCTGAAGTGCATGACGGACGGTATGTTTTTCTTTATTGATTATGTTGACAAACGAGCCATTTGATGGTAAGAAGTCATCGTCGCCCATGGACACCTACAATATTAATAGAGTTGCTGATGCATTGCCGAGCTTTAAGAGTCCCTGCGGACTGCAGGAACCACAGAAAATGAGGGTGAACTGTCTCTCACGTGCTAAAGTCTAAACACACACCAAGGAGCTTTACGACAGTCTCTGACGTGAGGGTGGTCGCCATTCAGACCCCAAGAGGTGACCCTAAGAGGATAACTGTGTAAAATTAGTAATAATATGGTTAAAAAATCATAAACATAAATAAGACAAAGCTGCTTTTTTCGTGGCCACACTATAACGTTCTCACAAAAAATACATCCCGTGAAAATAAAATACTTTTCTTGGGTTTTCATAGCACGAAGTTACATAAAAGTCTGTCTATAGTATAGTATGTGTGTTTGGGTAAATACGATCAATTTATGAAGTATCGTACCTTTTGATAGGAGTTTAGTTGACGAATATATTATTGACTTTTCTGTTCGCTTTACATTGTTATTGCTCGTTTTTATGGTAAGTTTGTTTTGACATAATATTTGTATACTATTTATTTGTTGACATTTCGTATTTAACACCTTCTGTCAGAAGCTCTTGATAATTAAATGGTCTACTTGATCAGTAAGTACTAGTAATGTGTAGGTATCTTACACACTTTTTTTGGAATCCTAACTCCCTTCCATCACTAGTTCTTTGATGGACCGTAGGCATGTGGGACGAGTTGACGAATTACTCGTTCTTTGAAAGTAGTGCTCTAGATGTGAAAAGATTTATACAGGATCGGCAACTCGCGACTACCTATATACCCCTGGTGTTCCAAGCGTCCATAAGCTATGGTAACCGCTTACCATCAGGCGGGCCGTATGCTTGTTTGCCAGCTTAGTGGTATAAAAAAAAAATATTCCAATCTATATTACTAATATATAAAGCTGAAGAGTTTGTTTGCTTGAACGCGCTAATCTCAGGAACTACTGGTCCACTAATATATAAAGCTGAAGAGTTTGTTTGCTTGAACGCGCTAATCTCAGGAACTACTGAACCGTTTTGAAAAATTCTTTCAGTGTTAGATAGCCCATTTATTGAGGAAGGCTATAGGCTATATAACATCACGCTACGCGGACGAAGTCGCGGGCAGAAGCTAGTAAAGCTATAAAGCTGAAGAGTTTGTTTGCTTGAACGCGCTAAACTCGGGAACTACTGGTCCGATTTGAAAAATTATTTCAGTGTTAGATACTAATATATCTATACTAATAGTATAGATATATTAGTATAGAAGATTAGTATAGATTTTGTGCCTCTAAATTTGCAATGCTTTTAACTTCTTTATTTGGTACGAATCTCAATTTAGTTTTTTTATTGGTTGGCCCAATTTATAGTGAACTTTTTCAAAGGGCCATGGAAAGAAATCAGTCATCCAGATAATATATACAGTACACATATATATTCATGAAGAAGAAATAGAGTTACCGGGTCACTAAGTAAATCCATCACGAATTTTGGCAATAAGGACAGCATCAGACAAATCAATGATTTACTCGTTTCGAGTATCGGTTTTGGTTCCTCGCCACTATCGTTGTGATGAGTGAGATGGGTTCAATATCTACCTGAGACAAATATTTGCGTACGCCACAGATATTTGTACCAAGATTAATTGGCGCCAAATGTAAAGTTCCCACGAATTAGGGCTTATTGTAGAATTTTTATCGACGGCACGAAGGAAATCTTGATATTTTTTTCTCGCCAGTAACCCGGCCCGCTCCTCTCTGGAGCCCCTTGGACTAGATTATAGAATAGATAAAGACTAGATGGTACTTAAATATTTTCTATATTGCCTACAACTTCCTTACATTTACCTGGGAATGCTCATATTTGAAATATTTTTTTTATCGTGTGAGAGTCATGCGCACAAATGGGCCGGCTCGACCGGAGTGATACCACGACCTCACAGCAAACCCGCGTGAAACAATAACACTTCGGTACGTTGTGTTTCGCCGCGTGAGTGAGGTTACCGGAGGCCCAAACCCTTTTAAAACGCGGGCAACGAACGTGCGACTCCTCTGGTGTTGCGGGTGTCAATGGGCGGCAGTAATCGCTAACCATCAGGTGATCCGTCTGCTCGTTTGCCGCCTATACCATAAAAAAATTACATTTTACAATTACCAAAAATAAAAACTTTTTACTCAAATTATTATGCCAAAATTATAAAAATACTATATTATACATACATTAAATCAATGATCACTTTATCTTGAAATCTATGTCAACATTATATTTACAAACTCCCCCTCAATAAACCAAAGTATGATGCAGAAGGTTCGCTTAATATTTTAAATTCATACTGTCACATCTATTCTGTCCAAAAAACACATATACACTTTGCTTGACCTGGGAATCTTGTATTAGAAAAGAAAAGAAAGAAAAAGTTTTTATTTTCGTCCATATGACGCACAACAAACTAAAAAATACAAAAAATATTAAGTACTATAAAACTTACTATTTTTATATGTTGCTTATAGATTACCAGCTGGCAACACAGCCAACTACTTATATTATAGATTTTTGTGTAGTCTATGAACAAAACGAAAGAGGTACCAACACAATAATAACATAATGTTAGTAAACATAGCACATTAAAATGACAATAGCAGAATATTATTATTCAGTGGAAAGCAAAACAATGAGACAATATTGGAAATTAGTACCTAAATAGTTTATAGAGATTTAGTACTTATGAGTAAAAACATGAAGAGGATGTGCGCCATCTCGGTACGAAAATTATGTCAACGCTCAGCTTAAATGCTGTAGTGTCGCAACTAAACAACACCTACAGCGCTGGTTTTCAGCGATGACCCTATTGTAATCATGTTTTTTTTAAAGAGTAAAGTGGGTTTGAAATTTTTGTAGTGAAAATATCAACCAATATTCTTACTATACGAAGTTGTACTTCTGTGATTATACCCACGATTATACATCCAGAAAGGGTGACTGGTAAATATTTACAAGGGGGTAAGCACACACCAATGCAAACTTTCCCATTAATATGTATGGAACATGGCAACAATATTGACGTCATTATAGAAGGAAGAGCCTATGCTAAAATATATTTAGATAGGCTTACGTTTACTTGTTTAGATGTAAAATTTGTAAAGATCGAATAAAGTTCATTTGATTTTACCTGTTTGTATTAATTTTAACCACCTAGTTAGACCAGAGTAACGAGGTCCTGAGCGTGACTGCAACCTACAACTAGTTCCTGGATTCGATTCCCAAGTCGAGCAAATTGTTATTGGAATCTATGAGATTTTCAGTAGTAGCTTGGATTTTGAAGTTGTGCTCTGCTTAGAATGAAAGGAATTGGGCATTAGTTCACCAGGCAAGCCGAACTACGACTTGGCAGAATTCACACGCCATTATTGTTTGGCGGTAAAATATTTGGAAATGCGGTGGTATCACCCCTGACAATCCGTTCTCCCCTTCCATTAACGAATTGTTTTGCTACATTGAAGCCATTATTTATACCTATTACTAACAATCATATATACATACCATCATGCCCGTATTCCCCGAAGTGTTAGGCAGAGGCCTACTAAGGTTCACCTACAGTTCGCCGGTATGTTTAGGTCCTGTGTAATAGGGAGCGAGCTTGTTGCCATTAACCGGGCACAAATTCCAAAATCCGAGCTGCTTCTGAGATTCTCACAGAAAAACCCAATAACACTTTGCTTGATCTGGGAATCGAACCCAGGATCTCTGGCGTAGCAGTCTCGCATGGACCACTAGACTAACGAGGCACCTATTACTATTTTTTTTGTTTAATCCAAATTGATCCAATTAAATCTATGAAGGATATTATACTTATTTTTCCCCAACTGATAAAGGTAGGTGAAGACACTAATAAGCACAATCCTCAGTAACTTATTGATGTCCAAGTTGTGCCATACCTTGTTACGAACTCCGAACTCTTCGCACTTATTCGTAACTCACAAATAGTGCTAAGTTGCGAGTTTGTGTCAAAGTAACTAGTAAACGGCGTCGTGTCATGGAAGTTAGGTTCAATCGGAGATTGTTTATGTGTGGTTGTGTCTTATATCACACACACATACACACACTCGCATGTTACAGTAAAAAAAATACAATATTTTATTGATGCGAACGATTCCATGCCACCCAATGCATATTGAATCTGCTTTCTATTTTAAATTGGCCCAGCATTTACAACAAAAAGTGGTTATATAATTGCATTGATAAATACATTTCATCAATTTTCGTCAAGTCTGAATGGAAATGTCTGGATAGCGTCAAGTCTTACACACATTATAATAATATCTAGAATTTATGGGTCGGTTTGTTGAAATATGGACGTCATAAATATTCTCAACTGTGGTTAGTATTCAGCGGTGTAGATTTGAATAGTAACTATACTTGATTCTGATTCTTGATTCTGATAAAATCAGAACCCTCCGGGGATACAGGTGTGATGTATGTTAATACATCACACCTGTATCCCCGGAGGGTTAGGCAGATGTATTAATGTACACTGCTGCGCCGGTGTTTTGGTCCCATGTCGGCTATTGAGAGTTTCAGAAACTACTAACACTTTTCTCGAACTGAGAATCGAACCTAGAACCTCGAGCGTAACAGTCACGCTTGGGACCACTAGACCTCCTAGGTAGTTCTAATCTATAAATAACACTAACACACTTAACTTCTAATAAAATTTCAATTGATTACGATAAAAAAAATATAATATTCAATTAATTTTTAATATTGCATACCTGGCTTATCTCACAAGGACCCATCAACAGGGAAATATGAAGGTTAATTAACTTTCCGTAATTAATTTCTCTAGCTAATTAATTCTTACTAATCATAGCTTTACTGTAAACATGGTTGTGATAATACTGATACCAAAAAATATTTAATAATAATTATAACAACCGCATTAGTAATCCTCTAGAGGTCTTGGGTTCAATTCCAAGGTCGAGCAAAGTGTTATTGGGATTTTCTATCAAATTCTCAATTGCAGATCGAAGATACCGCCGATTACACGGGACCTAAATATATAAGCAAACGGTGTATATTAGTACGCCACTGCCTATCCTTTCGGGTAATACAGACGTGATATGGCATGAGATAAAATCCTTTTTTGGACATGGGTGAAACGACGCTAATTCTTCGCATAACCCATTCTATTGTTAGTAAATTAGTACCTAACATAGGAGGCCGGAAAATAGGTCTTGATTGATGAGAGAAATATGACGTCATACGTTACGACGCGTCAGAAGCAGCCTTGTAAGTGGATATTACGCCAGTCATCAATTTAGCGTGATAACCGGGGTCTTGCGTAAAATTCGATTAAAGGACTAGGAAAGAAAGGCTTATTGCGATGGTAATAAAGATGTAAATAAACTGTCCAGTAAGTGTGGTTGCAAACAGTGTGAAGTTCCAGATACCTACAAGCAGTGTTATTGGGTGCTTCTACAGATGATTCCACTTTGTTCATATAAACATAATCAACCCACTATAATATCCCTGCTAGGCACGGGTTTCCTCTGGACTTCACACGCTGTCGAGAAAATGTCTCAGACTTTTCCTCAGGTTTCCTCGCTTGTTTTTTCTTCACCGTTTAAGCGCGTGATATTATGAATACACATATAACTTCGAATTGTCAGAGGTGTGTCCTACAGTCATATCACTAGGCTATCACTGCTTACTGCAGTTTGTTCAGTTGTTCACTCAAGTAATATCACCTGATATTGACGTCAAATATGTCGCCATATTTCAGCTGGGTAATATCACTGAAATGATTCCGAGACGAAATTAGGACACCATAAAGTCACTTTTGTCCACCCAAGAGATATCACCTGGGTGAACAAAGTGGAATTATCCGCTTCAACGAAATTCTCAGTAAATAGCAACTTGAAGCTTTAGTGAGTGCAACAGGTACCTACCTTCCTCCTTTTGTTACCTACAAATATATCGTCAAAATGTGTTCACAGTTAGAGGAAAGAGTTAATAAAAGTCTAATACTCAAAAAAACATATGTCAAAGGAGCAGATGGATCGCCGGAACAGATGGTGATAGGCGATTACCGCCGCCCATGCGACACCAGCAACACCAGTGGAGTCACACGTGCGTTGCCCCTTTAACGGTTTGGGCCTCACTTCGCCGAAACATAACAGCGTAAGCTTGTTTCATGCCGTTTTTGTGTGAGGCCATGGTAGCACCCCGGTCAAGCCGGCTCATTCGTGAATAGCTATTCCACAATAAAAAATATTTGCGCGGGCTTTGGTATTATTTTGCGTATATATTTAAGTATATTGAGACTTCTGTATTTGACAGACAACAGTCAATTTCCAATTCCTAGACGGACAGCTGTTGATCGCCGCGTAACATAACAAAGACAGGTGTTCAGAAAATATCGGAAATATTGCTACATTACACTAGACACGAATCGAAAAAATCCAATACCAAGTATTCCAAGACCCCCACTTCATTTATATCTAACAAAAAGTGATTGCCACCAACATCTCAAGGCTCAAAATACTTGTCACAAAGGAATATGGAGCGAACTTTTTCCAATACAATATATACAATTCTCTCGCTATGATTGTTCCTAGCAATATGGATGTGGTAAATTGGAACACAGGGCTGCTTGTAACACCTGGTCCGCTATAAATGGGAGCCCCATAACTAGTGCAAATAGGAAATGAGATACAACCCTGATTTAGGGTTGTGTTGATGAAGTGGTGCGTGTTTGACGTAAGCGATTGACGAGGTACTTTGATGCGGGCGTTGATATTGTTTCAGAAGGCAAATAAAATGCGTGAAATTACTTTGTGGATTGAAAATGTTTTATGTCATATCCATATAGGAGTAGGTATTCAGTACGAATACAAACGTGTGTTTTCATTATACTTGACACTGGATGTATGCTTATTATGTAACAACAGCTTAAGGTGAAAAAAGACTAATTCACCGTGGGAGAGCCCATGCTTGGGCACGAATCGGAGTGATAACGGCCTCACAGAAACCGCCGTGAAACAATGCTTACGTTGTGTTTCGTCGAGTGAGTGAAAACATCAGAGGCCCAAACCCTTTTAAAAGGCGGGCAACGCACTTGGGACTCCTCTGGTGTTGCGAGTGTCCATGGATGACGGTAATTCCTTCTGCTCATCAGGCGTTCCGTCTCCTCGTTTGCCCATATCCCATAAAAAATGACGATCTTTCGAAGATTTTTAACTACATTGGCAGTAAGTCACTGTTCCAACGTGGATTTTTAAATTTACTTTCATTTTAAATGTTTATTGCACTCATTACATCAAAATATACATCATTACCTACATCAAAATATACATGTGCACTTACAATTTAATTATATTATATGGAATTATATTATATTTGGCAACTATAATTGTTTATAATTATATTATAATAAATTATAATTGCTTCAATAATAAAGCATTAACAAATTGTAAAGCAGCCTAAAAAAATGTTAAAGAGTGGAAGGTTTTTTTTGTATATATCGTTACGTATTGTAGATAGGATATCTCTCTGCTTAGATAGATATACCTAAATAAAAATCACAATTTTTTTTTTCGACGGTTATTTGCATATTGTGAACATCATAATATAATCTCGACTATATTTCCCAAATAATTAGGCAGAGGCATACTAATGTGAACCTACACGCAGCACAATCACCCGCAGTTGGCCTGTATGTTGAAGCCCTATTAAATGAACGAAAACTCCGAACTGCTACTGAGTATTTCATAGAAAAACCCAATGTAGGTCTACCTGGAAATCGCATAATGGTCACATTCATGACCAAAAATATCAAGTAATAGTCTCCTTTAACACCAAAAAGTATTGAATAAACCCGGTACAAAGCAATACGAACAACAATTCCGTTTCAATCTTGGCGAATGGTTGTCTCCGAAGGATCCCGGCCGCACCGTGCCCTCGTACCAGGTGGCCACTTACCGCCATCTTTATGAGATTACGCACGTTACATTTTATTACGATCGTGTGCGTTTCCTTTCGCTATTTTTCTGTACCATTACCTTTTCTTACATTGCTTCGAGGATCTACAATATAACTATTTTATATCAAAAGCTAGCTGTTACCCTCGATTTCACTCGCATCTCAAATGACTTACAGACAATAAAGTAGCCTATGTTTATACTTCTCTAAAGCCAAATATAAATCTCTATACCGAAATTTATCAAATTCGGATAGAACCACGGTTCAGTAGAAATCCCTACTGTCCAGTTTAAAAAAAAAACAGAAAAAAGGTTGGGTAAGGCAACTGACTAATCCATTTCGCACCACGTATTGTGGTTTCAATCCCGAGCAAATATTTGTATGATCTACAAGTATTATTTGACCTGGTCTGGGCGTTTGTCTCATGTGAGAATTTGTGATTGTTAAAGCACCTTCGACACGGGAAAAAGTCCTAGTATGGGACAATTTTAAATTTGTTTTAAATTTGCTGCTTACGCTTGCTGAATTCAGTAGCCTAAGCATGAACAACTTGCGAAAACGTATTCGTATCGAAATCGATAATAATTTGTATGAGAAGGAGGTTAATGAACGTAGATGAAGCGAAAGTGGATCGTAGCAAGTGGAAATTTATCTAATCTCTGCATACCCAAATGGGAGACAGGTGTGAAAATAATTATGTATGAAATTAGTAGCAGAAAAAAACTCAATACGTTTACGATACGAATTCGATAGTGATTCGTGCTTAGGCTATAGTACTGAAACGATTTACATAACTGAGTGTAGATGCAAAGCTAACATAAAAACAAAAGCTAATCCCTTCAGTCCCCATTTTGAAAGTATCCAAAGAGAAGCAGTAAACATTTTTATGGGCATGTGAGCAGGGGTGCGTCGTAAAGAGGGGCATTGGGCTAATGAGCTAACTACCTCTAATGACCGGACTGACTCAGGCAATTTAATTTAAATGAGGGTATCGGAGCTTCCATATGGTAGGTGTAATTTTATTAAATGTAACCGGTTCGGATAACTTTATAAATACTAGATATTTTATATTTATGAACATTGTAGTTTATGACTAGTGCAAAAGCGGTATGATTTTCTATAATAGGTATTTCTAGGGGGCTGAGCACACGGTGTCCTGCTGGCAAAGGATATTGCACACAACGTCATCTGCTGGCTTTCCCACAACCAGCGTACAACCCCATGTTTATTTTTGTCCGTTTTGCTTCTATAAAATCAGTCAATGCGTTCCCGATATGAAATGTACATGAGCAATAAATTTTCTAAAGTAAGTATGTAAACGTTTCGAATTTTATTGATAGTAAAATAGGTAAATTTTTGGGTGGCGTTTAAACACAAGCCGTTTAGATATGCGTTAATTTCTTCCGAAAAGATAATTTCAATGCCTTAACCTATGGCTTCCTGATCCATCAGTGGCTCTAGTTATAGAAAACGTAAACCTACTTACACATAATGTTATTATGTGCGTGTGCGCGCCGTTGTAATAGATTCTAAGAACCTGCATGCCTGAGAGATTTTCTCGACGGCATGTGAAGTCTGCCATCCCACACTAGGGTAGCGTAGTGGACTTTAGCCTAATCACTCATTCTGAGAGTAGAAAATGTCCAGGGTGGAACAATATATATTAAGGATTGATGATTATGATGAGTTACTAGCGCCATCTGTGTTTGAAGAAGTACAGGATAGCACAAATTGTAGAAAATCTTGGCTTGATGTGTTAACACAAAGTTCCCATGGAATGGCACTGATGTTGAGATATTTTCAAAGACGCTATCTCACGGTTTCACTCTAATCTTAATAGGCACTTAAAGTTAAGTAGTACTTCCCTTAACAACCCTCATAAGAGGAAGGAGCGGTATGTTGTGGTTTATATATTATCATGTTCTTATTTATATGGAAATTTCTGCCTCATTGACATCGTGCAAAGCCGTGATATGTCCATTAGACTGCCAAAGAAGTTCAAGGAGAGGTCCATTAGAAGTCGAGTTCGAATTTAAATCATGTCTTCTGATTTTTGGAACTCTTGTGCGTATTGATATTAATTATCATTCAAAAAATTTTGAGAAAATCTGCACCTTAAATGGAATGTGAAGTCTGCCAACCCGCAGTAGGCTAGCATTGTGGACTATAGCCTAATCCCTCTCATTTTGATAGGTGACCCGTGCCCGGTGGACAATAATAAAGACAGTGAGGATCTGGTCATGAATCGAATAACAAATGATTAAAGTAAAAGTGAAAGGGTCAATGGAGGGGAGCTATCAATAAATACAACGACAAGACGCACAAGACCTCAGTTTGCCCGTGACCATGGACGCTGTAAAGGGTCCGAAACGTCGATATTTGATTTGTTCTAATATAATGCGATAGAATCCGTACCTAATGTTGTTTTATTTCAGGCACATAATGTAAATAATAATTTACTATAATTATTATTTACATTATGTAAAGTGAGATTTTATATCTAACTAGCTTCCGCCCGCGACTTCGTCCGCGTGGAATAGTTACTTAGTCTTAGCGGGATGATAGCCTATAGCCTTCCTCAATAAATGGACTATCTAACACCGAAAGATTTTTTCTAATCGGACCAATAGTTCCTGAGATTATCGCGTTCAAGCAAACTTGGCAGGTGGCACTTGACAGGTGGTAAGAAGATGATGATCCCCTTCAGCGGCTTGTAGTATGTTTTGATTGAAGCTCACTTCAAGATATAGCCAATATTGTTAGTTGATAATTGAGTATTGAGTATCCGAGCGAAACTTTAGTAAAATATGTCACGGGAACAGGAATAATAAAAGAACGCTAAATGAGGATATGTCCTTTAGAGCGTTTGTTGGGTCCAAAACAAACGCTCTAAAGGCTGATGAATAACGTATTTATTTGGATAAGGATTAATATAACATAACATAACATACCATCACGCCTGTATTCCCCGAAGGGTTAGGCAGAGGCGTACTAATGTACACCCACAGTTCGCCGGTATGTTTAGGTCCCATGTAATAGGGGGCGAGCCTATTGCCATTAACCGGGCACAAATTCCTAACTCCGAGCTGCTACTGGGAATTTCATAGGAAAAACCCAATAACACTTTGCTCGACCTGGGAATCGAACCCAGGACCTCTAGCGTAGCAGTCGCGCTCAGGACCACTTGGCTAATGAAGATTAATATCATGTTTATAAAAACACCTTCGCAAATAATGCATTTGGAATTTTAGAACAAAGTTAACATAAAAAAGATTATAGTGAGCCAACCTTAAAAGATAGACATATGCTGTTGTGGACTTTTTTTTAGAACTTTTAAAGAGGAACAATTCTGTGGTATATGATTTTTGCGAAACTTTAACCGTTTACGCAGCGCACGCATCGGAAGCTCTCAAAAGGAAAAAACCCCGATTTTGAAACATTCTTCATTGATGCTCCGCTCCTATTGGACTTAGCGTGATGATATATAGCCTATAGCCTTCCTCGATAAATGAGCTATCTAACACTGAAAGAATTTTTCAAATCGAACCAGTAGTTCCTGAGATTAGCGCGTTCAAGCAAACAAACAAACAAACTCTTCAGCTTTATATATTAGTATAGATTAGTATAGATTTAGTCATGTAGTACTTATTTGGATTTGATTTCAATATGTCAAGATGTCATATGTTATTTTTAAAATTCGCGTAAGCTTCAGAAATCAGGATCTGGTTGTCAAGCCTGGCTTCGATTTTAAGAATAAACCATTCTATGAAATTATCCTTAGCACAGAATTTTACTTTCATTTTTAAAAAAAATCAGTCAGATTGGTAGTCCTATCACTTAAAAACCATCATGACATTTTCACGCAATGATATTACAAAGATCTGCACAAAGATACTTATTGAATATATTTATCAAACCTTCTCCTTTAAAAAAATCCTTTTTACGCTAATAAACACGAACAGCTTAATCTTACTACCTCCATCATTCTCCTTTTATCAATCCGATTCGCATCAACACTTTGGGAATCACATCGGAAACAATTTCGCGATACTTTACTTTGTGTTCAGACGGTTTTCGTAGAAAATTAAACAAAAACAGTGATCGGCTTTACAATATCGTTTTGAATAAAACTTTTCGTTTTCGCGCCTGCTTTCCGCATTTATTTAAGGTACCTTTACTGGGTACTTATTTAAATCTTTAATTTTAGTTATTTTTATATTATTAATCGTTATCTGTATGTATATCGAAGATATTAAAAGAAACAAGTGGGTTAGAAAATAAATATTTGAATAGTTTTTATAATATACTAGCTTCTGCCCGCGACTTCGTCCGCGTAGCGTGATGATATACAGCCTATAGTCTTCCTCAATAAATGGGCTATCTAACACTGAAAGAATTTTTCAAATCGGACCAGTAGTTCCTGAGATTAGCGCGTTCAATCAAACAAACAAACAAACAAACTCTTCAGCTTTATATATTAGTATATAGAGTATAGATTTTTTATGGTTTTGGGGGCTTATGTATATATATTTTTTTTGGTCAGAGAAAATGCCTGGCCCATACTACACTTTCGGGGAAAGGTGAAGTTATGTGGGGCTCGTACCCACTAAAAACTTCGTTTCTGCCTACGGCCGCTTTCATGGAGGGACCACGAGAAAGATTTTCGCGATTTGTATATAGACTCTACCCTAACCCAGTTGTTTCTTTTAATATCTTCGATGTAGAGTCTACTATGTAGTACTTAATATATAAATATTTTTCATTTGACATTGATTGTTGACCACAGCTGATTTTGCATTTATTATATTCAATAAATAATTACTATTAGGTATTATGACAACACAAAAAAATGAGGTATATCTTTTTCTTCTACGTGAGCTTGATTTTTATTATTAAATCAAAGGTCACTGCTCTGTTCTTGAAAGAAAGAATGTAAACTTTATTTTCATCCCTATGACGCACAACAAACAAACAACTATAAACAATTTACCACAATATGTACCTATTGTAAAGGTTGCATAAAGATTGACAGCTGGCAACACAGCCAACTACTTTTGTAGATTCAATTTTTGTCCTTAATCTATGACCAAAACCCTCAAAACCAAAGCGATAAGAGGTACCAACATAATATTCACAACAACACATAGCACATCAAAAATGACAATAACAAAATACACTACTAATTTATCATCTAATCCTCTACGGAATGAATAAAAATATTATTCAAAAATTCCAAACGTTCGAACGTAACCCACCTTAAATGTAACTTTTAAGCCCCTGCCAGATTGTTGTTGTAAATTTGTGGCTCACGATGCTCGCCCACTGAACCTCATAATCCATACGTAATCCCCGCGTACTTCCTATTCATAGTCCATCGAAGTTGGTAATGCCCGGGATTTCTGGATTGGAAAGTAGAGAGCAGTGTTTTTGTAAAATATTACTCACGTTCTTTGGATTTATAACTCACAACAATTTTGATGAGTTTTTTTTATGGTATAGGGGGGCAAACGAGCAAACGGATCACCTGATGGTAAGTGATAACCGCCGCCCATGGACACCCGCAACACCAGAGGAGTCGCAAGTGCGCTGCCCGCCTTTAAAAGGGTTTGGGTCTCCGGTAACCTCAACTCACTCGGCGAAACACAACGCAAGCGTTGTTTCACGCCGGTTTTCTGTGAGGCCGTGGTATCACTCCGGTCGAGCCGGCCCATTCGTGCCGAAGCATGGCTCTCCCACGTTCAATGATGCATGAGATTTTGCAGATATTCGAAATTCATTGCTTTGTTGAATGGTATTTTTAAAGATACCTATGAGGAAAGAAGCTCTGATAACCGGTCTAACTTCCGAATATTAGTATTGCCCAGAAATCTACAGGTCTGATGGCAGTCGCTATATGTAGAATACTGATAGTCAGCCGCATCCAGGTAGACTTGAAGCCGACCCCAACATGTGAAAAGACTCGGAAGATGATGATATAAGGAAATACGATCTTAGCGGGAATCAAACCTGCGTCCTTCCGTTTAAGTACACCAAACGCTTCAACCAACTAGGTTAACAATACCTCTGCCTTAAATTCCAAATTTCTCTCCCTCGGTATTCGTCCTTAGGTGACTTCAGCGGCCAGATATATTCAACTAGCTTCTGCCCGCGACTTCGTCCGCGTAGCGTAATGCTATATAGCCTATAGCCTTCCTCAATAAATGGGCTATCTAACACTGAAAGAATTTTTCAAATCGACCCAGTAGTTTCTGAGATTAGCGAGTTCAAGCAAACAAACAAACTCTTCAGCTTTATGTATTAGTATAGATATAGATCTGAAGGAAATTTTCGATGCATAGATATCTATGCAGAACAAATTTATGTATCCGTAATCTATAAATATTTGTATCCATTATTTGTAAGTGTGTGAAAGCCCCCATTATAGGATTTGTTACCTATCTTTTTTTAATAGTACCTGAAGGTAAAACCATTATTAGTTCCGTGTAGGATCGTATCCTTAGCTTGTAAACCAGAAGGTGGTGTCTGTTAAATGGTGAATGATTATTAATGAAGAGCTAATAACATAGCTATAAATCTAGTTAACCCTACAACAATTTAATTTTCATCACCAACACAGCACTCCTGACATGTCAACATATTCGTAGTGACGCTGGATAATTATAATTCGTTCACTCATCGAGTCACGATTGCATTAATCATAGCGCCATGTGCGAATGAATGATTGAACTATAGAACGAACGGCGATTGATTCATGAGGGCGCATATTTAAATTAGCATTTTCCCTTTGATTAAGCAAATTGGAAAATCGCGTTTTGGCATTAGGTGACTATTGCATCAAGATGTTACGTTGCCATCAATACAAATCATTATACTTATATCTATTACTAGCCTTTGCCCGCGGCTTCGCTCACCTGAAGCTATAGTAGGATTAGAAATGGAATCCAAAAAATAATTTAATAAAAACCAACAGTGATGATCTCTTTTTTGTTACATGGGCCTTGTATTAATTAATTGTGATAGCCATTTCGCAAAATGGCTGCGACAGTTGAGGGGATAAGAAGTTCACCAGTTTTTAAGTTGGAGCATATAACAAAATTAAAATCTAATCAGTAGTTTTTGCTCCAACCCGTAACAAACATAGCTTTTTACAATTTTATAATAGTAGATAAGAGGAGAAGAAGATAATATGTGGTTTTGTTTTTTAATAAAATTACACCCAAATTTAGTAAAATTTTAAAATTAATGCGATTTTTTTCCTAAAAGATGATTAACGGTCCCCAATGGCTTGGGGATTAAAATTCTGTATTGTCAAACGTTCCTGAAAATTAATTAATCTAGAGGGAAGCACCGTAAATTTATGAGAATAATCAATAAAGAATAATAAATTTTATTTTCTTCATTGCATGCAACTTATTATAACATCATGCTAATGCACGAATTTACATCCATAGTTTACTTATATATTTTTACGACTCACGTAATATAGAGCGAGCCTGTAACCGGGCACAAATCCAAACTCCCAAACTTGCTGCTGAAAACTTCTTAAAAAATCGATACTGCTTGTATTTGCTTGGCTTGAGAATTAAAGTAGCCACTCAGCAGTTGCCCCTTGAGTCTACTATATTAATGTAGCAGGCACTTTTCTTAATGAGTAGGTATAGTCAGTGATGACGTTATCGACAACCGTAATGCCTTATCAAAATAAAAAAAACTATTGTAAACCTTTAAAACTTAGTGTACCTGAAATATTATCAAAGGTATTCCTTCAAATGATAGCCGGAATCGATTGGCAAAGTTCTCTCAGATTAGCAAAAACAGGATGTAAGTTTGAAGCCTGCCTCTGGTATAATTCTGTATCACAATTTATTTAACTTATTTTGGCCTCTGGGATCCAAACATACGGGTAAACTGTGTTCATTAGTTCATCTCTGCTTAATCCGTGAGGAAATAGGCGTGATGACATCTTTTATATTTAACTTCTCTATAACCAAGTTTTTTCATTGTTTCAGGTCAGTTCCTAGCTTCTTTTCCTGATAGTAAAACTGAAAAGGCAGGTTTTCTTATGTTACATCTAAGATCTAAGACACTTTACTTTCTTATCTTGGAAATATAACTCCGTTATAATCCCAGGATTATCCATCTAAGGTACAAGGTAGAGTATAGAATATTGGCAACGAACGACGACTAAGTCTTGATATAATTATATTGAGTTAAAATATTATCCGCCGAATGTTTTATAATATAGTCAGATAACAACACTGCATTTCGATACATATTACCACAGATAATAGAATATTACGTAATTTATTTATAATAAACTGCCTCATTAGCCTTGTGGTCCTGAGTGCGACTGCTACGCTAGAGGTCTTGCGTTCGATTCCCAGGTCGAGCAAAGTGTTATTGGGATTCTATGAAATTCCCAGTAGCAGCTCGGAGTTTGGAATTTATGCCCGGTTAATGGCAATAGGCTCGCCCCGTATTACATGGGACTTAAACATACCGGCGAACTGTGGGTGTACATTAGTACGCCTAATGTACATTAGGCGTACTAATGTACACCCACAGTTACAGGCAAGTTACAATCGCCTAATGTACACCCACAGTTTACAAGGCATTCAACATTGACTTGTAAAAGTGTCTTTAAAAGATCTATTTACAGAAATAAATATCATTTATCATTTATCTGCCGAACCCTTCGGGGAATACAGGCGTGATGGTATGTTATGTTATCTTATTTATAATACAATTTATGTCAAAATACATAATATGTTATTAGCTGGATGTAGGTATACTTGTTTCTTTTGTCGACTGTTTCTATCTCTGGTACTTTATTATAAAGTAAAAAAGAGAAATCTTTACACTTTGATATACAGACAGTAATGACATAAAGCGTAAAGTAACTATTTTTATTTTACGAAAATTATGAATTTGATCATAATTTTGATTTGGATTGGGCTTGAAGAACTTTATTCTCATAAGATTATATTTTCTTAGTTCACATAAAATGAGATTCGACAAAAATATCTTATTTCAAATTATTATACTATCGTAGCTTATTGATAAGTTTAACAATATTGACTGTGAATATGTAGTTTTAGTATTGAACTAGTATTCTATTATCTGTGGCATTGATATCGTTAGGTAGGCTGTTAAAAAGTTTTTAGAGAAAAAAATATCATCCTGAAAGGAACATTGCACTTAGCACGTGGATGCAAATCTGCATTTTAGGTATGTAATAGGTTGTATGTATTATTATTATTTTCAGATAGTAAATTGCAAAGCTGCACACTTGAAAACCTCTTGAAGAATATAAATTTGAATAATAAGAATAGAATAGATTAATAGTTTATTGTTTTCCGTATTACAGTAAGTAGTCGGTCATATACAACCATACTATAATACCGAAAGAAAAAGGTATAAGCACCAGCATTATGCTTTGGCGCCCCTCAAGATTAATTACATAAGTATACTCGTACAAGCTATACTTTAAACTAAGTGTGCACCGCGGTGTTACTCACTCAAAACCCTTTCTTATGTGATAAGGCTAGTCATTGTATTAATTTAGAAACCAAAAAATATATAATTTGTTTTAATACCTACATTTATTTCAAAAACAAAATATTTACAAAATTATTTAAATCTAATTTCCATACCGACACAATCCAATACAAAATTTAATTTTCATCTGAGTAAGCACTTGGGTTCCTCCACAAACTGTCTTACCGTACTTACATCTATTCAAATAAAGACGAAGTACCCTCCGAAAGACATTTTACTTAATAAATAAACTCTGCCGGTAATCCTTAGAGGAATTCCACTTAAAATCTTGAGGTTATCTTGAAATATCCATCTGTGAATACCTTCAGACGTTTCAGATGAAAATGGTTTTAAGATCCCAATTTTTGATAAACATTGAATCATGATGAATGACTATAGTAATAGGGTTTATTTTTCAATAATTTTAATTGAAAGTCTACAATATGCCTAACTCATAATAGACGTTATTTTAAATATTGATAACCGATTAATGAACTAATTAGTGGGATCTTGAAACAAATAAACTGCCTCGTTAGTCTAGTGGTCCCAAGTGTTATTGGGTTTTTCTATGAAATTCTCAGTAGCAGCTCGGAGTTTGGAATTTGTGCCCGGTTAATAGCTCGCCCCCTATAACATGGGACCTAAACATAACGGCCAACTGTGGGTGTACCTTATTACAACTCTGCCTAAGCTTTCAGAGAATACAGGCGTGATGGTATGTTGAAACAAATATATTATATTTTAATAGTAATAACATTAATACTACAATACAACTTAAAAACAGGTGAACTTTTTATCTCAATAAATAAACGGATCTTGAGATACAGCTCGACCTTTCGGATGTATAGAGACACACAAAGAAGAGATTATCACTGTTGGTTTCTGATTAAATTATTTTTGGGATCCATTTCCAATTTCTAATATAGCTTCAGGTGAGCGAAGCCGCGGGAAAAAGCTAGTTAATAAATATAATTACTCCAATCGATACGCTGAAATCTGAAGTACATAATATGAATTGTAATCGGGTTAGAGTTAAGTGTTAAGTGTTAGAGTAACTCTAATTGGAGGGACCTTAGGCACAGCAATTAATATGATAATTATCAAATCTAGATAGGCAATATTAAAGCCGATTACAATTCATATTATGTACTTCAGATTTCAGCGTATCGATTGGGGTAATTATATTTATTAACTAGCTTTTTCCCGCGGCTTCGCTCACCTGATATATATATCACCTTTATACATCCGAAAGGTCGAGCTGTATCTCAAGATCCGTTTATTTATTGAGATAAAAAGTTCACCTGTTTTTAAGTTGTATTGTAGTATAGGTACTTCCAACAATGATAACAAAATTAAAATGCGCCAACCCGTAACAAACAGACAAAAACACAGGAATTTTAAAAATCACATTTTTGGATTCGCAGACGTTTATATACTTACCTACCCTAACCCACTTGTTTTTTTTTATATTTTCAAAGTACAGACACAACTTTTTTACGATTTCATAAAAGTAGAGATATATAAATAAAGATAGAAGAGAGCAAATTCTGTATAAAGTATTATTTATTTATTTATTTATATATACTTTATTGTACACCAATAAAAACACAAATAGACAGGACAAAAACAGTTTTACAAATATACGATGGGCGGCCTTATCGCAGGCTGCGATTTCTTCCAGTCATACTTTCTTTCTTTTCTTAAGAGATACCTATACCACTATGGAATACATAAGTTGAATACACGGGGGATCTTACAAACAGTATTACAATTAAGATTAATAAAATTACATCACAAATTAAACCCAGACTCAAAACAAATCTACGGAACGCACAAATATTTGGGTGGGTGGGGATCAAACCCACGACACGCGGCGTTAGTAGTGAGTAAACAACATAAACGGCTGGATAGATTTTCTTGAATCATAGCTTAGAACATGATTCATATTATAGGTCCATATATGTGACTGCATTTTCTTTTTGGCGTTATCCTGTAAAATATTAAATGATTAAATTAATACACAACTGCCTCATTAGCCAAGTGGTCCTAAGCGCGACTGCTGCGCTAGAGGTCCTGGGTTCGATTCCCAGGTCGAGCAAAGTGTTATTGGGTTTTTCTATGAAATTCCCAGTAGCAGCTCGGAGTTAGGAATTTGTGCCCGGTTAATGTCAATAGGCTCGCCCCCTATTACATGGGACCTTAACATACCGGCGAACTGTGGGTGTACATTAGTACGCCTGTGCCTAACCCTTCGGGGAATACAGGCGTGATGGATGGTATTAATACACAAATAAACATAATCGATTAAAGAACACTAAATAAAAATAGGTTCATCCCGTTGGAAGTTTCGATATCACAAACCGATTCTCAGATACACTCATAACACTCCTATGTCTGTGGTTAAGTTATAGCTGTGGGTTATGGAAAGTTCCAGACACGAGTGGCTAATGGTAGGTCAATGACTCTAATGCTCTCCCTAATGAGAATAAGTACCACAGTATACTTTGAAGGCTTATTCGTTAATTACTGTCATTACTATCCACCTACGCTTCTCATTTATTTCGCCAACACCCACGCCTGTTCCCGAAAAGTTTGTAAAGAGTAATCAACTTATACCTGGTAACATTTATTGCTAATGATGTGTTGGAAGCCAATCAACATAATGTGACTTTAAGCTTCAAAATATCCAAATATTGTGAAGCTTAAAAGTATAAATTATAAGATAGCCCGCGAATCGCGAATCTTGGAGATTAGATGAAAATCACATAATGGCATACTGTATTTCAAAACTACTCTTACGCTGCAAACTATAGTCGAATACGCTACATGTAAGTACCTCGAAATCAGAAGCCATAGTGACTGTATATTGTGGGTAATGATAGTTCAAACACTAAAACTGTCAAATGTTTAAAAAAATGTCAAAGTAAAAAAATGTAACGCAAAATTAAAGAGATTTGACATGTTTCATACAAATCACTGCCGAATTGGGACAAAAGTTATTTTTTTACAACTTCGAGGGACGAATGAACCTTTTTTCACTAATATTTTTTTATTATGAAAGCCCCAAGTCGTTTATACGTCTTCTGGGCGTCCCAAAAGAATTCACAACTTTATTTTGTAAGGTTTAGTGAGGTGTTTAACGTTATGTTATCGGAGAAACTTCAGAAAGTTTTTCAAATGAAATGTATCAAAATCAACTGTACGAACATGACACCAAATCATTAAAAACCTGATATGTCCAAGTCCGATAATTTTGTCGTAAACGGTAGTATCTATGTATGTCGTTGATTTCTGAATTTAACCATCAATAAATTATTCATTGCGGATTTCTAAAATCTAAGTTCGATGCCAAATGCTGCAATGGAAACTTGAAAAGCAAACTTGACTAGATTTATTGTGTAATTGTTACCCATTTACTGTGTAACTGTTGGGTTGGGATTTTTCCCAACCGGCGTTATAATCTTACTTCTTGCCTTTAACCCTTTTAGTAGAAGTACGTTTGGACTGTTGAAGTATACCATATTTCTGTATTGTCTTGATTCAGAAGCATGAATTGTACCGGAGGCCCAAACCCTTTTAAAAGGCGAGCAACGCACTTGTGACTCCTCTGGTGTCGCGGGTGTCCATGGGTGGCGGTTATCGCTTACCATCAGGTGATTCGTCAGCTCGTTTGCTCGGTTTTTTTCTAATAGTAATAGGTGATAGTATGTAACTATATAAGACTAGATATTATGTAAGTTTAATAACATTACAAATCGTATTTTCTATTATAAGAGGAATTCAATCTTCAGAGAAGTAAGAAGTAGTTTGAAGTTGTAGCATTGACGTTCGTGGTAAGTACATTATCGTACTACTGTTGTAGTTAGATGGGTAAACTTAGGTGATCGGAAGTGGGGCGACGTGACGTCATTGCTGGGGGAAAGTCAAACTGTGTTATAAACTACAAAGCTACTTAAATATTACAAGCTATGTACTCGCGATTATCTAGTTTTCCCCAATCCTGTAGGAATTTACTAAATCCCTTTATTAGTTAAGGTGCTGCTAGCTCCTGTGCATAATTTCATGATTCTAGACTTGTGGTTGTGTCAGTCAGTCTATGATATTAAGTACTGATGCTCGATCGCATAATATTATCGACTTTGGTTAAACTTGGACAGCCTTCAACATCCACACATCTTGTTATCGCAATATTGTACCAGTGAAAATTGTAATATAATTTATTTAAAAAGAGTGTCCATGGAGTTTCTTGGCGGATTCTTCTCCATAGGATCACGGACCTTTTGGAACCGTGCAACTAGAATCATAACGTTTCATAAACGCTTGTTAAAGATTATTTGAAATAAAAACATTTGAACTTGATAAATCTACACTACGTTAACTTAGCTATTCATTCTCCAGAATAATGTAGCTTTACAAAGGTGAAAGATTCGTAAAAACAAGTTGAGCTGTTTTAATCGTGTCCATTACAAACATACAAACTTACGAATAATATAATCAAGTCTTTGTGTTGATAAATTACATACTATCACGCGTAATATAATGCAAAAGGTTAGGCAGGACTGCGTTTATGTATTCGTGTATGTAGCTAGTGAGTTATTATAATCCCTGAGTCTAACAAACACCTATACATTCGTGATGAAATTTATTTATTCAGAGGCTTGTTGAAAAAAATGGTCAACATTCCGAGTAACTTCCGAAGCAAACCGACCACAAACATGATATTTTATTTACAGGAGGACTTTCACGACACATTATTTATGTATTCTTACGACAGGTAGACTTGCGTCTCGTTCACACATTAACTCCATCTCATGTGTGACAGGACATAGCTAAATGGTTAGCACGTGAATTGGATTTTTTCGCAACTTTAGCGTTCGTAACAAAAATATAACATACTAGCTTCTGCCCGCGACTTCGTCCGCGTAGCGTGATGATATATAGCCTATAGCCTTCCTCGATAAATGGGCTATCTAAAACTGAAAGAATTTTTCAAATCGGACCAGTAGTTCCTGAGATTAGCGCGTTCAAGTAAACAAACAAACAAACAAACAAACAAACAAACAAACTCTTCAGCTTTATATATTAGTATAGAGTATAGATTTATATAATCAACTCATTATATGTCCCACTGCTGGGCACGGGTCTCCTCTCAGAATAAGAGGGATTAGGCTATAGTACACCACGCTAGCCTATTGCTAGTTAGCAGACTTCACACGTTGTCGAGAAAATCTCTCAAGAGCGCAGGATTCCTCATCATATTTTCCTTTACCGTTTAAGCGCGTGATAATTTGACGACTTCTGTGGTTTAGTGGTTCGAGTACCGGACTGCTGACCATGAGGTCGTGGGTTCGACGTTTTTTTAAAAAAAACGTTGCCCCACACTAGGATTTTCTCCTTATCGTGAGTGCGTTTACAAACACAAATTCTCACATACACAAACACCCAGACCCGGAACAACTACCTATAAATCATACAAATATTTGCTCCGTGTGGGCAGGGGAGCCTCTACGCCAAACGTGTCGTCAAAATATTTATTTATTCTGGGACATTTTTACACATCACCATCTAGTCCCAAACTAAGCAGGGCTTGTACTATGGGTACTAGACAATGGATATAATACTTATATACATTTTTTTTTGTAAATACTTACTTATCTCTACTATTATAAATAATATATAAACGTCTTCGAATGTTTAAATTATTTTTGCAATCCATTTCTAATCTTAATATAGCTTAAAGTGAATGAAACCGCGGGCTAAAGCTAGTTTAACATATTGAAGTACTTTTATCTCGCTCACTCGTTATCTTGGTGTAATGTGTGGAAGACGCGCTTAATGGTTGGAAAAATTCTTGACACAAACAAGTTAGTATTCCTTTTTCGAAAGCACACCGATAAAATACTTACATAAGTACATACATTCACGACTTTTTCATATAGATTTAGTTAGAAATTCTTCTGCCACATTCATACATGTTATCATACACACGCATCGGTTACTTCACACCATTTTTGAAGGACCTCACTGATAACATCGCTGCATGGCTTTCTACGCATCATAACACCACCAGATGGCGCTAGCGTCTGGATTAGTCAACGGACTATCCGCAGGTTATGACTGACGGCGATAAATATTTGAAAACTAATTACCAATTAAGCATATACCTAGGTACAAGTATTTGATAGGGTCAAACTAATTAGAAACTTGGCAAATTAATTCATGCCTCACAAAACCTGAAGTACATAAGTAGTCTTTTGCTTATCCTAGCGTGTAATATGATTTACCTAAAGTTATTGAAAATCATTAATATGAGTGGGTACTTGACGGGCTTTGTAAGATTTTCTTCAACATCTCATATTCTTGGAATATTATCTTGATATTCATAAATTCAATTGGTTTTGTAAAAGTATTGAATTTAGGGTTATCCTATCTATCTCTAGAAATTTAAATGTTTTGGGTTTATGCATTTTTCAATAATTTTGTTATTGTAATATAATAGGACAGAGTTTCAGGCGTATTTTAATATTTTTTTTTTTGAGAAAAGATAGCAAAGAATTTATCAAAATACCCTGGGTCGTGGGGTCCAGTCTCTTTCAACACAGAGACGGTTTATGGTTTAAACAATAAAGTTGTGTGTTCTTGCAACACCAGTCAAGTGGTATCACTAGCGCATTGTCATCTCGAGACATAGAAGTGCCAGAAGACATAGAAGCCGTGAAACGCACTTGCGACTCCTCTGGTGTTGCGGTTGTCCATGGGTGGCGGCAATCGCTTACCATCAGGCGATCCATTTGCTCGTTTGCCCCCATATGCCATAAATGCGCTAAGTCATGTTACAAGACTATATTTATTAACACGGAACGTATTGTATTACATTGTTGTATTACAATTAAAAGAATTAAAAAAACATGAGTTGAAAATCGTCAATATTAAGCTACCTACCTAAAGTATATTTTTAACGAGGTGCGCTTTGACTTCTGGGTTCGCTAAATTTCATTTTGTTTGTGTATTACTTACCTATCATAATATAATCAACCCATTATTCTGTTCCACTGCTGGGCACGGGTCTCCTCTCACAATGAGAGAGATTAGACTATAGTCCACCACGGTGGACTAATGCAGGTTGGCAAATTTCACACGCCGTTGAGAAAATCTTTCAGGCATGCAGGTTTCCTCACAATGTTTTCCTTAACCGTTTAAGCGCGTGATAATGAACTATTTAATACTTACATTAATTCGGAAAGTCAGAGGTGCGTGCCTTGGATTCGAACTCGCGGCCTTCGACTTTGCAGTCCAATGGTGATATCACGAGGCTATCACTTACTTACTTATAAATTGTACCTACTTTATGTAAGTAGTTTATCTTCTTCTCTATATATAAAAAAAGTCGTGTTAGTTACACTATTTATAACTTAAGAACGGCTGAACCGATTTGGCTGAAAATTGGCGGAGAGGTAGCTTAGAACCAGGAAACGGACATAGGATACTTTTTATCCCGTTCCCGATACTTTTTATTCCACGGGGGTGAAGCCGCTGGCAGAAGCTAGTTTAATATATTTCTAAGTTACTTTTTTTCTGGTAATCAGGCAGTACGTATCTGTACCGTTACTGGTAGAGACTCTCCCTCTTTACTTTACTTGGTCAAAAGTATATAACCGCGCGTAACCAGAATATCACTGTTGTGGTCAACCGATGTTCATTGTTTGTGGCAGGATATCCCATTAAAAATGACAAACTACCGGATCCCGATCGGAAACGGCTATTAGGCGTGCCTCAGCATTTGTCCCTAATGTACCGACACGTGTCCGATACCGGACATTTGTGGGCCACGTGACGGTTTTGGGGATATTCTACGAACGGGTATGAAGCCGGAACTTAATTAAAAATATTTGCTTACAAGATTGACCTCGAGTATAAATTGGTAGCTAGGTACTCTTATTATGTAGTGTTTAGGGTGCCTAAAATGGCCTCTGTTGATGAATCATAATATGATTCACGAACACATACCTAAAGTCCCTTATATAGTGGGCTAGTCCCATAAATTAATAGGCTTTCCTCCTGTATCGTGGGTGCTTTTACAGACACAAATTCTTACATACACAAACGCCCAGATCCGGAACTACCTGTCGGTCATGCAAATGTTTCTTCCGTGCAGGGATCGAACCTACAAACCTTAGCGCAGACACGGATTACTCAACCACTACAGCAAACGTGTCATCAATATAATAAATACATTTAGCTTGTAGTTATATACCTACCTATTTGTATAATGTAATAAGTAGTTGTAATCCAAATATTTGGAATTTCCTAACTGAGCACTTAAACTCCAAAATAAACTCAGAGAATCACGGTCTCTTTCAAAGTACAGATATGACATTACTGTGGGAGAGCCATTCTGCGGCACGAATGGGCCGGCTTGATCGGTGTAATACTACGGCCTCACAGAAAACCGGCGTGTAATGTAATGTAATTACATCTAGTAACATTACATGAAATGTGGTTATACCAAACAAGGGTGAACCATTTTTAACAACAGCCGAAAGTGTGAAGTCTTCCAGCCCGCACAATTTCAATGTAGTGGACATAGGTAAGCCTAACAATTTCTAAACAAGAAGATCTGTGCCTAGCTTTGGAACAGTAAATGGGTTGATGATGAATGTCACTACTATTCTTACACATCACTTACCTCCCGTTTTACACAAAAATTACGTTAATCGTATTTCTTACGTGAAAGGAGAATAAATGCTATGGAAATGTGCTTCTTGCAAGTATTTGTGAGATATGTAAGGATCGTAGCAAGTGGCATTCTGTAGTTTCTGCCTACCCCTGTGGGAAAAGTGGGTGAGTGTATGGTTCTTCTTTGAAAATACACTACACAAAAATATTGTACACTAGCTTCTGCCCGCGACTTCGTCCGCGTAGCGTGATGATATATAGCCTATAGCCTTCCTCAATAAATGGCCTATCTAACACTGAAAGAATTTTTCAAATCGGACCAATAGTTCCTGAGATTAGCGCGTTCAAGTAAACAAACAAACTCTTCAGCTTTACGAGTATATATTAGTATAATAGTATTCTATATTATTTACTCGTCGAGATTCACAAAAACTAGCACCACTTGAGAACTAAACAAGTTTCTGCTTTTACTCGTCAAAAATCTTTCAGTGAAATCTTTCATCCATTTTTACTTACATTTCTATCCACTCGAGTACAGTTTATTTCTTGGAATTTTGCGCACGAAATGGTTAAACTCGCAGAGTTTCTAAATTATGTATGAACTGTGAATTCAGAACGGTTAAAATTACATGCTAGTTGACTGGGAAATTTTTCACGGTATAGTCTCACGCCTCTTTCCCGGGGGTACGCAGAAACTTACGTTTAAAAGCAATTTTAAAAGAAAAATGTCACATTGGACACTGGACGCTGAAACATCAAGATTTAATCATTGAAATATAACGCGATAAAATCTGTAGAATGATAATAACATACCATCACGCCTGTATTCCCCGAAGGGTTAGGCAGAAGTGTACTAAGGTACACCTACAGTTCGCCGGTATGTTTATGTCCCATGTAATAGGGGGCGAGCCTATTGCCATTAAGCGGGCACAAATTCCAAACTCCGAGCTGCTACTGAGAATTTCATAGAAAAACCCAATAACACTTTGCTCGACCTGGGAATCGAAACCAGGACCTCTAGCGTAGCATCCTATCATAATATATAATATTATACATAATATCCTACTAATATTATCAACTAGAAAGTTTGTGAGGATGTACGAGTATCATGGATGTATACCTACATATTGTGAAAAATTGTGTACAGAGATTTTCTATTCATGTCGGACTCTATTCTGAATTACTGTAGGAGCCAGTATATAATATTCAAGTAAATGTCAGAAATAAGTATATTTATTTTATTTATTAACACTTTATTGTACACTAAAAACAAATTAAGACACTTATCAATTTTACAAATAATGTACAATGGGCGGCCTTATCACTTAGTGATTTCTTCCAGGCAACCAAAGTGATAAGAGCACTGGACAAGATAAAGGGTAGATACATTTCATTCGTGTTCAGTGTACAAAAAAATAATAAACAATTGCAAAAACCAGCGAAAACACTAGGAAGCGGTGAAGGGCGGGCGTTTTGGGGGCTGTCTATAATGTAAAAATGACGTTCAAAAAGTACTACCTAGTAGTCTATATTGAATAAATGATTTTGACTTTGACTTTGACTTTGCAAACATAAACAATAATAATGTGGGATATACAGGTAGCTGCATACATACATAATTTTTGTATAATTATTTTTGTTAATTCAAAAGTACTACTACTACATACTTTAAAAGAGACCATAATCCTCTGAGATTGTTTCGGCTTTACTTCTGAAAGGTCGTCAGAGAGGAAAAGCCTTCTAGTAAAAAAAAAGTAAATCATTGACTTGTAACAGTGTCTTTAAAATATCTATTTACAGAAATAAATATAATTTATCATTTCTCAGTATAATCTGTAATCAATGGTCGTTTCCCAACTATTAATTTTGAGGTCACTTTCCTTCCTTTTAGATGCGGCTGTTTATCAGTATTTTACGAACACGGGAGATGTAATAATCAATGTAAATAACACATTCGAATTTGAAATATATTTTTATTTTACATGTATTTGAAATACTTTGTCCATTTATATACAATTATACATACTAGCTTCTGCCCGCGACTTCGTCCGCGTAGCGTGATGATATATAGCCTATATCCTTCCTCAATAAATGAGCTATCTAAAACTGAAAGAATTTTTCAAATCGGACCAGTAGTTCCTGAGAATAGCGCGTTCAAGCAAACAAACAAACAAACAAACTCTTCAGCTTTATATATTAGTATAGATATATCAGTGTAACTGGACAGTCGGCGTGATATATGACCGACATATTGGATTCTTGACATATTTATTGATGTTGATCCGTCGGCCGACACACATTTCTACAAAGAGACATATTTTTTCAATAAATTTTATTAAACAACATGATTTATTTGATCTATGAAATAATTAAACGTGGGAGAGCCATGCCAATGGGCCAGCTCGACCGGAGTAATACCACCGACTCACAGAAAACTGGCGTAAAACAACACTTACGTTGTGTTTCGCCGAGTGAGTAGAGATACCAAAGGATCCAACCCTTTTAAAAGGCGGGCAGCGTACTTGCGACTCCTCTGGTGTTGCGGGTATCCATGGGCGGCGGTAATCGCTTACCATCAGGTGATCTGACTGCTCGTTTGCCCTCCTAACCCCGTAAAAAAATGCAATATCACTATTAATCCAGCTTTTTTCCATCATTATGCTATTTTCTTCGACTGCTGAACGTAGGTATCTTCTAGTTAATGCCACCAAGCCCGATTTCGACTTTTATCATCATTAGTTTACTCAGTATATCTCTTAAGTCTCAAATGAAATTTAACACTAGTCGCTTGGAGCTTTCACTTTTCCCCTGTCAATTACGACAGACACACCTCCTAGTACATTCAATCTAAATTATGTATACATAAGACCATATTTATATAATACTAGCTTCTGCCCGCGACTTCGTCCGCGTAGCATGATGATATATAGCCTATAGCCTTCTTCAATAAATGGGCTATCTTACACTAAAATAATTTTTCAAATCGGACCAGTAGTTACTGAGATTAGCGCGTTCAAGCAAACAAACAAACAAACTCTTCAGCTTTATATCTATATCTATACTAATATATAAAGCTGAAGAATTTGTTTGTTTGTTTGTTTGTTTGCTTGAACGCGCTAATCTCAGGAACTACTGGTTCGATTTGAAAAATTCTTTCAGTGATAGATAGCTCATTTATCGAGGAAGGCTATAGGCTATATATCATCACGCTAAGACCAATAGGAGCGGAGCACCAATGAAATATGTTTCAAAATCGGGGGTTTTTTTTCCTTTTGAGAGCTTCCGATGCGTGCGCTGCGTAAACGGTTAAAGTTTCGCAAAAATCATATATGACAGAATTGTTCCTCTTTAAAAGTTCTAAAAAAAAGTCCGCGACAGCATATGTCTATCTTTTAAGGTTGGCTCACTATAACCTTTTTTTATGCTAACTTTGTTCTAAAATTCCAAATGCATTATTTGCGAAGGTGTTTTTATAAACATGATATTAATCCTTATCCAAATAAATACGTTATTCATCAGAAGTATTTAATTTAAAACAAAAGTGCCCTTTTGTTTTAAATTTTACATCATTGGATTTCAATGAATATCTTAGGAGATATCGCAGTTTTAAAATAACATCGCAGCAAAATAATGATCAAGTACCGCGCGCGCATTTATGATGTGCAAGGCAGCCATGAGGGGGAAGGGCGGTGAGCCCAGCCTCAGCGAGTTAATTTTCTTTAGGGTATTGTTTCTGATTTTTTAGTACCTATTTTAAGCTAATTCTTTTACCGTGGGTAGGCGATATCTTATCGTATAATCTATACTTAGGGCCACTTGCACCAACTTTTTAAATATGTTTAAATTCCATTTAAATACAATTTTTCATAGTAAATTTCTGTTTAAATACAGTTTAAATATATTTAAGAAGTTGGTGCAAGTGGCCCTTAATCTATTATTACTAATATATAAAGCTGAAGAGTTTGTTTGTTTGCTTGAACGCGCTAATCTCAGGAACTACTGATCCCATTTGAAAAATTCTTTCAGTGTTAGATAGCCCATTTATTGAGGAAGGCTATAGGCTATATATCATCACGCTACGCGGACGAAGTCGCGGGCAGAAGCTAGTATTAGTATATATATAACCTAAAATATACCAAGTTACTAACGAACTGTGGCTGTACAATTCTGCCAAACCTTCTGGGAATACAGGCGTGATTGTATGTTGTTCTTAAATAACGTTCTTATTTGGAATTGGAATGAAAGTGAAAAACTTACGTGCAAAGACTGCACCAAAGGCGGACCAATCAGCCTTGGGTGTAATTAAGACTTGAATTGAGAACTCGCGTTACCCTGAAGTTCCTATTTCTGAGAAAAATACTATTTTAATAAGTATACATGAACAGCTAGCAGTGCAGAGCAATTCGATCCGCTGAACCCTTAACAATAAACCAGGTATTTATTAATTATATAATGTATAACATACCATCACGCCTGTATTCCCCGAAGGGTTAGGCAGAGGCGTACTAATGTACACCCACAGTTCGCCGGTATGCTTAGGTCCCATGTAATAGGGGGCGAGCCTATTGCCATTAACCGGGCACAAATTCCCAACTCCGAGCTGCTACTGGGAATTTCATCGAAAAACCCAATAACACTTTGCTCGACCTGGGAATCGAACCCAGGACCTCTAGCGCAGCAGTCGCGCTCAGGACCACCTAGCTAATGAGGCAGTTATTTAATTAAAAAAATATATTAGTATAATGTATATATATATTTTTTTTTTTAAAAAAAAAGCTTACTCGCAATTTGGGTCACACATTACTAATATTCTTGTTCACATGATCGCAGTCTCGCATGATCGCAAGTCCGACGCCCTAGCCATTAGCCATTTTGATTAAGAAGTAATGTTACGAGTAATAAATGACTGTAAGAAACGCGACCTAAGCGGTGTGGACTGTTGTACGCTAAATTAAAATCTTCAATTATGTACTTTATTATAGGTTTATTGCTGAAACTGAAAGTAGATGCTTATGGTTTACTGTCCAAACATACACTGATATTTTCACGGCGATAGGGCATCGTTAGAACAGCAAAACGTATTCGGACTTAATTATTGCATAAAAAAATGAACGATATAAAAAAAATTAACATATTTTCCTACATTTATTTAATCTTAGTCAAAAGCCTTAGTAATTCACCATTCGGGCAAAGGTGAATTATTACGCCGCTTTCGTCAAATCGGACATCGATTGCAACTTTTCTGGAGACCCTGAACCATTTCGCATAGCATTTAACAGCAATTGGGAAGGAAAAACACCCAAAAACTTTCAACCACTTTCCTAACCCGTAAGTGTTTCAAAGAAAAGTGATTTCTCATATTTTCCTGTGCCATGAAAAATTACAGCAATCGTTTATTTCTTTAATAATTTATTATAGTCCGCGTTTGACGTCGAAAAAAATTCGCACAATGATTTAGGGGAGGTGAGGCAATTTGTTGGAGTCCGCTCTCCCCTTGTAAGGCCCCCACTCAATTATAGAGAATTACTTGACGAAAACTTTGTTTTTGTTGGAATGCTTGTGACGTTGCGATGGCTATTTCGTTTTATTCGGTAACAACTAACAAATTGATGAAGTAAACGTTTGAAAATTAGATTCCATTTCAGTATGACAATAATTTTTGAATGATATAAGAATATTTATTTAGACCTCATTAGTTTAGATGTCGCTAGCGCGGGTGCTGAACGTAAGATCCTGAATATGACTCCTAGGTTGAGCTTATTGTTTTTCGTCTTTCTTTCTTTTAAATTGCAAATAAACATGGGTCCTAAAAATATCCCATCTAACTATAGTTGTACACGTCTGCCTTACGCCACAGAGACATACCCCATACAGGCTTGATGATATGGAATCAGATTAGATAAAGTTGTAGTTGCTCATAACTTCAGATTCAGTGCCACTCCACATGCACCCATTATCTTAACTGACCACAAAGGCTTCTAATCGCAAACGTAGCACAAAGCTGAACTACAAACGCATCTCAAAGAAGCCACTTGAGGTCAAGGACACCGGTCAAAGGGCACGTTTAGCATTCGACCTTGAAAACTCTGAATGAAGTGTGGCTTTGAAGTTTTGAAGTAGCATGCAAATTATACAAAAATGAGCGTTGATTTATAAGTGGAGTTGTTTTGGGCTATAAACTGGGCTCAAAACACCTCGCTATCCGGAGCTGGAGTGATTAAACCCAGAATCTTATGCTCTGATGTTACATCATCGACCACAAAGTTATCTGTAGTAAGTTTGTAGTATTAAATAACCCCGTGTATGGGTAAGAATACAGTTCCTCGGTGCCATTTAGATAGTCAAGTCGTAACAAGTAAGAAAATATATATAAGTTTTATTATTCGGTGTGTTTCGACATTTGCGCGTGAGAACCGTTGAATGAGTTCGTGAGTTCTCGGTTGCTGCGGTTCTGGGAGTCTGGTGGTCTGGTCTCTTAAGGCTTGGTAACAAATCAGTAATTTCTTTGGTGTTGCAGATGTCCATGGTTCCAATTCACCATCCATCATAGGTGATTCGTCTGCTCGTTTCCTGAATAAACCATTAAAAATATAATTACATACATATACTCACAACTTTCTCCCGCAGGGGTGTCATTACTACTTGCTACGATTCTTTTATACTTCTTTTGCTTCTACCACATTCATACATCTTCTTATACATACGTGCCGGTTGCGAGTACTACAACACCGGACCTTTTTGAAGGACCTCGCCAATAAGATCGGAGTAAGTATGATCTTCTAGAATTACTTTTAACGACGCTGCCGCTGATATTCTCCATATAAATTCCTTTCATTAATCGTCCTATCGATATATTATTATTATTATTATTTGATCTATACTTACAAGAAAACGAATACAAAAGTTTTCGTGTTCTTTTATTAGATTAATTTAGGACACATTTAGTCCTGTGTGCCATGAAACAACCCCCTATTCCCCATATGATAAGATTAAAATCTCGTCAAAACGTCACTCAATATCACGACAAACCGCAAACCTTTACCGTTTTAGCAAATAAAAATACAATTGCGAGCATTCCCAAAGGTGGTCATAAATATGGTAATGTGACATACTGACATATAAAACCTTTGCGGTGGCTTCGTGTGGGAGAATGAGACTAGTGGAGACAAAATGTTGATAATCCTGTCTTTTTTTTCTATAGATTTTCTGTATGAGGCATATATAAGAGTCCACATGGCTTAGTAATAACTGTTCTGATCAATCGATCTGCTAGGTTAAGCTGCCCCTACCGCGGTCATGCTATGGATGGGTGACCCTTCTAAACACTATATAATTTTTTTATGTGATAGGGAAGCAAAACGATCATACGGACCGCCTCATGGTAAGCCCGTAAGCAATTCCCGCCGCGCATGGACACCCGCAATCCCAGAGGAGTCGCAAGTGCGCTGTCCGCCTTTTAAAAGGGTTTGGGCCTCCAGTATCCTCACTTACTCGGCGAAACAACACGTAAGCTTGTAAGTTGTTTCACGTCGGTTTTCTGTAAGGCCGTGGTATCAATTTAATCGAGGCCTCCTCCGTGCCTCGGGGCGCACTTAAAGTTGTCTGTCACGATTGTTATAAGAAACCTTGGCGACAACAAGTTACTCTTTCGGATATCGATAAAGTTCAGTTCAATAGAACCTTTACCTCGTTCCGCATCAAACAAAATAAATAGTTGCAAATACATCAATACATACAACGTACATATACCTCAAAGCGTAGCTCGTCTCCTAAAGTGCTTTATTGTGATCCGCCCCAAGGTATTGTTGCCCCCTAAAATTTTCACGCCCAACCCCGCCCGGGGTCGTCACAGGCGTTCTGCATTTATTAACGAGATTACAATCGCGATTACATTGTTCGGATTTGTAATTAACATGATTAATATAATATAAACGTACCATCACGCCTGTATTCCCCGAAGGGTTAGGCAGAGGCGTACTAATGTACCCACAGTTCGGCGGTATGTTTAGGTCCCATGTAATAGGGGGCCAACCTATTGCCATTAACCGGGCACAAATTCCTAACTCCGAGCTGCTACTGGGAATTTCATAAAAAACCCAATAACACTTTGCTCGACCTGGGAATCTAACCCAGGACCTCTAGCGTAGCGGTCGCGCTCAGGACCACTTGGCTAATGAACATGATTAATAAATTGTAGAAAATATTGGTTTTTGTTTAATTTGCTGTGATGGGTTATCCTGGTACCTCCTTACGTTTTATTAAACTGGAATATTTTACCTAGATGGATGTATTTTTTTCTTTTTTTATGGAATAGGGGGGAAACGAATAGACGGAACACCTGATGGTAAGCGATTACCACCGCCCATAGATACCCGCAACACCAGAGGAGTTGCAAGTGCAATGTCCGATTTTTAAAATGGTTTGGGCCTCCGGTAACCTCACTCACTCGGCGAAAAACAAACGGAAGTATTGTTTCACGCCGGTTTTCTGTGAGGCCGTGGTATTACCCCGGTCGAGCCGGCCCATTCGTGCACATTTAATTATATACTTTTTACTGTTTATATCGCAAAATGAGCAAACGATCCATCTGATGGTAAAGTAATTTTTTTTCTTAATTCTAATGTCGAAACACACGCAAACAACTCCAAAATAATACATTTTTGTCCGAAAATATGCGTAGAAGCGGTAACTACTAATAAAAATACCTTATCACAAGGCGAAAAGGTTGAAATTCAAAATGTACGATAGAGGTAGGTAAAGATGAAAGATAATTATTTCAGAAAAAGTATCCAGATCAAAATGTCCCCTGAGAATGCAATAAAATGAACTGATTAATATACTTTTTCTTCCCCGACACTTGATAACAAGCCCGGTAGGGCTGTTCAATTTTTTTATCAAATTAAAAAGCAGAAAGGTTTTCTAATCTAATTTCTGTCCAACACTTCTTCTTCACTGTATTTGAGACGTTAATACTTTTATACAAAGTTGTAATTTCCGTACTAAAAAGAAATAAAAACTGTTATCTAATTTGGAAAGAACAAAATTATTGCTTATTTTGTTTTAGACCTTAAAACGTTGTAATACAGTTGATAATTCAATGTGTTTTAGTTGTTCTGTGTATTTCAGTTTGTATTGAGTGTTAAGCTTCAGTGTCAGAATAACCTGTTTTATTTATTTAGGATGGGTTTTCTTATATTGGAGAGTAAGTGATAAAAATGTGTAGGTTGTTGTTGTAATTTTATTTGGGTATTTGGGTATTGACAGTAGTGCCTATGGAGACACCCTACACCCTTATTCCAAAACGATCAGAATCCAGAAGACGGCTATAGTGGCTATTATCTCTAGTACCAAAACTAACCACTATAGTCTCAATGTTAGCATCAAATTAACAAAGACACGACTATATTCTGAAATGATATTAGATTGTAAAGGTTTTTAAGTAATCTCCCTCTTTAACATAATATACCATCACGCCTGTATTCCCGGAATGGTTAGGCAGAGGTGTACTAAGGTACACCCACAGTTCGCCGGTATGTTTTGGTCCCATGTAATAGGGGGCGAGCCTATTGCCATTATCCCTCTTTAAACGCAATTTAATTTGAATCGGAATATAGGTTCCGAGCCATATAAATACAACTTAGGTATTTGCAAACCCCACAATGCTGATGCATTATCATGGGAGAAATTGTGTTTAATAACAGGATATTGACTAAAAAAGTTACCAAGAAGGTTGCATGTAAATCAATATTTCGAGATTAAACCTTCATCATTAACTGCCGTGGCTCTGCCTCGTGCATGACACTGCATTATACTGAGCGATGGCCGTTTTTGCGTGGGTGTGGCGAATGTTTTCCATAGATTTATTTAATACTACATTTGTTGTTTGTATACTGATTTCTGACCAGATTGATCAGACTTGATAAACAACAAGTCCTCGCAAAAGAAAATCAATTCCTACCCAGGACGATTCTGATTGGTTATTCAAATTAAACATACATAACATACCATCACGCCTGTATTCCCCGAAGGGTTAGGCAGAGGCGTACTAATGTACACCCACAGTTCGCCGGTATGTTTAGGTCCCATGTAATAGGGGGCGAGCCTATTGCCATTAACCGGGCACAAATTCCTAACTCCGAGCTGCTACTGGGAATTTCATAGAAAAACCCAATAACACTTTGCTCGACCTGGGAATCGAACCCAGGACCTTTAGCGTAGCAGTCGCGGTCCGGACCACTTGGCTATTGAGGCACTTGGCTATTGAAATTAAAAAACACCCAAATTTCAATAGAGAAGATGGTTGGGTCTTACGAGCTGCTTGGAACCCCATTATAGAATCTATAAAATCTAAATCCAAGCCCAAAACTGCAAGACCAAAGGATACGGTGAGGTGTCTTGCGTGAATTGGATCGCTAATAATTAACAAAAATGTAAGGTAGCTGTTAGTGATTTTAACATTAAGACGTCCAACACCTCAGTCTGCCCGTGACCATGGATGCTGTAAAGGATCCGAAACGTCGGGAACTAAATAATATCAATATACCGCGATAAAATCCGAAAAAAGTAGTTTCATTTCAATTTGTTGTTTGTCTTATTTTTGTCGTAAAGTTACGCGTGAGGTTCTGGTTGCGGAATTCCAGGTCGGGTAAAAAATAATAGACTTTTTCTAACAAAGATATATATCATGTATGGATTGATAACATGTTTTAATTTGGCTTGAAATCCATCGTAAGACATTATCTCCTCTGCTAGATCTAGGCTTGTCCTATTTTCCTATTCAACCTTTTAAACGCTACGGAGGCTTTTTTCGATATTCCTCATATAATCAAATAGAAGGTTATTTTAAGGAAAATGCTTTTACGTAACCCGTCAAGTAACGAAGTACAGCAAAATCTGTTATGTGTATGCCCCGGAGCCCTTACGCGATTTAAATATACATAGGTAACTACATATTATATGCTTCTGAGAATTTCATGAAAATTTGTAATCCTTAGCACTTATCTCTCGACCAGGGAAGGTAAGGAAATCCTGACCTCATAATTGGAATATTAGTAATAAAATATTTCCATTCCAGTAAAACAGTTAAAAACTCTGAACTATAAATAGCAGAGCTTCAGAATTTCCTTTTCAAAATATGCTATGGTAAGTCACAAACACGGACTTCAAACAGCTCGACCCCACCCTTGACTGACAGTGCGGCCGAAACAGCGCCACACCCATCCGCAGTAAATTACCTCGCAGCGACATAACATGACGGAGTACATCTTACTAAGGATTTTCATTGTTCGTTAATGGTCTCTTTTGTACATTAAGTACCATTTTCCTTTGTACTTGAGTGCGTTTTCATTCATCCCAAATGGTCAGTGTTAACATACCCTTTAAATTTCTGATTCTTCTTCTCAGCCGATTCGCTCTTGGCAGAGCGGTCGTGGCCGTCATGTAGATATGTCAGTTGGGGGCAGATGTTATTCGCCTCACGATGTCCCGCCAACTCGCTCTGTTGGCCGTCATCCTGGTACACTCACTTATGGGGCCACCAACTGCCTTCTTGATTTGGTCAGTCCATCTCATTGGAGACCGACCGCGAGGTCTTGTACCGTCAACCCTGCCCTGCACAACCAGTCGCTCGATGGATCCCTCACCTCTTCGGGACACGTGGCCAAAGAATGTCAAAATGCGTTTTTGTACGATTGCGGATAGACGCTCTTTGATGCTGAGTTCTTCAAGTATTGAGACATTAGTTCTGAACTCGGTCCATGATACTCCTAGCATTCGTCTCCAGCACCACATCTCCAGAGCGTCCACCTTTTTCTTTTCGATTTCTCGCAAGGTCCACGTTTCGGCGGCATACAGAAAAATGGGGAACACAAGTGTACGAACAATTTCTGATTACATTATTATAATTCCAGGTGAGCCTGGTGAGGCTAACGATTATTTTTCTATTCCAGAATTTATTATAAAATTTCTATCTTAGATTTACCGATTTGAGTTTATTTTGTTATACTTCAATTAATTCCGCGTACGCTCAATTTTCAGCTTGACTAAAAATATTATGTTACATAAGATAAAAATCCATGTTTCCAACAATAATAACTCTCGATATCAACATGCTCAAAATACAGGCTTAGCTTAGTTTGGGACCATTGGAACCTCTTAAATATTGTAAAGTTTTATTTGGAAAATAATGTTATTATTATTATTTAATCTTTGATATATTTAAAGACATTTAGTTTACTCTCAAAATAATTACCATTGAATGGAAAATCATTGTTTCACAGTGTCCCTCATCAAATGGGTTTCCATGGTCAGCTTTATATTAGAGGTGTTATATTAGGGTGATATTTAAGTAATACTATTATTGAATATATTCACTAAGCCATATTAGCATACCATACCTATTACTGAGTAATAGTCAAATATTAGTCAGCCATTTTGAGATTCATATTTTCTCCGTATTCGTTAACTCTAACATAATATTGATATCGTAACTCTTCTCAGAATAGGTACGATATCAATATTATGTATCAATGTCACCGTGAATATCAGAACACTGATCTCTCGGTGTGCCTATTATTTGACTAAAATCTGGTAATAGTCTACGCTAAACTAATATATACTAATATGAATATACAGCTCGTATCATAATATCTGTACCTATTACGAATATATTAGTTACAACTCTACTTTTTATCATGGGGCTGCGATGCAAGGCCTCACACCTTGATGTGGTGCGGTTATAATACCGGATCGCATGTTGCGAATCCCATGGGTATAACAAGGTGAAGCAAAGGCAAGTGTGATTATTAGAAGGCATGAGTCCAACATACTGATATTTTATTCTTTATTGTTCATACTGCATTGACGAAGCCAAGTGGCAGACGCTCCATCAGGATTATCGCACTGAAAAAATACTTGCCTCTGTCTTACACCATTTTTCTTTCTTACAATAAATAATTGTAAGTTAAATAAAATAACTGCTAATTATTATTTACATAAAGTCCTTATCTACATCTATACTAATATTATAAAGACAGATTTGAATGTTTATAATAGATAAAACAAAAAAACTACTCAACCGATTTGAAAATTTGCAATTTCTTAATGCCCGGGATTTAATCGTCATGTTTATGATTCCGGGATTTTAGAGGAGGTATTATCAACTCTATATGTTACTTACTTCCTCGAACTTCAGGTAAATACTCTATTCCAATCTCTGTTGATAAGTCTCCCTAAAATTTATAAATAAATACCTATTCAATATGTCTGAATAAAAACACCATTTATTCTGAGTGATTTAAAAGTAATTCATTTTATAGTATCAGCCACAAAAATCTTTACGTGGGTACCTTTTATTATATAATTTGCCTTTCGCTGAATTTCGTTCGGATACGTTACAAGTAGGTAACTATAATATAGGTAGGATTACACTCATTCACAAAGGTTTCCTCTCGTAAACTTTGCTTGTTACATAAGCCTACGATTTTAGGAGATTTATGAATCGTTTTATAAGAACTACGGAAAAGGAAAAAAAAAATTATTGCTTTTACCTTGCTTGCTGAATGTAATGATGGTGGTTCAATTCCCAGGTTAAGAAAAAGTGTTATTGGTTTTTTCTATGAAATTCTCAGTAGTAGCCTGGAGTTTAGATTTGCGCACGGTGAATAGCAAAGGAGATCGCGATATTCAAATAAGGCCCTACTAGGGTAAATACAGTGCGTAAAATAAATTTCTCGTCACGTCACATAATACTCGTATGTATCGAATACATATTTTATACAAGTAGTGCCTAGAAACGAACTAATGTGAGGTCAAACTTATGGTACGAAAAATTTTCAACATAAGTCCACTAGAAGGAAAGAGAGGAAGGGGTAGGCTGAGAATGAGCTATACAAAATAAATTAAAGATAAACTTAAAGTCGGGATGTATAAAGAGGTCAAAGAACTGGCTCTCAATAGAGAGCGGTGGAAGATGCTGCACCGACAAGAGCTTAGCTCTTAAGTTTAAGAAGAAGAAGTCCACTAAATTGCTTCGTTATCAGCATCGAACCCACCCGATTCGGTTTATTCTCTCAATGTTAATATATACTCGATTGGTTCGATTCCCATGTCGAACAGTGTTATTGGATTTTTCAATGAAGTTCTCAGTACCAACTCGGAGTTTATGTCCGGTTAATTACAATTAATACCTACTATATAGGTACTAATACTAATGGCGAACTGCAGGCTTACATTAATAATCCTCTGTCCAAACTCTCGAGGAACATGGGTGTGATGGTATGATATTTTTTTCCTCATAAATTTTTTTATGTGACTGTACTAGCGTGGGGGTTTCGTAAGCTTTGGAGCACAGTATCATCTCCCAAAAAAATCAAATAGGTATACCTATGTGAAAGCCAAGTACCGTCAGCTCGAATCATCGCCATATTGTTTGAAGTGACTTTATTATCAAAATCAGTAAAGTGCGCGTCACACTGAGCGCGCGGATGGTGATGTCAAAGTTTATTGTTATTTGCGCTAACACATTGAAACTCAGGCTTTGTCGGCATAAAGCGTATTCCGTAGCGCTTCTCTCCAGCCCTTTACAGATGTTTAGAGTGAATACAAAAAGAGTTTATTGACACAGTCAAGGACTGCGCACAATAATATAAAAAATAAAACAATGTAATGAAACTCCTTATTACGGATTTTATCGCATTATTTTAATATTATTTAATTCCCGGTGTTTCAGATCCTTTACAGCATCCATGGTCACGGGTAGACTGTAATGAGGTGTTGGACGTCTCACTCAATGTTAAAATCCGTAAAAAGTAGTTTCATTTCAATGTCTAATATTCGCGTAATTGTCAGAAAGCAGTATAAAATTAAACAAACAATTTACACGTGAGAGAGCCATGCTTCGGCACGAATGGGCCGGCTCGACCGGAGTGATATCACGGCCTCACAGAAAACCAGCGTGAAACAACGCTTGCGTTGTGTTTCGCCGAGTGAGTTGAGGTTACCGGAGGCCCAAACCCTTTTAAAGGCGGGCAGCGCACTTGCGACTCCTCTGGTGTTGCGGGTGTCCATGGGCGGTGGTTATCACTTACCATCAGGTGATCCGTTTACTCGTTTGCACCCATATCCCATAAAAAAAAAAGTTGTAAAAGCATTCAATAACATAAAATGTATTTTATAAAAAACCTTAATGCATGACGCTGGTGAGCTGCCTGGCTCTGGCTTTCTACTGGACCTTAAAAACTCGCGTTGACTCCTCCACCGTCCAAACCCTTTCCCTTTCCCTTTTAAAAGGCCGGCAGCACACTTGTGACTCCTCTGGTGTTGCGGGTGTCCATGGGCGGCGGTGATCGCTTACCATCAGGCGATCCGTCTGCTCGTTTGCCTGCTATAACATTAAAAAAAATATGTTAGGCTCACCTTATAATTCTTCTTCCTTCTACTTCTTCTAATCATAAAACTAGGTGCAACCATATCAGTATTTTATACGAAGCGACTGCCATCAGACCTCCGCATCTCAATTTTTGGCCATTACTAGATGGACTGGTGGAAAATATTAGCTCTTTGTGTCACTCGGTCTTATATGAGGAGAAGGTATTTATTTCATTGTATGTTTTTTATATCTCCCACTAAAAGAGAATATACTTAGTTTATGATTGAAAACTTTAACTTAGCTATCAATAATAAAACGTATGAATGCTTGCTTACTTGAAAATGGATTCATACATAAATACATACTTATATGCATATTAATTCCTCGCAGCATTTGTCCAGAAAACTGTTACTTACAGTAAAGTTAATAAGTAAATAGGTACATATTTAGATAAGGCTCTAACTAACTTAAATAGCTATAGTAATTGATAATCCGGGGAAGTCCGGGTGGTTCGACTTTGCACGGAATCTAGAAAATCATTCTTATGTACGATTATAGCTTAGACTTCAATCTAGCCTCAGGGGCAAAGATGAGGTCGACGGTGGAGCAAAAACACCCAGAAGGTGCCTGCATTCAATGAACTGTTGAATAGATCCGGTACAATGTTTTGCTATTCGACTAGGTTCAAATCCCATGGCGTCCGTCCGATCCGTCGATCCGTCGCGAAAGCTAGCGGTGGGCGAATATGAGATATACTAATGAAATCATTCGATTATAAAGATCGATTATAACAGGTTTGTAGTTTAGTTAGTAGTCGCGGTTGCAAGTCGGTGCAGAGCAGAGTATACATTATCACTTACAAAAATCATATACAACATTACATACATACCATCACGCCTGTATTTCCCGAAGGGTTAGGCAGAGGCGTAGTAATGTACACCCACAGTTCGCCAGTATGTTTTTAGGTCCCATGTAATAGGGGGCGAGCCTATTGCCATTAACCGGCACAAATTCCTAACTCCGAGCAGCTACTGGGAATTTCATAGAAAAACACTTAATAACACTTTGATCGACCTGGGAATCGAACCCAGGAACTCTAGCGTAGCAGTCTCGCTCAGGACCACTTGGCTAATGAGGCAGTTAAATCATATAATACAATAACACATTAAAGCCTTTTAGAGGTAATTAAAAAGTGTTACAGTGATTACTGGAGGTAGGTATGTTTTTACCAAGCCTCAAACCCCCAGAGCTACCCTCGACCTTCTCAACTTTTTACAACAGGATTATGAATTGGATAATGGAATATGAATGGATTATTCGATTATGAAAATATATTAGTTACTAATTTCATAACCGATTATCAACATTAGTATTACAAAGTAAATCGATTGTACCAATCATTCATAATCGCCCACCACTAGAACGCACTGTTCTTCTCGTAGTCCGCCTCGGTGTTGCAGTATAGTTGTTTGACTGAACTCGACACAAATCTACTTTTGCTTAGTCTGGAATTTTCATTTACAGTGTTTGTACAACGTTCAATACGCCAGGCGAGAAATCAAACACATTTATATCCTCTATTCCGTATCCGCTCGTAAAACCTTTTCACGTTGTGTGTAAATTCTAGGAGAATTTTTATAGTCCCTCTTAGGATTTAGGAAAGATCTAAATCTCTATTTATAGAAGGCAATCGGCAATACTGCCATTATGTAGAACATCATTTAATTATTATTTAAGTGTTGTGAAGTTTAAACTCTACAAAATAATATATTGGATCGTTTGTGTACTCGTATCAAACGAAAAACTGTAAAATTAGAATTTACTGAACTAATTATAGAATTTGAATTGACGTTGAATGAAATTGATTTTATCGCGTTATATTAATTTTATCTAATTTCCGACGTTTTAAATTCTTTACAGCATCTATGGTCATTGATAGACTGGTGTAAAGAGAACGTAACATTGTGTTTTCAATAGAATAGAGTATACATTCAGTCAAGAAAGTATTGGGAATGGATGATTTGTTTATGGTCCCAAATTTTTGTGTTTTTATATTGTTTTTAGATTTGCACAACTGTTTTCCATTTTGGCGCGGAGTTTGAGTTGCATCTGTACTGTTTAACTAAAAACAGCACTGTAATAGTGCTGTTATTAGTTAAATCATATCTAGTGTGTATTGCGAATTTCATAATGGACAAAAACATCGAACAAAGAGTTTGTCTTAAATTTTGCATCGCCAATGAAATTTCGTGTTCGGAGTCACTGAAAATGTTAGAAAACGCTACGGTGAATCGACTTTATCAAAACCATGTCCTTATGAGAGGTACAAAGCGTTCAAAAGCGGTCGAGATGTGATGGAAGATCTGCCTCGCTCTGGTAGGCCATCAACGTCTGCAACTGAAGTTAACATTGCAAAAGTGAAGGGAATAGTGACTGAAAATCCTCATTCAACTTTGAGAGAGATAGCCGCCGAACTTGAGTCACGAGATCCGTATGATTTTAAATAATCACTTGGGAATGAAACATGTTTCCACTCGGCTAGTCCCAAAAGACCTGAATTTTCTCCAAAAACTCAATATCATGCGAGTCGCTGAGGACATGCTAGAACGAGTCAATGCCGACCCAACATTCATGAAACGCATTGTTACTGGTGAGACGTGGGTTTACGAGTTTGACATAATATGCAAACTAGTCAACAAGCTTCGGAGTGGCGGCTTCCAACTGAACCGAAACCAAAACAACCACGCCAAAGTTGATTAAAGTCAAAGTCATGTTGACTGTTTGGAAGGTCAAACGGTAAATAAAGAATATTATTTGCGCGTTATGCGGCGTTTAAGAAAAAAAAATCGACGAAAAACGCCAGATTAGTGGAAAGAAAATTCTTGGATTTTGCACCACGATAATGCGTCTTGGCACAAGGCCATCATTGTGAACGTTTTTTTTTCCAAACACTTACAGTCGAGAAAGAACCATGCATCCTAATCCATTGTCATCATTATCATTGGCCATAAAGCCGTCAAGTGTCAATGTTCCACTGTATGTTCACAATATATCGCTCGGTATACAATCGTAAAACAGGTTACAATACGTATCAATACCAGTTATCTGACTTTATCCTCCGAAGATATATTATTATTGCTTTGATTTTATTGTGTTTTGTTATCTCTACGCTTCGAAGCTTTATTTTGTGTTGTAAAAATATTAAGGATCATATTATTTTTGGCATTTACCTTTTTTAAAATTGTAAGTATTTGTTTGAGCATTTGGCTGAAAGATACATGGCAGTGCGGCAGGGCTATTATACAATAGAAAATTCTTTCTTCATGGATTACAAGTCCAAAAAGCCTTTAATCACGAATAATGGAAAAAGCGCACAGCAACCGTAGCCTTCCTAACGAAATATACACTCAGAATTAACCATAGTATATTTTGGTTGATAAATGGAGCGACCCTATTGCCAGTCTTCATCATCATCATCATATCTGCTAAAAGAAGTCCAGTCTTAAGAAAAGGCATCCCCCATAAACTTCCACAAGAAATGTTTACCTGCCGCCTTATATACCTAGTGGTATATCCAATGGCTCAAATATTTTTACCAGGTCGTCTGTACATTATGTTGGAGGTAATCTCACGCGTTTTCTGGTGCGTGGTCTACCTTCCAAAACCTTTTTACCCCAACGGACACCTGTTCTACGAGTTGCTGGTACTGAGAATTTTATAGAAAAACCCAATGAAGCAGCATGATCTGTGAATCGATCTGCGTACCTCACTATTATTATGTATAGAAACATTACGTTTAGTGGCGAGCTGTGTGCTATGTCTGCCTAACCTCCGGGAATATACTTTCATCTCTCGATAGATGCAGATATTTCTTATTGAGTCGGCAGACGAGCCACCGGGTGGTAAGTAGTCATCGCCAGACACGTGCAACACCAGAGATGTTACTTATGCAAAATAAAACCTTATGTAATAGCCCCTACGGACAAATTTCCAGAGTCTTCTCTGGTCTCTTGAAAAACATATACCAAGGTGCTTTACAACAGAGCTTGACTAAGAGGTCTTACTACCGAGCAAGTCAGACATTTCTCGCTTCTTAAGAGATGCCTATCTGAATGGCAGTACTCTATTTAAATAGAACCATTTTATAGATTCTATGACGTCAAGTCAAGTCACATTGTCAAATCTCAACTTTTCAGCTTTTACGGCGTCCATGACTCTTACAATATGTCTAATATTCTAACCGGGGAAAAATCCATTGAGAGGAGATAGTATTTTCCCGAAGTGTCAATGAAGAAAATACTTAGTTTTGCGATCGTTCTGTGTCAACCTCTACTCGTCCAATATCAATATTTTTCAATTTCTCCGGCGACTAGCCCCGGGCTGATAAATGAGCCCGGTCCGTGGTTATCATAATTCCATTTTTTAGCGAGCGTATTCTATCGGGGATACGATGTTACGTAAGATATTGGATCTCGTTTCTTCTTACGATCTGTACTAAATGGTTCGGAATCTCGATTATTTTGAAGAGGCGGTTGGCTCTTTCGTTACGTAAAAATCTCGATTTTACATTTAGCAGGAGAACACTTGTATAGAAATCCATCCGGGAAAATTTCATGATATTTACTTATAAATTTTGTTCGCTAGATATACTCCATTTAGTTTCGGTTTGAGTTTGACGGTGCTGATGACGTTATAAGGTTTGATTTCCAGGTCGAGTAATTTTATTGTTTTTCTATAAAATTCTCAGTGACAATTCAAAGTTTGGCTTTGTGACCGGTTAATGGCTACAGGCTCACCCCCTATTACTTTAAACAGAAAATATACCAGTGAGCTGTGTTTGTCGTTCAGTACATTTCTACATTACTCTTCAATAAATTCATCTTGTATAAATTTCGCTTTAAACGCGATATTAAAGAGGAATGAGTTATGTTTTAATGTAACAATTTAAGAATATTTAAGTCTGCCTTTAAAATTGTCCTATCTACGAAGAAACAGAGCACCAAATTGCTAGAAAAATAACTTAACTCAATTTTCAATACTAATGACAGACAGCGACACTTGTCTTGTAACACAATTATTTCAAGGTAACATCTTTACTGTACACTTACGGCATTCGATAAACCCAGCAGCACAATTACATTAGTTACAAGTAAATTGGTATATAACCTCATTACTACCAAGAACTATGAATTGTGACGTCAATTTATATATGATACAGAAGGTATACTTAAATCAAATATCGAAATAAAAAAATCATTCGGGATTTTAGGAATACTTAGGCGGCGGTGTGCACAAGTTAACGCCACTTCCTACGATTTTCGCATAAGTACTTCTTTTGTTCATATACATTCATATAATCATGCACACATCCGCCCATTGCTTACTAGGTACGAACCAGACATTTTTTAAGGAAAGAAGACGAAAAGAAAGAATATTATAATTTATTTAGCACATATATGCAACGTGCATGGGACATGGAAATTACAAAACAAAGAAAAAATGGTGACCAAGAGTGTGGAAGGATTACACTGATTTCAGAAAACTTTATTGCCAATCAAATCAAATTGCTTAGCGGCAAATTATCTGGCAATATGTTGGTATCAACCCAGCCGGAGTCAGCAGCACAGTTCTTAAAATATCCTTCGTCTTAGCTTAGTACTTACCAACTTATGTGCCTGATAAAAATTGATTTTGTTAAAAATACTACCGTAATATCTACCGTAGGAGAGCCACGCTTTGGCACGAATGGTCCAGCTCGACCGGAGTAATACCACGGCCTTACAGAAAACCCGTGTGAAACAACACTTCCGTTGGTTTTCGCTGAATGAGTAAGGATACCGGAAGCCCAAACCCTTTTAAAAGGCGGGCAACGCACTTACGAATACTCTGGTGTTGCGAGTATCTATGGGCGGCGGAATCGCTTACCATCAGGTGATTGGTCTATCGTTTAGGGGGTAAACGGTATCCCATTAAAAAAACTTTCAAAGATTGAATAATGTGCCTTCTGTAACCTTCTGTCCTTTAGTTGTGACTTCCAAAGCGACAGTTGTTGATGAATTATGATTGATATAACGTAATTATGTCAGTGCTGTGCAGGGTCAGGAGAATCATATATGTGTGTCATATTTTTATTTGCTTTTGTGCCCAGGCTAGATAACAAGTTATTGGGTTTGTAGTATAAAATTCTGTTTCAATTTGAAGTTTGGTTTCGTGCAATATAGGCTTAAGCAAATAAGCAGTGTAATTGTATTTTTTTTGTTACAGGTATGTTTCAGATTGCTACCAACACTACGACTCCGCTTACTGCATTTAAAAAAAAATCGCGGCAAACAATATTTTTTTTCAGAAATGTAATAAAACAAAGGTAGGAACTTATTTCTTTGAAAATTTTGTTATTATACATCCACCCATCCTGTATAGAAAATTCAAAACCAAAAAAGACATCTTGAAGCAACATAATAAAATAACAAATTCTTGCATACATTTTTTAATCCTTAAGATTTTTACGATTACTTCGGATCCAGATTAAATTCAAGAATTTAATCAGTCTGGATTTTTATTGGGTATCAAATTTAGTTCTTTCATTATATTATACTTGCAAGATTTTTTTTTAAATAAAAATAAGAGTATTCATTAAATCAACAAAAAAAATCAAGTTACCTTGATCAATGAAATTCTTCTTTTGTGCCAAGACGAAACATGACTTCTTAAAGTTAAATACTTTTTAGTTGAAGTTCCAAAGTCTGTAACATCGCCGCTAAGCTGCTAGCTTATCAGTATTTTATCGGATATATTTCGGAGAGTGTGCATCAGATCTCCACTCTTAATCCCCCTTGCCCTTTCTACTATCAGACGACCAGAAGCACAGTAAGCGACATCGATTCATGGTGGACATTCTAAAAACTCGAACAAAACGTTTTAAGTCCACTTTAATCATGCGTACCGCTGATACGTGGAATACCACGCTTCCCGAGTGGGTCTTCCCCGATAGATATATCTAGGTTTCTTTAAATCACGAGTGAATCGGTTTCTTCTAGGCAAGTGCGCTCCATCGAAGGTCACTTCAGGCAAACTGGCGATCAAGCGTAAGCCAATCAGGAATTAAAAGATAAAAATGTAGAGAAAGGCTAATGTCCACCCATTTTAGTAGTATCACCGGTGCGTTGCCATCTTTAGACCTCGTCCTGAAGTCTCTTAAGCCCAGTAATGTCACTGGCTAAATTTCCCTTCAAACCAGAACACATTAATTTTAGCACATTATTGTTTAACAATATTGAAATAGGCATGTTTTATAGTGTGTCCTGGCTATGACATCATTTACATAAAAAAGACGGGTAGGCAGAGATGAGCTGATGTATACCCTCAGATCACCAGTTTATTTTAGGTTTCATTTTATACAAGCCTACTTCCATCATCATCATCATCACCTATATTCATCCATTGCTGGATGTAGGCCTATCCTAGTGAACGCCACAGAGACCGATCTTCAGGTTTCCTCATCCAGTTACTGCCTGCTACAGCGTCTGTCGGTTGTCCGAAAGATGTGACTGGCCCGTTGCCACTTCAGCTTAGTAATCTTTGGATATTCCCATTAACAGGGAAAATAAACTAAACTATGAGCTGTTACTAAGATTTTCATAAACCCAATAATATTTTGCTTGCACTGACAACATTTGGTTCAGCAGTCGCGCTAAGAATCATTATATCAATGGATCCTTCAAAATAACCCTGAAAAACATCATATTACAGTTTAAAAATACTGCAGTCTCATTATTTTCCCAAAACTACCCTAAGCTTATTACTACAAATCCCTGATCGAATATCCGAATAGTAGTTAAAAACCTTAGAACATTAGAAGCCTTTCGAAATCCTATTTATTGCTCATTGAACGATTCCCGAAAGCCTACGGAAAGTTAAATTGTCATCAGTAACTGGAGATCGTATACGAAATTGGGGATCCCTCGGCCCTTACCAAGGCCGCTATCCCTTTGATAGCGGCCTTGGTAAGTAAATAACCTAGTATTATAGTGTATAAATATGTAAATACCAACGACTATTTTTAAATTTTCATCGTGGTGAAGCCATGCTTGCATGAATGGGCCGGCTCGACCGGTTTGATACCACGGCCTCACAGAAAGTGGAACAATACTTACGTTGTGTATTGCCGAGTGAGTGAGAATACCGGAGGCCCAAACCCTTTTAAAGGCGGGCAACGCACTCGTGACTCCTCTGGTGTTTAGGTCATCCGTCAGCAGGTTTGCCCCCATCCCATAAAAAAAAGAAAACTGCATGATCCTCGGTCGTGGGTTCAATTTTCTATGAATTTCTATGAAATTCATTTCTCAGTGGCAGTTCGGAGCTTGAGATTTATATCCGGTCAAAGGTTATTATAGGCTCGCCTCCTATTAAGTACATGGGACCTTAACATACCGGCAAACTATGGTTCAACATTAGTATGCCTCTGCCTAACCCTTCGGGGAATACAGGCAGAATGCAGTATATTTTTATGTAATTCATGAAAACCAGTGAAGCATATATGCATGTATGTATATATATTATTATCCCTTAGGTTTTGATGTATTTCTGTATGTTTTATTTTTATTTTTAATATCATAAACCATGAAGTTTTATATAATTTTATACTTACATAAAACTTACCAAAATGTACAATATTACCGACGTAGGTCAAAGGAATAGCAAGCTGAAGTGGCAATGGGCCGGTCACATCTGTGGGAGAACCGCAAAACGCTGGAGTAAACAAGTTCTCGAGTGGAGACCGCGACTAGGCAAACATAGCCGGCTGGCCAGGTGGAGTGACTGGATGAGGATAGCCGAAGATTGGGCTCTGTGGCGTTCATTATGAGAGGCTTACGTCCAGCAGTCGACGAAAATAGACTGATGACAAATAAAACCTACACCTCTTTGCAACATAAATATAGAAGACCGTATGAAACATTAAAAGAATACATGATTAAGTATTTTCTTGGAATTTGGGTTATGAACGATCTTACATTAAATATACTAAAAGGAACACAAAAAATTCATGTAGGTAATCGTGTCATTTTTCTTATTTATCAAAGGGTTACGGAAATTGTATGAAATAGCATATTTCTATGAAAAGAGATATACAACATTATTTTAGTATATGCCAAACCTGAATACGGTTTGTTCAGAGTAAGTAACTGAATCGATTCCAATGATTTTTATACTATGTTATAGGTATTTTGTCCAAAAATATTTAGAAAAGGTTACAAGTGGGACATCGGTATCTTTCAGCCATTATACGCGCACAACACAAGTCACAGCAGGTCAGAGCGGCACTATCGGTAGAAGAAGGGGAGGGTTAACGTCTACGTCTGCCTCCCCTTACGCGTAGGGGGCCGCAAACGGCGGCCCGCCACTGTCGGGCCCGCGGACGAATGGTACAGCGCTCCCGTAGGCCCGGCACCAAAGTGGTGACGCGAAACGCCGAGGTTGGTTTTAGTCGGTAGATCGCTAGCGGCACTAGGCGCGGACGCACAGCGGGGCGGGGGTAATAAGATGTGGTGAGCATGTATTTGTACAGACAACCAGGTAACATAACAAACTTTTAACTTAGCTTTTTTGTGATATAGTTTTGAAATTTTGTATATAGATTCTTTACATGAAAATACACGTGTCTCAGGTTTCGAATATACTAAAACTAGGTTCAATATTATGAATAAGACATCTCAATGGTTGTGCATATTTATATTTAGGTACTTGCATGCCTGTCTGTGGATTCGATTCCCGATGTCCCGAGGCAAATATTTTTGCATTCCACTACTATTTTGTTTCGATGTTTGTACAGTCCCCCGCGACACAGGCGGGTGTCTACAAACAAAATATATGTTACAATCAAAACTCATAACCGTTCCAAATTGTGTATTTCTACACTTAGGGCCACTTGCACCAACTTCTGAAATATGTTTAAATTGAATTTAAACAAACAATAACAATAGAAAATTGTGATTAAATACAATTTAAACACATTTAAGAAGTTGGTGCAAGTGGCCCTAAGTGTAGAAATACACAATATTCCTAAATAATGTTCATTTCCATACACATTATTATAATATTAAACAAATCTACTAAACCGTAGAAGCGTAGTAAGCCTTAATTATGCCTTATCATTCAAAATTCTACCCTATTTCTTCACCGTACAAGCTGTTATTCAACAAAGACGCAGTAAATGGAGCCAGTTTTGTTTGTCATGTTATACCCCTTCGGGAAATCCCGACTAACTTGATGATTCTGTTTTTATATGACTGCGCAGGGAACTATGTATATGAGGGGATGTTTTTACTGAAAACTAAAACTATCCATTTAAAGGATTCACTTAGTATAATTTAAAAGTAAATTCTATAAATGGATCAATTTGGCGTAGTGCGATAACATGTATGATGAGTTTCAGGCGTATAAACGTTTTAATTTTAGGCCCACTTGCACCAAATTCTTAAATGTGCTTAAGTCATATTTAAACACAATTTTTCATAGAAATTTCGTGTTTAAACACATTTCAGAAGTTGGTGCAAGTGGGCCTTAGTCATGATAAGGGCCTATTTTGGCGTAGTATAAGACAATGTTGTTATTTTTGTTATTATTGTTTAAGCTTACAGACTGTTAAATACATTGACGGCACGTTTAGCGTAGCGGCTGAGCAATCGGCTTGTGCGACACGTGTTGTGGGCTCGATCCCCACTCGGAGCAAATATTTGTATGATCTACGGGTACCTAGTTGTTCCGGGTCTGGTCGTTTGTGTATGTGCGAATTTGTGTTTGTAAACGCACCCACGATACAGGAGAAAATCCTAATGGGACAACGTTATAAAAAAAAAAAACTTTAACATAAATTTTCGCTATTTACAACTATCCACAACTTAAAATATCTTAATCTTAATATCTAATAAAATTATAAATAACTTAAATGTCTTCGCTCACGTAAAGAAAGAAAGAAAGAAAGAAAGAAAGAAAGTAAATTTATTGAATCCACACAATCCACACAAGACATTATAGAATTATTATAAAACAAAGAAAAAGACAAATACAGAGACAAATACAAATAAAAGATATAATAATAATGTAAGTAATAAACCGGATTCGCGGCTTACTCGGCGCATCTCGCTCGCGCGGTGCGCCCGCCGCGGCAGCGGCCCGGTCCCGCGCCCATTCGACTATGGTGTTAGCCATGTCACGGACGCGCAGCCCGACCGTGCGCACCTTCGTATTAGGTAAATAGTGCGCCGACGACGCCACAGAATAGTTTGTGTACTAACACGAGTGATTAAAAATATGATGCGCGTAATCATATAATTAGGCATCATACAAGTATTTTACTTTAATAAGAAGTTAGTAGTTTGGTACTCGTACTTAAATACATAATTATAATTACACACACGGTAGGCTTGGTGTGGAATTGTGCGTTCAAAAGGCCGCAGCTCAGCATATACTACAGATATCTGCAGCGCTGATTTTCAGCTGAAGCCACAGACCGCAGGTAGCTGATTGGCGTGATTCATTCCGTGTATCTTTCTGAGATTATAGTGATACGATAACTCTGTCTGTTTACAGAGTTATCGTATCATCGTCTGTTCATATATAAATATTTATTTTAATTGTTAATTGTTAATTAAAGTTTGAAAAATATTTAAATATGTTTGTGTTAATATACAAATAAGATAAGTAAGTGTAGATAAATAAATAAATAAATAAGTAAATAAAAAATAGGTACTATTATTTGATATTTCGAAGAACACACGAAGACAGCAGTAGGCAATTCTGAAGTAGGTAAATTATTTATTATTACTGTTTGTGTCAGCTTGGAATGTTAAGTCCAAAGTCAAGGAGTGTAAATATACTGGGGTATTATAATGTATGTATATATATATAATATTAATTTACTTAATTTGAATGTCCTAAGTTATGCGCTGGATTTCTGTCTGTCAAGAAGCAGCTTCTTAAAAGTAGTCCTGAATGTATTTACATTTTTTAGGGTCCGTAATGGTGGGGGGATATTGTTCCAGCATTTAGTAGCTGCGTACCTAAAACTACCCCGAAACGCAGTAGTCTTGTGTTGCGGGATGCGCAAGGTATAACTGGATGCTCGCGTAGGATATTTACTATATGTATGTAGCCATTCGAGTTTAGAATATAGATATGCTGGTTTTTCTGTTCCGACTATTCCAAACATTAGAGCCGCCAGGTGCAACTCCCTCCTGTATTTCATTTTTAAACAATTGCCCTTTATTAGAAAGGGAGTGACATGGCTCCTAGGAGGGATATTGTAACAGAAACGAGCGCACGCATTTTGCACTCTTTGAATTAAATTTGCTGTTTTAACTAGGAGCCTAGGACCGTATGCTACGTCCAAGTAATTAAACTTGGACATAACTAATGAGTCAACCAAGTGCACCCGGAGGTCAACATTCAGATAGTCCCGAATCTTATATAGAGTTTTTAACCTGTAAAAACAGTTTCTCACGCATTCCGCAACATGACGCTCGAACCGTAGCCCCTCATCCATTATCAGTCCCAGATTTCTGGCTTCATGAACACGTTCAATAGGTACGTTGTCAACAATTATTTTAGGACTGTTTGCGACAATCTGTTGCACCTGGTGTTTGGAGCCTAATATCAGATACTTCGTTTTGGTTGCATTCAGTACTAGTGAGTTCTGACGGGCCCAATTGCAGATACTAACAAGGTCTTCGTTCAATTTGTTGACGGCTTCTGAGAACTCACCGGCATTAAAAGATATATAAATTTGAACGTCATCAGCATATATGTGATATTTGCAATGTTTAATGACCCGAACTATATCCGCACTATACAATATAAACAACAAGGGGCCAAGCACGGACCCCTGCGGGACACCTCTATTAATTGTAGAAAGAGTGGAGCGAACGGTACTACCATCACTGTTGTGGATCTCAACAGTTTGGGCTCGGTTGCTTAAATAAGAATTGAACCAGTTTATTGTGTTAATGTCAAAGCCATAGTAGCTGAGTTTAGAGAGTAGGAGTGAAATATTTAATGCATCAAAGGCCCTAGAGAAATCCAACAGAACAAGCAATGTACCTCCTCCCTGATCTTGTGCAACTAGGATATTATCAATGACATCAAGAATAGCTGTTGTCGTGCTACGATTCTTCCGAAATCCCGACTGCATATCCGGCAAAACATTATGGGTCTCCATGTAATCTCGCAACTGAGAGGCAACAACTTTCTCCACTACCTTAGAAAGGCACGGCAGTATACTTATGGGACGAAGATCTTTGAAATCTGTGACGTTGCTGTTCTTGGGGATGGGCTTGACAATTGCGGTTTTCCAACTCGTTGGGAATTTTGACGTCATGATTGATTTATTCACTATAGCAGTAATTACATTTAGTGTTTTAGGTAGCATCATCTCAATCATACTCAGCGACAAACCATCAACACCCAATGCATTAGATTTTAGTTCTGTCAATATTTTGAGTACTGCCACAGACTCCACGGGTCTCAGACTGAACGTAGCACCACTATGACAATGGAACTCATAGAAGGATAGTTGGGATATGGTAATATTGGTGTCCCCAGGGACATTCATGAAATGCTGATTAATTAAGTCAGGTTCATTTAAATGCAAGGGGATCTCCAACGATTTAGGCGGATTTAACTTCGTTTTTAAATTCTTCCAAAGTAATTTGGGGTTTTTTAAATGATTATTTATGTGTAGGTTAAAATAACACCTTTTTTCAATACATAATACCAATTCTATGTGTTTCTTTAAATCCTTGTAGTATTTTTTATGTGTGTCTAACTTTGTTTTCCTATATTTGTTTAGAGAAGCGTCTCTTAATCCCATCATAAATTTGAGGTTATCTGTTAACCACGGGGCAGGCAATTCCCGGATAGTCTTTACTCTTAGCGGTGCATGCAAATCAAATAAAAATCTAGTCAAATTTGTGTAGTCTGAGACAATATCATCAACATCGTGAGCCCGTAATAATCTATCCCACCTAATATTCTCTAAGTCGTTACCAAATCTGTCAACGTCGACGTCTGCCAACGGCCTGTATGTTATTGTCCTAGGCGGAATTTTAGGTTTACGAAATAGAAATTCGCAGCTAATGAATGCATGTCCATTTACTATTCCTACCGAGTCAACAGAAGTACTACGTACTCTGGCGCTAGTACAAACAATATCAATCAGTGTTTGACTGTTTTCCTTAAAGTGCGTTGGGTCAGAAATTACTTGAGCTAGACCAGTGCAGCTTAAAAATGTGTTAAATTGGTTAACTTTTACGTCGGCGTTATTTAGCAAATTAATATTCCAATCTCCTAGGAGGATAAGGTAGTCATACTGAGAGAACGACGTTATGGAATCGATTATGGCATTAAGAAAATGTTGTACATCAAGCCAGGGAGGGCGATAAGCAGTGCCAATAATAATTCTGTTATTATTTATTCTAGTCCTTAACCACATTTGTTCGACTTTTGGTTCCACAGGATGATCGCAAATTTTAATGTTTATGCCACGCCTAATATAGAAACCTACACCTCCCCCACGGCCGCCACGTATCTCAGCAGGACGAGAAACGTGTCGCAATCGGTACTCAGGGGGGGAGGGTGCTCGGCCCTCTTCCCCTTGTCTTAGCCAGGTTTCATTTATAGCGAGTAGATCGACCTGATGGCGGTCTAATGTGACCAAGAAATTGTCATGGTTGGTCCCCAATGAGCCTGCATTGTACAATCCGACTTTTAGGAATTTGTCATGCATTATAGATAGTGATGTTAAATGTAATTCTAAGGAACGTACCCCATGTCCGATTGTGTATTGGCTCGCTAGTGTACCTATGGGAAGGGGTCCGTAGGGGTACCACAAGTATTGTGTTTAGAAAGATCTGGGACTTCAGCCGATCACATATGAACATACCATCGCGCGGGGGATACCCAAACAAACACACCATTCCACACCAATGCTGTATGCTAAGCTTAAAATAGCAATATACTAGTGGGCTGCCAACATATAAAAAATGTATAGTAATACATAAGTTGTTATGACTAATTGGCGGCTGTGGCAAACAATTACACCGACCATCAGCGTTGCAAGCAAAATTGGAACTTATATATAGTAAATAAGAGTGAATAATTGTAAATTTCTTTTGTGTATAAGTTGATTCCATTTTTAAAATAATACCAGTTTCCGATTGTACGTAATTAACACTACGAAGATCTACCTCATTAAACATAAAAATTATACTAAACATAAAAAGTACATAAAATAAGCTATAATAAGAATAGAAAATATTATTATAATAATGTATGACATGATTGTGTGAGACAAAATTTACAGTTAGACAGAAAAGTGCCATTAAAATTAAAATTACATATTGGGACCAACAGAGGCAACACCAAAAACCCTTTGTAAATCTCTTTCAACGCGAATAGTAAAAGTGGGTTTTCCTTCGTCCTGTTTGACGAGAATACGGCCCATCTTTGTCCAGACAAATTTCCATCCCTGCTGCTTGCGGATTTCACGGACTTTGAACAGCAGTTGGCGATTGTGTTTAGTCAATCGTTCATTGACATAGAACGGCCGGGTTTCCGTTGAGAGTCCAAAGTCCGCTGTGTTTGCCCCACGGCGTACACGCATACTGCGTATCAGATGATCCCGCAGTGAGCGACGTGCTAAGCGGACTATCAGTGGGCGCGGCCGTGGTGCAAAACTATCGCCACTGCCACGCAGTTTAGGCCCCACCCGCTCTGCATGGATAACATCCCGCTCATCAAGAGTAATGCCGAGCTTGGTGGCAATTATATTAACCAAGTGACCAGGATTTTCCCCGCTACTCTCCGGTACGTTCGTTATCTCGATATCGTTACTCAGTAACTGTTGATCCCTTTCATTAAGCTCAACCTTCAGCTCCTCAATGACGGCTTCTAGGCGCCCAGCACTGTCATTCCCGTTCGCTAACCTATTCTCAAGCACCTCAACTCTTCCTTCTAATGTGTCAAGGCGCGATGTATTTGTCACAAGGGTGTGACGCAGCTCTTGTACGTCATGGCGAAGTAATTTTAATTCTTCCTGCATGCCAGACATCTGCTCGCGGAACAAACGAATTTCGAGTGCCAGCTCCAAATGTCCAAAGTCTGCAGTCGTGTCCGTCGCTGTTGTATTCATATTGTCCGGCATTGCAGAGTTCCCTTCATCCACAGAAGGTGTATTTTCCATCAATTTTTTTTGTGGAAGTGCTGTGGAATCATTATTATCCCGAGGTTTATTCTTTGTGCAGTCGGGGCATGACCACCCAGGTAGTCTGGCAGCAGCCCTGTCACCACCCAAACATCCAAAATGAAAAACGAGGGGACAGGTAGTACAGGTCGCGACATCTGTCTTGCTCACAAAGCGACCGCAAGCACCACAGTTCACCATCTTGGACACACGATCGATCAGTTGTAATTACGTAGTAGTTAGTGGTAATTAAGAAGTAGTTTGTGGTGATGGCACTAGATGTCGTTATGTGTGATTATGACAGCTGATTAACAGCTGATTGCAGGTAAAACACGAAAGTTATTAGATACACCCACAATACTAAAAGTAATATTGTTATGTTTTGTATTTTTAGTTTATTTATATCACTATTTAGCATGTATTTTATCAATTATGTAAAAAAAAAAAAAAAAAACTTAATTATTAGTACTTAACAGTCCAGCCGTTCAGTGTTGATTGTAAATAAATATAGATGAAGCGCAGTCCAGATTGATTTTGTGCCACCTATTATTTATTGATTTCACTTTCACAACACTTCACGAACAATAGTATGTGGGCAATATACGCTAAGCATCCACTTTTTATCACTTATTGATGCCAATAAAGTTGTTTAAATATTATTATTGTATTTTATTATCAGAGCGATACCAAAATGTTAGCGTTGACAACAGCGCCACCTGTCAGTCCTAAATAAAGTCCTAAATAATCCTGATAAAGCTATATTATCATTAGAAATGGATCCTAAAAAATAATCATAATCAATAACCGACAGTGATGATCTCTTCTATTTATGGGTCTCTCTATACATCAGAGAAGTCAAGCAGTATATCAGGATCCATTTAGTAATTTGAGATAAGAAGTTCAGCACTTTTTAAGCGTATACTTTCTAACGGTGATAACAAAATTAAATTATATTCAGTAGTTTTTGCACCAACCCGTAACAAACAGACATACAGACAAGAATTTGAAAAGTCATATTTTTGGATTCGGACATTTTTATATACCCTAACCAACTTGTTTTTTTAATATCTTAAAGGTACTGACACAGCTTTTTAACGATTTTATAATAGTACCGATAATAATGTTAGGTATATTAAAAACATTAAGACATCACCAAATGTTGACATTTACTTAGGACATTGAGATTGACATTTTAATGATATTTTCAATGCATTTTATACAATAATTATAATAAATTTAATAAGTTCACACGAAACAACTGCAACTTCGCTCCTACAACCCAATTACTTCACTTCAATCCTTTAAAAACCACAAGGAGGTATCTATTATACGAGAAGGACTTTCAGTAATTGCTTCTCAGCTTAGCTCCCTCTCAAACTTCAAGAGTCCTTCAAAGTTGTCAAAATTGCAATTCACTCTTATACTCTGAAATGGGATGATTGCTGATAGAAGGAAATAGGTAATCGGAGGATATCTTAGTGAAAAGTTAAGAAGTGAATAAAAAGATGTGGATTGATTGGTCTCTGAGGTTTAACTCAACTTACTGCGGTTAGAATATAGACGGGTGTACATATTTAACCATCGAGGTGTGTAGGTGATAGTTTTTTTGTTATGGGATAAGGGGGCAAATGAGCAGATGGATCACCTGATGGTAAGCGATAACCGCCGCCCATAGACACCCGCAACACCAGAGGAATCACAAGTGCTTTAAAAATCCCGCACACTGGTATATAAAAAAATGTATGCGTTGTAGGCTATTTACACTCCCGACGTTTCAGATCCTGTACAGCGTCCATGATCACGAGCGAACCGTAAAAAACCGTAAAAATAAATATCCTTAGTTGTAATTGTAAGTATCAGAAATCATTACGTTCACCTGTTAGTTGAATGTGAAACAAGTTATCACTGAAGAAAAGAAAAATATTATAACATCTCTTTCTTTCTTTCTTTCTTACGCTCAGCATTTATTCTTTCGATCGCTTGATTGATGGTACACTTTATTAAATAAACGTTATCGTCCAGAAGGACGAAATTATTGTTTATTTACTAATTAATCCTTGATAGAATTTGCACCCTACATTTTTGCTACAAATATAAATTTAGAATTTTATTTGTGCTAATTTAACGCGATAGAATTAGTAAAGTTGTGTTATTTCAATATGTCTTATACTCGCGTAAACTTCAGAAATCAGTTTGCCTATCCTTGTGGGAAAAGGCGTGAGTTTGTATGAAAACTGAGGGGATTACCGTATCTATTTTATTATCTACCTTATTGGTATCAACAGCAGCTGCTGATCGTTAGGTATTGAGTTCTATTGCCAGATCGAGCAGTGTTATTGGGTTTCACTATGAAATTTTTAGTAGAAGCGGATTTTTGTTCACATATTCATTAGTAATATGACCGAATCCTTTGTACTAAACAAATAATATGTTCTTTTCGCTGGTTCGAAGAATGAAAATTGAGTTTACGTCACTTTTAAGTCGTAAATTCGTAATGTTAAGGCAAATTTCGACGTTGGTGTGTAGAATTCACATCGAACTGTCCCCTTCACTAAATAATATTAAGTTTATTTTAACTGTTTTTTTTACATACATACATACACTCACGCCCTTTTTCCCACAGGAGTAGGCAGAAACTATAGACCGCCACTTGCTACGATTCTTGCATACTTATTTTGCTTCTGCGACATTCATACATCTTCACATACATACACGCCGGTTGCGAGTACTACGCACCTCTTTTTGAAGGACCTCGCCAATAAGATCGGCGTATCTCCTTCTAGGACGACCTCTTCTGATACTGCCGCTGACATTCGTCTTATAAATCTCTTTCGATAGTCTTCTTTCATTCATTCTCTCAACATGTCCAAACTATGTCAACCTTTGACTATATAATCAAAGATGTCAGCAGTCAGCATATTCTTTTCAATACGTATCACTAAATCATCTTTCAGTCTGCAAAGTTGTCTTTTTACTGTTTTTTACTCATTATTAGACAAATTATTACACGGGCTACATAATTGTAAACGGCAACCGCATCTTTCGCCAATAACAATATATGTAAGTGCCACTAGTGCGTTAATATCTTGAGACCTCAGTTAAGTGTCTCGAACCCAGTAATTTCACAGGCTACAGTAACCTCAAAACTATATTATTGTATTCTACAGTACGTAATGTTAGTACATTATTGCTTAGCAGCGGAATATTTGGCAAGGCCCTCCGACTTCAAAATACTGATCCAATGAATACAGCGATAAATTATTTACAAGATCGCAAAATTTTACTACAAGTATAGGTTCTTAGTCCCAAAATTGTTTAAAGATTTTTTTTTAATGTGCCAGTTTTCGAAAAAGTCCATTTTTTGAATGGGCTGACGCGACCGGATTGATACCACTACTCATAGAAAACCGGCGTGGAACAACGCATAGGAACGATGTATTTTGCCGATTAAGTGAGGATACCGCAGGCCCAAACCGTTTTAAAAGGCCGGCAACGCACTTGCAACTCCGTGGATTTGGTTCATGAGCGGCGATATCGCTAGCCATCACGCGATCCATTTGCTCGTTTTCTCCCCTATGCCATTAAAAAAAGAAAACCAGGTGTAACATACTTAGAAAAAAAAAATAGATAACTTCCAACCCTGGAACTCTCTACAAAATATTCTTGAGATTATTTTTTGGTGTCCTTAGTCCTGTTTTCGTGGCTCAATCTCTGTTAAGGGTTATCAGCCGTTCCCAGGGTCCTGAAACGCGTCAGCTAAGATAGGATTATTACATTAACTAGGGTAGGAATCGCCGCCTCGGTCTTATGGGACTAACCTTGAAATTGGATGGAAGTAGATACCTACTATGTTATTTATCTATGCGTAACAATATATTATATACTAGCTTCTGCCCGCGGCTTCGCTCGCATGAAGCTCAAAAACCAACAGTGATAATCTCTCCTTAGTATGGGTCTCTATACATTTGAGAGGTCAAGCAGTATCTTCGGTTGCGTTTAATTATATGAGATAAGAAGTGTAATGACGCACGAAGGTCGTTCCAGTGGAAAGGATAACAGTTTTTAATTTGGAGCACATTCTTTCTAACAGTGATAACAAAATTAAAATCTAGCCAGTAGTTTTTGCGCCATTCTGTAACAAACAGATAGGAATTTAAAAATCACATTTTTGGGTTCGGAGTCGTTTATATACCCTAACCCACTTGGTTTTTTTTAAATATCTTCAATGTACAGACAGCATTTTTGCAATTTTATAATATTAGAGATTTCTCCTGGGTAAAGTTTTAGCAAGGCAGTGAACCATCAAGTTATGGATTGTTTACCCTTGCGACAAGCCAAAGACAAGGCGCAAATTCCCCTACTGTGCGCCATACCTACATCCAGCAGTAGAGTAATATAGGCTGATGTTGGTGTTGAATTAAAATCAGACGAGAATAAGGGATAGTTGGGATAGACGTTGCTAGGTCTTTCCAAGTTCTATCATAATATTGTTACAACCTTTGCCTAACGTACAATTATACCAGACACGATGAATCTTTCAGGTAGTTAAGAACCTTCTGTCAGGCAGACTTAAATAGCTCTCAATAGATCCAAAACATCAGTCCACTCTCTACCTCTACGTAATGATTTTGTAATTGAGAATATAACCACGGTAAATATTTTACGTACAGAAAACCTACTTCGTTCAATTTATGGTCAATATAATTATATTGGTGAAATTAATGCATTTCTGGTATCGAATGTACTAATAGCATCTATTGATACTTACGCGAATATAAGACTTTGAAATGAAACTACGATTTACGGATTCTATCGCGGTATATTGATATTATTTAATTCCCGACGTTTCAGATCCTTTACAGCATCCATGCCACGGGCAGAGGTGTTGGACGTCTTAATGTTTAAATTACTAACAGCTACCTTATATTTTTGTTAATTATTAATAGCATCTAGTCCATCAGTCCCAACCCACATTTCACCTCCTAGCTCCATTATTGCAGCCTATATTGCATCCCTCAGCGCGGCTCACACCACTGTGTATCTCATACCTACGGTTAGCATGGGGTTTATTTTAGCTTTACCTTTTAGCTTTACCCGGTTAATGGCAAACTGTGTATGTGTACAACATTCTTATCTTATTTTATCTTATGTGGGGCTGAGGCAGCAAGGCCTCACTGCACTTCGACCCAATGGGATCTTTTGTGCTTCCCCTAGATACCTATTCCTCATCCTCTCTTTTTCAAGCAGCTCTTCCATGAGCTTTATAATGAGGCCTGGGGGTATTCGTCTAGGTCCTCTGGTCTTGGGTAACCCTGCCCCAAGAGGCACATTCGCTTTCTAGCCATTGCATCGCATGTACTCAGAAGGTGTTCCATACTCTCAATTTCCCTTTTGCAGGCCCTGCAGGCTGATATCTCCGTCTGACCCATCTTTTGAAGGAGAGAGTTCGTCCCGAAATCTCCGGTTAGCGCCCCCATCAAGTGACGAGCCTGCTCCCTGCTTGAGTTCCAAATGGCATTTTGCCATCTCGATGGGGAACTTATGAATTTCGTGAACAACATTATCACGCCTCTGGCTAACCCTGTATTTGAACTTCTGTGTTTTCTTATGCAATGATATGAATAGAAATACATCTTGAGAAAGCTATCGTTGGCCGTGACGGAAGTGGTTTGCAAATCAAATCGTCTCCGTCGGGTCTGGCTTGAGCACTTTCAATCAATTTGTCTATCTAAGAATCGAATTGATCGAGGGATAAAGTGTTGAGATATTACCAGCACTTTTGTCTGTGAATGTACGCATGGGGTTATAGTTGAGAGGAATGAATTATTTACTTACAGGTTTCTGTCACTCACGCGAGTATTAAACAATGAAATTAAACTACTTTTTACGGATTTTATCGCGTTGTATTATATAGTTCGAGACGTTTGGCATCCTTAACAATATTCATGGTTAGACTAATGTGTTGTACCTTACATTAGCGATCCAATAATGTTACCCTCGATTTCACACAAAATCCAAAGGCTTTTTTAGACAAAAGGCTTTTTTATCCTATCTCCTTCTAAAGTTCTACTCTATCTCTATACCAAAATTCCTTTAAAATGACTCAGCAGATAGGTGTAAAGAGGAACAAACAGAGAAATAATAGCGTTTATAATTTGGAATTTGATTTGTTTATACATTGAAAATTGTGTTATGTCAACGATAGAAAAGTTACGATCTTTATTAAAAGCCATCTTTAACTTTTTACTTTATTCAAAGTTTTATAATTGTTGGCTTTAGTCATCATACTTGTTAGCGAAGATATTTTATCGTAGATTATAGCTTAAAACTCTTTAAAGACGAGAAAACAATACAAGTGATTAACGATTTAACTTTAAAAACATTGCTCTGAAAAAATCTTAATTATACAGGGTGTAATTTAAAAGGCGCGACGAATTAAAATATTATACGAAAATTTAGCACGCGTGATAACGGAAAATAATTATACTTTTTAGTATTATAAAGAAAGTTTGGCAACTCCTCGTGCACTCTAACTGCTAGTTTTATCGTGAATAGAAAATAATTGGTGAATGATAGTTAATACTCCACATAGTAACTTGATCGCATATAAATCTGCATAATAAATTGATCGTGTAGTATTTGCTTGAAATTATTTATTTATTATTTCTTTAGTTAAATACCGATAATTCAGCTTAGTTTGCGCCATCTAAGATAATAAATAAGAATATTTTTTTTACAATTTAGATCATTGCAAATTACATTTTAAAAAGAAAAAGTAACGGGTACTGAGCCTGCAATTTCGATTCGTCGCATGTTTCAAAAGTCATACTGTACTTATGCATTTTTTGGTACCTAGACTTACATAATTATATTCTTAACAATTGAAATATTGACTATATAACATATCTTGAGGTGGTACAATTCTGCTGCTGAGTTAGCCTTGGTTGGAACCACCGCTTTGCCAAATATTCTGCCAGTAAGCAATAATATGCGAGCGTTATTGCGTTCTGGTTATTAGTAATGTAGCCAGTGAAATAACTGAACAAATGAGGCTGGTCAACAGACATCTAGAATTAGAACTATACTAGCTTCTATTAGCTGCGGTTGCTCTTCTACTTCTACCCGTATATTGTGAGTTTACAACGTATAAAAATTAAGAAAAAGTAACATATTTTTCTTACTTTACGATATACGATAGGTAGGCACGAATATTATTTCTAAATTTGAATATTTAATCCAAACTTACTGAGGTTTTAGATATCTACCATTAAAATTAAATCTCAAATCTTTTAGTAGATTACACGCTTGCATGAAACTGATATTGAAGTCCAATTAGAATCGTATTCGAATTAAATTTTCGATAAATTAAGAAGTAATTTATCGAAAATTGTATTCAAATACGATTATATTGAAGAAAACCTTGATTTAGAAGATAAATTGAGGAGTGAGTGGCTAATTTTTGAAGTCAAAACACATAACAGGATAAGGGCCCTTACAAGTCGGTATAAGTTGTCCGTTCAGAGGTCAAATTATTTTCTCTGGGGTCCACCAAAGGTCGATTATATTAGCTACCTGAGTACTCGACCAAAAACTTTGAAAGCAGTCGTATTTTAGGCACAAATTGGATATTTTTTTAGTAAGATGGCACTGGGAGATGATGTAAGTGGGTCAGGAGAGGTAAAGTGTCCATGTGTCGACGAAATGTCTCTTTACTCTGGAAATTAAATTTTGCCTCAACTTGTAAAGGTTTATTGGATTTATGGTTCAATAAATATTTATTTAGGTGTTACAATAAACTCGAAAAATAAATAGACTTGACGCCAGATTATCAATCTTCTAAACGTTTCTCAACTGTTTCGGGGAAGGCTACCAGAGTTGTCAGTTTTTTTTTTTTAAAAAAAAAGCTTACTAGCAATGTGGATCGCACATTACTAGTATTCTTGTTAACCCCTCGTGCTAAGCTAAAGTGCTTGTGTTACGAGTGGGTTTACGTCGGTAGTGCAATCGGTGGGTTTCGAACCGGCAACCACATGATTGCAAGTCCGGCGCCCTAGCCATTAGGCTACCGCCGCTTTAAGATGCGGCTCAATAGCAGAATATAAAGCGACTGCCATAAGACCTCTGCCCCCCTATTTATGGGAGATATACTATAGAGATAAAAGTCCAAAAATTATTGGGCCTTTATTTACAACTTCGACCAATACCTTTTCCAGGCGTTCTCGGTCTTTTTAGTTTGTTTCGCCTGGTGATGATTAATTTTATTTTCTTAGGTCTTCTCATAACCACCGAGGCCGACGGCTTTACATGCTCTCCGAGGCATTGAGGTATTAAGAATGGTCATTTCATAGATAAATTAACTTTATAGGTAGTTCGATTGAGCAACGCAGTTATTACTCAGACAAAAGCCTCCTTCGCATTATGTATGATTTAATCACGTGATGGCTAAAACACGTGATGGCTTCTTTGATAGCCTACAATATTCAATCTGTGATAGAAAATATACCAAAGAATAGGTTAGTTAGTTTTAGTGACGAATCAGTATTATCTAGCCTCACTAATAATACTGTGATAGATTGTTTAAACTTTCCCAACCAACAATCTGTGATTTTTAGTGACAAATCAGTATTATCTAGCCTCACTAATAATGCTGTGATAGATTGTTTAAACTTTCCCAACCGACAATAGAGAGGCATAACGATAGCATTCTTCTTTACCACCAGAACATAAATCGCTTCTCTGGCAAAATTTTAGATGTAGAACTTTTAGTAGATAAATATTGCATTGACATCTTATGTTTTTGTGAAACATGGTTAAAACCTGAGACAATGCAATTTAATGTAACTAACTTCACAGTTGCCAGTGCGTACAACAGAATAACGGCCGCGGGTGGCGGAACATTAATTCTATGTAACAATAATCTTAAATTCAAAGAACGAAAAGACATCACCTCGTGCTCTGTTGATCGCTTATGTGAGGTAGCATGTGCTGAAGTAGAAAACTATATTATCATATGCGTGTATAGGCCACCATCTTCAAGTTTTCCAACATTTTTGATAGTAATGGAAGATGTTCTTAGAAAAGTATTTAAATGCAAGAAACACATATTTGTTTGTGGTGATATAAACATTGATATTTTAATAGAATCCCCTGAAAAACGTAAATTTCTAGCATTATTTAATTCTTTTAATTTGGAACCAATTTTTAATGAACCTACTAGGATTACTGCTACTTCCAATACTTGTATTGATAATATTTTTTCAAATTGTGCAGTTCAAGGCTCTTCAATAGTTAGCGGTGTTAGATCGGATCACATGGGACAACTGATCTCTATAGAGACTAACAAAAGGCCACCTATTAATAAAAACATATTGGTTAGATCTCTGAAAGAAAATAAATTACGTTCGTTCTACGAGCTAATTACAATGCAATTGTGTAACACTAATTTTATTTCTAATGACCCCAACATAAATTTCAATAAGCTATTCAATATAATATGTAAATCATTTAATAAGTCATGCCCTCTTCGAAGAGTTACCCAGCGTAAAAAATGTAAATTTAATGAATGGGCCACAAACGGCATTAGGAAAAGTAGAGATGTTCTTTACAAACTGTACTATGAAAAATCATTAACCTCTGACAAAGGTTTTCATAATTATGTACGACAATATTCTAAGTGTTTTAAAAAAGTATGCATTCTAGCGAAATCGAAACTCATTAGCAGTCAAATTAACAAATCCGATAATAAAATTAAAACAGTGTGGAGGATAATAAATGCGGAAACTAATAAAAACCGAAAACAGGACACAGATCTGAGTTTAAAAGTAAACAATAAAATAATCTCAGACCACGCGGAAGTTGCAAAAGCTTTTGAAAAATACTTTACTAATGTCCCGATCGAGGTCACGAAATGTTTAGATTCGTCCCCTTTAGTAGCAGAATCTCTAGCAAAGAATTTTTTCAAAAGAGACATACCAAACTTTGAGTTTAGCCAAGTATCTCCGCCTATGGTTATAAAAGCGTTTAAAAGTTTAAATATTAAAAATACTGAAGATTTATGGGGCATATCTGTTAAAGCACTAAATTCAATAATTGACAATATCGCTCCAATCCTTACAAATATATTTAATCTTTGTATTAAGACAGGAACCTTTCCAGACTTAATGAAACATAGTAAAGTTATTCCTATCTTCAAATCAGGCTGTAAAGCGAATCCCAGTAATTATAGGCCCATTTCTGTTCTCCCTGCCTTAAGTAAAATATTTGAAAAGCTTATGCTTAATCAAATGATAGCACACTTTCACAAAAACAAGATCTTACATGATCAGCAATTTGGCTTCACGAAAGGCAGGTCTACGTCTGATGCTGGTACAAAGCTAGTCTCTCACATTTTAGAGGCTTGGGAGGGTTCACAGGATGCTATAGGTATCTTCTGTGATCTTTCCAAAGCTTTCGATTGCGTTGATCACGATACGCTTATCCGTAAATTGAACTACTACGGTATAAGAGGGCTATCTTTGGAGCTTGTGTCTTCCTATCTTTCTAAGAGGCTGCAAAAAGTGGGCATAAATGGAGTCACATCTCCCGGGTCTGCAGTTAGAATTGGTGTTCCACAGGGTTCTATTTTAGGCCCTTTTCTTTTCTTAGCGTACATTAATGACCTTCCCTATATGATGTCTGAGATATCGAATATAGTATTATTTGCTGACGATACCTCACTTATATTTAAAATCGATCGAAATGATAGCAATCTCTATAATGTAAATGAGAGTCTAAAATCCTTATCCAAATGGTTTGCTGCTAATAACCTACTACTTAATGCTAGCAAAACTAAATGTCTTAAATTTTCGTTACCAAATGTACCTCAAATTGAACCTAATCTAATTCTTGAAGGCAGCAAACTCGACCTAGTTAATGAAACTGTTTTCTTAGGTGTTACGGTTGATTGTAAGTTGCAGTGGGGTGCGCACATATCGGCCCTGTCTAGCAGGTTAAGTTCCGCTGCATACGCAGTGAGAAAAATTAGGCAGATCACTGATGTAGCTACAGCCAGACTCGTGTACTTTGCCTACTTTCACAGCATTATGTCGTACGGTATTCTGCTATGGGGATCAGCTGCAGACGTAGATTCCATATTTATCTTACAGAAAAGGGCCATCCGCGCAATCTACGATATGGGCCCTCGCGATTCCCTAAGAGAAGTGTTTAAGAACATCAATATACTTACGATGCCGTCACTCTACATCCTTGAAAACATAATGTATGTGCGCAAAAACCTGCAGAAGTTCAGTGTCAATAGTGACTTTCACAACCTTAATACTAGGAATAAACATAAAATAGTGGTACCTAAATTTAGACTAACTAAAACAAATAAATCATTTCTAGGAAATTGTGTGCGTTTCTATAATAAACTCCCAAAATGTGTCACCGATCTCACTGGCAAGAAATTTAAAAGACACGTCAAATCTGTTCTTCTTAAGAAAGCCTATTACAAAACCAAGGACTATGTTAACGATAAGAATGTGTGGTTGTTAGATACGGATGCATTTGCGGCCTCCCTGGCAAAATGAAACTGTTGATTATTAGAGACTAATATAAGCTTATTAATTTTCATGTTGGTCAGTTAGTAGCTATAGTAGGAATCTTATAAGTAGATGGACATAGCTTTAACAGATTCCATATTATTTACATATCGAGATGTCTTCATATGGAAAGTATTGTTTACCACAACAGAAACTGTAAATGTGTGTACGTTGTGGCTTGTCTAAGTAGACACCTAGTTTTATTTGTCGCTTTGATGGTGTGCGTTACCACATAGATTTTTATTTAGAAATGACATCGGATTCTCAAATAACGTGAATCTTCGTTTAATATAGTCGACCTCGGTCAAACTTGGACATCCTTCAACGTCCTCACATCTTGTTATCGCAATATTGTACCAGTGAAGTTTGTAATTCATTTATTTTAAAAGAGTGTCCATGGAGTTTCTTGCCGGATTCTTCTCCATAGGATCGACCTTTTGGAACCGTGCAACTAGAATCACAACGTTTCATAAACGCTTGTAAAAGCTTATTTGAAATAAAAACATTTGAACTTGAACTTGAAATCTTATCTAAATGTTAATTTAGAAATCTTTGGCATCCCTCAAAAGCTTATGATAACACATAGTGCAAACAAATTGGTGTAAAAAAATATTGTATCCCGATTACACGACAAGTACTTACGTTCACATTTAAGTCAGGTACCTAACTCCTAGATACCTAACCCATAGATAAAAAAAAACGTTTCAAAATCGTTTACGACTCACACAGCGAAAACAGGATTACCTTCGGAGCGGATTGTGAGATCAATAGATGGTGATATAACATTAATAGGCCCACATTGGGTTTTTATAACAACCGATATTTAACGTACTGTCACGTCGGTATCCACAAAGTGTTATGTGTACTGATGTACACCAACACTTTGCTCGTATGTTTTTAGGTCCCATGTTTAGGGGGCAAGCCTATTGTCATTAACACAAATCTAAACTGCTTACTGATTATATTGACAGAAATATCAAACAGCACTATCCGACCTGGAAATTGGTTTACAAAAATGGATCATCGAAACTTCAGATCGAAATGAAATAACTGAAATGAATATACTATTTTACTTTGTCTGTATAAAGTTACTAGCTTCTGCCCATGACTTCGTCCGCGTAGCGTGATGATATATAGCCTATAGCCTTTCTCAATAAATGGGCTATCTAACACTGAAAGATTTTTTCAAATTGGACCAGTAGTTCCTGAGATTAGCGCGTTCAAGCAAGCAAAGAAACTCTTCAGCTTTATATATTAGTATAGAAGTATAGATTTTAGTGAAAGAAAAATTCGACTCGCAGGCAACTGCGTCTTCAGGTTAGGTACACCAGACGCTATGACCTCTAAGCCACCGCGAGTCCCACCTGCCATGTCGAAATTTGCCTTCACATTCTGAACTTACGTCTTAAAGGTGACGTCAGTATGTAACATCTATTGAAAATCAGTATTTTACACGAAGCGACCGCCATCAGACCTCCGTAACCCAATTTCTGTGCAATACCGATATTCGGCTTCTGACTACCACTAACAATTGTCATAGATGTTCGGATGACAGCTTATGCAGCATGGCTTAAACTTGCAGATCAGTTGATCAACTTAGCTTTTACTTAGCCACAAGCCCCTCCCTTTCTTTCAAAGATATCATGTAAAAATATCGGAAAACATTCGATGGGATATTGGACAATATTATAACAGACAAAATAATGTTTTAATATACACAATAAGAGGCACAAAATTCTGAGAATTTAATAAGTGAATATTTCCTGGTACGTACTCGTTTCTAATCGTAAATTATAGTAGGTAGGTAGAACTAACGTTCGAAATAAATCAGGGCGTTTCCATTTTTAAGTTTTTTTATATCTTAACAAACCATCACGCCTGTATTCCAAGGGTTATGCAGATGCGTAGTAAAGTACACCCACAGTTCGCGGGTTAGGTTCTATATAATAGGGGGCGAGCCTATTGCCATTAACCGAGCACAAATTCCAAACTCCGAGCTGCAACTGGGAATTTCATAGAAAAGCCCAATAATACTGCTCGACCTGGGAATCGAAGCCAGGACCTCTAGCTTAGCATTCGCGCTCAGAACCACTAGGCTAATAATAATAAATAATCATTTTATTTCAGATACATTGATCCATAAATTGTTAGTAACATTATTTAAAAACTATATAATAAGGTAGTTTTTGTATTATTTATTTATTTCTACTAATTATCATTTCCGTCTCAATAAAATACCTAATTTAAAGAAAAACAACTATACATAATAAATAAAATGGCAATCTTTAAACATTTTTTTTCACAAGATATAAATTTCCATTTTTTAAGGAAAAATTATAACACTTTTCAGCGATTGGGTTAAAAAAACATCTCATATCGATGCTTCCCTAAGCGAGCGGTAAATGGCCATGCGCCATGCTCGTAAAAAAATATTGGTTCCGTACGGATATAAAGTAAAACATTTATGAATTGTTTACGTATCTGCCTACGCATTTGGTACATTTTGTGGGTATATATACGAAAATGAGTTTTAAAAGCGGGATATTGTGATAAAAAGTCATAAAAACTGGAAGGTATTTTTTTCGAAAAGGTTTTTTCATTATTAGCTGGTATTATCATATGGCAGATAATGAAGAAGAGAAATATGACACCAGAGGCAAAGACTCCCTAGTTTAGGCTATAGCGTATTAGCGATAGGTATTTAGGGCCTACTAGTAAAATAGCATTCATGATTTCTTTGAATTTAAATTATAAATTGATATTAGGTATATTGTTAGATTATGCTTTTAAAAATTAGTATTGTTCTTAGCTTCATAAAAATATTTGTACGCTCGTAAGAGCAAAACAAAGTGGGCCATGATTAATTTATAACACCTTTAAGACCCAGTTTCACCAATTTCTATTTAACAAGGCATTAACTAATCAGCATTTAAAATTAACAAAGCTGTTAAAATAAGATATGTCCCACGAAGAAAATGTAACAGTGCGTTACTAAATCAAGCATTTATTGAATGATATACAAAGCATTCACTCACATTCTAATACGACCAAAACAGTAAGTCATAGCAACGTATATCAATGATACTGATATGTCAAATATTGTAACTAGTCGTATAATAATGTTATACGGCCGAATTTATTACATCGTTCCTTTTCTCTAATTCAAAAGCAACCGGGGTATTTATAATTTTGATAGGTAAAACGTCAACAATAATTTGATAGGTAAATTGTCAATAATCATTTTTGTGTTCTGTTGTTCGGATTTTTTTCATATTTTTAAATTATAATCTCTGTGAAAAGTACCTTCGCCCTTAGCCCTCACCATGAGAAATATCTAAAAAACATTCACGCTGAATTTTTCTTCGAACGAGATCTAAATTTTTGTATATCTACAAAGATGTTATGAAGAATAAAATATAATGCAACTGCAAATAAAAACGAAGATTGGAGCAAACCACAATCACTTCTTCGAGCTTTTTCAATGCCCTGGTACTCAGTGTCATGGAACAATTCAATCATGTGGGGATAATATACAATATAATATTCTCAACAGGTAGGAACTAATTTTGAGTTATCTATATGAACTAAATGTTTGTAACTATTTTATTTCAGTGTTTATTACTGAGGTAAAATGTTATTGCACCTTTTTCAGATCAGATTTCAAACTTCGATAAATGACGAAGTGGTGCAGAGCAAACTGAATTACTTATGATGACAAATCACTAAAAAACATGGTGAGGCTGAGGCAGCGATGACACAGTAGCTATAAGAAAAATCAACACAACGGAAAATGAAGAAGGAAATATCTACTCCAAATTAATTCGAAATAAAGTCGAAAATGGCTGGTTAATAACATAATTATGCAGTTTTATTTATTTTATATAGTAATTATATCTTTACCAAACTATAAAAATAATAAGTACCTACAAAATGTATAGTATTTAAAACTAGTATCCTACACACCAATAGGCCTTAGGCAAAACTTCCTGTTTAGGCTAAGTGTTGAGCTAAGTTAGTAGGTCCTAAGCACGATCGCTATGCTACAGGCTATGACTTCGATTCCCAGGTCAAATAAAATGTTATTGCCTTATTGGTTTTTTCTATGAAATTCGCAGAAGCAGCTCAGAGTTTGGATTTGTGCCCGGTTAATGGCAAAAAGCTAAGTAGCTCTCTATTCATCCAAATTTTCTAAAACAATCCAAAATAAAATGGTTCGCCTTAATTAGACCTTCATGAAAGGATCTCCTTTGTTCTTTCAAAACGATTTTGACAGTACACAAGTCATAGTAACACTCTGTTAAAAATTTAACAGACCCGCAGAGCAGTGATTAGATTTAACAGCTGATTAAGCAATTTAACACGCCATTTGCATGTGGTGGGACACTCACAAGCCTTAACAGTGTGTTAAAATATTAACAGGCTGTTAAATTAACATAACATAGTATGGTGAAACTGGGTCTTAATGTACCTGTGTTTGTTGTCAAATAAATATTAAATAAATAAAAAAATATATTATCAAAAAATTAAATACTGAACATGACATAAAATTTAGAAGTATTGTTTACACAAAGCAATGCAGCAATGGTGCAAATCAATATATTTTGAATCACTATCATCACTACTTATTATAAAACAAAGTCGTTTCCCGCTGTCTGTCCCTATGTATGCTTAGATCTTTTAAACTACGCAACGGATTTTGATGCGGTTTTTTTTAATAGATAGAGTGATTCATGAGGAAGGTTTTAAGCTATATAACATAACGCTATGACTCTTAGGACCGGGGCAGCGCGGGTGAAACCGCGGGCGGGTCGCTAGTGTAAGAATAAATTAAGACATATTTATCTGAAGTATGGTATTTACAAATCCCATTGAATTATATATACCTACCTAGTTCTTCATATTTAATTTATTAACTTTATATAAGCAAACTAGCATTTGCCCGCGGCTTTGTTCAGGTGAAGCTATATTAGGATTAGAAATGGACCCCAAAAACAATTGAATCATAAACCAAAAGTGATGATATCTTCTTAATATGGGTTTGTATACATCAGAGAGGTCAAGCTGTACCTCAGTTTCTATTTAATTAATTGAGATAACGAGTTCACCAGTTTTTAAGTTGAAGCATATAGATTCTAAGGGCCACTTGCACCAACTTTTTAAATATGTTTATGTTGTATTTAAACACAATTTTTCATAGAAATCTCGTGTTTAAATACAATTTAAATACCTTTAAGAAGTTGGTGCAAGTGGGCCTAAATGTGTTAACAACATTGAAATCTATTCAGTAGTTTTTGTGCCAATCCGTAACAAACAGATAAATAGACAAGAATTTCAGAAATCACATTTTCGGGTTCGGAGACGTTTACATAACCTAAACCACTTGTTTTTTTTATATCTTCAATGTACAGACTTTTTAAAATTTTATAATAGTAGAGAAGAACAAGATTTATTTTGAAGTCTGGAAAATTTGTTAGTGTTTTGTTTCGGTATTTTATTCAAATTTAAAAATCATTTTATTCAAATCATAATTTCAAAATCAGATTTTTTTCAAAATTATCATACCATTTTATAGCTAGATGGACTACTCAATTGCCAGCAAAGAAAACCAATAATTCGAATAGTCGTAAACTGTACAGAAACACCCAACACCCACCGCTAACAACTCCAGTATGTCGTTCACCATTGTACAGATAATATAATACTAGTAACCTCCGTAAAATTATTTCTCCGTACATATACAATACCTATACAAACGAGCTCAATTTCCTCATAATATCTTTATAACAATATAACTCTGGCCAGCACTGTATTTTTTTTCGTTTACCATTGACGGCCGAGCACCCTCCAAATACGTCCCATTTCTATGTTAATGTGGATGTTCTTTGAAACGTCTAGTGATATCTCCATTCGATAGTGATGGTCCGCATTTTTCGGATATTAAGTAATGTAGGCTCGTAAAAAAGGCTTAGAGCTCAGGACACGCTAAGCACGCCAAATTAAAATTTTAGTTGCTTTTCCCCAAGTTGTAGAACAATATCACATTGAGGGGTCATATAAGCGGTAGCGGTAGCGGCGGTAGCCTAATGGCTAGGACGTCGGACTTGCGATCATGTACATAGTAGCTGGATCAAAACCCACATGCACCCACTCGTAACGCAAGCACTTAGCTTAGCACGAGGGGTTAACAAGAATATTAGTAATGTGCAACACATATTGATAGCATATTGAAAGCTTTTAAAAAAAAACGGGTTGCACTCCGGGAGTGCCGGCAGAAGTGAAAACTTAACGAAGATTTAACTTCAATAAATGATAATGTTCAGTTGTATTGTCTAAGATAACATTTGTTTTCACTTTTGTCTTACGGTCTTACGGTTTTATCTGTCGCGATATGATCTGTCGCGAGTTTAACATTTTTTCCCCATCACAAAAAGTGCACAGCGCCGATAAAGAAGTTTTCACTTAAAAAATGCAACATAGCTTTAGTGCTACACTAAAGTGCAGTCAACATTGTTAATATTATACAATTCCATATGTAAAATTAAACAGTCCTTTATACTGATTTAGTAATTACAGCAAAGGTTACAATTTCCTTGGAGTTTCGGATATCCAATAACGTCGGATACGGTTTCACATCACTGCGTATTATATTATTACGTATTACCATTCTATGGTAATCGTGTCACATATTTGGCGAAGTTCTCATAATCTTTGAGAAATTGTAGATAATAATAGAATATTGTACCTATTATCTTTTTCCTTATATTATGTGGGTGAATACTTATATAAAAAATATAAGTACGTCATTAGCCTCATCCCAAACTTAAGAATACAGATGTCTAAGACTTTTTTTTCTTTTGGAAGCAAGTGATCGTAGTTTACTGATTTCTGACACTTACGCGAATATGAGACATTTAAATTAAACTACTTCTTACGGATTTTATCGCGGTATATTGATATTATTTAATTGCCGAATTCGGATCCTTTACAACATTCATGGTCGCGGATAGACTGAGGTGTTGGACTTCTTAATGTTAAAATTACTAACAGCTACCTTACATTTTTGTTAATTATTAGCGATCCGATTCTCGCAGAACGAGCTCACCGTATCCTTTGGTCCTCCAACACCTCAGTCTACAAACTAAAAAACTAAAAAGCAGTTTCAATTCAATGATCGTAGTTTATTAAATTATCATGCACATCAAGCTTCTCTCATATGATTCTCACATTATAAGAACTAAATTTAAAAAATTTACAATGTTTAATATTTGTTTAAAAGAGTACCTATCTATGGAGTATTTTGTCGGTTCTTCTCCATAAGACCTACTATTTGGAACCACGCACCTAGTTTTTGACAATTCAAAAGTTCCTTTATTACTGGTCTAATTGAAATAAAACATGTAACAATAGTTTAGGCGGGAAAATGAAAGTGCACATTGTCGATTTTATATTATTTTTCAAAACTTGAATTTCTCCGAAGTTTATTGTGTAATTATGGTGGATAATTAACCATTAAGTGTTCGTGAGCGTGTGAGAGTGTAGGCAAATGATATAAAATTGAAAATCGTGACTTTTTGGGTTCACACCTAAACTCCATCGAAGCCTCAATAAAGTTTCTACCGTTTTATTGGGGCAACTGAACCTTATACTTGACACTGGCGAACACAAAAAGTGTGGTGCCATAATACAATCCCATGATGGGAAATTATTACCTACTTGATTATTCTAATACTTGATACTGGCAAATACACAAAAAGCGTGGCGCCATAATTTAAAAAAAGAAACATGTGACTTTGAATATGACTTACAATTATGATAATGAAAACTTAAACTATACCACTCAAACTATACCACTGCCGTCAAGCAACAAAACAAGAAAAATACAATCTGAAACTACTTAAATGTTAAGAGAGATGAGAGGAATAATTTGTTGAATAATATTCAAATATTCACACATCTATAATTTGTATTCCCGATAGCGTTTTAATACATAAAATACATGCCAAGTTATCATAATAAACCCATTTACTATTTAACTGCTGAATACTGGTCTCCCCTCAGAGAAATACTAAAGTAAGAGTAAGTAGATTTTAAACAATATTGACATCCTTTAGAAGAGCTGACCAGTCTCGAAGGTCAGTCCCAACTGAGGAAACCTATTTGCTCTAACCCTCGTCCAGTATAACCACAGACTAAGTATAAACTAAGTTATTTCTTAACAGGACATAACTTGTGTAATTTGCAGCTAAGTTCATAAGTGACCTGGGACCAACTCGTATTTGAATAAGGAGATTAACTATACATATACAAATTGTTCATCGCTGGCTCCTGTACGTACAACTTAAATTAAATTATGTAAGTAATAATTCTAGCTGTTTCCTTCCAGTATAATCAAACGCGGCTGAACATCAGTACATTACACGAAATGACAGCCATCAGACTTTATTTTGAATTGTTGTTGAATCGCTTAATTCCAGCTTTGATTGAGCTCCCTTAATTATGGTTGAGCTACACGATGACTGATGCATGCTTACCGTCAGTTAGGACTGGTCTACTCAAAGCTGCTATGGTTCTTTCCTCAAAAGGCCATTTCAGACATTGCCCTGCATTGTTCCACTCACATTATTTGCATTATTTTATGTCTGGACTTTAAAAGAGACCATGATTAGAGAATCATGGTCTCTTTTAAAGTCCAGACGACCTCTGTGAAGAAACACCGAAACAAACTCCTCTGAGTTTGTTTCGGTGTTTCTTCAGTCAGTTAGGAAAATAAATAGGAAAGCACTGAAAGAATTTTTCAAATCGGACCAGTAGTTCCTGAGATTAGCGCGTTCAAGTAAACAAACAAACAAACAAACTCTTCAGCTTTATATATTAGTATAGAGTATAGATGTGAGCGAAGCCATGGGGAAAAGATAGTATTATATTATAATTATATAATTTCATCCCAAGCGGCTTCTTCGTTGTAGCAATTGATTGAAATATTTTTGTAGTTTTATTTTTAAGGTCTGTCTGAAAAGTTAACAAATCTATCACCTGACTTTGAAACACCTTGCCACCTTAATTAATGAATACGACCCAGTTGCTCAAGTATTTACACGCAATACGAGTCAACGAAAAAACTTTCGATGTTGTTACTAGTTTGTATCGAATTTATTTAATTTCTAAGAAAATTAAAAAAGAAACTTACTGAACAAGCAATTTATGTTACCGATATTTTTTTAATGAAATGAAATCCGATGTAACTAAAATTCTGTGTAGGTACACCAATCATTTTCAATAAACCTAGTGTCGCTGATATTATTTGAAAGTAACTGTATACCTCTGTCTTGCCCTTTGGGAGTAAGTATTAGGCGTGATAGCTGGACTTTAAAAGAGACTATGATTCTCTGAGTATGTTTCGGTGTATCTTCTGAGACGTCGTTAGTTAGGAAATACCGGCGCCATCTAGTTATAAAAATGTAAAACATTGACTTGTGTGTCTTTGTGTCTTTAAAATATCTATTTACAGAAATAAATATCATTTATATTTATGCTGCCTTGTTAAATCTAAACGAATATTATAAAATGGAAAGATTTGATTATTTGTTTGCTTTGAATAGGCTCTGAAACTACTAGACCGATTTGAAAAATTATTTCATCATTAGAATCCTACAATATCCAAGATGAACATAGACTATAGAATGTGTTAAAATTTTTAATTTTGTAAAATACCCGTGCAAAGCCGCTATTAAAAATAAATAATAATTAACTGCCTCGTTAGTTGAAAGCACGATTGCTATGGTAAAGGCCGTAAAAACTGTTCGATTTCCAGATGGAGCTAAGTGTTAATGAGCTTTTTATGAAATTCTCAATAGCACTTCGGTATTTGGATTTTGGCTCGCCCTCTATTAAATAGAACATTAACATACCAGATAACTACGAGTATACCTGAGTACATCACTGTTCGTTACGTAGATACAATAAAGCTACCCTAATCTTTGAAAATGGAACATTACGTACAAAATCCTATGTTATAAACGTAGGAATATTAATGATACACCCTGCATATCAAGCTGTATAATGCCAGTATAAGCTGACCCCGCATTGCACATGCTTTCGATTCAATGAGAGGTCAGCTAATATTTAAATGTATAGTGTAGTACCTTTATCCCACACTACGTTATAAATGTGAACCCCTTTAATGAAACCGTAGGTGTCAGCTCTTCGTACAAATTGATGAATTTCTAGGGAAAATTTCAATTTTATGTCATTCAAATTTCACCCTTGCGGTTAGCTTGTGTTATCTCGGTCGATGCATGGAAGACCCGTGTTAAACGTTTTAATTTGAGTAGTGCTATTACAGCCTTTACGGTTCCTTACTCGAGTGGCGAAAACGGAGAAGGGTTCTGTCTCTTCAGCCTAGCCATTAAATCCAAGGCATATCATGTGTGTATTTTTATTACTACACAAAGACAAAGTAATATAAGATTGAAAGGTGACATAACACTATGACTCTCCGGGATGTTAGTTTAAAGAACAATGGGAATATCTTAGTTGATATAAATTCGAGCGTCTATAAATGTCAAATATACGAAACAATTTCCTTAAATTATCTACGTTTTTACAAATTATCATATTAATATTTAAAGATATAACCTACAACTGCCTAAATAGCCAAGTGGTCCGGACCGCGACTGCTACGCTAGAGGTCCTGGGTTCGATTCCCATTCGAGCAGTGTTATTGGGTTTGTCTATGAAATTCCCAGTAGCAGCTCGGAGTTAGGAATTCGTGCCCGGTTAATGGCAATAGGCTCGCCCCCTATTACATGGGACCTAAACATACCGGCGAACTGTGGGTGTACATTAGTACGCCTCTGCCTAACCCTTCGGGGAATACAGGCGTGATGGTATGTTATGTTATAACCTACAAAAGTTCATGACTGAATATCTATTAATCTCGGCTTTCTCTAAAAACAATTCTTGCACAAATTAGCTCAGAAGAGGACTGAATCAAACAAGATATTTTTCATTGAAAGACGTAGGTATTTTATCTCAACTAAAACAATGTATGGGCGGCTGCCATTGTTCTTTACTAGTATTTTAGAATTAAAATTTGCTTACGTTAAAGATAGCCTAGTGATATGACCATAGGACTGCGAAGTCAAAGGTCTCGAGTTCGCACCCAAGATTTTTTTTTCAAATTCATGTCTGTATAAATAGTTAATTGTGACGCGCTTAAACGGTGAAGGAAAACACGGTGACAAAAACCTGCATGCATATGAGATTTTCTCGAAATTAGTCCGTCCGTTCGAGAAGAATTACTAGCGCACTTTGCGCAATTTATACGCCAGGACTAAACGTATGGTGTCTGCGTGTGTGTTTCTGCGTGTGTGTATGTCTGCGCGCGAGTTTGTGTGTGTGCGTGGTTTTTATGTGTGTGTGTGTGTGATTGCGTTGTTTAGGCTACATATAAGTAGCTGGTTGTATTAAATCTTTTGTGTCTTCCTTATAATATGTATCAATATCATCTAACATTCCAATAGCGCTTACTATCGCTGTTCTCAGGCAATAAACACGTTCGATTTTATTATGCGTCGTCTGCACTACGACCATTTTAAACGCAATTTTATTGCCAGTATCAAAATGACGTAAATTCTGTGAATTGCCATCCAGGAAAGCAATTACTAGGAGATATATTAGATTCAACTGCGGGGACCGAAAAAGACCGACATGTGTGTTTTTTGATCAAATCCATTACTGTCCTTGAGTTAGTTTTACCAGAAGTACGCAAGAGTATCCGAGATCCGTGGTGGTTATTCCTAAAACCAGTTAATTTCGCTTATCTCATGCGTACCGTAAATCGTAATAAGCTGTACCACTCCCAAACTGGCAAACTATGGGGATGTAAACCTACCTAACCCTTCAGGGAATACGGATAACATAACATGTTAATTTTTCTTTGTTACGCAGACATTGATAGCGTTAATTATAAAGTTTTTTTTTTAAATTATGTGTACCGTTTTCTTTTGCAAAATAGAAAAACCAGTACTTTTAAAGTGAAATTAACATAACCGGTTCTGTAAAAAGTAGGTACCTTTTCTAGAAAGCTTGCTACTTTTAACTTATAAAAATTCCTGTGTGCTTTTTTAAACTAAAAATGCAGCTTACCCACTATGCAGCTGTCTAAGCTATTCTACAGCACTTCCCATTCAAACAAACGTGCGGCCAGTGTAGTACGGTTTCAAAGAACAACGATTTAAACAAAGAGGTACCGATTGCATGCAGATTCTTTTTGAAATCCAACAAATTCTTTTTTGTTTTGCAATTGGATTGGGACAGAAGCTCGCCCAAGGCATTGTGCGAATGACAGTTCATTCATTTCCTTGATTCCTATCTCCCTACGTCACACGAGTAAAGGGAATTAGCATATTTAGGTCTCATTTCAATGGAATAATACTTAGTATGGACTTATTTTCGGACTGGATTTTTTTGTCGTAAACCTGCCGGATCGGGAATTCCATGATTCGATTCTAAAGCCAAACTAAATTTTATTGGGTTTTCATATAAAATGCTTTGTAGAAGACTATCTCTAATCTGTGGTAGCAGCAATCTCGGTTGAGACTAGGGATACATAAACGCCATCGGAGCTGAATATACCGTGTAAAAAAATACAGAATTGATTATGACAAGATGTTTAGTTTACAATTGCAATTGTAGTAAGTGGCGGTTTCTAGTTTCTGCAATCCCTATGCGGGAAAAGCATGAGTAGGTATGTATACAAAGAATTGATAGATAACGTCCTGTTGAATCGCGTCATAACTGATGGATAGACGATTCATACCTGACGGATAGAATTACCAAGCGAGGCAGCCATGCTATCAATCATTATTCTAAAGGGTTGCCAGATAAATGAACATAATTATTAATCTGCAGCAGTAAAATAAAACACTTGGCATCCAGAGTAGATACGCTTTACATTCCAATTTTATTTTAGGACTCGTACATAATTAATTAAACCTTTGTGAGACAACCCGTGTGAGCACGTATATTTTAATTAGTCAACACTGTCTTCTTTAGCGCGCTTCTAACTGTTTTGACAACGGAGTCTCCTATAAAGGTTTACGCTCAACACATCGTATCATTCATTTTTTTCAACAGGAATGGTCTTATTCTTCTAGAGCAGCCATTAGAAACTTTAAAAGCCTTGAAAATGGGAGTAAACAGACTTTTTTAGCTATGGCTACGTGCGAGTGATGTCCATTGTATTGCTAGCATTCATAGGATAACATACCATCACGCCTGTATTCCCCGAAGGGTTAGAAAGAAGAAAATGGTTTATTCAGCACAATTTTACCTTAAATACTACTATCTATAATTACTTATACTGTGATATAAATTGCGCTGAAACGGCGCTGGTTCAGCATATGCCAGACGGAGTGCCTGGCACTGGTTTTCAACCAGACCTACAATGACGACCGGATGGTAAACCAGGTTAGGCAGAAGCGTACATAATGTACACCCATAGTTCGCCGGTATGTTTAGGTCCCATCTAATAGATTCCTAACTCCGAGCTGCTACTGGGAATTTCATTGAAAAGCCCAATAACACTTTGCTCGACCTGGAAATCGAACCCAGGACCTCCAGCGTAGTAGTCGCGCTCAGGACCACTTGGCTAATGAGGCAGTTCATAGGGTATAATTATCATTAGTTATTTGTTAAATTTTCCATATAGTGTCCAAAAATCGTCAACCTATAAAATAATGATTGTACCAATAATTTATAACAAACCTTACATATTATAATTATCTTGATGATGAAAGGGTAGGCCACGTTAGTAGAAAATCCTATAAGAATATGATAAAGGTACGCTGTAGTAGACGGCCTATATTACCTTATATCTTACATCCATTCATTATTAAAATGTAATCTTACATTATTCTTATCTAAATGTCTACAGTAAAAGCCTGTCGCTCCCGACGTTTTAAGATTGTATTATTAGTACAGATATTTTGTTCGAAAAAACAAGTTACCTGGAAAGTCTGCCGGGAGTTTTGAATATGAATAATTTTATGCAACTTTTCCACCTCGCACCTCATATCCATTACCACCATATCTTTGCCACTCGCACTGCCGTACCGGATAAATGGCGCCTAATGACTGACTCATTTTACATTTTTGAACAGAACATTTCTACAATTCATGTAGTTATTTTTTTGTATTGAATTGTCTCCTTAAATAGACCAACACCTCGCAATGTACAGTCTACAAAATAATTATCTTCAATAATTAATAATTGCACTGCGTTTTGACATAATATTACGCGATATTAAATTACATAATCTTTGTTAAATCAAAAATGACGTTATCTGCATACCTAACTCTTTTGTTGACTTTACCTACCCTGACAGCGTGTGTATATGTTACAGTCAAAACTCATAACTAGTCAAAACCACTTGAAAATCAGTCGAAAGTGTTTTTAACTAAGGACGTTGGTAAAAAAACTTTTAACTGCATAATATTCTACATTTCGGTTCTGGCATAGTTCAGTTTGGCCACAGTTCTAACCTAACCTAACCAATATAAACATGTTTCATGTTATCATCAAAACAAATTTTGACTGATTTCAGTCAAAAGTTTAACTGAGGACGTAGGTCAAAAGTACTTTTAACTGCAAAAAACAGTCAGAAGTGGTTTTGACTGGTTATGAATTTTGACTGTAACAAATAAACAAAACAGTTTTGGCCGACTCTCAACACTCCCTTCGTTTGCCGAGGCCCTAAAATGTAATCATTTTTAATTCTCTTTCAAGGTGTACCAAGCTTGCAGCTAAATTATTTTTCTGGCTGTGTCAGGATTTAGAGAGACTCATTAGCGAAAGGATTAGTGTTTTCCTCAAAATTATTTTGTTGTTTTTGCAAGGAAGAAATATTTACGCTGGCTACCGGGAAAATATAGAAGGTAATTCAGAAAAGAAGCTGCATTTTTTATGAATCTATAATAAATAGATACCGTAATAAGTACTTATATTTTATTAATTCTTAAACAATTAATATGTCGATTCAGTAAATGAACAATTACTACAAAATTATTACATACTCCTCTTTTGAGTTTGGTTGGTTGTCAATTCAAAGGTATATATATTTTTAAACTGCTTTAGTAATAATCACTGTATCATGCGGGAATTTGCAAACATATAACTAACACTTAGGTACTAAGCAGGCGCGATACAAATCTCTGGGGACACAAATATTTATTCACACAAATATTTATTTCTGTTAGGAATGGAACCCATAACACTTGGTACAATGGTCCAGGGGACCAACAAACGCTAGACTGAACTTACAGTCTAATTCTAAAAGGTCGAAGTCTAATTATCTATAAACTAATATATAAAGCTGAAGAGTTTGTTTGTTTGTTTACTTGAACGCGCTAATCTCAGGAACTACAGGTCCGATTTGAAAAATTCTATCAGTGCTAGATAGCCCATTTATTGAGGAAGGCTATAGGCTATATATCATCACGCCACGCGGACGAAGTCACCGGAAGAAGCTAGTCATATTATATGTTTGCTTTCTATGAGACAAAACCAGATTATCCATGATCTTATTTCCCCTTGCCCTTTCTACTATCGGAACACCAGAAGCACAAAAAGCGATATCGATTCATGGTGGACATTAAACTAACTAAACTAACGAAATGTTTTAAGTCCACTTTAATCATGCGTACCGCTGATACGTGGAATGCGCTTCCCGAGTGGGTCTTCCCCGATAGATATAATCTGGGTGTCTTTAAATCACGAGTGGATTGGTTTCTTCTATGCAAGCGCGTTCCCTTCGTAGATCGCAGTATCACTTAACTTCAGGTGGAACTGGCGGTCAAACACAAACATATCAAGACTACCTAAAAAAAGATTAAAACGCATTCAAATCTATTAAAAACATTAGATACTTAATGAAAAATATTTTCTTATTAGGTAACCGCATGGATTGACTTTCAATAATATAAAAGCATATTAGTTTTTCACTTTAACCAAAACCAATATCTCAGACACAACACGTAAAAAGACGCTTCAGAAACAAGAAACCCTTAATTAGAACTAAACTCTCTGGTGTCGAAAGTAATGAAACTAGCAACTCAAATACTTAATTAGCCACCTAAGTCCGGCAGACTAAAATGGCTAATTAACTATTCGAGAATATAAATAACAAGTGGGCTCAGAAAGGTCCAGTTTCCAGAATTTAATTAGATCCAACTTTACAAGTTGATTAATTAATGTATAAAGGAAAGAATTCCTTTGTAAAGTAGAAACTACTAATCGGATGCTGATGATATTATACATCTATACAAATCGCATTATTAGTATGGTGGTTACGACCAGCACAACTGCTACCCTAGAAGTTTTGGGTTTGATCTAGTATTTCTCATTGAAATATTCCCGAAAGCCTTCGGAAAGTTAAATTGTCATCCGTAACTGGAGATCTTTTACGAAATTGGCGATCCGTCGGAACAGGGTAGCGGGGTATCTAATTAAAACCATAACTTTCTAAAACACAACCAACTAAGAAGCTCCTGTAACAACATTTCCCACATGCTGTAAAATATGGACAAAAATTTCATCCGAATTTCTGTACACTTTGTAGTGGTAGCATAACAAACAACGCCGAATTTCGTTTAAAACTGAGATAAAAGGGACCGAATTGGGAACCTTTTGTAGGGCTAAAATAAACTGCGTAATAAGAAATGTTTATGCATCGTTTTGTCCTCTTAAAATACTGTTTGTTTCTTTTGAATTTGGAATTCTTGGTACCCGTACTGATTTACTAGACACAGCTCGCCAATATACTTAGAGCTTTTACCAGATAAACTAACAAAACTTTTAACTAACTAAGCGTTGGTAGCCTACTGGCTAGGGCATCGGACTTGCGATAATGTGGTTGACGGTTCGAACCCCACCCATTGCACTACCGACGTGAACCCACTCGTAACACAAGCAATCTAGCTTAGCACGAGGGGTTAACAAGAATACTAATAATGTGCGACCCGCATTGCTAGTAAGCTTTTTTTTTTAAAGAAAAAAAGAAGAAAAACTAATCATTGTCTTATTAACCTGGTGGTCCTGAGCGCGACTTCTACGCTAGAGGTCTTGGGTTCGATTCCCAGTTCGAGCAAAGTGTTATTGGGTTTTTCTATGAAATTCGTATTAGCAGCTCGGAGTTTGGAATTTGTACACGATTAATGGCAATAGGCTCACCCCTATTACACCCAACCTGTGAGAACTGTAGTACATACATAAGTACGCCTCTGCCTAACCTTTCGGGGAATACAGGCATGATATGTTTACCAAGCATTTAATAGTCAGTGTTTGAAGGTTTCATAATATTCACTTTCATATAAAAATATTCACCCTCATCGACTAACGTCTAAAAATATATTATAGTTTCATCCTAAACGTCCCAAACCGTCGTAAGCGTATCGAAGCATTTTCTTCTCTCCAGTATAAAGAACCCAAGCTCAGATAGATCAGATAAATACCAATTTGCTGTAAACCCTCTCATTATTTTTCGTAAAATATATTTTTCTAGGTTTCTAGCCGATATTTTATAGGTTATGAAGCAATATGTGTCACTTTTTTACTATAGCAAAAGGATTTTTTGGAAATTTCGTTCGCCTGCCGTTATAATTCGTTTTTTGACACTTTTTCAAGATAAAATTGGATTCTCATCTTTATTGCGATAAAATAAATTGGGTATATTGGTTTTATTGTGATAAATTTATATATATGTATATTGTAATGATATTACAAAGAAATATAGTGTGTAACTGCCTCAATAGCCAAGTGGTCCTGACCGCGACTGCTACGCTAGAGGTCGAGCAAAGTATTATTGGGTTTTTCTATGAAATTCCCAATAGCAGCTCGGAGTTAGGAATTTGTGCCCGGTTAATGGCAATAGGCTCGCCCCCTATTACATGGGACCTAAACATACCGGCGAACTGTGGGTGTACATTAGTACGCCTCTGCCTAACCCTTCGGGGAATACAGGCGTGATGGTATGTTATGTTATAGTGTGTAACCCATGATGTAAAAAATACAGTGCTAAATATTTATTGTTCTCATGTTTTGGTCCATAGCGCCCTTTGTTAAATGAATGATACTTTTTACCAACTGAAAGAGAGGGAGAGATGGAAGAGTAACCAATAATATAAACTTACAAATATTTATCATCATTAAAATCACCTGGTATTAAATATCTTACTTATTTTTTTTGTGATTTTTTTGCATTTTTTATGCAAATTTTATAAAGTTATTTAGTGAAGGAAAAATTAAGTTCAGAATGTGAAGGCAAATTTCGACATGGCAGGTGGGACTCGCGGTGGCTTAGTGGTCATAGCGTCTGGCGTACCTAGCCAGAAGACGCAGGTTCGAATCCTGCCTGCGAGTCGAATTTTCCTTCACTAAATAACTTTATCCTACTTATCTCACGTTATCCGTTTAAAAGCATTACTCTGTTTAATTGATTTGCATAGAATCAAGACTGTATTCCTCGAAGGGTTAGACAGAGTTGTACTATTGTAGGTACGTGGTATTAGGAATAATAGGGGGCGAGCCTACTGTTGCTAACCGGACACAAATTCAATTACCTGCTGTTACTAAGAATCTACACTAATATATAAAGCTGAAGAGTTTGTTTGTTTGCTTGAACGCGCTAATCTCAGGAACTACTGGACCGATTTGAAAAATTCTTTCAGTGTTAGATAGCCCATTTATTGAGGAAGGCTATAGGCTATATATCATCACGCTACGCGGAAGAAGTCGCGGGCAGAAGCGAGTGTTTTAGATAAAAAAAAACAATACAATTTTAGGTTGAGAAATTCGACAAAAACTATTGACAACCATTAATTACAACAAAAGCAGTCATTTATTTTTACTGAATTACTAGGATTCTTATCGATTTTGTGAGATATTGTATGCGTGGGAGAGCAATGCTTCGGCACGAATGGGCCGGCTCGACTGGAATGATACTTTGGCCTCACAGAAAACCAGCGTGAAACAACATTTGTGTGCCGAGTGAGCGAGGATACACACCATTTTAAAAGGCGGGCAGCACACTTGCGACTTCTTTGGTGTTACGGCTGTCTATGGGCGGCGGTAATCGTTTACCATCAAGTGATACGTATGCTCGTATGCCTCCCTACCCCATAAAAAAATGACCTGGCCAATGGGCCAGGAGGAGGAGGAGGAGGTCCTTCGTAATGACGAAGGACCTCCTTTATCTCTATTCTATACTGGCGACAGAATAAGGTGAACACTTCGAGTTACTAATTAGCAATTAGTTATAAAAGATTGCCCTGGATCACGCGTGAGTAGCAAGTCTAACGTAGGCTCTTTTAGTACGCCCCAGAAAACCTCTTATTTTACAAGATAAGTAAAAGCTTAGAAACAAGATATATTCGGGGTAATTTTTTGTGGGATTTGGGGCGTTGGTATAAATAAAAAAGCGCCGATGTCGAAAAAGATTAAGATTGGCAGATAAAGGCAATACCAGCCTTGAGATCGATTCATGTAATGCCAAAATCCTTAGTAAAATATTACTATAGGTTTTCTTGAAAAAATGTAGATCGAACTAAGATATTTCAGATTTATATTAACTTCTAAGATCGTTACAAGAAAATATTAAACCGCTTGTTGTGTTATCCTTAAATGTTATTTTTATGTAAATAAATCTATACCTACTAATATATAAAGCTGAAAAGTTTGTTTGTTTGTTTACTTGAACGCGCTAATCTCAGGAACTACTGGTCCGATTTGAAAAATTCTTTCAGTGTTAGATAGCCCATTTATTGAGGAAGGCTATAGGCTATATATCATCACGCTACGTGGACGAAGTTGAGGGCAGAAGCTAGTATTAAATAAACCGGTTCCATCAAAAAAAAAAAAATATCGTAAATATAACCAATACTCACAACCCTCTTAACTGTTAAAAAATATGAGATCTCAGTGAGAGAAAATAAGAAATAAAGATTAGACGCTTCACAAATCTTAGAGAAAGCAAAACAATAATAAAATAGTGGCTAGTTTTTAGATGAGCCTATATAGACATTAGACAGACTTCATCACCATTATCAATCAGAAAAGGCTAGCCGTTACATAGCTATGTTGGGTAAAACGTTTTTTTTTTAAATTTGTCACTATTAATATGACTCTTTGTTCCGTGTGTCCTTTCCATATTTATCAATACTAAATTAATATTATAAACGCGAAAGTAAGTCTGTTTGTAACGTTTTTACTTTAAACCGCTGAATTTTTTTTGATGAATGTTGGTATAGAGATTGATTGAATATCGGAAAGTAAAGTCAAAGTACATACTTAGGAATTGCAAGCATTTAGGATAAAAACAGTTACACATCCCTACATAAAAAATAGACTAATTAAATATTCATTAAAACCTATTTATTTATAACTAGCTTCTGCCCGCGACTTCGTCCGCGTAGCGTGATGAGATATAGCCTATAGCCTTCCTCAATAAATGGGCTATCTAACACTGAAAGAATTTTTCAAATCGGTCCAGTTGTTCCTGAGATTAGCGCGTTCAAGCAAACAAACTCTTCAGCTTTATATATTAGTATAGATATTGCCAAGTACTAATTAGGAATAGTTTCTTTAAACTTATCTTTGAAGTAAGATAGTGATTAACTACGTTGTCAAAGTTGGTTATAAGTTAAACGAATGGGATGAAAGTGCGTATAGCTTAAGCTAAGATAAATTTCTTCATTTTAGAACTTAACTAAGCTTATACATCAGCTTGTAATTAAAATTTTACTAGACTAATTAACTATCTCATTAGGTAGTCTAGTAGAAAATGCGAGTGCTATGTTAGAGGATCTAAGTTCGATCGTCAGGTCGAGCAAAATCCTGGTGAGGGACAATGTTTTAAAACGTTGCCCCACACTAGGAATTTCTCCTGCATCGTGGGTAATTTTACATGTAAAAATTCTCACATATACAAACACCCAGACCCCGAACAACCACTTGTAGATTATACAAATATTTGCTCCGTGTGGGGATCGAACTCAAAACACGTGACGCTGAAACCGATCTCTCAGCCGCTACACCAAACGTGTCGTCATTGGGTTTTTCTGTGAAATTCTCAGTAGCAACTTAGGGTTTAAATCTGTGTCAAATTAATGGTAATAGGCTGGTCATCAATTGTAGGTTACATAGGTATACCTTTGCTTAAATTTTAAAGCTATAACATTTTTAATTTACTTGACTATCAAATCTAAAAACAAAACCACACGGACGACGAAACGGACGGACGAAAAGCAACACCAATTCATGGTGGATATTCCAAAAATCGCGTTAAGTCCACTTTCATCCCGCCGAAATATTTAATGTTCTTCCCGAATGGGTCTTCCCCGATAGATATAATCTGGGTGTCTTTAAATCACGAGTGAATCGGTTTCATCTAGGCAAGCGCGCTCCATCTTAGATCGCAGTGTCGCTTAACATGAGACAAACTAACTGTATAGCATAAGTCTTTTTTATTATAATTAAAATATATGTCCCACTGCTGGGCACGGGTCTCCTCTCACAATGAGAGGGATAAGGCTATATAGTCCACCACGCTAGCCTAATGCGGGTTGGTAGACTTCACTGCACGCCGTCGAGATAATCTCTCAGGCGTGCAGGTCTCCTCACGTCAGTCAGCTTCAGTCCAATGGTCATATCGCAAGGCTATCACGGTATAAGCCTATCTATACTTATAATAAAATTGTAACGGGCCGATGTCTGTACATTAAAGATATTGAAGAAAAACTGATATGATTTATTAGTCAGGAATAAAAAAAGAACACCACTGACAATAACTAATTAAGTAATCAAATCTACCACGCATTTCCCCGAAGGGTTAGACAAACGTGTCCACGAATCACCTTAAAGAAAAAATATCAAAAATTAACAGTACTTATCTTAAGCGTAAGTTTAAGTTCAAATGTTTTTTTTTTTTTCAAATAAGCTATAGTTGCGTGGTTCCAAAAGGTTTCAAAAGAATCCAGCAAGAAACTCCATGGTTTTAAAATAATTTATGTTACAATCTTCACTAGTACATACAATATTGCGATATAAAGATATGTGGGCGTTGAAGAATATTCAAGCGGAGTCGACAATAGCTATAATAGCTTAGCATGGTTCCCCTAGATCACTGGGTCACAGGAGTCCTTTAATTGGCCCGGCACGCCGAAGAATCTTTTAGCAGCGCTAACAACCGACAATAAATCACAGAGGCTCGGTGAACATAACACGTCGGAGTATAATTCTACACGGGCCCCACCTTTATGGCCGTTATTATGATTCTTGGTCACGTTCCGATCTCATTTTTATGAAATGGCGCTGTGTTTATGTGATACGAGTTTTGTATATCTTATTATGATAGGTACCTACTGTATTTCGATGATTATGTAAAAATGAAAATGTGTTTTATTATTTATATTTGACTAAGATGACAAATAAAGGCTGTTTTTATGGAATAGGGGGGCAAACGTGCAGACGGATCACTTGATGGTAAGCGATAACCGCCGCCCATGGACACCCGCAACATCAGAGGAGTCACAAGTGCGTTGCCCGCCTTTTAAATGGGTGTGGGCCTCCGGTAACCTCACTAACTCGGCGAAACACAACGCAAGCGTTGTTTCACGCCGGTTTTCTGTGAGGCCGTGGTATCACTCCGGTTGAGCCGGCCCATTCGTGCCGAAGCATGGCTCTCCCAAGGGAAGGCTGGCTGTTGACTGCAACTCATAAATATAGATAGACTATAGACGACGCTAATATTGTTACATATTTGTATACGTACACATACGTACACTCTTAATACATTTGTAGCTTTTTAAAAGTTAACTGAATCGCCTTGTAGGTTCTAGTTATGCATATTATCATTGCTTGTGCAGGCAGGTTCACTGTTTTAAAATTGTCATTTATACTACAAGAAAGGAGGCTTGCTAAAATTATAAATACTGCTTGAAAATAATAACATGTGCGCCAGCTGATAGTAGCAATGAATAAATTATTAAGTACCCCAAACAATGATTTGAAATCTTGTATAACGCCTTAGTGACTTAACAGACAGAAATGTGTTTGCTGGGGAGTTTGTTGCGCCGCTTCTTCTTCCCAGCGAAAACACTAGGAAGCGGTGAAGAGCGGGCGTTTTGGGGGCTGTCTATAATGTAAAAATGACGTTCAAAAAGTACTACCTAGTAGTCTATATTGAATAAATGATTTTGACTTTGACTTTGACTTTACTTACCATCAGGCAGGCGTATTCCCTGAAGGATTTGGCAAAGATGTAATAATGTACACATGTAAGAGGCGAGTGTATTGCCATTAATCTGGGACAAATCTTTGAGGTCGCTAAAAATTTCATAGACCTCAAATTACACTTTGCTCAACCTCAGACTCGAAGCCAGGATGTCCTGTATGTATATAGAACATAAATGAGGTAGGCAAATTTTTTAAATGTAGGCAATACGTAGATAATAATTATGTTCTACATGCTCGACTATATACGAATGCAACTCTGCTTAATTCTCTGGGTCATAGGCGTGATGAGGCCAAAATACTGTTATGACATTAATTTTGACAAAGTTCATAAGCTATTACACTCGTTTTAACAACAGTTAAGTAAAAACTTTCTGACCTAGTGCCGAAGTTGCCGACAAAAACTGAAAGCTTCAACAGATGTCACTTTATGTAAAACTTTCGTCACATTTTTACTGAAAATTTTGCTTTTTTTAGTAATTTGTGTTTTTAGGTTAACTTTGCCAGTACCTACCCCGTTGAACACAATATCAATTTTATTTTTTTGTTGCCTTTGAAGGATAACATTTTCAGAGATTTTCTCGACGGCGTGTGGACTCTTCCAGTCCGCATAACGCTAGCGTAATGGACTATAGCCTTATCCATCTCGTTTTGAGAAGAGAGCAGAAGACGATTTCTTAGCTACAACAATAATTGTTCCAAGATTTTTCCGGCACATCATCATCATCATCATTTTTACCCTTATCCTTATTTTCTTTTCCTCACCGCAGTTTATGTTTTTCAAAATATTTATCTCTATCAACGTGGTTCTAGCCGGACAGTTGCATTTACACGGAATTTCTTTAAAAAAAAAATTGGTCCTTTTAGTGGACCTGAACCAGCGGCTTGTTTGTTACGCTGCCTTTTAAGCCATATAATATTTTCTTTGGTCTCACCTTTCCCGTATATCCGATATTTATCTAATTATATCATCAATTAACAACCGAACAAATTTTGAAACCAGAGATTGGATCAAGTACTGAAAAATTCGCCTTCGTAGAATCCATTAAAGGTAGATGGCATTTTCCCTCGTTTTATAGCCTTAGGGTGGAAATTAAGATAATTAGCGAGTACAAGGAGCTATAAACGTGAGAGTGCCTGATTATCTTCTGCAAAACATTCTTGTCTGGTTGTTCGCAGAGTTTATTTTATAAGCTTCTAATTGCAGCACGTAGCCGTCAAAGTCTTAAGAAATAATAAAGAGTAAATACATACTACATTCACGCCTTTCTCTTATAGGGTTAGGCAGAAACTTTAGACCGCCATGTATCATGTGTCTTAAATCAGCAGAGTACCTATACTGGTTTTAAATCAATATAATTATACCACTTTGTACGATTTTTGTCGCTGTGTATTGACATTATTTAATTTCCGACGTTTCACATATTAAAATTACTAACAACTTACCTTATTTTTTTTTATTATTAGCGATCCATTCACGCAGAACGAGGTCACCGTATCCTTGACATTGCAGTTTTCGGCTTGCATTTTGCACGAGATAAAATCCATAAATAGTAAGTTTTATTTTAATAAGATAAGATAAGATAAGATAAAAATTTATTCAATCCTTTGTGAAAACCTTACTGTTAGCACTAAGTTATAATACCTACCCAATGTATGGGTAGGTATTATAACTTAGTGCTAACAGTAAGGTTTTCATGTAACATAATTCAAACAAATCTTAAAATTATTTATTTGGGCCAGAGTTGCAACTTACTCATGTATATACATAAATCAAATGTGTGAATGCGTTATTTCTGGGTTGTGTAGCTTAATAAGTAATAATAAGGATCACGAACAAAGGATGAAGACAAAATTAGTGATGATAAAATAAAATAAAGGAATAGTGTGTCAGTGCGTACGCGTGTGTGTGTGTGTGTGTGTGTGTGCGGTGAGTGTGTGAGTAAATTAAATGAATAGATCCTCGGTCTCGTCGTATGACAATGATAGAAGCCATTTTTTTACGAGTCTTTTGCACTTGGAAATCATGACGTGTTTTATATCACAATGTTTGTAGACTTTATTGTATATGTAAGGATGTAAATAATCAGGACAGCGTCTTGCTAGGAGAGAGTTTGCTGTAGGCAGCGGAATTTTGAAAATGCGCTTTGAGTTTATTAAGTTATAATCCGCTCTTTTTCTTAAGTTTTTGTGAGAGATCAAGGTAGCAGCGAGGATGAAGAGTTGTCGAACTCGTAGGACCGGGAAGTCGTTGTAGAGTGAGTCAGTGGGGTACCGGAACGGCTTCTTAAGTAATACTTTAATGACAGCCCTTTGTGATCTTTCGATTTCTATAAAAGCAGATTTCCCGGCGCCACCCCAGACAGAGATACCATATTGGAGGACAGATTGGCAGAGGCCTAGGTATACGGTGCGGAGAATCTGAATAGGAGAGCAATCACGAAGTTTTTTCATCACGTTGATAATTTTTCTTACTCGACCGGATAGGGAGTGTATATGCGGCTTGAAAGATAAATTTTCGTCTAAAGTAATACCTAAATATCTGATGGAGGGGGAGCGGTCAATAGGAATACAAGTGCTACAATGTTTATTGTGCCTATTGGAGCAGGTATGGAAATTAAGAATCAGATGTGGTGGAGGAACCGATGCAAGGGTCTTGAAAAACGTGACAAACTTAGTTTTTTTAACATTTACAGTTAGCAGGCTACGGTCAAGAGCTTTAGCTATAATTACCAGACCATCCTCTGCCAGATTGTATACACGATCCCAAGTTTCTGCATGGAAGATGATGACTGTATCGCCTGCATAAGCAATCATTTCAGCATTAGGAATAGAGAGATTTAGTATATCGTTCATGTAAATTAAGAACAGAGTCGGACCAAGTGTACTTCCTTGCGGTATTCCAAACGTGATAGGATTGGGGTCACTGGAATATTCGCCTATTTTGATGAATTGGCTTCGGTTAGAAAGATAGCTTGTAAACCAGTCAAGCGGGGTGCCTCTTACGCCAATAGCCTCTAGCTTTTTCAACAGAAGATCGGTCGAAATGGTATCAAAGGCCTTAGCCAAATCAAGAAATACCGCTAAGGTATGTTCCCCTTTTTCAGTATAGGACGACACATAGTTTGCAAGGAGGATGGCTGCATCTTCGGTTGACCTACCTCTTCTGAAACCAAATTGCCTATTGGATATTATATTATATTTATCAAGGAAATTAACAAGACGATTGTTCACAATTTTTTCAAGAAGTTTAGATAGTATACAAAGTAGCGCGATTGGCCGGTAGTTATCTGGAGTATCCATGGCTCCACTTTTGTGTATTGGGCTGACTGCTGCGATCTTCCATCGGTCAGGGAAGGTTCCAGTGTTTATGCTTAAGTTAAATATGTGTGTGAGTGGTTCTAAGAGTGTGTTTGTGAGTTTAGTAATTAATCGTGAGGTGAGTCCGTCCGGTCCAGGAGAACTGTCGATCTTTAGCTGTGCAATACCTCTGGCTACTTCGTCTTTATCGATTGCATGCAGAACAAATGTGTTTGGACAAGTTTTGCTCGGACCATATTTTTTAACAAGGGAAGCTTGTGATTCAGAAAGCTTTGACAGGATTTGATCGGAGAGGTTTTTACCTAGTGACGTAAAGAAAGCGTTGCATTTGTTGAGTGATTCAGTTGGATTATGTGTGTTGGTGATTAGTTTATGTGAGACTTTATTTGGGGTATTGTTGTTGTATATAGTTTTTATGGTCTTCCAAAGTCGTTGCGGGTCATTTTTGTTTTCTTCTATTTGGCGGCTGTAGTACATTGATTTTAGTTTGTGGAGCAGATTATTACAGAAGTTTCTGTATCGGGTATAAATGAGGCATTTCATCTTATCATCAGGGAATGCACGTGAGACAAGGTGAAGCTTGTCGCGATGTCGCATGCACCTTATCAGACCCGGAGTGATCCACGGCTTAGTGGTAAATTTGCTTCGACTTGTTTTAGTTTTGTGGGTGTAATATTTTATTATAGTAGAAATGTTACTGAAAAGAGCATTTACTGCAAAATTTGTGCAGTTACTGGATAGGATGTCAGCCCAAGTTAGGTTATTTATGTCGGCAACTACGGCGTCTTCATCAATTTTATCTTTCCATCTAGATTTAGGGGATTCGGTGTTTTTTGTTTTGTGGGATGTGGCGGCCATTACTAAATCGTGATCCGTGAGTGAGCATTTACAAATAGCTCCAACAGATTCGTTTTTGGATTTAATGAAGATGTGGTCTAGACAAGCCCGCGCTCTTGTCGGCTTAGTTATTGCAGGTATAAGACCGTGTGACGCCATCATACATAGGTACTCAACAGTTTTATTATTGGCAGGATTACATATATAAATGTTTATGTCACCAGTTATACATACTGTGGCGTATTTATTGAGCTGTTTTAGGGTAGTGTCCAAAGAGTTGGTGAATGAGTCAGTGTTGTGTAATAGACGGAGTCCGGTAAATCCCTAATATGGCGGCTGTATTGTTAATAATTATTAGTAAGCTGTCTGCATCTTCTATGTTAGGTTCAATAACGGTGATTTTCAGTGTGGTTTTTGTGTAAATGATAACTCCTCCATTTTTATTAATTTGGCGGTTTGTTTTAGACCCTAAGTAACCTGGTAATTTTTCAAGTAGCGTTCCTTCGTTTAGCCAGCATTCCGTCAGGACGACGACGTCAAAATCAGTTTTAAGTCGTTTAAAAGCAGTGCAAAAGTCATCAAAATTCCGTTGATAACTTCTTATATTAAGGGAGAGTACTTTAAGGTTGTAAGTATTTAGTATCAGTTCCCTGCAATGTTCTAGATGATCGTAGCTGTGACAGTTTATTTTTATATTTTCATCAATGTCTTGAATCACGTTAAATAAAGCCATCAATGTAGTAAACAAATAATTTATAGAATATTATAATTATCAGGACTGTCACAGCATAGGCAGGGATAATAGTCAGGGTATAAGTGTAAAGTATCACATTATTGTTTAAAAATAAAGTAAAATGCGTGTTAATACAGTATAGGGATAAGGATTCCTTGCTTACCAATATATCTGCATGTGTATATGTGAATATGTTATTGTGAAAATGTGTGTATCCATAAGAAGGAGTGATTTGTAGTATTGTAGCGTTGAGTGTAGTTAGAGTGTGTGAATCATAAAAGCATTGTAATAATATGTGACATTCTAGTAATAAAAATATACGTGAAAGTAAAATAACATTATAGAATTTAAGAGAATAAAAAGATAATAAGAAAATGTAAAAATTGTTTGTTACGGCGTACGAATCTGACAGCAATTAGACGGGGGGAGCTTTCGTCGTTAGTAGACTGCTGGCGGCGGGGACCAACTCTCGATGTGAAATCTAAGTCTTGCTCCTCTAAAGATACACCTATTTTGTGAGCCATAACTTGAATAATGTGTTGCGGGTTTTCATTTTTGAACTCATTAATCCCAGAGATCTCTAACTCATTTCTTAGGTACGCCTGCGAATTAGAGTTAATTTGCTCGCGCAGTTCGGCGATGGTACTGTTTAGAATAACTATTTCTTGTTCGCGCTTCTCTAATAGGATGATTCTGGATTCGTTATCATCAAGACGGGCGTTACATTGAGTGAGGTGAAAGGTTAGCGTTTTGATGTGTTCTTTTAACTCACCCACATCTTCTCGGAGAAGTTTAATTTCTGACGTGAGGGTGCACAGGGGTTCCGGCTCCGACGGTTGGGTTAGTATATCAGTAGGAGGAGTTTGTAGCTGGTTGAGCTGACGCCGTTGAGCTGGGTTGTAGTAGCCATCTGACTCATAAATCTGCAGGGGAGCATTTGTTTTATCTTTTCTGGAATCTTTCGGTTTGCACAGTGGACAGATCCAGCTGTTTTTCATTTCCTCGGAGGGTTTGGAGAGATTCACACAAATGTAGTGATATACCAGATCGCATGTTGAGCATTTTACATGAGCTGTTAACAGGCTTATTACAATTTGCGCAGGTATTAACCATAATGTAAGTATAAATGTAATTTGAGTGCAATATTCTGAGGCAAAAAATAATAATAGTAGTAGTAGGTATCTAACTCGTTATTCGGGAGTGCACGTGCGGCGCAGGTGTGGCACAGGTGTTCGCTCGGTAGCTTTCGTACTTTCTTCGGGATGTTTCGCGAACAATTTATTTTTATTTTTATTTAAATGCACTTAACACAGACACTCCACTTTGAGTCTATTATTTATTGGTAGTTGCAATACAATCAGAATTTGGGAGTAGCTTTTAAAATATCAATAATACGTCCACACCTCACAAGCGCAATTTGCAACTCCATATATCTAATAATCTTGCCCATTTAGGTGGTACAGGATGCATGATAATTTTCCACACTCCAAACATATGGCTGGATGAATAATACTTATAATTTCCATCAAGCTACGACCAAAATTTGACGAAGAGACTTGTCATTTTCTCAATAATATTAATTTGCCTACTCACCTATACCCAAGAAAGGCATGCAAGAATCGTAGCAAGTGGCAGTCTATAGTTTCTGCCTACCTCTGTGGGAGAATGGCGTGAGTGTATGTTTGTATGTATGTATGTACCTATACCCAAGAGGCGAAACCTAAATAGTTTGAGGCTTTAATATCCCTATTATTTAACTCCACCCAACGTTTTTTTTAATATTGACGAGACTTCATATTTTTCTTTATACCCACATCATAATAAACTTTCTCATTAGGTATTTGTTTACCAAAACGAACTTTATATTAAAATCCCCGAAAGCACAATTTAATTTTATTCTTATTCTTTATTTCAACTCAAATGGAGATTTAGTAATTAAAACATTAGTGTGCTTTGGGGCGGACGCGGAAATTTTTCAGTTATTTACGACGTAAAGTTACATTTTGGGTTAATTGCTTTTTAGTATTCCATTTGTGATTCGAAACTAGTAGATACGGCTTTTAAATTAACGTTAGTTGAAGCAAATGTCTTTGTATGTTCTAATTATCATTTTACATTTCTCTGTTTTGAACTAAGTAATTAAAATTTTAATGTCGTCGTTCTGAGAGCAAATGCCTTTAATTAAAACCGTCTTCTGTGACAACCAAAAGAAAAGAAAATAAATTCTTGCTACTTAGTTAAACATAATCTATATATATAAAAGAAAGTCGTGTTAGTTACTCCATTTATAACTCAAGAACGGCTGAACCGATTTGGCTGAAAATTGGTAGCTTAGAACCAGGAAACGGACATAGGATACTTTTTATCCCGTTCCCGTGGGATGTGATGACAGACCGAATTCCACGGGGGCGAAGCCGCGGGCAGAAGCTAGTTAAATATAAAAATAAACGTTTGTAGTTATTTTAAAATCACAGACACTGACAATTAATTTGACGACTTTATTATTTGTATTATAGAATAATTAACTTAGATATGCGATTTTTTTCTAATTTGCATATAAATTAAACAATGTACTTAAATTATTGGCAATTACTTTGAATTTACAACAATTCAAAATACTGCCACAATAACAAAAAAATATATAATACTTTTTTTTTTTTTTTAAAAGCTTACTAGCAATGCGGGTCGCACATTACTAGTATTCTTGTTAACCCCTCGTGCTAAGCTAGATTGCTTGTGTTACGAGTGGGTTCACGTCGGTAGTGCAATGGGTGGGGTTCGAACCGGCAAGCACATGATCGCAAGTCCGACGCCCTAGCCATTAGGCTAGTAATATAGCAATCAACATTCAGTGATACAAAGCTTTCAGAGTTCATGATACATGATACAACATACACCGTGTATAAAAAAATATTACACACCTGTATGTGAAAAAAAAACAATCAATCTGTATTAATTTTCTGTGGCTTTTCGGCAAACGATATTAATTGAAAATTTTTACATTTTAATTAATTGTCTATAAATTAGTGGAAAATTGTATTCTTATTTCGTTACAATTACATATCAAGGGGCGACGCTATAAGTATATAAAATGGGTACACAAAGAATTCTCTAATATTCTATCAACGCTAATGAACTGATAAAAATATAACGATCAAGTTTTGCTAGCTACGACGTAGCGTCAATAGTACTACGACGTAGCAACCCTGCTACGTTAGCTACAGTGCTACGACGTAGCAACTACGGTAGCTACGCGACTGTAGCATAGACACGACCACGGCTACACACATCTAAAGTAGTGTATCTGGACTTCTTCGAAAAAACCATTATTTTCTGTTTACTTAGGCTATGTCTTTGTTAAAACATAGCCTCGCTTTTTAACTCACATCTTTGCTACTGCTTTGTTTGGACTTTACAAGAGACCATGATATTCTAATTAGTTACAGTATTTAAGACGTTTCAGTATTTCTACTCAGACGTTGTCAGCTAATAAATGCCTTGTGTTAAAACTATATTATAAAACATTTACTACAAATACACACTTTATCACTCACCATTTATTTAAGTGAAATAATTATCTTTTTTTTTATTTATTTCTTTATTCTTTTTTTTTAAATTATTCGACTGCGAGCAGGATTCCAACCTGCGACTTCTGGTTAGATACAGCAGACTCTAACCAGAAGACGATGTGGCTAGTGGGACTCACGGTGGCTGTGATCATAACTACAGCCACCGTGAGTCCCACTAGCCACATCGTTTTCCTTCACGTTCTAAATTTACGTCTTAAAGTTGACGCAGTACAAGTTTTCCTTCACTTAAATAACTTTCTATTCATAACATGGAAAATGCAAAAAAAATATATATATATATATTCACCGTTCAATTTTTTCTTCCAATTACACTTTGTTCGACCTGTAACCGAACTTAGGACCTGGCAATCACGAGAACTTGCAAGTAGTGATATCGAAGCTACTAAATCCCTTTTAAGTGAAATTAACTTTCACGCTGGTTTAAGTGGGTTTTAGCTACTATTAATTATACAAAGGGGTATTTAAACTTTTCCGAGGGAGACCGAGGAATGTGTAGACTCACCCGCACCACATTGTCGGCCGTATTTTTAGTGTCGATTCACGTTTTCGAGAACAAAGCCCTGCTTTTAGTTAGCATGATACAAAATATTTTGTACAAAGTGGCGAAAATATCGGTTGCTTTGAGCTTTGGTTTCATTTTACAAAAAGGGTGAAATATTTGAGCTATTTTTTTTGTAAACTTATACTAATTTAAAAAGCTGAAGAGTTTGTTTTTTTGTTTGCTTGAACGCGGTAATCTCAAGAACTACTGGTCCGATTTGAAAAATTCTTTCAGTGTTAGATAGCCCATTTATCGAGGAAGGTTATAGGTTATATATCATCATACTAAGACTAAGTAACTATTCCACGCGGACGAAGTCACGGGCGGAAGCTATAATGGTATACATTTGGAAGTAACTCTGTCTCTTTGTTACCTTTTCTTGCAAAAACCGACGTTGAATTATAGTATACAATTATATTGGTCCTTAGAGAAGGACATAAGATACATTTTGTCTTGAAAAGACTTGAAATGCGCGTGAAACCGCGGAAAATAGCTAGTAATATATATACGGCATGTTTGACTTAGGGGCTAAGCGATAAGCTTCTGCGACACGTGTGCAGTTTAGATCCCCACACGGAGCAAATATTTTAGTTTTCTTTTATGGGATCACCTGATGGTAAGCGATTACCGCCGCTCATGAACACCCGCAACACCAGAGGAGTCACAGGTGCGTTGCGCGCCTTTTGAAAGAGTTTAAGCCTCCGGTAACCTCACTCACTCGGCGAAACATAACGCAAGCGTTTCACGCCGGTTTTCTGTGAGGCTGTGGTTCACTCCGGTTGAGCCAACCCATTTGTGCCCAAGCATGGCTCTCCTATGTTAAAAAGGTCTACAGGCTGTTGTTCCGGGTCTGGGCGTTTGTGTATGTGAAAAAATCCTAGTGTGGGCAATGTTTTTTTTAAAAGAAGAAATAATTATTGATAAACATACATAATCAACCCATTATAAGTCCGACTGCTGGGCACGCGTCTCCTCTCACAATGAGAGGGATTAGGTTGTCCACCATACTAGCGTGCGTTACATCTCACCCACAAAAATAACCATTAATAATACACAACCTCCACTCACGTTACAATGACCTATTTCCCCCATTTACAACTCCCCTCCTAATAAAATAGCCCCCATATATCATAGGAACAAGGAACCCCAATTATAATTAGCATAACAAAATCGTTTCGGTGTTCATAACTTGTTCGGCGATACATCAGTCACAGTTACGTCACGGTTACGTCACGGTTACGTCACGGACCCGTCACGCCACCGTCGTGCCTGACATGGCGAGTTTGAAACATGTATTTTGTTAGTGCCCATCCGTCATGGGGAAGTGACGTTTACATTTTGTGAAATAAAGCGTTTCCAATATTGGATTGGATGATTTGTTAAATTGAATAGCGAAAATGTTCCAAGAACGATTCACGTAGAATGGTACTAGAGGTGTCTTAGTAGCATCGAACATTGATATTTTATTTGTTAAAGTTGTAGTTAACATAACATACCATCACGCCTGTATTCCCCGAAGGGTTAGGCAGAGGCGTACTTATGTACACCCACAGTTTGCCGGTATGTTTAGGTCCCATGTAATAGGGGGCGAGCCTATTGCCATTAACCGGGCACAAATTCCTAACTCCGAGCTGCTACTGGGAATTTCATAGAAAAACCCAATAACACTTTGCTCGACCTGGGAATCGAACCCAGGACCTCTAGCGTAGCAGTCGCGGTCCGGACCACTTGGCTTTTGAGAAGTTGTGGTTACTGTAGTATTATCTCTTTTTATGATCAATCTTTACAATTGTGGGACCGTGTTAGTATTGCTAGCATCTTTAAGCTATAGATACCAATAACCATCTGGTGACCCGTATGCTTGTTTGTGTTCTAAGGAAATACATAAGAGATCATATACATATATAACTTCTTATTCTTCTCGACATGAAGAAGAATATATCATTATTTACCGTAATCTCTACCCTTTCCCTGCACCACATGAATTACAAGCTCACACACTTTCGCTGTTAACAACACCATAATAAGTATTACGTGTGTTACCAGAGTCATCGCTGAAAACCAGCGCTGTAGGTGTTGTTTAGTTGCGACACCACAGCATTTAAGCTGAGCGTTGACCTAATTCCTCAAAGATTTTTTTTTTTTATTCCAGCAAAAAATCCTCTTCATGTTTTTACTCTGTACTAATTTTCTATAAACTATTTAGGTACTAATTTCCAATTTGTCTGATTGTTTTGCTTTCCACTTAGATGAATAATAATATTCTGTTATATGTTATAACATTATGTTATTGTTGTGTTGGTACCTCCTTCGTTTTGTTCATAGACTACACAAAATCTATAATAAAAGTACCTAGTTGGCTGTGTTGCCAGCCGGTAATCTATAAAACCTTTAAATAGTAAGTTTTATAATAGAGTTTAGGCGGGAAAATGTAAAGTGCACATTGTCGATTTTATATTATTTTTCAAAACTCGAATTTCTCCGAAGTTTAATGTGTAATTATGGTGGATAATTAACCATTAAGTGTTCGTGAACGTGTGAGAGTGTAGGCAAATGATATAAAATTGAAAATCGTGACTTTGGGTTCACTCCTAAACTCCATCGAAGCCTCAATAAAGTTTCTACCGTTTTATTGGGGCAACTGAACTTATACTTAGAAGAAAGAAAGAAAGAAACGTGTTTATTTTGCTCTCACATTATGAGCGGTACAAAAGAACGTGTTACAAATAAAATAAAAAGGAAAAATACAAAATATATAACAATAACATTTTTTTTAATATACTGTTTTGTGAGAACAAAAAAGGACCATAGCTCAGCATATGCCACATCAATATCTTTGAATACTTGATTACTTTATTACTTGACACTGGCAAATACACAAAGTGGCGCCATTATTAAAAAAAAAAAAAAAAGTTTTATAATAGGTACTTAATATTTTTTGTATTTTTGGTTTGTTGTGCGTCATATGGACGAAAATAAAAACTTTTTCTTTTCTTTCTTTCTTTCTATTAATCAACTCGACGAAAATAAACGCTAAACCAAGAAAATCCCACGCTAAAATATTTCTTAGCACTTTACAACGGGTTCTACATCCAAAACTCTGACTGATCCGGAAAGTAAACGTCGTGAATATATTATACCCGTATTCTCATAAGAGCTCAATGTCACTCGGTAATCATAAAATTTATGCGAAGTCGTATTTCAAAGGTTTATTTTACTTGAAAATTAGGCAAGGGACAAAATTTTAGAGATATTACAAGGTTTTAACGTATGTACCTTTATTTATGGTACTACATTTTAAGTGTAGTAGTTTAACGTGGGAGAGCCATGCTACGGCACGAATGGGCCGGCTCGACCGGAGTGATACCACGGCCTCCTAGAAATCCGGCGTGAAAGAATGAAGTGTTTCGCCGAGTGGACGCCCAAACCCTTTTAAAAGGCCGGCGACGCATTTGTGACTCCTCTGGTGTTGCGAATGTCCATGGGCGGCGGTTATCGCTTACCCTCAGGTGATCCGTCTGCTCGTTTGCCACCCTATCCCATACAATAAAAAGTAGTCTACTGAACAAGGTCCTCAGTTTAATTCCCAAGTCGTGTTATATTGGGTTGTGTTTAAAAAGTTTTAAATGTAGTTATTATTGCATTAGAAACATAATATTATTAACATGCTGTGGGCTAGTCTGCTACAATAGTCCTCTGCCTAGCCATTAAGGGAATCATAATAGAGGCGAGCCTGTTGATTTTCACTCCGAGGTACTACTAAGAATTTCATAGAAAAACTCAACGACTGGCTTGACCTAGAAATCGAAGCCAGGACACTCTGCAGCTGCTCTTAGACTTTAACCGCCAGACCATTGAGGTTAGACTGATATTAATATCATATCCATAAAAATATAATTTATTTTAAAATATTTTTCATGCCCAATTTAAAACTAATTAGGAATGAAGTGCTCTCTCAAGAATCTTCAAGAGTTGAGAGCCTACACAGCGTATTACTTATAGACTCATCCATCATAAATCTTGGGCAAATAAGATGCTAATCCATTAAGTACTCAAATCTAATTTCACTTTATGTAAATTGAATTTGACGATGCTGCGAATTAAATAAGAACTTACTTACCTTGTCACACTGGTTTTAAATTTGAAATGGAATGTTTTAAAATTTAGTCATGTTCAGCCTTCTTTCGTTGAAATATTTCACATAATTATTAAAATAACATTTTTGTTATTTAGTTAAAATGTAGAAAAAATATTTAATGTAAGTTAAAACTGTTCGTGTAATTATAATTATTTTTATAGTACAGACGATTCTCAGAGAGTATTGTGTTATTGGAAGTTTATTTCTCAAAAGAATATTAATAAATATTTTTAACAAAAATGTTAATATACTAGATTTTGCCCGCAGATTCACCTATTTTATCCCGTTCCTGAAAATTGTAGCGTAATATTGAACTTGAAATCTTCCATTAGAATCACTATCTATTGGTGAAAACGGCACAAAAATCTGTTCAGTAGTTTTTGAATTTATCGCGAATAACAGATATATGCGGCTGAGGACTTTGTTTTTTATATCTATCTAGCTTCTGCCCGCGGCTTCGCCCCCGTGGCATTCGGTCTGTCATCACATCCCACGGGAATGGGATAGAAAGTCCGTCTCCTGGTTCTAAGCTACCTCTCCACCAATTTTCAGCCAAATCGGTTCAGCCGTTCTTAAGTTATAAATAGTGTAACTAACACGACTTTCTTTTATATATATAAATTATGATTTACGGATATACTTTATCCTATTCTGAAGCAATTTGATATCACAGGAAGCAGTTTTGCAAATAAAAAACGTTGATTCTGACGACTTTTTAGCAAAAAGTATAATAAAAAAACGCGCTGTAGCGACCTGAAACAGCAAACAAGGAATCAATTTATGAATCTGTAGGTTTAAAAAAATATGGAGAAATATTGTATTCCTTTCCGTGTAGCAAAAATGTACAACATATTTACAGTAGTCTGCGTAGGTTGTAGGTAATTTTATGATATGAAGAGTGGAAAGATAAAATAGAAAAAGGAAAGACTGAAAGAAATATTTTTTACGTGGTAGAGCCATGCTTCTCACAGAATACTGGCGTGAACACTTACGATGTGTTTCGCCGAGTGAGTGAGTATACCGGAGGCACAAACCCTTTTAAAAAGCGGGCTTGCGTGTTATGTGTCCTGAGTGAAAAAGCTTTTTCTTTTTCCTAAAAAGCCGTTGTCCCGCTCTAGAATATTCTCCTATGTCGTGGGTACTTTTACAAACACAAGGTACACATAGGTACACAAACGTCCAGAACAACTATCTGTAGGTCATACAAATATTTGGTTCGTGTGGGCACCGAACCCACAACACTACAAAATCAGTGTACGACGGATAATGTGGAATGGAAATTTGACATCATAATCAACAGTGGTAGAGAAGAGAGAAGAGGCTTATATATTCCATGTACCAAGGACATGAGGGTTTCAGGCCCTTTAAAAAAAATATTACTAAATCATCCTTCACCGTTACGTTTTCATGTGTATGTATCCTATAAAAATATAATTAAAATATCTCTGAAAAAGGGATCAGGTAACAAAAACGAGTTCCAGCAGACTTTGATGAATATGTAATGCCTGGACATTGAAAAGATAAATATAAAGAGGATAGGTGGTCCACACCGTGCCGTGAATACTGATTAAACATTCACAAAAGCATAATTTCTATCAACAAGCGGCAAACATTTGAAAATATACGGGAATATAGTAGCTACGGAGACGCATTTTTTTATTATTTTTCTTCCAAAAACTGCCTCATTAGCCTAAAAGTGATCCTGACCGCGACTGCTAAGCTAGAGGTCCTGGGCTCGATTCCCAGGCCGAGCAAAGTGTTATTGGGTTTTTCTATGAAATTCCCAGTAGCACAAATTCCTAACTCCGATTAGGAATTTGTGCCCGTTTAATGGCAATAGGCTCGCCATGAACATACCATCACGCTTGTATTCCCCGAAGGGTTAGGCAGGGGCGTACTACTGTACACCCACAGTTCGCCGGTATATTTTGGTCCCATGTAATTGGGGGCGACCGGGCACAAATTCCAAGCTCCAAGCTGCTACTGGAAATTTCATAGAAAACCTAATAAAACTATGCTCGTCCTGAGAATTGAACCCAGGACCCCTAGCGTAGAAGTAGCGCAAGATCACTGAGCTAATGAGGTAGTTGTAAGACACTGATGTGTGTTTCAAGGTCCTCCTTATTTGATGCGACTCTGACAGTCCGCTGGTATTCATCAACAACTCCTCTGGTGTTGCAAGTCTCCATGGTCGATGACTAATTATCATTAAGTTACTCCTCTGGTTGTTTGCCGACTTAAAACTTGATTTCCCGACCACCGAAAATTAAAAAATAATTTGATATGTTTATTAAGCTGACACAGATTACTTTGTTATAAGAAAATCGGACTCTAGAAGCAATGAAAATGTCTACAAATTAATGGTACGTACCATTGAATATAACAAAATCTTTCCAAAAAATTACACCATATCTCTACTACATAAAAATGTAAAAAAGCTGTGTCCGTACATTGAAGATATTAAAAAAAAACAAGTGGGTAAGAGTATATAAGCCGTCTGTTTGTCTGTTTACTACGCAAAAACTACTAAATAGATTTTAATTTTGTTATCACTGTTAGAAAATACAAGCTCCAACTTAAAAACTGGTGAACCTATTATCTCAATTAATTGAGCGGATCCTGAGATACAGCTTGACCTGACCAGAGAGACCCATACAAAGAAGAGATCATCAATCTTAGTTTTTCATTTTTACTCCTACTATAGCTTCATGTGAGCGAAGCCGTGGACAAAAGATACTCTATAATATAATTATATTACGAGTATAATATCAAAGAAACTGCCTCATTAGCCAAGTGGTCCAGAGCGCGACTGCTACGCTAGAGGTCCTGGGTTCGATTCCCAGGTCGAGCTAAGTGTTATTGGGTTTTTCTATGAAATTCCCAGTAGCAGCTCGGAGTTTGGAATTTGTGCCCGGTTATGGCAATAGGCTCGCCCCCTACTACATGGGACCTAAACATACCGGCGAACTGTGGGTGTACCGTAGTACACCTCTGCCTAACCCTTCGGAGAATACAGGCGTGATGGTATGTTATATCAAAGAATATCGTTTATCCCGTGTTTCCGAAATAATAGACATTGACACAACACTATATCGTTTCAACTATTTTACAAAGGATAGAAGAGGAATAGCCGACTAAATAATAGACGGCTAAATTGTTACTCAGTCTTCTAATCACCCAAAAACATAACAGGTCCTCGCAACGAAGTCGCCCGTATATTTCCAACTCAAAAACGAATAATACAAAGTTAGTTTAATTGAATGTCAGTGGTCTCGGTAGCTAAGTTGACTGAAGCGTTTACTATATAATTACAACAGGGAGGACGCAGGTTTGAAACCTTTTTTATACCAGGAGGCAAACAAGCTTACGGCTCGCCTGATATTGAGCAGTTACCGTAGCTTATGAACGTCTGCAACACCAGAGATGTTGCTCGCGCGCTGCAGACCCTATAAAAACCTTTTCATCCTTTTTTGGTGAACCTGTTTTGCTATAGTCGTTGGGGAAGACCTCGGCGGGTTGCTCTCATTCCACAGCCTGATTGTACGTGTGAGAGAACCTGCATGCTTTTACAAAAAATATATCATTAAATATATTAATAGGTTCATATAATTTAAACATTGGATAGTTCAACATCGAGCAGTCTTATCGCGAACCCAAAAAGTTACAATACGTGCCATTTATTTTATTTATCATACTAAAAGTTACTAAACTAAGGGCGCGTGCACACTTTACAACACTTTACTCGAGGAAGTTTTAATTCGAATTCAAACAATGGCATCACTAATATCGAAAAAAGAAAAGCTCTCAATAATTAATCCGTTGTTCCAGAAGAGCGGGTCAGGGAAACCTAATAAACAGTCTGTAACACTTGTAACCTGTTATTCGGGCAGAGCTTCGCCTTACATCGAGTTCAGTAAGAGAATGAATCAGATGAACCGACGTCTTGCTTATATAGACAACAATGGAAGTCAAATCAATTACTCTAAATACGTTTTTAGAAATCGATAAATAAAGTTAAACATAGATGAGTATAACTAACTAAAAAGATTGACATAATTAGGTATATATTTAATACAAATAAATTTAATTTAGGTGATTTAATTAATTAATTAGTTCATCGAATAGAGTTGGCGCTAGTATCGGTAGGTAGGTGTCTTAGTTTGTCTGACAGGTAACTTCACGTGGCAGTCGCGGTGGTGGATGATAACAATAAAATACTATGTTATTTGCCAAGCTATATATCTCTCATTGTGAGAAGCGATCTGCGCCCAATAATGGGACAGTAATGGATTGAAGATATCATCTTCTACCATTTTTTGTTAGGACGCTTATAATTTGTTTATTATAAGAGTAGGTTATTCCTAAAATGCCTAAGATATATCTAAAATAATGAATCTGAAGATCATAATTGTAGCTGATTAAAGCCAGTTTTCTTATTCATATTAACCTAAAGATATGAATTGAAGCGGCTTTGGTTGGATTTGAACTTACGTCCTTCCTTTTAAATACACCTTACTTAATACATAATAGTCGTTTAATGTTATAATGCCAAATACAATAACAATATCTACTAATATACCACTTTGTAGAGAAATAGTGAATAAATAATATATTTGTGAAAAACAGAAATGTGTATCTTGATCATAAATGAAGTTGACATAGATCTGCAAAATAATATTTTTACGGTTCAATATTTCCTATGACATCTCTAGACCTCCTTATTTCTTATATTCACTGATATAGCAGATTTATCTATGGGTTTGAAGGTACACACCCTTATAAAAAGAAAAAACCGCTGACTCGGAAACTGGCTGATATAAAGAAAAAGTCAAACATGAAGCGTGTTCATCTAAAATGACAGCGCTTTTTATATTTTCCGTCCCTATTGTGACATAGTTACACATGAAAATGTTTGTGAATTTCGTCACAAAACTGATTTCATATTGTTTCCTGATTTCTATTGTAATAAAAGTATCTCAAAACTGTAATGAATTCTTTTCTTTTCTACACAATATTAGAATTTATTTTAGATGAATTAATGTTAAAATCATGCCATCCCCGAAAGGTAAGGCAGAGATGTATTAACGAACACCTACTCTTGGCTTGATATATTTAAGTTTCATGTTAAAGGCAATAATCATGTTAAAGGTAATGGCAATAGGCTCGCCCGCCTATTGCCATTACACCATCAACCCATTATTTTGTCCCTCCTTCCTTTTCCTCAAGATATTTACCTACGCCGTTTAGGCTTAGGTTTAGGTTTTCACGTGAGAGAGCCCTGCTTCGGCACGAATGGGCCGGCTCGACCGGAGTGATACCACGGCCTCACAGAAAACCGGCGTGAAACAACGCTTGCGTTGTGTTTCGCCGAGTGAAGGAGGTTACCGGAGGCCCAAACCCTTTAAAAGGCGGGCAACGCACTTGCGACTCCTCTGGTGTTGCGGGTGTCCATGGGCGGCGGTTATCGCTTACCATCAGGTGATCCGTTTGCTCGTTTGCCCCCCTATCTCATAAAAAAAAGGCGCATCATAATTAACCATTGCCATGCCTGTCAATAATATAGCTGTAACTGAGAATTTCACAGAAGAACCCAATAACAATTGGAGAATGTGCCAGTATTACAGTATGCCACTTTCCCTGCCTTCCGTGGCCTCAGCGAGATCGCAACCACGGGGCCGTAGGGGGAGAGGAATGTCGTTATTACGATACACCGCTCTCCCTACCCTCTGTGGCCAAAGCGTGGACGACGGTGGAGGGTCTGACATTGGACGTCCACAGTGGGATCGCGGATCATACGAGACCGATTTCCGGGATCCCACCACTCACACCTCTAGCGTAGTAGTCGCGGTAAAAGGCCTATTAGACTCGAAGTAATTCCTATATGAACACGTTGAGTTTCAAGCTATTTAAATAAATAACTCAGAAAATTCTGAGTCTCTTATCTTTGATTTAGTTACGCTAAAACAGCCGGAAAACAGACACGTATACAAAGGGAGATAAATCTGTTGGCCAAGTTAACGCAAAGTGGATGAAACAACAAGTTTAATTATGGGTGTTCGAAAGCGATGCGTCAGGGAAATCGAATATGTTAGAAGAAGTAATGAGGCAAACTTTACATAGGTACATATCATCACGGCTGTATTCTCTGAAGGTTTAGGCTGTATTCTCACTTAGTAAATAATTTATAAATATTACTAATATATAAAGCTGAAGAGTTTGTTTGTTTATTTGTTTGTTTACTTGAACCAAGTTTGTTAGATAACCCATTTATCGAGGAAGGCTATAGGCTATATATCATCACGCTACGCGGACGAAGTCGCGGGCAGAAGCTAGTCAGTCAATAAGTTCAAAGATTTTTTTACGTACCTAACAAATCCAAGATCATACATAGAAATCAATCCAACCTCTTACTCAAGAATAGTTTGTTATAAATGGTGTAACTTTGACAATACGTTTGCCATAGTGGCTGACCGTTCGGCTTATGCTGTGCTGCCTAACCTTTCAGCAATGCCTCCAGGCGTGATGGTCTGCTATATTTTAAGTAAGTTGAAGTCCTTAAATAAAGTACAGAGCGTCTAAAATATATTATTCTGCGCGTACAAGTACGTTTGCATTTTCCCGAGGAAATAAAAGCTGTGATATTCTTACGACAAACCTCAGAGTGAGTTTCAAATAAAATGGCGCTCATTTCTTCTACAATTTCTCTCAAATGTTTGTTCCAACGAAAGAGACTTTAGTTTGCTATGTTGGTTTGACAATAGTTTTATTTTGTGAAATTGGTTTTTTCTATGGAGTGAGGAGTGACAGCCGTTTTTCAGGGTACTGATAATTTTCATAGATCAGATCGATATAGGCCAGTTCTATTTGTCCAGTTGTCATTCAAACTCTTATGACAATTGTTAGTGGTAGTCATGCGCATTGTGACAAGAGCCCTTAACGGCCATTGACATTGTTGTTTGAACAAGCACATGTTCAACCTAAGGCTGAGCAATACGCGAACCTGTCGACGTTGTGAAGAGGCTGATGAAACGCCACTTCATCTTCTTGGGGAATGTGGATCGCTAATGCACAAGCGTAGCGCTCATCTAAGGAAACATACCTTAAGCCCGGATGAAATAAAAGAGCTCACCCCTAGGAAAATCCTGCAGTTCATAGTAGCTGCAGGATTCAGCGGTGAACTCTAACTCAAAGAGTGGCGATCACAATAGACCATTTTCGGTCGCAGTGACATTATAGCCGCAAGCAAAAAAAAAAATAAAAAAAAAATAGTGGTAGTCAGAAGCCCAAAACAGCCTGACAACCAGACTATCCTCCGACTATCGGTATTTCCCAGAAATTGGGTTGCGAAGGTCTGATGGCAGTCGTTTCGTGTAACATAGGTACACATATTCAGCCTCATCAGATTATTCTGGAAAACGAATATGTTTAGTTGGGAAAAGTTTCGGAGGATGCTGATTGTACAATCTAGTGTACCTATTACAAAATTATTATCTTTTTAGTTCACTTATTGTAACTAGATGGCGTTGTACCATACGGCTGAATCGCGGTATGGTTTCGTTACCTCGCATAGTATCTCAACATCCTCTTAAGATTTGCCTAAATAACAGTCATAAATTACATTCTATATATCTCAATTACAGTCCGTTTTTTTGGACTTGTCTTTTTTGGTAAACAAACCCTACCCGATGCGAAAATCACAAGTTTTTCTTTAATCACGCACTTGATGTAGGAAACGATTTTATTAACACTTACATTATACACATACACTTTAAATTACACTAAAAACTGCTTCGAAATCACTATAAAAGTCTATTATTTTTAATAAAAACTAAATTTTATGTAATTACATTTTCACAGAATAAAATAATCATGACAATTTGACATTTCAAAACTCTAGATTATCTACGAATTTTAGGGGATGTGACAAAATAATGAATGATTTTGATTTATGTGAATGAGCAACTGAACTGTAATTTCAAGTTTTTTTTTTTCAATTTTGCAAAAAGGCCTTATCTTCACAAAAATAATATTGTTAATGTACAATATTATCCATAGCATTTTTTTGCTATTTAGCATACTACGTTTTTAAATCATGAACCCTGTGCTGACATTAAAATATTAAATATTACAGATGGAATTAACAAGAATTAGAACTATGAACAATAATAGTTGTAGCTAGGAATTGTGTCTAGAAGGGGCAGACATTCCGATGCGGACCACAGTGACGACGTTGTTCCCGAGGTGAACGACGTAGAAATGAGTGGTGGTTGAAGTCTCAAGGTCAGAAATACTGCTCCAGGACCCAACGGCTTGCATGGCAAAGAGTGGGTCCCGGCCTTGGTGGCTCTCGGGCCTCGATTGAGGGAGTTCCTTAGCGCACGAGGGGCCAATTCCACTCCGATGGAAACGGGGAAGCAGATACTCTGCGAAGCCGGGACGCCCTGCAGATTCTCCGTAGGCATTCCGATCCTAGTGCTGCTCGTTAAGGTGGGCAAGCTAATTGAAAGTGTGTCGGAATCTGATGACTCTTCAGAGCCATCAGATTCTGACACGTGTATTTCAGAGGATCTACTAATAATTTAATGTTTTGCAGTTGTCGTTTCATTTCTTCATATTCACTTCACACATTCACTTCATATTTAAAATTAAAAAACATATCAGTACTCGTCAAGGTGAGAATCATTCAGTCTTGGCTAAGATTATTTAATTCAGTCATTCATTCGTGATTTCCCAACATTATCTAACCACTATCAATTATCTCTGGTTACTAGGACGCCATATTTGTTTACCAAAAAAGACAAGTTAACTGGGATAGACTGTACCTTCAATCACATCCTCGGGAAATATTAAGCAAGTTTACAATGTTTCCTATAGGCAATCCAAGTCATCAAATTAAATGTTTCGTATAGGCAATTCAAGCCATCAAATTAACCTTTAATTGCCCCATGAACACGCTAAGGATATAAAGCCCTTATCTACGCCATAACGATACGCCATATATGTCACATACATATAGGCCGTTTAACCTTAATACAGATAATTGAGAAGGTGTACTGTGATACAATCTTTATTTAAGAGCCGATAAAGGCGTTTAGAACTACGATACAGGATAAAATCTTAGGTGTGGGGGCATTGTTTTTTTCTTAAAGAATGATAATGTTTATATCATAATATGTAGTTAAATAAAAATATAAGTATTAAGTGCTTCTGGCGTCTTAAGCGGTTTCCGCGGTTGTCGCTTACCATCAGACCGCCCATACAGGTACTTATTTATGATCTTATCACAATAAAAACCAACGGGTTGCACTCCGGGAGTGCCGGCAGAAGAGAAAACTTGAACATGAACGTTGTGCATTTTTGATATTTTGGAATGGTTAGGGAATAATTTCGCACGAATTGCTTAAATTATCAGTATAAAAGTACTATCATTTATGTGGTAAAATACAATATTATTTTATTGCGCTATCGTACACAAACATTACAATTTATATTACATTAAAATGTAACACTTCAGAACGATTACAACCGTCTTACGAATTTTAGATCAGGTCACGTGTCCTGACGCGAGTTTAACATTTTTTACTCATCTCAAAAAGTGCACAACGCCGCTAAAGATGTTTTCACTTATAAAATAATATCACTTTTAACAAAACTACTTTTATCCTACCGTATCACTCTCTTCCCAGAGACAGTATTAGATCTACGTCACTTATACGTATCTTGTGTCCAATATGATTTATTTTGGCAAAAGAAAAGATGTAACGAAATAACCTATAACATAATTATCATATAGGTTCTATACAAAATAATGTGTCCTTCTCTGCCATAATGAAGTCAGATTAAATCACACAGTATGACTGTCAGATGACACGCTATTATACTCCATCGCCAAACACTATAAGATCTATAACGGCTTATCAGTTGTACGGAACAGGAAAAGGGATTTAATGAATCTGTCAAATACAGGCAAAGAGTGAAGATTAATTGAATTATCTGTGCTACAGTTTATTTGTTTAGTGTAGTAATAGTATTGCTAGATGTGTTCTATCCATGCACAGAGAATAATTAACCTTTTTCTAAAACAAAACTAGCTAAAAGCCCATTGGCGTGAACCATCAGAACTGAAACTCAAACATATACTTACTCTATCTGATAAAAAAAAAGTTATGATCAATCTGACTCACTTCCTGATGTATGGTTAGGTACTTAGCATGATTTGGATTCTATTCCCAAGACAAGCAATGTGTTATTAAGTAATTCTATGAAACTGTCACTAGCAGCTAGGAGTTTCGATTTGTGCCGGCGAATGGCAACAATATCCATTTCATGTCAATATCATTTCATACATTAACATAACATACCATCAAGCCTGTATTCCCCGAAAGGTAAGGCAGAGGCGTACTAATGTACACCCACAGTTCGCCGGTATGTTTAGGTCTCATGTAATAGGGGGCGAGCCTATTGCCATTAACCGGGCACAAATTCTTAACTCCGAGCTGCTACTGGGAATTTCATAGAAAAACCCAATAACATTTGCTCGACCTGGGAATCGAACCCAGGACCTCTAGCGTAGCAGTCGCGCTCAGGACCACTTGGCTAATGAGGCAGTTATATTATACATTATATTTCATACATTACATGGAACTTAAACATTTCGGAGAGCTATAGGCATACATTTGTACAATCCTGCTTATCCCTTTAGGAAATATAGGCGTAATATTATGCAGTACAATTAACGTAAAATTTACTTTCTTGGTTTTTATGGGATAGGGGGACCAATATGCAGACGGATCACCTGATGGTAACCGATTACTGCCGCCCACGGACACCCGCAGCACCAGAGGAGTCGCAAGTGCGTTGCCCGCCTTTTAAAAGGGTTTGGGCCTCCGGTATCCTAACTGACTCGGCGAAACACAACGCAAGCGTTGTTTCACGCTGGTTTTATTTATATTTATTGATTTATTTAATTATGGTTCACCAACAGTTGTTACAGATAAATATATTTGACTATCTATTAGTCAAAGATAAATATAGATAGGAACGTATAAGTAGTAGTTTGTGTATGTGAGAATTTGTGTTTGTAAACGCACCCACGATATAGGAGAAAATCCTAGGGTGGGGCAACGTTTTTTTTAAATAAAATAAATGTCTTAAGTCTAACTGCACAACCAATTGCTGACATGAGGTCGTGGGTTCGATTCCCACAGGACATAAAAAATTATGTGATGAATATAAGTGTTTGTGTTCGTCTGGGTGTTTCTTATGTATTATAAGTATGTATTTACAAAAAAAAAGTATATAAGTATTATATCCACTGTCTAGTACCCATTTTACAAGCCCTGCTTAGTTTGGGACTAGATGGTGCTGTGTAAAAATGTCCCAGAATATTTAATTATAGGTAAACACCACACCACCACACAAACTTTCTCTGTATCAACATCTGTATAATTTTATCTTATCTTTATATTTCTGCGAGACTGTAGTATCACTCCGGTCGAGCTGGTCATTTCGTGCCAAAGCATGGCTCTCCCACGTTCAAAGGTTATTTTCCTTCCACGTTCTTTTTCTTTTATTTTTTAAATACAGGCATAAATCTACAAAGTCTACAAAACTCATTAATCCAATGAATAATTTCAACGTAAGCTTACAATCAATTAGTATTAGTGGTAATCCCAAAATTTATATTTTCATCCACAAACCGCTGGCCTTTCGCTATTTCTTGGTACTATTTCAAATATTTCGTCCGGTTCTTGAACATAAATTTGATTGAAAATATACGTAACATCTTTTGGACCGGGCCTGAAGATAAAATACTAATGTAGAATTTATTTTACCTGTATCTTAAATGTTATTAAATGTAGGATTGGATTGCACTTACTAAATATAAGTATTTCAAAGATTTTGGGATTTTCCAAGTATAATTTAACTTGTAGCCCGTCTACTTCCTTATGGCCTTTATCGTGTAAGTACTAGCCTCAGACTGAGATAAGAATGATAATATGTCTGCTATGCTAGTGCTAGTCTGTAGGTTTAAAGCATTTAAAATGGCTTTGTTTGAAAGATTCCATAACTACTTCTAATTTTAAAAAAAACTGTTTTAACATAATGGCATGTAATAAAGTAATAGGTATTCATATGTTATATTAAGTTCGTGAATTTCATAATCATCATAGCGATTCTACTGTCCTTATCCCAATTGACTTAAGTGGGATTGGAATACTATTGTTGTCTTAGTTTTTCTATCTATGCGTGGGTTTCATCCAGAGTATAAAAACAATCAGGCCTGCTCATTCTTTATACCCGTGTGTTTTTCATTGTTGCCGGTATATTATGTTATGGCGCATTTTATGCACCATTTCTTGGCAAGATTTCGAGAAATAAACCACTTTTACAATGCATTATATATTTATCTAGTCTGAGCTACGATTTATAGCGTGCTATGTCGGACTTGCTACATAGAGTAACAGAAATGTAAAGAAGATAAAATATGATTTACTGACATACTTACCGTCTTATTCATAAAAATATAAAAGTTCTAATAAACCTCCAATAGCTGTAGTATATTTTGTCTTGTTTCAACACGATTTTTGGCTAAAATAACAAAAACTTACTTACATAATTATAACATTTCGTTCGGTAATTTTTAACATCGAATGTCAATATCCGGAATATAAAAAAAGACAGTAATTTACGGGCTATTTGTGAATTTAAGCGAGTTAATGTTGTTGTTTTTCTAAACAACATTCAATCAAATTAACTTTATTTGAACAGCTTATATTTTTCATGTAAACCAGACATGTAGATACTTATATTTTCCAGTTCCTTCGAAAATATATTATTAATAACACACTTATAATGTTTCCGTGTCTTACTACTACTTTATTTTTAGCTTTATAAAGAGCATATAACGATATCAATAGGTTTACTTTATAAAGGCTCTTATAACGAGAATATTTCGCATTGAATTTGCGCTTTTATTTTTTAGCTTTAGAAGAAATTCTTTATTCACTCAAAGATATGTACAGTACTTAGTAAAAACTATAACACAAAAGATTGTTAGAGGTAGTTTAAATTAGTTGTTAAACCCTGATTTCGAAACTAGGCAGACCTGTATATTGCAAGTCAGTGTTCGACTGTATTTTTAAATTAAGGGAACAACCTTTATTAAATAGATAAATTTTAAACAGGCTTAAGACTAAAGAATACAAGTGCCAAGAAGGCTATGGAATACAAATATGCATGTAGGTATCTTTTTAAGTGATTTTTTTAAATGAAATAGGAACATAATTGATTTTTAAAGACTTAAAAACTAATATATTCTGCACACAGCTTACATATATACTATATAACTGATTTCAGGAGGTAAGTTCTGTGTTCGCCCATATCTTCGTCAATAGTGGACTGATTTCTTGCCGGGTTTGGTTATTTATTGTGGCCAAACAAATGTTTCGCTGGTCTGGTATCGTCGTGCGACGTGTCGAGCTACACAAAACCTGCGTTATGTTAGCTGAAACATATCTACTGAAAGCCAAGTGTTCTAACACTGACAGAAAGACCATGATTCTCTGAGTTTCTTGCGGTGTTTCTTCTCAGAGGTCGTGAGTTGGGAAATTCGTTTTTCGTTTCGAAAATTATATTAATACTTTATTGGTTAGTGAAATGTTAGGTTTTACTTCCAGTTTAAGGAGTATTACTGACTTTCTGAATTGCACCACAACATTTTGCGTGCTGACGAGTTGGCATGTTATGTGTATTAACAAAATGACGAACTAGCTAATTTGTATGCATTTATGTTAAATGCCGTCGGTTAGTGGCAACTTAACCTGCATTACCACAGGTTATTTACGAATATTTAAACTCTTTAATTTTATAACTGTTTTTTTTAACATAACATGTAAAGGCCTGTGTTTCCGGAAGGGTTAGGCAGAGGCGTAATAATGTATAGTACACAGCTCGTTTGTATGTTTAGATCTCTGTAATAGGGGGTAAACCTACTGCTAAGTTTTATTTATATTAAGTGAAAATACATAGTAATAAATAAATAATAGATATATCATCTATAATACATACATACATACCATCACGCCTGTATTCCCCGAAGGGTTAGGCAAAAGCGTACTAATGTACACCCAAATATCGCCGGTATGTTTTTGAGTCATGTTATAAGTGGTGAAACTATTTTACGGATTCAAAATTCGATTCCGAAGTTCGTGGGAAAACGGATAAAACTGGGAATCGAAAAATTCTTTGTGTAAAATACTTAGTTACCATTATACCTGTATTTCCCGAGGGATAAGGCAGAGGTATATGTATTTATGTACATTCTCAGACCGGTAGATTTAGGTCCCATGTAATAGGGGGCGAGCCTATGGCCATTAACCGGGCACAAATCAAAACTCCTTATTGCTACTAAAAACTTTATAGAAAGAATTACGTCATTTCTTGTTTTGCTCTTATTCCATGTTTGAAAAAGAAAATCTAAGAGACACTATACACTATCGAAAGGAAAAAAATTTAAAGAGAAAATTAATATTGTTGATAAGCATTGAATCGTCGAGGTTAATGCTCGTTCTCTGCAGCTGTGTCGTAATGGGAAACATTATTTATGCCAAAAAAATATTAAATAATCCAACTAGTAGTAGTGGTGCATTTTCCTTCGAGGATAAAGCCGTGATGGTACGTATCTTATACTAGCTTCTGCCCGCGACGTTGTCCGCGTAGCGTGATGATATATAGCCTATAGCCTTCCTCAATAAATGGGCTATCTAACACTGAAAGAATTTTTCAAATCGGACCAGTAGTTCCTGAGATTAGCGCGTTCAAGCAAACAAACAAACAAACAAACTCTTCAGCTTTATATATTAAGTATAGATTAAAAAGTTTACAAGTCATAAAAATATCTTACACAAACAAACATGGTGCTTCCAAAAACACCAAAGGTTGTAGAAATTTTATTACGCCATTAAGTCTTATAATGCTTTAATATTACAAAGAACAATGCGCTAAAATATACTAATTTGTGTAACATAAAACAGAACAATACAGTGCCCATTAAAGGGATATTAAGAAACTAACATTATACAGGCACACACTTAGCTAATTCTTTAGGCGAAAATCCACCAAATACGTCATATAGTGCACCAACCACTAGCTAGGTGGAGCTTCTGGCCAGTTCTGCAGCAAAAAAAACAGATGATTTGCTTTGTGCACCAGAATATATAAAAATCTATAAATTCTCCGAACACCATCAAAACATAACATAACATACCATCACGCCTGTATTCCCCGAAGGGTTAGGCAGACGCGTACTAATGTACACCCACAGTTCGCCGGTATTTTTAGGTCCCATGTAATAGGGGGCGAGCCTATTGCCACTAACCGGGCACAAATTCCTAACTCCGAGCTGCTACTGGGAATTTCATAGAAAAAACCAATATCACTTTGCTCGACCTGGGAATCGAACCCAAGACCTCTGGCGTAGCAGTCACGCTCTGGACCACTTGGATAATGAGGCAGTTTCATTAATTAAAAAAAGTTAATCAAAAGACGAGGCATATTTAGGCTTTTTCCTTAAAGGCACGTGGAGGCATGGTTAACATGGCCATAAAAGCGGCGGTAGCCTAATGGCTAGGGCGTCGGACTTGCGATCAGGTGGTTGCTGGTTCGAACCCCACCCATTGCACTACCGACGTGAAACCACTCGTAACACAAGCAATCTAGCTTAGCACGGGGGGTTAACAAGAATACTAGTAATGTGCGAACCGCATTGCTAGTACCTAAGCTTTTAAATAATAATAATAATATTAATAAAAGAGCAGGTTGATATTAGCGGAGAAATATATTAAACATATTTTTAACTAAGCTGAGATTTATTGCTGAATTATCAGCAAATGGATTAGAAACAAACAAGTATTGTTAGAAACAGACTGCAGTCGTTTTACGCATCTTTTAATTATATAGAATTAACAACAATACAAATTAGAGGCACTTCAGTGAGCAAATAACTTAATTCTTAATTCACATTTAAGCTCAAGATCACTCTAAAGATAAATATCTTAAAATTGGAGATAATTCAAAAAGAGCGAATTGAGAATAGAAAACTGAAATTTGGCGACTGGCTCTGTAAAGATAGCAAGTTTCTGTACAAAGGGAATGCCTAATTGTTTTTTTTTGTAAAAGAATATGGATGTAAGATAAATTAATTTTATTGATTTTTGCTAATGCAGACAAATCTAGACCGATGATTTTTAGAAATCTGCAACCAATTACTGCTATGGAATAAAAATCCTACCTAAAACCTACTGAGGCCATGTCTTGTCGAACGGCAGACTCCTCAAATCAGCCGCCCGCTGACAACAACTCATGATCGCGGGAGATGTGTTTTTATATACCTATATACAAAAATATTTTTACGCCTGTCTACCATTGGGGTAGGCAGAGACTATAGATTTCCACTTGCTACAATCCTGGCACACCACTTTAGCTTATCTATGTTCCTTAACCTCCTCATGAGTGATCGTGGGTTATCCCTGCCACAGCGATTTCTGCTATTCAAGGTCATCGGTACCATTAAGAAGATCACCGAAACAAGAATGCTTGACTGTCCCCAGGGGAACGATAACAGAAGAATTGCATTATCTGCTTGCTTGCTCAGGTAAAGTTATAAAATAACCATCGTAATTAGTGGCAGTTTGGCCATCATTTACGAGTGCCAAGTACACAATGGGCCAACCCACAGCTGACGTCATTACAATCGCGGAGTCGGGAGAATGTCCCAGTTTAAAAACTCGCCTTTCACACTACCCTGAGGTGCCTAAAAAGCCGCTCTGATTAATTACTGTGAGCTTCAAAATACAGGCACATTTTCCGCCCAAATCTGAAAGTAGCAAGTATTTTGTGCCACGTTTTGATAATTAAAAACCGGACGGACAAGTCGGCGCGGTTAGTGTTTTGTGCCGTAAATCATGACCTGTACTTGGTGTTACAAATTGTTGGATATTTTTAAGAGGTAAAAAGGTTTTTGGTTGAATAATTAATGACGGGTGGGATGTTTATCGCACCAGTAAATTTAAGCGCCGTAGACACTAATTCATTACAAATTGGGTAGGTGGTGAGGGTGATAAAGCTTAAGCATCAAAATGAATGTTCTTTTTATGGTATAGGGGGAGCAAATGAGCAGACGGATCACCTGATGGTAAGCGGACACCCGCAACACCAGAACAGTTGCAAGTATATTGCTCGCCTTTCAAAAGGGTTTGGGCCTCCTGTATCAATACTCACTCGGCGAAACACAACGTATGTAAGTGTTTTTTCTCGCCGGTTTTCTGTAAGGCCGTGGTATCACTCCCATCGAGCAAGGCTCTCCATCTTTTTAAATCCCCAATACCTAACTATCCTAATGTTCTATAACACTAATAATAATATTCTATATTTATTGAACTAATCAACGATTCGCTTAACCGGAACGATTGATCTAGTAAACTTTTTGCCAAGTATCTAGTTTCTCCACAGTAAGTTCCAGATCTTTCTTGCTACATAAATGAAGTTTTTGTAAGCATTGTTGATTTATGTATTCCTCTTCGTAGTATCCTTGTCGATAGTTGGAAACTTCTAGCGTTTGTAGGAATTGCCAACTTACTTCGTCATATCTATAATCTATACTAATATATAAAGCTGAAGAGTTTGTTTGTTTGTTTGCTAGAACGCGCTAATCTCAGGAACTACTGGTCCGATTTGAAATACTTACTAATATATAAAGCTGAAGAGTTTGGAACGCGCTAATCTCAGGAACTACTGGTCCGATTTGAAAAATTCTTTCAGTGTTAGATAGCGCATTTATTGAGGAAGGCTGTAGGCTATATAATATCATCACGCTAAGAGTAAGTAACCATTCCACGCGGACGAAGTCGCGGGCGGAAGCTTGAATATGTTTTTAAATCACTGTTAGGCAGACGTGAAAAAATGTACACCCACAGTTCGCTTGTATTTTTGAGTCCCGTGACATCATATCCATTACAATTAATACTTTTCGATTCCCATCCGAAGCGAATATTTTGTGTCCCACTTTTTTCATCTGCGGAAGTTTCTTTTTAAGAATAAATTAATGAAATATGGGACTAAAATATTTTATTCAGAAATAAAAATTCTCCAGCTGAACGTTTCTGTGTGAACTTTCATTAAGTACTAAAATTACTAATATGCAAAATATTACTACAATTTCTTGTCCAAAATACTAATACAATTCGGCAAGGCAACCCGGCAAACAAATAAGCAATTTAAATAAGAGAATTCTTTTCTGAATAGAACCCGAACTCATTGGTCCGTTACTTCCAAATGAAAATTGGCATTTGTTCCGAGTTCCTCAAACGAACCAAAACGTCTGGTTAAAAATAAAGAGGGAAATGTATTAAATGGACTAAACAAACCCGAAATGAAAACATTATGGTTGGAACAACAAGTTCCTATAAGAATATTTCTACCTTTTTTCATAGTCGTAAATTTTTTCGCTGGTTGATTTTTATGGTCCATAATGTTGTCCGTGAATTTGTTTAACCTTAAAATATCTACATAATTATACCAGATTATTAAAAACCTCCCTTAGCTTTTTGTTTGACCTAGGCCGCAAAATTATGTTTTGCTTAAAACACATTTTACGTTCATGACAGTTGTAATAGCGACATTAGATAGACAATACTTACAACAGAGTTCTTAAACCTTTGTTTAAATCGCTATTGTAACTAGTGACATAAATATTGCAATTCTAATATTATCAACATTATAGCTACATATAGTGTGGCAGGCCTAATAGTTTTAAATTAAGGAAAACTCTCTTAAAAAACTCGGTTTTAGTTTTTATTATCTAAAAATCTGTATTTTTTTTATAAATTAAGGGCCTTGTACAAACTTCTGAAATAAATTGAGTTTAAACACAAAATGACAATAGAAAATTGTGTTTAAATACAATTTAAATACATTTAAGAAGTTGGTGAAGTGGCCCTAAGATTAATATTCTAAGCGCCACTTGCACCAACTTCCTAAATGTGTTTAAATTGTATTTAAACACAAAATTTCTATGAAAAATCGGTAGCTTAGAACCAGGAGACGGACATAGGATACTTTTTATCTCGTTCCCGTGGGATGTGATGACCGACCGAATTCCACGGGGGCGAAGCCGCGGGCAGAAGCTAGTATGTACATATGTAAGCGTCCCGATTCTCAGCATATTACACGGCATACGCCTATTAGTAAAGGGCAGGACCATTGGTATGAATGTGGGTCACATGTGCCCCATGAATGTGGTGTATACATTCATTATACCACTGCGTAGTCCACTCCATCATAATTAAGCCACTCAATTAAGTTGGCGTATGAATGGATGACCATTATCGCGCGTTGGTCCGCGTGGAGTTCAAACAAGCCAACTAGCTCATGTTTATATGTGTAACAGAAGTCAGGAACTTTTTGATTAAAGCAGTATTTTGTTTTATTGGTCTGCCAAGTCAAAGTTTCGAGTTCGAGTCCAATTATCACGCGCTTTAACGGTGAAGAAACTTGTGAGGAAACTTACATGCCTGAGAGATTTTCTCGACGGCGTATGTAGTCTGCCAACCCGCACTAGGCCAGCGTGGTGGACTATAGCCTAATCCCTCTAATTCTGAGAGGAGATCCGTGTCCAGCATAGTGGGATAGTATAATGTGTTGATTATGTTATGTTATGTTACGTTCTGTTTCGCCGAGTGAGTGAGGATACCGGAGGCCCAAACCCTTTTAAAAGGCAAGCAACTGCACTTGTGACTCCTCTGGTGTAGCGGGTGTAACTTCTTTACCATGCGCGGCGGTAACTCCGTACTATCAGGCGATCCCTCTACTCCCTCTATCCCATATAAAAAAGGTGCGTTTATCGACCCCACATACAAATAGGTAATTGTTTCATATTAAACAGGCCATTGTGCTAACGTTGTGAACTCACTCGTAACACAAGCTAAGCTTGAAGCTTTGCACGAGGGGTTCACAAGAAAACTAGTAATGTGTGATCCACATTGCTAGTAAGCTTACTGCTTCAAAATAATACAACCACTGGATAAGGTCGTTTTCTAATCCATATTTTAACGATACAGAAAAGCTTCACAATTGAAAATACACGCATTACAGTATCGTAGAGTCCTAGAGACAGAAATCAATTGCTAAAACAAATCTAGGTATCCATTTGATTCAAGAAGGGACTTAGTTCATAACACTAGCGCGCCAGATATGCGTAGCATAGATGCGTGAGAGTTAGAAGGAAGGATTATTCTTCCTATTTAGTCATTTTTATTTTACATACCATCACACCTGTTGCCCTGAAGGACTAGGCAGAGGTGTATGTACCCATAGTTAGCCAATATGATTAAGTCCCATCTAATAGGCGACTAGTCTATTGCCAATAACCAGGCATAGATTACAGAATTTCGTAGAAAAACCAATCGTCAAGTCGCGCCAATTTTATTTAAAGCAGCTTACAAACGTCAAGAATATTTTACTCATCCGAATAATTTGAACGTAAAATTTTTTCATCATTAGTTTTTTTCCGGCTGGCGAGGAACAACTTATTTTTTTAGGCGATTTTCAATGAACGCCCCACCAGATGTTGATGTCATTTGGAATTCAATTATTCAAAGATTTTGATGCGACGTAATTCAATTCCTTTTTCGCTGAATATTTTGATGTGAATCTCATTTTTTTACCTGTAGGTATAGAATGAATACTTACTGGATAAAAGTCTTAGGCCCACTTGCACCAACTTCATAATTGTATTTAAATTGTATTTAAACACGATTTTTCATAGAAATTTTGTGTTTAAATACAATTTAAATACATTTAAGAAGTTGGTGAAGTGGCCCTAAGATTAATATTCTAAGCGCCACTTGCACCAACTTCCTAAATGTGTTTAAATTGTATTTAAACACAAAATTTCTATGAAAAATCGTGTTTAAATACAATTTAAATACAATTATGAAGTTGGTGCAAGTGGGCCTAAGACTTTTATCCAGTAAGTATTCATTCTATACCTACAGGTAAAAAAATGAGATTCACATCAAAATATTCAGCGAAAAAGGAATTGAATTACGTCGCATCAAAATCTTTGAATAATTGAATTCCAAATGACATCAACATCTGGTGGGGCGTTCATTGAAAATCGCCTAAAAAAATAAGTTGTTCCTCGCCAGCCGGAAAAAAACTAATGATGAAAAAATTTTACGTTCAAATTATTCGGATGAGTAAAATATTCTTGACGTTTGTAAGCTGCTTTAAATAAAATTGGCGCGACTTGACGATTGGTTTTTCTACGAAATTCTGTAATCTATGCCTGGTTATTGGCAATAGACTAGTCGCCTATTAGATGGGACTTAATCATATTGGCTAACTATGGGTACATACACCTCTGCCTAGTCCTTCAGGGCAACAGGTGTGATGGTATGTAAAATAAAAATGACTAAATAGGAAGAATAATCCTTCCTTCTAACTCTCACGCATCTATGCTACGCATATCTGGCGCGCTAGTGTTATGAACTAAGTCCCTTCTTGAATCAAATGGATACCTAGATTTGTTTTAGCAATTGATTTCTGTCTCTAGGACTCTACGATACTGTAATGCGTGTATTTTCAATTGTGAAGCTTTTCTGTATCGTTAAAATATGGATTAGAAAACGACCTTATCCAGTGGTTGTATTATTTTGAAGCAGTAAGCTTACTAGCAATGTGGATCACACATTACTAGTTTTCTTGTGAACCCCTCGTGCAAAGCTTCAAGCTTAGCTTGTGTTACGAGTGAGTTCACAACGTTAGCACAATGGCCTGTTTAATATGAAACAATTACCTATTTGTATGTGGGGTCGATAAACGCACCTTTTTTATATGGGATAGAGGGAGTAGAGGGATCGCCTGATAGTACGGAGTTACCGCCGCGCATGGTAAAGAAGTTACACCCGCTACACCAGAGGAGTCACAAGTGCAGTTGCTTGCCTTTTAAAAGGGTTTGGGCCTCCGGTATCCTCACTCACTCGGCGAAACAGAACGTAACATAACATAACATAATCAACACATTATACTATCCCACTATGCTGGACACGGATCTCCTCTCAGAATTAGAGGGATTAGGCTATAGTCCACCACGCTGGCCTAGTGCGGGTTGGCAGACTACATACGCCGTCGAGAAAATCTCTCAGGCATGTAAGTTTCCTCACAAGTTTCTTCACCGTTAAAGCGCGTGATAATTGGACTCGAACTCGAAACTTTGACTTGGCAGACCAATAAAACAAAATACTGCTTTAATCAAAAAGTTCCTGACTTCTGTTACACGTATAAACATGAGCTAGTTGGCTTGTTTGAACTCCACGCGGACCAACGCGCGATAATGGTCATCCATTCATACGCCAACTTAATTGAGTGGCTTAATTATGATGGAGTGGACTACGCAGTGGTATAATGAATGTATACACCACATTCATGGGGCACATGTGACCCACATTCATACCAATGGTCCTGCCCTTTACTAATAGGCGTATGGCGTGTAATATGCTGAGAATCGGGACGCTTACATATGTACATACTAGCTTCTGCCCGCGGCTTCGCCCCCGTGGAATTCGGTCGGTCATCACATCCCACGGGAACGAGATAAAAAGTATCCTATGTCCGTCTCCTGGTTCTAAGCTACCTCTCCACCAATTTTCAGCCAAATCGGTTTAGCCGTTTTTGAGTTATAAATGGGGTAACTAACACGACTCTCTTTTATATATAGAGATAATACGCTAACGCCTTTCTCTGCCATACATTGCATACTTCTTCTGCCACATGCATATAAATCTTCTCATACATACGCGCCGGTTGCGAGTACGACGTACCTGACCTTTTTAAAGGACCTTGCAAAATAAGATCGGCGTATGTCCTTCTAGGGCGACCTCTTCCGACGCTGCCGCTAATATTTTGGCCCTATAAATTCCTTTTGTTAATCGTAGTTCATTTATTCTCACAAGATTCTCCAACAACTTCAAGCGACTGAAAAGAAAATTATCCTATGTCCGGTAACAGTTATGTCCAGATTATAGTTAAAATTATGACCACGGCTGAATACTAGACACCACTAATGCAGTCCCACTTTTAGGGACCGTGCAACTAGTGGTCCACTTTTCAAAGTACCCACTTCAATGATTTCATTGAAATAACACATTTGACTTTGACTTCTCTAAGTTAGGTTGTTCTGACTGACAACTGCCTCATTAGCCTGTGGTCCTGAGAGCGACCGCTACGCTAGTGGGCCTTGGTTCGATTCCCAGGTCGAGCAAAGTATTATTGGATTTTTCTATGAAATTCCAGCTATAACAGAAAGCAGCAATAGCAGCAGCAAAATAGCAGCTCAGAGTTTGGAATTTGTATCCGGTAAATGGCCATAGGCTCGTCCCCTAATTGTGGATATACTTCGCAACACTTCGGGGAAAACCAGGTGTGATGGTACGTTATGGCTTAAAAATAAAGATCTTTCTATTTTAAGATAAAATCATTTAGAAGAAGAACAAATTGATATTAAAAGCAATGTCTATTTATGTATACATAGAAGCCTTATATCGCCGTTACCATTATTGTTACCTCATACGACTCCGAGTATTACTTCAACATACATTTACACATAAATCCGAGCTATTCTCTTAGACCACAATATGGCGGAAGTACTTAAATAAAGTTACATCGTAATGTATGCTGTTAAGATTGGATTCAGACGATGCGACTAAATTAACACAACTATAGAACTTCTTTTAAATATGATGTATGATTGTACTCTCAGTGAAGCTGTTCCACTGGGTAGTCAGAAAAACCTTTTTATCAGATAATACATACTTTCGGAAAAAAAAACAATCAGCTTTAGCAGAATTTAAATTGGATTGAATTGGATGATTGTCATCCAATTCAATCCAATTTAAATTCCATTAAGAGATGTACTGGTGAGCTTACCTTTTTGCACATATTGTTCAAATTTTATTTCCAATTTTAGCCGTATGACAAAAGAATTAATCTTGCAACTTCGCCACTCTGTGTTAACCTAAGGACACTAATTTTCGTCTCTCTTCTTAAAGAACAAGTGACTAGCGGGGCTTATAACACTGGGAAGGGGCCTTACTAATCAACCATGACGATGATATAAGCCCTTATGCACTACCTTCGATCGCACGAAAACAACACAGTATCTCACTGTGGAAATACCACAAAGCATATACTTTGTTCGTGATACTTTTTTTTAATCGCAAACGTTCGCTTTTTCTATACTTGTGTGAATCGCATGATACCCTTTTAATAACATTCGTACGTATGTGTATTGATGATGTGTAGGGCACTTATGGTGATACATCGTTTTCCTATATTTCTTTGTCGCGTTTTATAAAACAAACGCGTCGTCTGAACAAAGCTTAAGACATGATATCAACTGGCATTAAAACGATGCGTACTCGTCCCTCCACCGCAACTCCGCAAGTTTCAAAGTTAAACATTATTGTTGCTAAGCCGCTCCGATTTACGACGATACACACTTAGACACACCAACAACGTACACAACATAAATCTAGAATGAAAAGAGCCAAGGATTAGATAGAAAATGTTCTTCAAAGTTTTTTCTTGTCTTGACGGGCTTTTTCTTAGGATAGGGACTATAAAAATTCCTTGACACAGCATAATGCATTTGATATTTAAGATAGATTGCTTAGAGATTAAAGAATTAGAATTAATTGAGAAAAAATTAGCTCATAATTTAGACCATGATTTCAGCCAATTATTTTCAGACAAAAAATAATTCACCAAATTTTATTTCAATGGTCAATAGAAGTCAACAATACATTTTCTCCAAATAGACACACGACTAAATAGGAGTTGGCCACGATGCTTCTAATATTCCAACCAATTGAACAAATTGACAGCTAGCAAGACCCGAAGCTTTTAACGTCTTTTGAGAAATACACTCACTTCTTCAATTCATAAACGTTACAAAATTGCTTCATAGCGTTAAAGGAGTTGGCTTGAAGGGTCTTCCTTCTCGTCATTTTAGGTACTCATTGCTGAGCCCTATAAGGCTGATACGCAAAGGACCTCTCACTTTTTCTACTTATGCTTGATAAAATAATTTATTAGTCAACATTTGCTACTAAAAGTATATACTTAATACATTAGTCATTTATCAATGAAGGTCTACTTAAGTAGACTTAAAATTTTGTTGCATACTTTATTTTTGAATTGAATACTATAGCTACTAGTTTCGCTATAACTTTTCTACTGCTCCAATACAAAAAATATTAATCTCTATAAGTGATCCCTATATATGGGAGTAAATATGAGTCATACTGACTAAGTATAAATACGACAACATCACGTCATGATCTGACCTGTGGTCCAGATAAAATGCGAACACATTCTTTCTCCTTATTTCGGGATCCTAGATCCTATAAACAGGTGGTTCTTAATACCACAATTACGAAAAAGAAAATGCTAAATATTTGAAAATTCCTTTCGTCAAGTGTTCTTCTCAAAAACATTATCATTTTAAAATTATCTTGAAAAGTCAATCGTTTAGATCTCGTAAAGATTCAGCTAAAATTACATTGCAAATTGCGAACAGCAACGAATCGTCCATTTCTGAATCATTGAGTACGTAATTCAAAATTATCAGTCGTCCAAATCAAATTTGTAAACGTAAACAGATTTGGATCCTCCAAACGCTTCTTTCATTTGACGCTCCTCGAGAATTCCCTATTTCCTCGCTTGTGTGCAAACTTTTAAAAACCCCTGAAATTTTAAGCCTCCCAACAATTTGTGTATTAAATTTTCGGTTTCAAGTAATGGATGGTCCTTCCCGTTTTTGTCCCGCTTCGCTTTAAATGGGGGGATTATGAACTTTGATGGTTTTGCATTTTGGAGATTCGTGTTATCGCATTTTTTTATTGTACTGTACCTACTGAGAAAAAGCTTCCAATCCGTAAGTTTCTATTAAGTTAAGTTTATATTTTTTGATGTTATTGAATTGGAATTTGATCTAAACTGGATAATACTTATTGAAATAAAACAACTTTATGGATTATATCGCGTTATATTAGTATCAAATACAATACAAATCCCGACGTTTCGGACCCTTTACAGCGTCCATGGTCACGGGCAGACTGAGGTGTCATGCGTCTTATCGTTGTATTTATTGAACAGCTCCCCTCCAACTACAAATAAATACAATGATAAGACGCATGACACCTCAGTCTGCCCGTGACCATGGACGCTCTAAAGGGTCCGAAACGTCGGGATTTGTATTGTTTTTTTTTTTTTTTAAAAGCTTACTAGCAATGTGGGTCACCCATTACTAGTATTCTTGTTAACCCCTCGTGCTAAGCTAAATATGCTTGTGTTACGAGCGGGTTCAAGTCGGTAGTACAATGGGTGGGGTTCGAACCGGCAAGCATATGATCGCAAGTCCGACGCCCTAGCCATTAGGCTACCGCCGCTTTGATACTAATATAACGCGATATAATCCGTAAAGTTGTTTTATTTCAATATGTCTGATATTCGCGTAAGCTTCAGAAAAAAAAAAAACAATATGGATAATACCTACTTACTTTATAAAAAAATAGTCCGAATATTTATGAGTTTTTTACCGGAATAGTTATAATGAAATATATTAGCGAGTATTTGGTTTGCATATTTTAATATTCAGCTTTCCTAAAGTAAGCATAGTTACAAATTATTTCCTGAGCCATGCCACGTTTCATATAAGCCACCATTCAGACCACTGTCTTGTATTAAGGTGTCATATTAAATAAATTTGGTTGGGTGACGTGGGTCGCCACAACACGAGCAGACATGTTATTATGTTGTATATTATTATTATTATTCCGTCACACCGCGTTAGTTTATGAAGAGTTTATGACTAGACAGCTGGGTTATTGTCACTAAAATTATTATAATTTATTCAAGATTATAAAATACTACAGTATATAATTAAAGTAATGTAACTGAGATTTCGCCAAGTGGTTGTGATCTGTTCTGAGTCAGATCAAATTTAAACTAAACATTTTTACAGTCTTCTAGAGTGAATTCTTTAGCATGAGGACAGTTCTCTTAATTTTATTTTTCCTCTTAAATATAACTTTTATGGACCGTACTAATGAAAACCTTTGTGTTGTTACAGATTAAAATGAATGCACACCGTTCAACATGGATCAGATATTCCATCATAATGGCATGCTAGACCCATCTCTAACATGCGTCCGGGACAGCAGTGGCTGGCGATCTGTCTACTCACCACCATGGTCCACTACACAGAGAACAGGAATTCCGTAGACTCCTTGAATATCGAAGACTCCATTTTCCACAAGAGGAACAGACACCATCACAGACATAAACATAAACCAGGTCAAGTGATGTACGATCCTGCATTATTCGCTGATAAACCTGATGACTTTTACCCAATTTTGAATTTGAAAGACGGAATGCATTTGGTAGATTATGAAATTGCTCCCAAAAATGACGCAAAGAGTGATTGGGTGAACATGTCCAATGATCAAGTTGGAGAGATGAAAGATAAAAAGCATCAGCATTGGCCTATTAAGAGAGAGGCGGTTATTGAAGGTGATATGGTGCTTGGAGGGTTAATGATGGTTCATGAGAGGTCGAACAATATGACATGTGGGCCGGTCATGCCGCAGGGAGGCGTGCAGGCCCTGGAGACAATGTTGTATACTTTGGATATTATAAATAATGAATTGAGACTGATACCAGGTGTGACTCTTGGAGCTCACATCCTAGATGATTGTGATAAGGATACATATGGACTTGAGATGGCTGTCGATTTTATTAAAGGTTTGTATGCTGATTCTGTGTGACGTTTTCTCTATTCACATATTCCATTCATTAGGTACATAATAGATATCAGGAACTCTAGTGATTTACATAAAACGATAATGCTCTAGATATTGTCAAAGTACCATAAAAATAGTTATCTACGCAGAAACCAAATATTTAAATCACTTTCTTACGGATTCTAAATTAAAATTAAAATCAATTATGAATTCAAGAGGAATGATATGTCCCAAAGCTGCTCGGTATGTTCCAAAACTACACTTTTGGTGGCCATGTGCTATGAGTTCGATTCCTACCCGAGGCATATAGATTTGCAATGGCTCGAAAATTCGCTACTGACAACAATTATAAATTTTGCTGGACCACCCACGGCTTTGTCTATTTGCGAAAGGAAGAGGGATCCAAAGGTGTCCGCATTTGCAATGAGGATGATTTTCGCAAACTTGTTTCTGAAAACATATGACTTTCTTTCTTCTACCTGTACAAAGGTTTGCACGTTCTGTCATTTCTTTGTCTTATATTCGTTTTTTTATTGTAATTACCTTTGTTTTTATTTACTCGCACACACAGCACATTCCGCTACAGTCAATACAAACCTACACACGCATTTCTGTATATACACGCATTTATACAGACTGCACACTACTCATACAAAATATACATGCACACGTACATTCATAACAATATATATAATAATACATACTAACAATATATATTCCACAAACCATGATATAATCATCCTTATTAGTTTTAGCCGAGCTGACAGGTATCTAATCAAAAATGGATTGTTGCATAATCATTCTCCAATTACCTTAAATACGGGGCATCAAACGAATTATACCTACCTACCTACCCACACACACATTCTCCCCTAAACATACATACATACATACCGCACATACATTCATACAAAACATACATACCTTCATACGTACATTCACTACAATATTAACGACAATACATATAAACAATATATTTTCTATAAACCAGGATACTATCATCTCTGCCAGATTTAGCAGCGTTAACACGCATCTGATAAAAAAACTATTCTTAGAGAAACAGATTTCTAATTACCTTAAACACTGGCATCATACGAACTATAGTTTGAACAAACCGTCACTAAATACTATAATTTTAATTTCAATTAAGAAAATATCCCAGCCTATTATACCGTTATACATTATTTCCATAAATGGCTAATCAAAACATTGCTCAAGTTCAATCTGACCTTGATAACACGACCGTATCCGAATCTGCAATTGTGGATCCCAGTGAATTGTCGAATATCCTTATTAATTCCAGAAATAACCTAAGAATTATCACGTTTAATATCAGGAGCATCTATCGCAATTTTGACCACTTTTTACGTTTCCTTAAACGTTTGAACATTGATTGCGATATACTAGTTTTAACGGAATGCTGGTTATCTGAAAACAAACTCCCTCCGCAACTCGAAAATTATAACCTTTATTGCTCAACAGTTCCGCACAATAAAAACGACGGAGTAGTTGCATATGTACATAAAAGTGTTTGTCATACTTTTGAGGAGCCTGTTCTTCAAGATGCCAGTTGTGTACTAATAAAAACATCGGATGTCGCCATTCTTGGTATTTATAGATCGCCCTCATACCAAAGTATTGATAACTTTCTTTCTTCTCTTGAAACGAATTTAAACTCTCTACGAAAATATAAATCAATTTCTGTGGTCGGTGATATCAACATTGATATAAAACCCTTCACTAATGACAAAAAAAGTCATGACTACCTTAATCTCTTAGCGGAAAAAGGCCTTTTACCAGCCCATGTCCTACCTATTCGAGAGTTGAACTGTCTAGATCATGTCAATCTTAAAACTAATCTCAAAGCCCAGACATTTGTCATAAGATCTGACATAACGGACCATTTTCCTGTATTATTAAATCTTACACAGCCAAAAAAAGAGGTTTCCCGAAAATTTATACGAGAGGTAAATTATGAGAACGCGGCTATCGCCTTTCAGAACAGTGATTTTTCTTATATTTTGGACATAATGGACCCTAACAGCGCCACCGACACCTTAATCAAATATATAAAAAATGCCTTAAACAACAATACTTCCCTTCGAAAAGTTCCTAACAGAAAGTACATCATCAAACCTTGGCTCACTCCAGGCCTACTCAGGTGCATTGCACATCGTGATGCTCTTCATAAAAAACAAAAAGAATCACCAACTAACGAAATACTCAAGACTTCCTATCGTAGATATCGGAACTTCTGCAACGACTTGTTAAATAAAATTAAAAATAATCATGAACGATCGGAAACTGAGAAATGCAAAAACCCAAAACAAACATGGAAATTAATAAGGAAAGCTACTAACACTGTTGAAAATAAAAACCCTGCTAAAGAACTACTAGACGTTAACCCCGCTAACTCAAAATCGGCAATAAACCAAATAAATAGCTATTTCGCGGAGATCGGCATGAAAATGGCAGACAGTATTGGTAAAACTACCGATATATCTAAAATTGAATGCGATATAAAAACCTCGTCTCGCCAGAAATCATTTGTTTTACTCGAAACAGATGATGCTGAAGTTGAATCATTAATACAAAACTTAAAAAATGATTCCGCCTCAGGTTGTGATGGTATACCTGTTGCTTTCCTTAAACGTATAAAAACTACAATTACTCCCATATTAACGCATATATTTAACCTATGCATAAACAACGGTATCTTCCCTGACAGCTTTAAACATTCCCTAATCCATCCAATACACAAAAGTGGCGGTAGAGACTGTGTCGAAAACTATAGACCAATCTCCATTTTAACTGCTTTGTCTAAATTGCTTGAAAAACTTATTAATACACGTCTTATGAAATATCTTTCGCAAGAAAACATTATATCTGAGTCCCAATTTGGCTTTCAGAATAAAAAATCTACAGAGGATGCCGTGACAAACTTAACAAACTTCGTTGCAAGCAATCTAGATCTAGGGCGTAAATGTGTTGGTGTTTTTCTAGACCTGGCAAAAGCGTTCGACACAGTCTCCCCAACCATACTTTTAAACAAGCTCGAAGCGATCGGTGTACGTGGTTTGCCCCTACAACTTTTTAAAGATTTCTTATCTAACAGATATCAATCAATAAAAATAGGTGATCTAATGAGTGACCCCTTACCAATTACCTGCGGGGTACCGCAGGGCAGTGTCTTGGGCCCAAGTCTCTTCCTAATTTACATAAATGAACTTTGCCAGTACACACCGTACAAGGGCAAAGTTTTCTCTTACGCAGACGATACAGCGATCATATTCCAGGGAGAGACTTGGGCCGAAGCACGTTCATGTGCGGAAGAAGGACTCTATCAGACCGCGCTATGGCTGACTAAAAATCTTCTGACACTAAATCTAAAAAAAACTAAATACATTACCTTTTCTATAAATAAAATAAATCAGCCAAATCTAGATAACTTCACTGTTACACTACACAATTGTCACAATGCTAACTCTCTAACTTGCTCCTGCACACCTCTTGAAAAAACGAACAACATAAGATATCTCGGAGTACAACTTGATGAACATCTGTCATGGAATCCACAACTTGATCTCTTATCTAGTAGGCTTCGTAAAATGATATGGATCTTAAAAAAACTGAGAAACATATTCAAACCCGATTTGCTGAAAATGGTCTACTATTCTCTCGCCCAGTCAGTCATATCCTACTGTATCCCAGTTTGGGGAGGAGCATGTAAGACCAAAATTATAAATGTCGAACGAGCTCAGCGGTCACTCCTTAAGGTAATGCTTGGGAAGCCTTACCGTTACCCAACTACCACACTATATCAAGATTGCAAAGTTTTGACAGTCAGGCAATTGTTTATATTGTACACTGCACTGCGTAAACACAAGGAAACCATTTATGACCCAACGAACATGTATTCCAGTCGCAGAAGGAATAGAATATGCGACCCAATTCAGCACAACACTACTTTTCTCAGACGACAATCCTGTTTCCTTGCACCTTACCTATATAACAAAATAAATACTCATTTGAACATCTTTCCCAAGACCTCCTTCAGCTGTAAGTGTATCATTCAAAATTATTTATTAGGCCTAACCTATTCGGATACTGAATCCCTCATTACTGTTTTGATGTGAACACACACATTTACCTACAACACACATCCTCCTCATACACAAACTCCCATAAAAACACACGCACGCGCACACACGCACACGCACACACACACACACACACGCACACACACACACACACACAGACACTTCATTTACAACCATACCGCGGGTGTGAATCCTGGAGTCCTGAAATACAGGGCTTCCCTAGTTTAGGCTCCAGTCCACCCCAAACAAGAAAAACGAGTTAGTTTGTAATAATATAGTTTTCTTTGTGTTCTTAGTTTTGAGGTGGAAAATAAATATATTTTTATTATTATTTATTTATTATATAGATGTGTCTTTCACGGATATTAGTTTTGAATATTTTGTGTCTATTATTTGTATGTTTGTGATGACACAGATTTGTATGTTTGAGATGGCATAATCGACCCCGAGTTCCCAGCGCTTGGTCACTCCCTGGTTCGAGCAGTAACCAGGTGAAACAGAGCAGGGGTGCGAGAAGGAATCCCTGGGAGTTGACAAACTGCCGTAAACAACAATTATACGTAGCGACGTACAATGTTCAGACACTATCAACGGATGACCGGCTGCTAGAATTGGAAACTGAACTTAACCACATAAAGTGGGACGTTTTAGGATTGTGCGAGGTGCGCAGACCAGGAGAAGAATTGACAACACTACCATCTGGCCACCTTATGTACCATAAAGAGGGCGGAAAGCAGGGTCAGGGAGGGGTTGGATTTATCATACACAAGGCTTTAAAACACCGGGTACTGGAAACGGGCTGCGTTGATGATCGAGTAGCATATGTGAAGTTGAGACTATGTTCGAAGTACACCTTAGCAATATTACAAGTTTATGCCCCCACTACTGCGTATGACGATGACGTAGTTGACAAATTCTATGACAATATAACGTTGGCGAAAACTAAATGTAACTCGAGATTTACCATCGTTATGGGCGATTTTAATGCGCGTATTGGTGGAAGAGAGTCCGATGAAGAAACTAGTATTGGGACATTCGGACTTGGCTCTCGAAATGAAAGAGGTGCCATCTTAGTCAACTATTTGAGCCAAAATAACATGTACGCAATGAACACTTTTTTCTACAAAAAACCGCAGCATAAGTGGACGTGGAAGCATCCGGATGGTATTCATAAAAATGAGTATGATCTGATCATTAGTAGCCATAAATTTGTGATAAAAGACGTATCAGTACTCAATAGCTTTTGTACCGGTAGTGACCATCGCTTGGTTAGAGCAAACGTGACTCTAAACATAAGGAAAGAAAGACTTAAACTGATCAATAGCGGAAAAGCGACTCGCAAAGATAATGCCGAGATCATAAGAACTAACTTGCCGGAGTATAAAGCAGAAGTGGAACAAAACCTAGGCAAACTAGACAAGATGGAATCAATGGATCTTGCTACACTTTCGGAACACTTGACATCCACTGTAATACAGGCACTAGAGAAAATATCACCCATTAATACAGGCACTAAGACATCTAAGCTCAGTGCATATACTCTACAGCTAATTGAAGAACGACGCCAAATGAGACGAGACAAAATGTGCCACCTGCCATCATTCCCAACAATACAAAGGGAATTAAGGCTGACCTCCAATTACACAATGAAAGTCTGATAACCAAGGCCCTGGAAATGAACACCAGCAAGCGAACCCTACGCTCGCAGCTCAGCAATGGCAAAAAAGAAATCTTTCAACTCTTGGACGACTAAGGAGAATGTGTCACCAACAGGGAGAATTTGTTGAACGTCGCTAGAAGATATTACGAACACCTCTATGAAAATAAATACACAGACCCCGATGTAATTCCCTCGGGTAACAGCGGCAATACTCGTCCCGTAATATCAAATATTGGATCCGAGGATATACCTGATGTAACAACTGATGAAGTACACCTAGCAACAGAACAGCTAAAATACCGTAGAGCTCCCGGCCCAGACCACATTATACCAGAGATGCTGAAGATACGGAGTGATCTGCTAATGAGAGCAATCGCAGCCCTGTTCAACAAGATAATTCTTGCTGCAGAAGTCCCAATGCCCTGGCATAATGCTGTTATTACCCTCTTGCATAAAAAGGGAGACATTAAAAAGCTAGATAATTATAGACCGATAAGTCTTCTATCTCACCTGTATAAACTTTTTACCAGGGTATTACTAAATAGGCTCACAAATAAGTTAGACTCGTACCAACCACGGGAGCAGGCTGGATTTCGTACTGGCTTTGGAACAAATGATCACCTACAAACCATTAAGACCATCATAGAGAAGTGCCATGAGTATAGAAAGCCTATCGTAATCACATTTGTAGATTACGAAAAAGCGTTTGATTCCGTGGAGCACTGGGCAGTGGAGAAGGCATTAGCGGACTGCAGAATAGATGAAAGGTATATCCAACTGATCAAGCATCTCCAACAAAATGCTACGTCGTCCGTTCGCTTACATAGGTTGACTGAACCGTTCAATTTGGGCCGAGGGGTACGCCAAGGTGACACAATATCGCCAAAATTATTCAATGCAGCACTAGAGAATGTATTTCGTAGGTTGAACTGGGAACACAAAGGCATTAATATTGATGGAGAGCGGTTGAATAACTTGCGCTTCGCGGACGACATTGCGGTGTTTGCCGATAGTATAGAGGATATGCTTACGATGATAGAAGAACTACAGATAGAATCTCGAAAAATAGGACTCATAATGAATAAATCTAAGACAAAGATTATGACCAATATTTCAGACGTAAGCAATTATCAACTACCCGTCGATATTGTTGAGCACTATATTTATCTAGGCCATAAAATTACATTGGGTTCAGATAACCAAGCTGCAGAAGTGAGTAGAAGGATTTCTCAATCCTGGGCTGCGTTTGGGTCAAATAACTCAATCTTGGAATCCAAGACGATTCCTCAGTACCTAAAAACCAAGATGTACAACCAATGTGTTCTGCCTGTACTAACTTATGGTATGGAAACCACAACTTTGACCGAGAAATCTGCAGAAAAGCTTCGAGTTGCGCAGAGAGCCATGGAAATAACAATGCTCGGCATTTCCATAATGGACCGAATAAGAAATGTGGATATTCGGAAAAAGACAAAAGTCAAAGATGTGGTAGAAGTAATACGATCACAGAAATGGAGATGGGCAGGACACATTGCGCGTATGGACGTGGCCAGGTGGGCTAGACGAACGTTGGAATGGAGGCCACGAGAAACGAAACGCGGCAGAGGTCGTCCGCCGGAAAGATGGGTGAATGATATACGCAGACAGGCGGGCGTCAACTGGATGATGACAGCACAGGACAAAAAGAAGTGGAAGGCGATGGAGGAGGCCTATGTCCGAGGACGGACGAATTAAAGGCTGATGATGATGATGATGATGATGACACAGAAGTTTTTAAAGCCGTCTAAAGTGGCAACTACCTAAAAAAAATTAAGCAACTCTTACGGTTATGGAAATTAATTATTACTTTATCTTGTCACCACCAGGCTCCATCAGCAACATAGACGATGCTGAGTATGCTTGCAACGCGACCGCCGTCCGGAAGGTCATTTCTGGGGTGGTCGGTGCAGCCTCCAGCGTCACCTCTGTCCAGGTTGCCAATCTGCTGCGACTCTTCAAGATACCACAAGTAAGATATTGTATAAACGAAAGTTTAGTCTGTAAATCGTTACAAAGTTTTTGTATTTAGGAACATATCTGCACCTTTGAAACCTACAACAATAAATCTATTTTCTCCTAGGTATCATTCTTTTCCACATCCCCGGAGCTGTCGAACAAGGCTCGCTTTGAGTACTTCACGCGCACCATACCTTCAGACCACCACCAGGTGCGAGCGATGGTGGAGATCGTCAAGAAGCTGGAGTGGAGCTACGTCTCCATCATCTATGAGGAGTCCAGCTATGGAATCAAGGTAAAAGATATGATACAGAACATACCATTACGCCAGAATTCCCCGAAGGGTTTAGGCAGATGTGTACTAATGGAGTACTCACAGTACACCGGTTTATTTAGGTCCCACACAATAGGGAATGCGCCTATTACCATTAGCTGGGCACGAACCTAAACTCTGCTATTTAGAATTTAAAAAAAACAATAACATTTGGCTCGACCTGGGAATCGAACTCAGAACCTAGTGTACCAGTCACGCTTAAAGCCATTTTATACTATTCAATTCATAGAAGATCCTTAGAATTTCTTAATGTAAATATTTTTATGATTCACCGCAAACGGCCTTTGGATTTCAATTCGTCCCTTGTAATTTCTCTTTAGCTAAAAGTACGAGAAGATATCTCTTCTACATCAAATTTCTCATTATGTCTTACTACATTATATATTACTTTCAATCAAGGCTGACGTACAAATAACTATTTATAATAAAGGCAAGCCCACCTAACGCCTTGCAGATTACTATATTAAATTTCTAAAAGTACTTAAAAAAGCCACACCATCGCAGTCATAATGTACCTTAATCAACCATAATTCAAGATTACCTGCATAGCAGCGTAAAACCGCGTGTATTATTCAAGTCACTCGCAGACGCATCATTAACACATTAGATGGCAACGGCATTTGCTAACTCAGAGAAAAAACTCAAAGAATAAAATAAATATTCTGGGACATTTTTACACAGCACCATCTAGTCCCAAACTAAGCAGAGCTTGTACTATGGGTACTAGACAATGGATATAATACTTATATACTTTTTTTTTGTAAATACATACTCATAATACATAAGAAACACCCAGACGAACACAAACACTTATATTCATCACATAATTTTTTGTGTCCTGTGGGAATCGAACCCACGACCTCATGGTCAGCAGTCCGGTACTCGAACCGCTAAACCACATGATCCAGAATCATGGTCTCTTTTAAAGTCTAGCAAATACCTATGAGAGTTACAATGTCTTTAATGGCCTTTTTGTCTATGCATTTAATAAGCTTTGTATAAGCATGGATCAATAAAAGATAATTATCTATATCTAAAAAAAAACTTTTCGTAACAATATTTTAAATTATTGAGCCCCTTAACGAATCAAGGAGAAATGCCGAAACAAATTTAGAGCATCATGGTCTCTTTTTAAAGTCCATATAATCAAATATGTGAATCTCACAGTGCACGCCAAACTGAAATGGCCTCATCCGTCATCGTGTAGCTCAAAACCTTGGCTACAAATTTTAATAAAAGTATATTCCTTACAGGCATTTGAAGAGTTGGAGGCATTGCTGGCGAAGAGTGACATCTGCATAGCTGTGAAGGAAAAACTAGTGAAAGATTCAGGAGTGGCACATGAAAGTGCTTATGATGAGATCGTGTCGAAGCTGCTCACGAAGCCAAGAGCTAGAGGTAAGAGAGACAACCTCTTACTTCTTCTTCTTTATAGCAGAAGATATAAACACATAGCAACGTAACTTAACATACCATAACGGCTGTTTTAGGTTGTGTACAAATTATCCACCCACAGTTCGCCGTTGTGTTTAGGTCCCATGTAATAGGAGGTGAGTGATAGCCGGGTGATAGCATTGGAATGATAAGTCGAAGATCTCGAGGTCGAATCTAACTTTTAGAACTTTTAGAAGTATGTAATATAGTAAATTATCACGCGCATAAACAGTGAAGGAAAAACATCGTGAGGAAACCTGCATGCCTGAGAGATTTACTTGACGGAGTATGAAGTCTGTTAACCCGCATTAGGCAAGCGTCGGAGACTATAGCTAAAACCCTATAGCCGAGACCTATGCCGCGCTATGAGACAATGTAATAGGTTTATTATGTAGGTTCTAAGGGGCGAGCTTTTTGCCCTTTAACAGACACAAATCCGAAATCTCATAATCATAATTCCATGGATAAATCCAATAACTCTTTATTTAACTTTATTATAATTATGGGTTGATGATGATGATTCTTATTCTGTTTTTGTTAAGCAGTTCTAATAACATAAAATACACTTTAAATATCCACACATTTCACGTCTGTTGTAACTATTATCCTTCAGCCCCTAAACGTTACGTAAAAACTTAATATGTCTAGTTATATTGGTGTTGAAAAGTAACAAGTACTTTTAGAGTGACAAGTCTCTTTGGAGAAGGAATGTGCGCTTTTTATGAGTCTGACATACTAATTTTCCACGTTGTGAAAAAGCTCACCATGCCTAACAATAAGAAATTTATTTTCTGGGGTGATAAATTCGTACTCTTAAAGGTACACTTTATACTGAAACTGTGTATAGCCGTATGTTCATGTTTCGATTCATCAAACAAAAGTAGCCATATCAGCAGATAAAGTCTGATCAATCTAACGTAGATTGCTCGCCTTATCCACGAGCAAAAGATCAACCTGAATCAATATAATACCCCGGAACATTATTATGCAAATTCGTGATGATTTAATTTAATATCCATTTTGTAATTTCCGGAGTAAGCTGGGATTGAAATAATGTATTCATTTATGTTATTGTAGGTATGGCTTATAATTACTGAGTGGGTCTAAAATATCCCGAAAACCCAATCCAGTGACAAACAAGGAGTTACAAAGTGTAATTTTATCTAGTTCCACCATATTGGCATCGGGGATGTGATAAATTGTGGCCGTGTGCGCCACAGATAGGCAGCTGTGTCGAGTGAAACAATTTTTCGCTAAAGCGGTTACTGAAATTGAATCTATTGGTTAGCGGTGATAAGAAACGATTACCATTAAGCACGCCACTTCGCCCCGCGTGGATCGGTGAGCAATTTTGCGTTGGGGCAGATTGGACTGGATTAAAACAGGTGCCATTTAAGGACTCATTCGATGACGGATAGCAGATGGGGTATCGAAGACTTTGGACTGACGAATGTACTACTTCTTCTTCTCAGCCAATTCGCTCTTAGCAGAGCGGTCGTGGCCGCCATGTAGTAGATGTGTCAGTTGGGGGCAGATGTTATTCGCCTCACGATATCACGCCAACTCGCTCTGTTGGCCGTCACCCTGGTACAATTCACTTATGGGGCCACCCACTGCATTCTTGATTTGGTCAGTCCATCGCATTGGAGACCTAGATAGAGAATGAAAAATTTCAGTAACCTTCCTAGCTATATTTTCTCTCTTATGAGGATGGGTTAGATCTATAAAGCGGCGAGAACCTTCTAGCTTGGTTCTAAGACCTTGGGGTTTCACTCTCGTTCCGTCTGCCGTAAAGCACCTTTGTGTGTGTTCTGAATTTTCCCGCATATCTATATGATTGTGATATTTGCATCCTGTATGGGTTGTGAATGCACAGCAATGCATTATGAACTCCTTCGTTGTTGTCCCTTAGCGGCGATAACTTCTTACCATCAAGTGAATCGACTGCTTATTTGCCGACATAAACAATAAAAAATATAACGATTTGTTAGATCCCAGCAGTCAGACAGTAGACTTTGACATAGTCCTGGGCTAGTAAAGTCAATTACGTACATTTCGGTCAATGGACATGAAAGACTAATAAGAATTTCAAAAAGAAGTCCATTGAAATACTCAATAAAACTTAATATGGCTTGGAAATTGAACTCACACCAATCGTCAAATCGTGGTCTTCTTTGAACTCTATTAGTCGAAAGGGCTGTTACTAAAAAAGACATCAAGAGTGGTCTCATAATTATCGAAACGTCAATAAATAAAACACTTTTACGATAATAACAGCTTGCAATATATTTGTAACTAATGGAGTTGATCCAATATATATGATGATACAATTTCAGCTAATATCTGGCTCATTGCCCGCATCGTCATCAAAATATTTTCTACTATGATTAACACTAGATTAATTGCAACAGTGTGCTACGAACGAGTTTATCTCATGTGGAATTTATTCAGCATTTTATGCCAACTGATAATAATGGAGTTATAATTCCATCATTATCTGTTAAAGACTTATCGATTTTTTATGAGTAAATTCCTTGTGCCCCTAAAATCATACCGGTGAACTACGGGTGTTACATCTGCTTTTGCCCTATGCGAATATCTATACTAATATATAATATATAAAGCTGAAAAGTTTGTTTGTTTACTTGAACGCGCTAATCTCAGGAACTACTGGTCCGATTTGAAAAAATCTTTCAGTGTTAGATAGCCCATTTATTGAGGAAGGATATAGGCTATATATCATTACGCTACGCGGACGAAGTCGCGGGCAGAAGCTAGTAATACAATATAATGCCTTATAGCGTGAGTGCATAATGAATTTTAGAGATAGGTATTTTTATCTAGCTATTTCCATTGGATTCACTCGCATTCTAAAAGGACTATTAACTTTTTGAGACTTATAGTATGCCTATGATATTATGCTTAGGATTTGATATATTTTTTTATCGAAATCTGTTCAGTAGGTAGTTTGCTTTTTTTATTATACTTTCTTGCATTTAAAAATTTAGTTCATTAGTTAACTGCTCCATTAGCTTAGTGGTCCTGAGTTTTCTACGCTAGAGGTGCTAGCTTCGATTCCTAAGTCGAGCAAAATGTTATTGGGTTTTCCTATGAAATTGCCAAAGGCTCGCCCCCAATTACATGGGACCAAAATATACCATCGAACTGTCCCTGTATATTAGTACACCTCTGCCTAAGCCTTCGGGGAATACAGGCGTAATGGTATGTTATGTAATATTAAAAGGGGACGCCAGTTATTCAGAACCCTCAAATACCTAACAATCAAACAGCATAGTCATCATAAATCACCTAATCCAAAGCATATCCGAATATTAGATGGATTACGGGTAACTACCTTCTAAGACAAGCCTTAAGCAGCTTACCTGCTAAATAAAATGGACGATCCCTTCGGATTTCCGCCCCCGTGAGGGGTAATAAATTAGTTTCGTATACCCTTGTTCACGAGAGGCCTCCTTGGTTCTTAGTTCATATTGAACTTAGTTTTGATATTGAACCCATGGGAGTTTGATGTTTTTGTTAAGAAGAAGACGAAGGTTTTCAAGTTCAAATGTTTTTATTTCAAATAGTCTTTTACAAGCGTTTATGAAACGTTATGATTCTAGTTTGCACGGTTCCAAAAGGTTGATACTATGGAGAAGAATCCGGGAAGAAACTCCATAGACACTTTTATAAAATAAATTATGTTACAATACTGGTACAATATTGCGATAAGATGTATGGACGTTGAAGGATCTCCAAGTTTAACCGAACTAGATCGATATCGTCTTATGAAATGGTTTTGAAAGAAAACCATGTATTTTAATAAATGCAATGATATGAATGGCTGTTTTAACTAACGGCCAGTCCAAATAACAAATCCGTCGACAGATTTGATCACTAGAGATAGAATTTTGACATGATAACATTTTGACATTATTTATATGGATCTTACGTCAAATTCTACCTCTAGTAAGCAAATCTACTGATTAATTTGTTATTTTAAGTTAATACTAGCTTTTGCCCGTGGCTTCGCTCACCTGAAGCTATATTAGAATTAGAAATTGATCAATAACAAACAAACATAATATTTTAACAAAATGGTTGGTCCCTCCATCATGATGTCTAGATGGAGGGAGGTTTATGATGAGGTAGCTAAAATTATAGCAAAGGTAGGAAATAGTAGATTATTGGTATTATTTTTTTAAATGTGTATGACAGACATTGGAGACTTGGTACCTCCATTTTGACGGTCACAATTAATGGGGTATAAATAGAAACTCCGAGCTGCCACTGCCAATAACACATTGCTCCACCTGGGAATCGAACCCAGAACCTGTAATGTAGCGTAGCGCTTTGGACTTCTAGACTAATGAGGCGGCAATAATACTATGTGGATAACGTACAATAAAGAAAAAAGACTAGTAGAAACGCTTTATCCACCTTACCCACCCCTTACAATTTTCTTCTTCTATCAACAGGTGCTATCATCTTTGGCTCCGATCAAGAAGTAGCCGGCGTAATGCGTGCTGTGGAGAGAGCCAATGCTACTCACTCCTTCAGCTGGGTGGGCTCCGATGGCTGGAGTGCCAGGTCGCTGGTCTCTGATGGCAATGAACGAGCAGTCGAAGGCACCATCAGCGTGCAACCACAGGCCAATGACGTGATTGGATTCAAGGAGTACTTCTTGGGGCTAAATGTGAAGAATAACAAGAGGAACCCTTGGTTTGTTGGTAAGACTTTATGATGTCATTAACTTCAAAGCTATATATAGTTAAATGTTTTATTTCAATAATACCGTAATTACAAGTAAATTAGAAATGTCAAAAACTAGTTGGGTCCAAATAGCGGGTCTTATGGACACCTTTTTTAAGTAATGAAATGTTTTTCTTCTGTTTCCAATTTTGTTCTATGAATGTGATAATGACAATGATATGTAGTTGATATCTATACTAATCTATACTAATATATAAAGCTGAAGAGTTAGTTTGTTTGCTTGAACGTGCTAATCTCAGAAACTATTGCTCCGATTTGTAAAAATCTTTCAGTGTTAGATAGCCCATTTATTGAGAAAGGCTATTATAGGCTATAAATCACCACGCTACGCGGACGAAGTCGCGGGCAGAAGCTAGTGAAAGATAAGAATAGATCAGTGTCAATAATTGCCGTTCAAAAGTATTAACATATCAGAAACCATAATTTGTTACGGCATGCAGGTTATTCAAATCATAACATAACATACCATCACGCCTGTATTCCCCGAAGGGTTAGGCAGAGGCTTACTAATGTACACCCACAGTTCGCCGGTATGTTTAAGTCCCATGTAATAGGGGGCGAGCCTATTGCCATTAACCGGGCACAAATTCCTAACTCCGAGCTGCTACTGGGAATTTTCTAGAAAAACCCAATAACATTTTGCTCGACCTGGGAATCGAACCCAAGACCTCTAGCGTAGCAGTCGCACTCAGGACCACAAGGCTAATGAGGCAGTTCATCATTTAATTTAATTCACTTCACACAATTCACATTCAGTATTTTCTTTACGCTAAGTAATTAATAATTTTAAGAAGAACGAATGGTGAAAATTGAAAGCAATCTGAGAAATACTCAACTTTTTTATAATTTTAATCGAACGCGACAATAAAATAAACTCACAAATTTCGGAAACTCATTAGACTGGGAAGAAATTTACAACGAACTTCAGATACAGATCTCGAGATATTCTCTTTTATCTCGTTTACAACATTACAAATAGTTGAAAACACTTCCACAACTTTGTTTTGGACGCAATAAAGCGCTTCTTATAAAGGTGAATCTCGGAAATCACTGATGGAATCTCCTCAAAAGAAACTTTACTTTCACCCCTTTCAAGTGCAGATGAAACTTTGATTTTCTTATAATTCGTATAAATTATGAAATCATTTCCATCACGTAATTAAAACTAAATTGTTTTGGAATAGTATTAAAAAGTTTACAAATTTACTTTTAGAAGAAGCGCCGTTTTGAATCGAGTTTGGATACTCAAAGAATTGCCAATTACGTAGTTTTTTGTTCATAAAGGTGTTTTTGGAGTACTATGTTTGTTATATTTAAAATTAAAATAATTCTTCGATTGTGAATACTTACGATCGAATCTCATCTTGACACTACTCCTTGTCAACTTATTATATTTAGATTTTCCGCAGTGTCAGAGATCAAAAAAATAAAAAGCACAATAACAAAAACGCATCCTCATTAGTTTACAGTAGGTTTAACTCCGTTAAAACATAAACATGAGTGCGAAGTCTATAACTTACACTTAACTGCCTTCGTGCCACTACTGCTTAAGCGTAGTGTCTGTTCCAGGCTTCGTGTAGCCATAAATCTTGATAATGCAAATAGATTCGGTGTAAGCAATGCACATGTGATGGCAGATGGCTAAGGGAATTGAATAACTATTGTGTAAGAAACACTTTCTTTACGCATTTCTTTACGCGATCGAATCAGAAATGAGGAGATCCGTAGAAGAACTAAAGTTGCCGACATAGCTCAAAGGATTAGCAGGCTTAAGTGGCAGTGGGCGGGGCACATAGCTCGTAGAACTGACGGCCGCTGGGGCAGAAAGGTTCTCGAGTGGAGACCGCGCACCGGAAAACGCAGTGTGGGACGACCTCCAACGAGATGGACGGATGACCTGGTGAAGGTCGCTGGGAGTCGTTGGATGCAGGCGACATACAACCGGTCCTTGTGGAAGTCTTTAGGGGAGGCCTTTGTTCAGCAGTGGACTTCTTTTGGCTGAGATGATGATGATGATGATGAAGAAACACTACTTGAATTATCGCCACTTGTAAATAACTATGTAATACTAACCACAGCTTGTTTTTATAAAAGTTTTCCCGTGGGGTGTAAAAATATAAAATATCTTCTCCTCTAAGAAACGAATTTATGCAGGATCTAATTATCCACCTGGCAAAAGTCCGGCTCTTAAAATTTAACCTGTGTTTAACGGCGTAAATGTATTCCAATGATAAGGATTACGGGATTATAAATATAAAAATATCCTTTCCTCTAAGAAACGAATGTATGTAGGATTTAATAATCCACCTGACAAGCTTACCACCTTCAATATAAGACCGGCTCTAAAAAGTTAACCTGTGTTTAACACGGTAAATGAGTTCCAATGATAACTTCACTTCAGTCCTGGTTTTCTTTCTATAAAATAGAAGACCTCAAATAGATTGATGATTCTTTGAATGTTAAGAAGAGCCTGTCTTGATGCTGACTCATTTAGACCGAAAAAGCCAAGAGAATTAATAACTGTCTGCAAAATTTGGACGATTATGGCAATACCTTCTCCTAGAACCGATTACCTATAGTTTTTTTTTTACAAACAAACATTCACTTTTTGCTTCACACTATTCTCTTGCATCATGGATGCATTTACAAACACAAATTCTCAAAAAGAAACACTATAACCATCGACCACTAAACACTAAATACTGATATAAAGACACAACACTCATGGTGGATTGTCATGATTGCAGTATTAAATATTGATTGCCGAAATAATTTCATAAAAGCTCTATATTAAAATTTAAATCTCGTAAACATGAACAATGCTCGTTTAAATATCAAATAGTATAATGCAATGTTATCGTGGTCTAACCTTAAGACTAATTACCATAGTAAAAACCCGATCCCTTGGCTTTACTGACAGCCTTTCATTTACATATTAATTTTAATCTTTTTAGTCAGACGTTTTCTTTTATTTATCTTTATCTTATTTAATATCTACTGAGTTTATTTAGAGCCTTAAAAAAAGTAAAGTTGATTTAGTTCGATTAGTAGTAGTTTAGTAGTACATTTTCTTTTAAATAACCAGTATCTTTTTTCTTTATGATCTAATTTTGAAGAAACTTTTTGTGTTTCATAGAGTGTACTCCCGAGACGCTCCCATATGTAGAAATAAATATACAATAGTGGATAAGTTTTTGTATATAAAAATATCTTTCACACTGTTCGTTGTGGAAATATTGTAAGAGTAATTTAGATAAATATTATTAGATTTACGTTACGTTGACAACTTAGTTTCAACGCACGTCCTCCTAATCCAGTCAGGTGATTAGTGTTTAGTTTAAACTTTCTTCTTACGCCTGTACCGCGTGAGAAATGTAACAACATTTTATTCAACCACAAGTTTGTATCTCTCTCTCTGTACTCGTAAGTCATCCCTTGTTACATAACACTAGAGACAAATCGATAGCTTACAGAGCGTATGGCTGTAAATACCTTAACATCCTTTGAGCACCTTCACACAGCAATCTTCTATGACACATAGACTCGAATCAATTTACATACCCACAATGCAACTACCCAATTCTTTTGTATACTCCATTCGGGAACCGCAAAACTTTGCAAAGCACTTGAGTTTCAAAGACTCTTTGACTTTGTTTAAAAGTTCCCGGCTCCAATTCTAGTTACGCAGTGCATCCGGACAATTTATTCCAGCATTCCTCATGGAAAGACTTCCATTTATTTATTTGTTTAGCTTTGTCCTTTGGTCTTTGCTTTGACATTAAATATTTCTGAAGTAAACGGTTTGTGGTGTCTTGGAAAATTCTAGAACTAACAGTGAGGAACTTAAAGGACTTATAGCCTGCAGCTTGGCTTGTTCGTCTAAAATGTAATGACAACATCATCCTCCCATCCAGAGTCAGCAGAGCAGGTTGTTTATGTTTCATTATCATTATCGACCGTTTTATAAGTAAAATTAGGTAGACGCCGTTAAAGATCAAACCAATCCACTTGTCAAATATTAGACCAACTGCAAATAGGTATCTATTGTTGAAAAATATCACGTGCCTATAAGAATCTTCTTTCCACAGAGTTCTGGGAGGACCACTTTCAGTGCCGTTACCCTGGCAGCCCCAAGACTCCGTATAACGGCCAGTACTCCAGAAGTTGCTCTGGGCTAGAGCGGCTTACCTACAACAACACGGAGTTTGAGAGGCAGCTGCAGTTCGTCTCTGATGCTGTGATGGCATTCGCGTATTCTATTCGGTAAGTTTTTACTAATCATTTTTTGTCTTTTATTTAGTAGAAAAGTTGGAAAAGATATTTTTGGCTCAACCATGGAATTAATCGCAATGTGAAGATAATTATATCAGATAGGTGCGGAGTGCATAGTGCAGAGCTTTCAGAAGAGGCTATTGTTAAGAGGAAAGATTCGTATAATGCTTATATTGTGTAGTGATAAATGTGTACCGACATCTTTAATGATAGTGATCTAGAAAAGTACATGTATAAAATTCTTCGTCTATCATTTCGGCTTGAGTACACTACCTATAGAAGTTATGGTAATTACGCTGACCTATGGACCTTTTGGCATAATTTAATGTTACTTTAAGTAATTATGTTTTTTGCGCCAATTTTTTTTTATCTAGCCAGTTAGTTTTAGCCTAACCAGGACTTTTCCAACTTTTCCTTTTTCATAATTATGATATTGTAGGTCACTAAAGTCACACTTAGTTTTAAATGAGGCCCCAGTTCTTAAATCTGAAGCGGCACCACATTATTAGCATGAATATATTTCAAGAATAGAACCTGATTCGCCTCATATGATAGTACTCCTCTTGACCATAAAACCTGATAATGGCGTTTTTACGAGATTTCTAGAATTGTGACAGCATAATCACTGATACCTTATTAACTACGTATTGTAAAATATTATAATTATGTGCCATAAATATTTTGGTGGTATATGTAAAGAAATATTTGAAACCTACATTGTTACTTCTGATTTCGTGATACGATTTCAAAAATTGTATTTCTCAGGGTTTTCCGCATTACCACATACATTTAAAATTATCTATAAAGATATATGTATATTAATTTTTAAGTAGGGTATTGACATTGCGAGGGTCGTTGCCAAGCCCGAGAATGTCTCGCGATTAGCTTGTCTCACAAAGAGAATGCGTCTCCACATCGTGCGGCATCGCTTAGCATCTCCGCAGTCACGAGACAATATCGCAACAATACATGAATTCAGACTCATCTATTTACGTAAGAATTTGAATATATTTTTGTATATTTTTATAATGTTATTTTAGAAGCAAAGTAACTTACTTTTCAATGGTTGTCACCGACGTCACCTTTAAAGCGTAAATTCAGAATGTGAAGGCAAATTTCGACATGGCGGTTTGGACTCGCGGTCATAGCGTCTGGTGACCTAACCAGAAGACGCAGATTTGAATCCTGCCCGCAAATCGATTTTTTTCTTCACTTAATAAGTACTTACCTATCTTCATTCTTTGAAATCCCATCGGCTCTCATTTCATCTTCTGGATAAATACTTCGATGTTTATATAATTGTCATCCATTAAGACTCTGTCTATATTAAAGAGATTACTCGTGACGTCATGCCTACATTGTCGACCTACCTCGTCGGTAATCGACACTACAATGTTCCGAATTGCACTTAAAACCCATCGATATGTCGTGCCAAGAGGGGATATATTGCAAATCTCCTGTTGGCAACAAAAGCTAAGCTTATTGCACCATGTCAATATAGAATGCAAGGCCAGAGGCTGCTAACGCGTTCAATATTTTTTATACGGTGTGTGGCATTTTTCATTTCGATGATATTGGTTATTGCCAATATTGGTTTTAAAAACGATAAAAACAGTGTAGTACTCAAAATTGGCAAACATTGAGGTAATATGAACGTTGTACAATCCACAAGAGATGACGCCAGACGAATCAATGCTTTATGAGTTATATGATTAACTATGTTATTTTTATCAACCCCTGCCGAAAAAGAGGGGTGTATACGTTTGTAACATGTATTTGTATGTCTGTCTGTATTATCAAGCTCCATATTTTGATTAACTTTGTTTCGTTTGAAAGGTGTCTTAATCGATAGTGTTCTACGCTTTGCGGTCCGCTGATGTGATGACAGTTGGATTTAAATATTCTCATATTAAAAGGACGATAATTATATTTCTTTCCTATTTTCAGGTTTTTTATTGCTCTATCTGATTTTGATAAAAATAAACATTTTTGTTACATATACCTAATTAAATAAGAGAACCAAATCTGTTGTTAAATACCTATAATATTTCGTAGGTAAATCACTGTCTATGAATGAACTTGATTTGCAATGTGTTCCACATAAAAAAATGTATACGCGAATTTAATAAAATAGTTGATATTTCGTACCTACAGTTTATAAATTATGTAAAACCAAACATTGCTTCATGCTTCAAAACCATATACCTCAATGGCACTGCACCTCGTGTAAACCACATCTTCGTATTGTTTTGGCGTGAAACCGATAAAGCTATTACCCTGGGCGCTATTTCCGATAACCATTAGATTTTGAACGATTATGCTCTTGAGGTAGCTGAATTTGGAATTAAGCATGTTAGCACATAGAAGCGTAAATAAATAAATAAAATAAAATATTCTGCGACATTTTACACAGCACCATCTAGTACCAAACTAAGCATACTTATAATACATAAGAAATACCCAGACAAACACAAACACTTATATTCATCACATAAATATTTGTGTCCTGTGGGAATCGAACTCACGACCTCATAGTCAGCAGTCCGGTACTCGAACCACTTAACCACAGAAGAACGTCAAATAAAAAAATAAATAAGAAGAAAAGAAAAAATCTAAAGAAATAAAATAAATAGAAGTGAAAAATCATATTTTCTTAATCTGCCAACGTATTTACTGATTGATTTCATTGTGCGGTAAGCAATACAGTATTATCACTCCCCTGGAACGTTAAACCTTTATTGTAATCATACATTTTCTCTACGGAACCCATTGTAGATCGGGGTTTACTGGACTCGCAGTAGCAAAAAATCAGAAATGTAGTACAGCGAACGTGTTCTTTATATAACACTAGCGACCCGCCCGCGGTTTCACCCGCGCTGCCCCGTCCCTAAGAGTCGTAGCGTAATATTAAATAGCTTAAAACCTTCCTCGTGAATCACTCTATCTATTGAAAAAAACTGCATCAAAATCCGTTGCGTATTTTTAAAGATCTAAGCATACACAGGGACAGACAGCGGGAAGCGACTTTGTTTTATACTATGTAGTGATGATGATGATTATGTATTTTTCATACCCATTAAAGGATGTGAAAAGCCGTTACTAGCATCCTTTAATATCCCTTTTGTAACAAAAGCTATTTATTTTGTTTTATATTTTAAAATCTTTGTCAATTTTTGCCAAAAAAAAAATTTTTTTCTTTATTGTGTTGGGCCTGGAATTTTCTCTCACCCAGACTACGAGATATTTCAAAGCTTTTATAGAACACAAATACAACTTGCCCCTTTAATTGATACAGACACAAGTCCATTAAGTCTAATTCTGATAGACACAAATAAATAATTCATACACAACAAAGTGGGTTTAAGCTCGTTAACGGAATTTGGTGAAACCGATATTACTTTAATGACTGCTAATCAAATTTTCTATGTCCATGTAAATGAAGTGGCTGGCCCATATCAATTAATGGTCCCTACGGGTCCCGGATACGGTTCTCGTCAGGATCGTACTGAATTAATTGCATGCGATCCTAGTAACATTGATTTAAATGTTATCCTTTGGGGACAGTCTTTGTAATTTGTTCTCGTTGTGGCAAGGTTTGGTAATTAATTTGGGACGGTAAGTTTAGGGAAGATTACGCAATTGGCTCTAGGGATATCTTTTTTTAAAGAGATTTGGAGTTGAGAATTTGAAATTAAGAGCTGTTTTAGCAGAAAATTTGTTTCATTTAATAAATTATTCGGAAGATTATATTCTATATCTCTAAGGTATACGAAACGCTTAGTATCGGCAATTATCGCTGTGACCACCAATTTAAAATTTAAGATTTAAATTTTAAAAGGCAATTTTTGGCATTGACAAAAAAAGAATTCTGCTTACTGAAAAAAAAGAATTCTGCTGTAAAAAAGTCGATTAAAACAAAGTTAACAAATGCAAAAACTTTTATACTTCAGAGATAAATCAGACATTTAAAAAAAGGGATGGAACACGCGGATTACTTACTATAAAAAAAGCGAAAGAAAAATGGTCTTTTTTAAAGTTGAGTTAACTAGTTAATTCAAATATCCGTATCTTATCGTAGTATCAGTTAAAAATAAAACAGTTGTAATCAAATTCTCTGAACCGTGCATCATAAAAGATTTACTAGTATATTTTATATATTTTATATCTTGTATATTTTATACTAGCTTCTGCCCGCGACTTCGTCCGCGTAGCGTGATGATATTATATAGCCTATAACCTTTCTCAATAAATGGGCTATCTAACACTGAAAGAATTTTTCAAAGGTCTGTCGTGGTCTTTAAATACGGATGCACTTGTGGCCTCCCTGGCAAACTGAAGCTATTGATTATATGAGACTATTAAATGTTTGTTAATTTTCATGTTGGTCAGTTAGTAGCTATGGTAGGTACTTTATAAGTAGATGGGCATAGCTTTGATAGATTCCATATTATTTACATAACGAGATGTATTCATATGGTTAGTATTGTTTTCCTCAACAGAAACTGTAAATTTATGTTCCGTTGATGCATATCTAAGGTTCCATTTATCGCTCTCAAATGACATCGGGTTCTCAAATAATGTGAATCCTTGTTTAATATTGTCGACTTCAGTCAAACTTGGACCTCATCCAACGTTCACACATCTTGATACCGCAATATTATACCAGTGAAGATTGTAACTTGTTTTTTTTTAAAGAGTGTTCATAGGGATTCTTGCCGGATTCTTCTCCATAGGATCAACCTTTTGGAACCGTGCAACTAGAATCATAACGTTTTATAAAAGCTTATTTGAAATAAAAACATTTTGAATTTGAATTGAATTTTAATTCAAGCAAACAAACAAACAAACTCTTCAGCTTTATTATTAGTATAGATTAATAATTTAGCTGGGATTTTGGGAACACAAGATTATCACAGGTAGCTGTTACCACGCGTACACCAGTAAGGCTATACTGAATATTATAATTGCGAAAGTAACTCTATCTGTCTATTTGTTGTTACGTTGTCACGCCCAACCTGATGAACCAATTTTAATGAATTTTGGTAGGTACAGCGGTGACCTAGGAGAAGGTTATAGGCTACTTTACTTACGCTACCGCGCACAACAGCTAGCTATTTTATAATCTTAAGAAAGCCCGTACTCAACAGCGAGACAGGAATAGTGTCATATAATATAATATCTTAACTTAATGAAAAACTTCATTTTAAATTATAAAAGCGTTAAAACTACCATTCTTTGTGGGCGTTTCAAATGAACTAAAAATAAAATATCTAAGTAAAAGGTTCTAATAAACTGCTATCTCCTCACTAGTTAGGGCGCTTCCGCAACTATTTTAATCAAAAACATTTTTCTTTTAAACTAACTTGGATATGATACTGGCTTCGCAAACTTCGAAGTCTTTTTTCATTTTATTATAACTCTCCCATTTTCTCAACTAAGTGGAAAGAATTTCAAGCACAATAATTAACTGTCTCAGTGAGTTAATTAAGGACTTGCCTTAACTGGCATTGCAGTGCACTTTTAAGTTGGACTTTGAAGACTTTACTGTACGTGTGACTGTGCAAGTAGCCGAGGAGTCGGGCTAAGTTTTAATGGCCCTATCTTTTATATCTTCGTGTTAGGGTCGACACTGCTATCAGAGACTGTAACCATAACTGCTAAGGCGATCATTTTAGGATATGAGAAAGGACTGGCGCTATTTATTGTGTTGAGCGTCCCTCAAACGTAAATTGATCACAATAAGAGCGAGATTAGAATAAGAGTCAATTTGCGGAGATCTAAGGTGTACGGCCTCAGAGCTCTGCAAACAATTTGGGTAATTCCAATATTTTTTAAGGAATAGTTGTTGGGCTTATCAGGCTTGTGAGTACTACTATTGATTGTCTTAGGACAACTGGGAGCGAAAGATTATCGTGTTTTCCAAGGCACTAGGGATTTCTTTAGATATACTGAGAACTGTGACTTATACGTAGAACTGGGAGTTTTTGTTTGTGTATTCGAACTTCAGATTGCTTCTTATCTACAGGCCCAGTCCTGACAGATGCCGCCCGTTCACGAGCATGACGTGCGTTTCAGTATTGTCTGACTCAACTATAAGCACCGAATTGTGAAGTATCGTCGTATCCTGTTAAAACCCATCCATGGAATCTTTTAACAATACCTGAATAGGTATACTAACTAATGGAATTATTTTAGGAAGCCTATTTTATACTAATCCCCAATAAAAATAAACCTAAGCCGCCTTTTCAAGTAGTAAAGGTCAACTGTGTCATCCAATTTTATGGGATGCTTGGCGTCGCGCAATAAAACTGATAAGTGCCTTTCAGACTACAATGGACCTTCGAGTATTTGTGCGATTTCTTTGAAAACTGCCATTTTAAGCTGGTAGTGGACTGGAATGATTGGAAGGTAAACCATTGTGATGGTAAATAGAACAGATTTATTATAAAACACTTCTCAGATAAGTATCCTTTGCACTTCGGGTTTTCTGGGTCGTGTTAATTTAAGAAGTGAACATCTATCCAAAAAAATTAAGGCATGATATTCTAATATTCGTATAAAACCTGTTTAAAGCTACCTATCAAAATAAATGAACTTGATTACAGTTCATCGCTACTTTGATAGAACTGGATTGTATCAAGCAATTAATGCAATATGAAAGCTGATTGATATTTTACTTTCGAGCTTAATTTGAATTAAGCCGATCTTCCCAAGAAAGAAACTGGAGAATTTTCAAGATGAAATAACTCTTAAATAAAATTTCCGTGACCAACAAGTATCACTACCGTATTGTCGCATATTTTGTTGTTTTCTCTATTTACTTTTGTCGCTGCTTTTATTGCAATAAATCGTTTCTTTTCTCTATCAAAATAACCATCCACCTGATTCCCATATTAGTGAATCCTTACCTACTTATCCTCTTTTACATAAGCCTTAAAGGGTGCGACCACGAGCTGAATGGCATCTTGACAAGAAAAGGGCCGCTCTGATAAAAAAGGGTCCATTTGAGAACAAAACATGCACTCACGCCTGAACTGAAGGGTAGACAGGCACTCCTCGCATTGTGCGCTAACCGTGATGTATGGACTGTGTAGAAACGTCAATGTATTATTTATGATTAGCATTTGGATTTCCGGACGAGTCTTTTTTTATCTTTTTGTTTGTTGGTTTTTCGAATATTTTTTCGTTATGTGAGTGAAGGAAAATTCATTTTATCATGCTCTTATTTTCCGAAAGGTTAGACAGAGGTATACCAATGTACACCCATAGTTTGCTGTATGTTTAGGTCCCTTTTAATAAAGAGTGAGCCTTTTGCCATTAAGCTGGCATAAGTCCAAACCTACCCTGAGAATTTCTTAGCTTATCCCACAATCACTGATATCTATCTGGGAATCGAACTCAGAATCTTTAGCGTAACAGTCGTTTTTATAATCACGAGACGAATGCATACTCAGCACTTGCTATAGACATACTTACGCAATGACTATTCGCAAAAAAAAAACAGAAATACCCTCTTCAAAGGTATCATTAGCGAACGGTATTTCAGTACCGGCGCCCCCAGTAGAAACCAGAGTGAGGGCCCATCCACCCATTTAGATACACATAAGAGGGCTTCAGTGGCCATTGAAAACTACTTGGACGGACCTACAGGCATTTTACAAGAGCCAGTTCTTTATTTGGATATTTCCTGATACTTGAAGAATTAATAACTGCCTCACTAATCTAGTAGTCATAAGCGTGGCTGCTATAATGTCCTGAATCCGATTTCAAGGTTGAGCAAAGTGTTATTGGGTTCTTCTAGGAGATTTTTCTGGTAGTTTGACTCTTGTTCACGAGCGAGGCCTTGCCACAGATCCCACTCAAGGCATTGGCTGATCAGGATGAAAACTCTCCCAAGTCAGCCGCTCGCAGGCCATAGCTCATGGAGGTCAGAGGTCTGTTGGACCGGAGAAAGAATAAGGTGGATTCTTCCTCCCGTTCCATCAACTTCTTTGCAAGCAGGTTGCAGTAGAAGGCGGTAGCTTCTCATACACTCTCACAACATCCTGTGCTGTCATCACTGGGCAACTTGTGGACTTTTGACTTTATGTTTGTTTATCATCATAGTCGTATAAAAAAGAGAATAGCCCTGAAAATCTTGTAAGTATAGGTTTTTTTATTAGCCATTATGTCCCACTGTCAGGCAAAGGCTTCCCTAAATCTTTCTAGCACCCCTTCGAACCAACCCTCAGGTCAGGCATCCATATCATATAGACTTACCTACCTTTACTAAAATGTCAGCTTATAATAAGACTAGCAAACCTCGCCTTCACATCTCTCTAATAACTACGTCCTTAGTTAACAATGGTACGATGTTTTTCCAGCTCTATATTGTCAGAGGCCATTATAAGTATTGTTTCTGTGATGAAACAAGAAAAAATGAGAAGTTATTTCACGACAAAACAAAAGCTTTTAGCGACCATCAGCGCACTGCCACCTTACTACAGATCCAATTACAAACAAATGGACAAACTTACAGGTATATATGGACTTATTAGCCGTGTGTGATATAAAACAAGCCTTGAGAATAATTTGTAATTACTATGACAAGATGGTTGGAAAAAAAACACAGATTTAGGCATCAAGGCCTGGGGTACTCCTTTGTAAATAGGTAGGTAGGTATTCTCATAGGTTTCTTGGCGTAACACAAAGAAAATTACTAAAATCTATTAAAAAATACGGTCTTCTTCAAACGCATCAAATAATAACAATATCTACAATAACTACATCCACAAATCTCAAATTAATAAATAAATAAACATTCTGCGAAATTTTACACAGCACCATCTAGTCCCACACTAAACAGAGCTTGTACTATGGGTACTAGACAATGGATATAATACTTATATACTTTTTTTTATAAATACATAAGAAACACCCAGACGAACACAAACACTTATATTCATCACATAAATATTTGTGTCCTGTGGGAATCAAACCCACGACCTCGTGGTCAGCAGTACTAGAACCACTAAACCACAGAGATCGTCAAATTGGCTGTTGTTATTATAAAACCATCACGTGTAATCTTCAGATTTACTTCTTATCACAGCCAACAAGGCGAAGGTGGTTTTGAAAAAGCTGGAGACAAAAGAAGGACCTACTTACTATACCTGTATACATTTCAATATGATAGGACTGGGAACTGAAACATGCAAGTCTATAGAAAACGATATGGATGGGTATAAAAGGCTATGGCAGCGTAAAGGAAGCCAGCTGAGACTTCTAATGGGACCCTTACTATGTCATGGGACATGCCTGACGAAATTTTAATGTTGCTGCAATTGAAGAATTATGTTTAAGGAAGACATAGATAATTAACATTTACAATTAGAATTTCTAGTTATTGATTCATTTATAGTTAGATAACCAAACAAAGACATGCAGTTGACACTAGTCTCCTCATAGTAGATACTTCAAAAGGACATTTTGGTAATTTCCCTACATTATGTGATTCTCTGTGTCTATAGTTCTTCTCAACTTACTAAGCTTTTTAATCAGCCTTATTATTGAGTTATTATATAAAATTCTCACAGACAAAACCCAAACTGCGAGCTTCTACTGAGACTTCATAGAAAAACCCAACTTTGCTCGACCTGAGAATCGAGTCCAAATTCCCTAGCATAAACATAACATAATCAACCCATTACACTGTTCCACTGCTGGGCACGGGTCTCCTCTTAAAATGAGAGGGACTAGGGTATAGTCCACCCGCCTAGTGCGGGTTGGCAAACTTCACACGCCGTCAAGAATCTCTCAGGCATGCAGGTTTCCTCACGATGTTTTCCTTCACCGTTATAATTAAATACCGATGTTTTCCTTCACCGTTATAAGTAAAGCGCGTGATAATTAAATATTAATTATCACGCGCTATATATATTATAATTATAACGATAATTAAATATTAATTTCACGTGGGAGAGCCATGCTTCGGCACGAATGGGCCGGCTCGACCGGAGTAATACCACGGCCTCACAGAAAACCGGCGTGAAACAACGCTTGCGTAGTGTTTCGCCGAGTGAGTTGAGGTTACCGGAGGCCCAAACCCTTTTAAAGGCGGGCAGCGCACTTGCGACTCCTCTGGTGTTGCGGGTGTCCATGGGCGGCGGTTATCGCTTACCATCAGGTGATCCGTTTGCTCGTTTGCCCCCGTATCCAGTAAAAAAAAAAATTAATACGCACATGACTGACCTTTGACTTGGCAGTCCAATGGTCATATCACTAGGGCTAGCATAAAAGCATAAAAGTCACACTTAATACCACAAAGCTAATGAGGCAGTTATATTTAGTTTTATATTATATAGAATTATAATTAACTTTTCTACTTCTCGTCTCTATGGGTCAAAAACCCATCCAAAAAGGTTGGATTTTCGACAAACAATTTAAAACTCCCAAGTTTCCATGCGCACTTCATACGATTAATTTAGATACCTAATCGTTTTAATTAACTTGTACACGACTGGGATAAGCTGGGATCGGGATAAAGCCCTGGGCAATAATCGCCGCTCATCCAGTTATAAAGGGCTGTTCCCGCATCAGACCCCGGGCAAGATAAAAGAAATATCGTAAACTAGCTTGTACGGGGACTTCATCTATCATTCTGTTTACTAGTTTTGAAAAACAATTAATAAGCGGCGGTAGCCTAATGGCTAGGGCGTCGGACTTGCGATCATGTGGTTGCCAGTTCGAACCCCACCCATTGCACTACCGACGTGAACCCACTCGTAACACAAGCATTTTAGCTTAGCACGAGGGGTTAACAAGAATACTAGTAATGTGTGACCCACATTGCTAGTAAGCTTTTTTTTTAAAAAAAAAAAGAATATTAACGCCTTCTTATCTTGTGTGGAGCCGAGGCAGCAAGGCCTCAGTGCACTTCGACCCAAAGGGATCTTTAGTGCTTCGCCTAAAAATTCTAGTTAGTAGACAATTTAGAACTGGTCTTGTGAAACTTTGAAAGATTTCAGTTAGGTTTTTGACATAACTCTTTTTTTTATTCCTGATCGCCAGTTCACCTGATGTTACGCGACACTGCGATCTAAGATGGAGCGCGCCTTTGCCTAGAAGAAACCGATTCACTCGTGATTTAAAGACACCCAGAATATATCTATCGGGGATGACCTACTTGAGAAGCGCATCCCACATTTCCGCGGTCCACGTGATAAAGATGGACTTAATTCTGAAATATCATCACTACTTATTATAAAACAAAGTCGTTTCCCGCTGTCTGTCCCTATGTATGCTTAGATCTTTTAAACTACGCAACGGATTAGGATGCGGTTTTTTTAATAGATAGAGTGATTTAAGAGGAAGGTTTTAAGCTATTTAACATCACGCTATGACTCTTAGGACCGGGCAGCGCGGGTGAAACCGCGGGCGGGTCGCTAGTTAATTATATAATTCTGGATATTCTGAAAACCCGAAAGGAACGCCTCCTTTCGGGTTTTCAGAATATCCAACATGTCGCTTTTTAATGCTTGAGGCTCTTACTTGACTTTTGACACACCTTTCAACTTTATAGTCTAAATTAGAGACTTAGAATCAAAATATTATTATTAGTACCTCATTTAATAGCGCATACGAAAATGAGCCTTATAAACAAAACCCCAAGCGTCTTCAACACTCTGAATTGAAATGCGGGTTTTAAAGAGCGCATTATACGTCCGACCCCGATTCATTCACCACACATAAATACCGTCATTTCGTCTTACAAAACCTTTGTAAGCCCGTGGAATATTCGAGATTGTGTACTAGAAATCATACTTTTTAGATACCAATTTTGTTTTCTGCCTTTACTTCCAGGCTAAGCAATGTGTAACTGGGTTTTTGGATGAGATTCTAAATAGTTAAGATTTACACCACTGTCACCTGGTTAGTGACAATAGGACGGCCTTATTAGTTTAGTGGTCCCAAGCGCGACTGGTACGCTAGAGGTCCTGGGTTTGAATCTCAGGTCGTCCTAAATGTTATTGGATTTTTCTATGAAATTCTCAGTACCAGCTCGGAGTATGGGATTTGTGTCCGGTTAATGCAAATAGGCTCGCCCCCTATTACATGGGACCCAAACATACCGGCGAACTTTGGGTGTACATTAGTAACTATGTCAAAGTCGAAGTCAAAATGTTTTTTATTATATGGAGATATATCTTATGGAGAAGAGCCGTCAAGAAACTCCATAGATACTCTTTTTAAAATAAAATAATCACAATTACAATATTAGCTTTACAACTTTATTTTACTCTGCTTAACCATTTACGTTTCGAGTTTCACACTCATGTTTCGAGCTTATCATAATACAAGTGTTAGTCTTTAATACCTCATTGCAAATAAAACAAGAGCCTCTTCTCATGAATAATAGGGCTAGGTGCTCATTGCGTGTTAACAATTTGAAACCTTTAAGCTCAAGCTTTTAGTGTTATCATTGATATATTATTACTATAGGTACTAAGATATTCTTAGTATCAGCTCGGAGTTTGGATTTGGCCGTAGGCTTGTTAGCTATTAACATATTGGGAGGTGAGCTAACAAAATAATTATGGACAAAATGTGGGTGTACACCACTGTCTAACATTTCGGTTATACAAACGTGATTCTATGTTAGTTTTATCTTCATAATATTACACTAGATATTTATACAGTTTATATTATACTTTACATTGTTTGTTATCTTATCTGTGGGGCCGAGGCAGCAAGGCCTCAGTGCACTTCGACCAATGAGATCTCTTGTGCTTCCCCTAGATACCTAATCCTCATCCTCTCCCAGTTCTTCAAACAGCTCTTCCATAAGCTTTATAATGAGGCCTAGAGGTATTGTTAGTTACACTGATTTAATTGAAAAAATACTCATAATCACTTGTTACATAAGGTCTGTTCTGTTAACATTAAGATATTTGTAATATTATTAAATAAATCATAGCTCTACTTCATTAGTCTAGTGGTCCTATTATTATAAAGTATAAGCTTCAACTTAAAAACCGGTGAACTTCAAATTTCAATTAATTATACGGATCCTGAGATACAGCTTGACCTCTCTGATGTACAGAGACCCGTAAAAAGAAGAGATCATCACTGTTGGTTTTTTATTAAATTATTTTTGGGATCCATTTCTAATCCTAATATAGCTTCTGGTGAGCGAAGCCGTGGGCAAAAGCTAGTAGTATAATAATAGTAGAGAAGAAGATAAATCCGTATAAAATACTTAGACTTCCTACAATGACTAGCATATCTAAACGCTAAAGGTAAGGTATACAATAATTTACAAGGTTCTTTTTGCCACCAGGGATATGCACGCAGCTGTCTGCGGGGGCCGGGCAGGACTCTGTGACGCGATGAGGCCGGCCAGCGGGGCCGATCTGCTGCGGTACCTGAGAAAAGTCAACTTCGTTGGTAAGCTTTTCGACTTAATAAAGTATATAGTAGCCTAAGTATATTTAATCCTACCAACAGCTCAAGCCCGCTACGTCTAGAAAATTGGAATGAGATTGACTGAAATGAGACCGAAATTGACGGAAATGAGATCAGCTAAGTATATGTCTTTTTTATGACAATCGAGCAGTAGTAGGGCAATCGAGTAGACGTATCGCCTGATGGTAAGCGATACCGCCGCCCTGCGACACCAGAGGATCTGCAAGTACGTTGCCCGCCTCAAAAGGGTTTGTGCCTCCGGTATCCTCACTCACTCGGCAAAACACAACCTAAGCATTGATACACGCTGGTTTTCTGTGACGCCGTGGTATCACTCCGGTCGAGCCGACCCATTCGTGCCGAAGCATGGCTCTCCCACTTTTTTAAATATACGGCTATGAACGTAAATACCGGGTTATTATAGCAAGTAATTATAATGACTTATTTAAAATCTTATCGTGTTTCTTCTTTAATATACCTTTGTACATTCCTGATTTATAATCAAAGGTAGCTAAATATAGAATTTAATTACACCCCCAAAGTCTTTTCCTGATTTGATTTAACTAATTACGTTTTAATTTAAGAGAGAAACATAGTAATAATGTTATTACCAGAAGTATATTTAGCAATATCTTATAACCTAATATTATTTTAGCTTTGGTATTTAAAAAACAGCTCCTGCAGTAGGGAATAAGTCCCGTCTCACGGGAGACTGCAAATATACCTACAATTAACATACACAGAGTAAACCGGGACTCCCAGACAAACAAATGCGGAGAAGAATTTCTTTCTTTCTTTTCTTTTCTGCTTGTATTGAAGCTAGTCTTGCTAGATGTCCGGGAAATCCGGGAATGTCACGGAATTTTGCGTCTTTTCCATTTTAATTAGACTTTTCCCGACCGGATTCCAAATACCTTGCTCGTTTTTCAATAAGTTACGAGAATAACTAGAGTTGCCAATACGACACGCACAACACGACTGTCAACTACCCTTCAATCTATCTCCGATGGTCATTGATGAATATAAATAATAGTATCATTAGAAAATAACATGGATTTGTCTTTTCCCTTTAAAATGTACAACAAATGAAATAAATATTGAAACTTAATTAAATACTTTGCACGATCAGCTGGTTTATTCTTGGGTCAAAGAATTAGCATTGGCAATGCAGCCAGTCTTCTGGGTACGTTACTAGATGACAGTGATGTGGAGGAGTACTTTGGCGTGACAATTTTTCTTTATCTTGATATCCTCTCAGAAGTTAGGCCATTTTGCGCAAGATGACGTAGCTGACATAGCGTTACGTCATCCATCAAACGACGTGGGTGGTCTGCGATATGTCGTAACTGTTGTATGCGAACTGTATATGAATTGTATATCGTTTGAATCGCTATTATATAAGCTATCTTACTGATCTAAAATCAAAATACAAAAAAAAGTGAAAAATAAACAAAGCAACGTCAGCAAATTATTATGGTATCGAATACTTATTTATTATTATATAACGGCCCGACACCATAACCCTTCTATAAATAATTGTCCCTATATAACCTTAATTACAGCACTATAAATGTTGTGCAAATAATGTATGATACATAGGTACATTTTGTGTTTGTCATTTTTCCTGCGAATCTTTTTTTTGTCTGCTTCATCTTACTGCTGGGCAAAGATCTCCACCATCAGCACAATTGTACGTTTATTATCTGTAACATATCCAAACGTACGGAAAAAGTAATTCCCTGAAATGCCGAGACATTTTTTCGTGAAAGTACCCTAATTAGGCTGACTCACAGCTTAGAAGCTTACACGAAGACTTATTTACAACAAACGCTTTTGCTGGCTCGTAGGTATGTGAAAAAGTAAGTACATATGTATATGTATCTACCAGTGCGAAATACCTAATAATACTGCTAAAAATAAATATCAGCTTTGTGTAAATACATAAAATACTTTCAGATACAAGATAATATTTTTAGACACTTGGTATTGGTTTTATAGTTATTGATAGTTATAGTTAATGATATTAAGGTTATTATGATGAAATTACTACCTTCTTTGATTTTTTACTATAAGATTTCCTAACCGACTCCTACAAAAGAGGAGGTCCTCAATTCGACTGATATAATTTATGTTACGCGATATCTCCAGCTATTATGAAGCAATACCTATTCTTTTCCTAAATAGTTATTTGTAGGGAAATTCACCATAGGTACACATTAACACAACTTCCTTGCGAATTTAGGCGAGCTGCATTCAAGACCCTAAAATATGTACCTTCCTCTTCAGAGAATCAGTTTTTGCTTTCGAGGTAGTCAATAGCCCAGAAATTAGACCAGAAATTAGAAACTAGAGCCTCCAAAGTGACTAGCGAGTCCTATCCCCTTGTCGAGGCCCCCAAACTTTCAATTCAGGAGGGATTAAAGAATTCTAGTTCAGGTTGAAAATGCATATCCAAGCATTTTTATTTATCGGTTTTGGAGGCTTTCCTCTACACAAAATGTCTCAAGCTATGAGCATAACTTTATGCCATCCTAGAAAGTAGTTAAAGTAGCCCATGGGACGTAAACATACTGGCGAACTATACTGTGTTTTACAAATTGTACAATTCTATCTAACAGTTTGGGAAATACAGACGTGAACGTTAGATAATATTCTTGTCCTCATAGCATTTTTTTTCACTGCCTAAATGTTAAATGAATGATTTTGTCTAAGGTCTAAGCCAGGACGAGTTTCACTTCGACAGCAACGGTGACGGGCCTGCGCGGTACAACATCCTGCACTTCAAGCAGGTCAATAAGGGAGAGTACCGGTGGGTCAACGTCGGACAGTACCTAGATGGAGAACTGCAGCTGAATGTTGACGGTAATAATGCTTATCATGATTAGGATCTTCAATGAAAGAAAAATTAAAACCAGGTATGATTTGAACGTGCGTTTGATACACGATTAAGTTAAGTTAGCTGTGGATGTATACCATAATTATTACCATTGCCGACCCTTTCGGCATACAAGTGTGATGGTATGGTCAGTACTGAAAATTGGTTGTATGCCGCAGCAAAGTCAATTTCTTCTTTCACGGAAGATTACGCATATAGCTACTTCTTTGAGGACTAACATTTACCAAAAAATATAAGAAGCTTCGCAGAGTTGTGTATGAACCCTTCTATTTGTTATACAGAAATACAGTTCAAGTGGAACGAGCGTCGCCCGCCGGAGTCGGTGTGTAGCGCGGAGTGCGAGCTGGGGCAGGCCAAGCAGTACGTGGAGGGCGAGAGCTGCTGCTGGCACTGCTTCAACTGCACGCAGTATGAGGTACAAGATATTCGCAATTATTTGGATTTTTTGAGACATTTAATTGGAACTAATTTGTCCAGGAGTTAACCTTCTTGATTTACTAGGTCTACTCAAAGTTGCTATGGATATATTTTTCACAAGCAACGTTACAGCTTAAAAGATGATTTAGTGACATAAATTGAGAAGAATATTATGTTGAGATAGTTCGGACATGTTAAAAGAATATATGAAAGGCAACTGACGCAAGGGATTTATAAAGCGAATGTCAGTGGAGTCATCGGGAGAGAACACTCTAGAAATACGTACTGATCTTATCGGTGCGATCTTTCAAAAAGGTCAGGTGCGTAGTACCCGGGCTTCTATGACAAGATGTATGAATGTGGATGAAGCAAAAGAGTCTTGCAAGAATCAGAGGTATAATTTACTATCTGTTATTAGTAGTAGTATAGATAATTATAAGTTGTTTGTAGGAGGTAATCTCTGGAACCATACATCATATTTTAAAATTATTTCATTGGAAAGCTATTGTATGTCATAAGGCCTATGTGAATACATTTTACACAAATAAAATTTTGGATAGTAGCTAGTTTAAATACTTAACATTAGTTATGTGCTACCTAACTAACAGTCAGTCATGGAATCAAAACTGAAAAATGTTTGAATATTCAATGCTTCTTCTAACTTCTAGATACGGTCCATCGAAGAGACCCAGTGCACGGTATGTCCTCGCGGCACCCTACCAAACCCAACGAAGACTGAATGCCGTCCCATCCCTGAGGCCTACCTGAGGCCAGACTCCGCCTGGGCGATTGGTGCTATGTCCTTCTCATCGGTCGGGATTCTGCTGACTTCGTAAGTTGACTTTATAATTCGGGATAAACAATTGAATTTTTAAATTCCAGCTTTGCTATTTTTTTATGGTATACCTAGGGGGGCAATCGAGCAGACAGATCACCTGATGGCGATACCGCTGCCCATGGACACCCGCAACACCAGAAGATTAAAGTGCGTTGCCCGCTTTTTAACAGGGTTTGGGCCTCCGGTATTTTAGGTGGTTGGACTCCGCTGTTCTTTTGTGCATCTAGATCTAGAGTGTATTTGCGGTCTTGTCTTCTATTATTGGTCTTTCTAACATCTTAATGCTGCAGTTGCCGCTCACCATCAGGCGCCTCGTATGCTTGTTCGGGATTTTATTACAAAATTAAAAATAGGCCAATTTTATTACAAAATTAATATATTGCCAAAGTTGGCCTTATAATACGGGTTGGCAGACTTTTGAAATCTTAACGCCTGTTTTACCCACAGGACAAGATATACTCATAAGGGTGCCATGTAATAGGAGGCGAGTCCACCCATTACCAAATTAAGACACGTCACATTTTTTATCAAGATTGATAAAAAATAACTACTCTTATATAAATATCTACTTAATGTCTTGTAACAATAACCTTAACAGTTAATTAATTATAACTATAGCATAATATGTAAGTACACTATATGATGGAAATTCATAAAAAACAATCCACGCGAGTAAAATGGAAGAATAAAGGCAGTGTTATTACTAACAACAGCTGTTCTATTGTCACCAAACTAAAGACAGTCTGATGCGAAAACCACGGCGCGTGCCAAGAATTCAAACAAAACTTCTAATTTTTTGTGTAATAAGAAAATATACTTTTTTTAACTCAAAGCTGCTATGGCATTTTCTTCAAAAGGCCTGTCCATAAATTGCCCTACATCGCAACACTCGCATAATATCTAATAATATTATTATTGTAATATCTACTATTACTGTCTGGAAGAGACCATGATTCTCTGAGTTTGTTTCGGTGTTTCTTCTCTGAGGTCGTCAATTAAGAAGTGCCGGCGCCATCTAGATAAAAAAAAATTAAACATTGACTTGTAAAAGTGTCTTTATAAGATCTATTTAATATAATTTATCATTATTGTTAAAAAAACCTGCCTTTCTCCAAAGACATTTTTTATTTTACTGAGATGACCAATAAGCATAATATAAAGCACAGAATTTAACTAATATACGCGTAAGTGTTAGAAACATATAGCCCGCCTGATGGTAAGCGGGAACTACAATATAGTTGATGCAGATAGAACACAAGATGGTAGAGAAGACATTAGATTATTTTCCATTTTATAACGGTAAACTTTGTAAGTTTGGATGTTCAGGGTAAACTACTGATCCGATTTTGAAAATTCTTTCACTGTTTGAATGCTACATTATTACTGAGTTACATAGACTAAATTGTTGTAAAGTCACTGTAAGTCGTGAGTGAAACCGTGGGAAACCTCTTGTTAGGAATAAAGAAAAAAAATCCGATGGAGAGCCATGCTTCGGCACTATTGAGCCGGCTCGACCGGAGTGATTCCCGGCGTGAAACAACGCTTGCGTTGTGTTGCGCCGAATGAGTGAGGATACCGGAGGCTCAAACCCTTTTAAAGGGCCGGCAACGCACTTGCGACTCCTCTGGTGGCGCGGGCGTCCATGCGCGGCGGTATCGCTTACCATCAGGTGATCCGTCTGCTCGTTTGCCCCCCTATCCCATAAAAAAGTGGAACAAAGGATAACCAAGCCAAGGTCGGTGTCATCATTCGTGGAAAATTTATCTCAACTTGCTGAGTACCACTGTATTTATTACCTGTATTCATATTCAACTCCACAAAAAAATCCAAATCAGGACAAGGAACATGATATAACAATATTCGTTAGAATTCACATCAGTTACTAATTTAGTATTCATGATTGACAAAAGCAATCAAGGAGAAGAATCCGCTATTGATCCATACAATCTCAGACGCGATACGTGGCTTGAATAAAAATTGTTTCATTATTGACGAATTCCATGTTTCTGGTGACTGAAATTCATTTTGTTGAAATTGTGACGAAGTTTAATGGAATTACAAAAGCCTGTCCATTGATAATATTGTTTGATTGTTACAAAAATAACTTATAACAAAAAGTAAAACCGTCAAAAACATAAATTCTTCGATTTTTTCAGATCTTTTGTTTTCGTCACCGGCAGTTTGTATTGAGAACCTTTTGAAGTAGGTCAAAAATGTTTCCTTTCAAATTCTTGAAAGAAATTCTAAATTACATTGATCTAGTTGTCATAAAATACACGAAATAATGCCTTTAATAAACCTTCTTCTTCCTTCACTGTCCCCAACAGTTGCGTGTGCGGAGTGTGGATGCGCCACAGCTCGACGCCCGTCGTGCGTGCGAGTGGCCGAGAGCTGTCTTACGTCCTGCTCGCTGGTATTCTCATGTGCTACCTCGTCACCTTCGCCCTCGTCTTCAGGCCTACTGACATCCTCTGCTCCATTCAAAGGTAAGATAAATTCCAAAAGCACGGCTGACAACAAGAAGGATAATTGTGATATATCCTTCTAGATAATATCATCACCTAATAATCGCCAATTTTAGAAAATACCATAATATGGTTTATTCTACAAAGTACCACCACCAGAGCTTTCATTATAGAAAGAGTACCATAGTGTTTTTACAATGTACCTTGGGATCATTCTGCTAAGTACCACCACCAGAGCTTTATTTATAGAAAGTACCAGTGTTTCTACGAAGTGCTTAGGGTTCATTCTGAAAAGTACCACAACCAGAGCTTTCATTATAGAAAGTACCATAGTGTTTCAACAAAGTGCCTAGAGTTCATTCTGCAAAGAACCACCACTGCAAGCTGGATGATGTGTTACAAAGTATTCTGTGTTTTCACATAGCCGAACCATTTCAGAGAAACGTGCAATGAGTTTAATAAATTTAGATCCAATTCTTTCATTTTCTAAGTAGATGTGAGAATTGCTCTACACTCCAGCACGAAAACCAATCACTCATAAAAAAATAATAAACCGAAAAAAATATTCAATACTGTATTTATAACATAAAAAATCTAAAAATCTAAGATATTACGAAAAGGTATACCTGGTTCAAGGCTAGAAACTAATTAAAAACGTTAACAGTGAAGCATAGGTACTTATACTTACTACCTCGTCAATTTCAACGCAAAGTAAATAGTTAATTAATGTTTTCGTATGAGCTATCAGAAAATAGGTCGGGGTCTCAAAAACAGTGGGAACTATAAAAGAGGTTATATTTTCCTTGCATTTTTTTTTTTATGCAGCTAATAAAATATAAAAATGATACAAACTATGGCAAAGGGAGTTTAGGCGGGAAAATGAAAAGTGCACATTGTCGATTTTATATTATTTTTCAAAACTTGAATTTCTCCAAGTTTAATGTGTAATTATGGTGGATAATTAACCATTAAGTGTTCGTGAACATGTGAGAGTGTAGGCAAATGATATAAAATTGAAAATCGTGACTTTTTGGGTTCAAACCTAAACTCCATCGAAGCCTCAATAAAGTTTCTACCGTTTTATTGGGGCAACTGAACATTATACTTGACACTGGCGAACACAAAAAGTGTGGTGCCATAATACAATCCCATGATGGGAAATAATTATTACCTACTTGAATAATCTAATACAGACACTGGTAAATACACAAAGAGTGTGACGCCATAATTTAAAAAAAAAAAAAAAAAAAACTATGGCAAAGTGCTAACGCTCGATTTTGTCTCTGGTTTATTTTCTATGGAATTATCAGCCATGATTTGGATTTAGACCTTACTAAATGGAATCTAGAACTTGTGAACTATATTTGTTCTTTAGTAAACTTTTACCTTCGGAAATATAATATGTAAAGGAGAGATACTCAGTGAAATAAAACAACGATGCATATTTCTTTCGCATCTCACTATTTCGCTTAATTTATTTATTTTTATAAAATTGATTTTTTTAGAGAAAGCATAAATTCTATCTCGTACAGAATTCGAACCGGACCCTTTATCCAACCTCAAGTCGGTTGGATAAAGGGTCCGGTTCGAATTCTGTAATTTTTCTTTTGCAGAATTATTATTTGTGTAACGTTTTTAGAATGCAATATAAAAATATCATTTTACAACATGAACATGTTAGAAGGCTCTGTACTAAAATTGCTAATTACAAAATTACTGAAACTATTAATTATGCAAATAGGACTAATGCTACGTTAACTTTAGTCGGAGTAATGTAACACACGCTACTCGCCGGTCTTGTGGCCACACGACGCAGTAATAAACTCAACATGAATTATTTTAGGTATGATTAGACTACGCTATAGGTAAGTGGTTTTACTGGCAAATCTATACTAATATATACTCTATACTTAATATATAAAGCTGAAGAGTTTGTTTGTTTGTTTTTTGTTTATTTGTTTGTTTGTTTGCTTGAACGCGATAATCTCAGGAACTACAGGTCCGATTTGAAAAATTCTTTCAGTGTTAGATAGCCCATTTATTGAGGAAGGCTATAGGCTATATATCATCACGCTACGCGGACGAAGTCGCGGGTAGAAGCTAGTAAGTTATATAGGCTGTGGAATATCCTTTCCATACGAAATGTAAACACGGCAGTTCCGGTTTGGACGCTAGATGGAAAATAACCACAGATTTCAGAATTTCAGTCGTGACTGTTAGTTTTAGATAAGATTCCTTTGTTATAACTATACGAACAATTTCAATGTATCCACATGATTTCAATTTTACTGCCGTATCTCTCAATCCTAAAAACTTATTTATTAAATTTTACGTATATTATTATATCTACCTGTTACCCTGTTAAGCTGATCAACTGATCTGCAAGGTTAAGCTGCGCTCACCGCAGTCAGTGTATGGATGAGTGACCATTATTAACACATTGAGAACCCTCCGTGCCTCGGAGAGCACGCAAAGCCGTCGGTCCCGGTTCTCATACGAATATTTTTGACAAAAATTGGTGACAGTCGGAAGTCCAAAAAAAAATCCTGTACCCTAAGACGGATTTATTCCCGCTTTTAATGTTAAAACTGCCTTATTAGCCTAGTGGTCCTGAGCGCGACTGCTACGCTTGAGTCGGTCCTGAGTTCGATTCCCAGGTCGAGCAAAGTGTTATTGGGTTTTTCTATGAAATTCCCAGTAACAGCTCGGAGAATGGAATTCGTGCCCGGTTAATGGGCAATAGGCTCGCCCCCTATTACATGGGACCTAAACATACCGGCGAACTGTGGGTGTTCATTAGTACGCCTCTGCCTAACCCTTCGGGGAATACAGGCTTGATGGTATTTTAATGTTAATAATGGTATGTTTTTAATTTAAGTTACTTATTTTTTCGTAAAATATTTGTTATTGAGGCCAATGTTATACTTGAGGGCTTCTTGAAAGAAAGAGCGAAACAAATCATGGCCAACAATCTACGTTTTTTTAACCTGTCAAGTGACAATGAACAAACACAATAGAAAACAAATGTACTGTCTGCAAGCGGACCACGGTTTTGTTAATGAATTAAATTCAGACATAGGTTTATTTCGAGGAAAACGGAATAACATTTCGTTTACAAATTACTTTGCATTTTAAAGGGCATGTCAGACCGCCGAGATACGTTAATACTTGTTACTAATTAAAACATTGTAACAAAGGACCTCTTTGGTTCTATTTTTCAGTTAAAATTAGATAATAATATAAAATAAATTGTTATTCTGCTAAATAGTGGGTCTTAAGTCTCATTCTCTTGAAGTAGAACTGTTAAATGCGGCCACATTTAGTAATTATTTTCAATAATTTTTCGGAAGAAGAAATTAAATTCAATTTTACGCTGGGATTGGTTATTTACGCGTATTTGCTGGGTGCAATTCCCAGGTTAGTAAAGTAGGTATAATCAAGTTAGTCTAGTAGAACATTCTCAATAACAACCTGGACTTTTTATATACCACTGATGTGGCACACAAGCTTACGGTCTGATGGTAAACAGTTACCGTAGTCTATGCACGTCTGCAACGCCAGAGGTGTCGCTCGCGCGTTGCCGACCCCTTAAATACCTTTCCCCCCCTTTTCTTAAGAACCCTATGCAGTAATTTATTGGGAAACTCGTGGCTTGTAGCTCATTCCACAGCCTCATTGAACGTGGCAAGAAGTTCTTCGGAAATAGGCTGACGCATTGTTTAACTAAACATTATCATCATCAGCACGTGTTCGTACACTGCTGGATTTTCCTGATAAGTTCACAGGTCGTGTTATGAGACGGTGAAGCTGCGGCCTCTCCTAGTGAACCTTAACATAATCTGTTTTAAATTAAGTTACACTAAAAGATTACCTTTAGCGCTCGAATAATTCCATTTCCTTTCTCCTACATTTCATCATTCTAACAAACGAGTGTGTAGTCTAATAAACTACCCTTCCTTCTTCATCTACATACATAATGCATGAACAACCTAACTCTCGACTAATATTTCACGTGAGATATGAACTCAAGTTTACACACACTGCTCGCGAAGCTAAGTACTGGCCGATTTTCTGCCGTCACTACCGGAATGGTTTGCTTAGAGTTGGATGGAATCGAATAATACAATTCGATGTTCGGTTCAGACAGTTGTTGGTGTGTTTATTTTTCTTTGTTGAAACTGTTACCGACTGTACGTACTCAACTTTGAACTATACTGAATGGTATTTTTTTAAGCTTTGTGCTCAACATTTTAACCGTTTTTTTTTCATTATCAAAGAGCTTTAAATCGTCATTAGTTCTAGTTAAGAAAACGAAGCAGTAAAATAATATTTTCAATTTAGTTTGTTTTGTTTCTTATAATTTCGAATAACAATATCCTTTAGATGCGAATAAGACAATATATTACATATAGACCAGGATCCAATTATATTTTAATACTCGAATAATCGAATAGTTCTCGGTAAAATCCCACCACTACTAAGTAAATGCAGGCGCCTGTTTATATTTAACATGCTCTCTGCACCGAGACTTGCCAGCAGCTATTTCACGTCATTCTAAATCTTATATTCTTGCAACGTAGTCTAGTTTCCTTTAAAGTTGAGAATCGCAGTGCTTTTGAAAAATCATGTTACGGCACTTGAGATTTTTGTAATGAATTTGTGAAAACTGAATGTTCATAGGTACTTCAGGGTTCATTGACTTTCTTAAAATGATTAATAATAGACATTAAAACGATGGTGGTAGGTGGTAGTAAAGTCAAATGATGTAATTTTGTATTCAAATGTAATTATATGGAAATCACTTTTTTCGTATACAAAAACATATAACGTAACATGTTATCATGCGTGTAATTCCCGAAGGGTTAGGCAGAGGCGTACCAATGTACACCCACAGTTCGCCGATATGTTTAGGTCCCATGTAATAGGGGGCGAGCCTATTGCCATTTACAGTACACTATTTTCAATCAGTGTACAGAGGCGGACTTAATTCCTAAGGCATTTTCTACCAGTCGACCTAAAATATTACGCAGCAGAACACTTGTACTCTAAAATTGATTACATTTGAGTATAGTGCCCAACGTTAACGATCACATTAGGCTCACTGTGGCTGCGCGTTCCAAACACCAAGTTGCGGCGGGCGCCGAGGGCACAGCTTTTAGACATCCCAGTGGCTCGCACTAACCTAGGCAAATTCGCACCGGTTGTAAGAGCCATATGGTTAATAAACAGCGCCTCACAAAGGGTAGAAATTTTTTATTGTTCTGTGGCGGAATTCGTGAGGGTGACTCTCGAGTTATTAAGTAGTTAAGTTATAGATGATAATCACCATTATCGCATTGGGTGTAAACCTGTCATGATAGTATTAGATTGTAAATAAATAAATAAACATTGCTATAGTAACTATAGGCTTTACCAAATAATGACAATAGGTCACAGTGATAACAAATTAAATTAAAAATTTAAAAAAAACCCCGACACAAAAATAAACCTGAATCCCTATAAAAAGAAAAAAATAATCTTGAAATTATAACCCTTCGTAAGTACGTATGAAGTTTTTTGATTAAATTTTGTCGCGTCGGGGGACCGCTCTCTAATTATGTGAATCCTTTCCTTTCCTTTTGCTTCCCGAACGTGAATCGCGCGAATTCAGAATTGATGTGGATGGCGCGTACATCGCCGCGACGCGCGGGAGGGCGTAAAGTGGGCGGAGCGTAACATATTCAAGTTTGGCGACCCGAGCGGGCAGACACGCGAGAGCTAGAGAGCGGTCCCCCGACGCGACAAAATTTAATCAAAAAACTTCATACGTACTTACGAAGGGTTATAATTTCAAGATTATTTTTTTCTTTTTATAGGGATTCAGGTTTATTTTTGTGTCGGGGGTTTTTTTAAATTTTTAATTTAATTTGTTATTTCACACTTTTTGTAGGGACTCCTTAGTTATTTTGTTTAATTTCTTTTATTTTCTTGCGTTTTAATTAGGTATTTTCTTCGTTTAGTTATTCAACTTTTGTACAATTATTTCATAGCTATTAGATATCTTATATCATAGTGTATAGTATTCTACTAGTCAAGCCCTTTCATTTGATACCTTTATTGAGGGAGTAGTGAAAAAATTTAATAAATTCACCATTTCGTGGAGGCCGCCATGTTGGATTTGAAATTTTTCATAGTGTATAGTATTCTACTAGTCAGGCCCTTTCATTTGATACCAATATTGTGGGAGTTGTGAAAAAATATGTAAACCGCCATCTTGTGGCGGTGGCCATCTTGGGCCGATTTTCATCAAACATAGCTAAGAACACTCCCCACTTATTCACCTTTCAAACAAAAAAAAACAAAATCAAAATCGGTTCATCCATTCGGGAGCTACGATGCCACAGACAGACACACACACACACACACAGACACGTCAAACTTATAACACCCCGTCGTTTTTGCGTCGGGGGTTAAAAATACGACGACGTCAAAATACGCCAACCGCACACCAATAACAGCCTGGCCAATATAACCGCACACCAATAACATTCTGGCCAATATAACCGCAGCACGTCCAAATTGCATTGATGGTAGAACACGCTCTATACGACATATCTAGACAGGGCCGGACGTCGCTTTCTGCTCGGAAGTCCGAAGATAACCGATGTTCTGATTTGCACCGAGGAAGCAAACTGGTCTGAATTATTGGCAAAGTTTGAACAAGCTATACGTCGTTTTGTGATATGTAACTGATAGGTACATCGTATTTCAATTTATAACCAATTTTTTTTTAGTTTCCGGTGATCAAGATAATTGAACATGTACAAAAGTGAAAAACATAACATAACATATCATCACGCCTGTTTTCCCCGAAGGGTTAGGCAGAGGCGTACTAATGTACACCCACAGTTCGCCGGTATGTTTTAGGTCCCATGTAATAGGGGGCGAGCCTATTGCCATTAACTGGGCACAAATTCCAAACTCCGAGCTGTTACTGGGAATTTAAAAAATAGAAAAACCCAATAACACTTTGCTCGACCTGGGAATCGAACCCAGGACCTCAAGCGTAGCAGTCGCGCTCAGGACCACTAGACTAATGAGGCAGTTTGGTCATAAAACAACAGAAATATATATCTATTAGATAATAATGTTAACATCAATTACTTAAATCCTTAATCTGTCATCATATATGTAGGATCCCAGGATTGAAATAGTTTTAATTGTATCAAACTCATGCCTATAGTTTGTTTTTTATACACGTGATAATCAACTTGAGATTGTCATTGAACAAAAATTAGTAAGTAAAGCAGTAGATGTAGCTCAAGCGTTTAACGATTTCTTTGCCACCATACCAATAACTACGACTCGCTCCTTAAACGCATCATCTTCTGATGCCGAGAACTATTTGCGTAGTAGTGTGCCACGATGCAATTTTTTGTTTCAATTCGAACACATAAATTCACGTGATGTAGTCAACGTTTTTAATTCTTTAAACCTTAAAAACACTGAAGATCTATGGGGCATATCTATTAAACTCTTAAGCATTATAATCGATATTGTCGCTCCCTACCTTTGTAATACCTTTAACAAATGTGTGGACCTAGGTATTTTTCCCGACCTTCTAAAATTAAGTAAAGTTATTCCTTTGTTCAAAGCCGGTGACAAAAGTGACATTGGCAATTTCAGACCAATATCTATTTTACCAGCATTTAGTAAGATTTTTGAAAAGTTACTACTCAAGCAGTTATTGTTATATTTTAATATTAATAGCCTCCTGCATAAAGATCAATACGGATTTACTAAAGGCCGCTCAACAACTGATGCTGGTGTTGCTCTTTTAAAACATATCTATGATGCTTGGGAGAATTCACAGAATGCAATTGGTGTATTCTGTGACCTCTCTAAAGCATTTGATTGCGTAAATCATGAGACGCTCCTATGCAAACTTCGACATTATGGTGTACAAAACGTTGCTCTTAATGTACTTCAATCGTATTTGAGTCAAAGGTTTCAATGTGTTGCTGTTAATGGTGTAAATTCGTCAAAAGTGCCCGTGCAATTAGGAGTACCTCAAGGATCAATTCTTGGACCTTTCCTATTTTTAGTTTATATAAATGATTTGCCTTTTTACTTAAGGAGTATCTGCGATGTGGTCCTATTCGCAGATGACACCTCACTCATTTTCAAAGTGGGTAGGAATAGACAGATTTTTGACGATGTGTACGGTGCACTCTCTCAGGTAACCCAATGGTTTACGGCAAACAACTTAGTACTCAATGCCAAGAAAACCAAATGCATTAAATTTACTATGCCTAATGTAAAAAATCTAGGGCCAAACATTGTTATTAATAATAGCGTTATCGATACTGTAAAGTCCACAGTGTTCCTAGGCATTACTGTTGATTCTAAACTGCAATGGGGGCCTCACATATCATATCTTGAGGGAAGACTTAGCTCTGCTGCGTACGCAGTCAGAAAGGTGAGACAGCTAACTGATGTAGACACGGCTAGATTGGTTTATTTTAGCTATTTCCACAGTGTAATGTCCTACGGTATTCTTTTGTGGGGTAAGGCTGCAGACATTCACAATGTGTTTGTTCTGCAAAAAAGAGCTGTTAGAGCAATATACCAGTTAGGTGCCAGAGTCTCTCTAAGAGACAAATTTAAGACCATCGGCATTCTTACTGTAGCGTCGCAATACATATTTGCCAATATTATGTACATAAGGCAAAACATACATTTATATCTAAAGAACAGCGACGTTCACATTTTAAATACCAGAAATAAGCACAAGCTTCATGCTCGCGTCCACCGTCTTCAAAAAGTACACAATTCGTTCGTGGGGCTTGGTATTCGCCTTTATAATAAATTACCTATTTGTATACTTGATTTGCCTCTCACAGCATTTAAAACAAAAGTTAAATCAATTCTCTTTCAAAAGGCTTACTATACCGTGAATGACTACCTAGAAGATAAGAATAGCTGGTTGCTATGTTAAACACAGGACAAGTAACCACTGTTTCTATTGTCGTCATAATTCACTGACATGTTTACAATATTTTATTTTTATGATTGTCTTCTTTTTTATTTCTTCATTTACAATTGACATGTGTTTGATTGATTTGATATATAATTTTATTAGTTTGACATTTTCTGTATATTATATGTAATTATGAATGTACAATGTTGTTACTAGTGACCTCGGCTAACAGTTAAACTTGATTGTTGTTTAATACGATCTGAACCTGGCTGCATTGTCGTCATGCTCCCTTAGATGTCATTGCTTGCGGTAGCGACATTGGTCGGGTCACCTCCTTCCCTCTAAAATGGCGAGGGGGGTGATGGCTGATCCGTGCGTTATACTCGTGAACGGGTGCTGCTTGTGGTGACTGGTCGACTTGCTGGCTATGGTTTCTTAATACATTTATAGCTTTTTAAAAGTTAACTGAATCGCCTTGTAGGTTCTAGTTACGCATATTATCATTGCTCGTGTAGGCAGGTTCACTGTTTTAATAGTTAAAATGGTCATTTAAATTAAAAGAAGTTAAATTAAAGGCTTGCTAATATTATAAATACTGCTTGAAAATTAATAATAATAACATGTGCGCCAGCTGACAGTAGCAATGAATAAATTAATAAGTACCCCAAACAATGATGTGAATTCTATTTTGTATAACGCCTTTTAATAACTTAACAGACAGAAATGTGTTTGCTGGGGAGTTTGTTGCGCCGTTTCTTCTTCCCAGCGAAAACACTAGGAAGCGGTGAAGGGCGGGCGTTTTTGGGGGCTGTCTATATTGTAAAAATGACGTTCAAAAAGTACTACCTAGTAGTCTATATTGAATAAATGATTTTGACTTTGACTTTGACTTTGACTATGGGATAGGGGAGCAAACGAACAGACGGATCACCTGATAGTAAGCGAAAACCGCCGCCGATGGACACCCGCAACACCTGAGGAGTCACAAGTGCGTTTCCCGCCTTTTAGGTATATTTTAAAATTAGAATGATATTTATTTCAGATTCTCTATGAATTCATGAAACTTTATTTTTCATATAATTGCCACATAAAAAAAATTAATGACGGTTAATTTATTGTTACAAAAAACCGTCTAGATACTGATAACTTATATTACATTAAAATTCTTGTAATATTTATAATATGAGAACCTCAATTAAGAGGGAAAGAGCGACATTTCAAAAGCAAACACCAAAACAAATTGCTCTTATATCAATTGTCTTCAGGTTTGGAACAGGTTTCTGCTTCACCGTGGTGTACGCAGCACTCCTGACGAAGACCAATAGGATCTCCAGGATCTTCAACGCCAGCAAACACTCCGCCAAGCGGCCCATCCTGATATCCCCGAGCTCACAGCTGGCAATATGTGCCGCTCTCATATCCATACAGGTAATTCCTATACAGGTAAACCTAAAGCCCGCAGCGAGTTTTAAGCATTTAATAATTTAGTTGATATGTAAGAAAGGATCCTTAATAGCATTAGGCGTATTTAAATCTTATCATCATCATATCAGCCATAACACCTCCACTGCCGAATAAAGCCTCATCAGTAGACTTCCACCTGTTAAATGCCGCCCTTTACCAGATCATCTGTCGATCTCGTTGGTGGTCGTATCACACTGTTTCCCGATGCATGGCCTCTACTCGGCAACCTTTCTGCCCTAGCGACCATCAGTTCTACGAGCTAAATGCATTGAAGATTTCAATTTGGAAGAGCAGAGAGAAAGATATATTTTAACAATTCCTCTGAAATAATTTCATATTTAGAATACCAGCTATTTCGTTATTAAATTACACTTCATCAAAAGCGGCGTTTTTTCCTAAAAACCTAATAGATCGTCTCGACGACAGACAATTCATCGGAACCGCATCTACTGTTTAGGAACCTAATAAAAGCGTGTTAAAAACCGAACTTGTCTTGCATGACCACCTTGACAGGTAATGGTCCTACAATCGCTGGAGCCCTTTAAGTGTTGGGCCTTTTTAGCCTTGCTGTACTACAAAGCTATTTTAGAATATGTATTATTAAGCCATTCTTCCAGGTGCTGATAGTCGTGGTATGGATGATAGTGGCGCCGGCTAAAGCCATGTTCCACTACCCAACCCGGGAAGACAATATGCTGGTATGCGACTCCTACGTGGACGCGTCGTACATGATCGCGTTCTTCTACCCTATCGTGCTGATCCTTGTCTGCACTGTGTATGCTGTGCTGACCAGGAAGATACCTGAGGCTTTCAATGAGAGCAAGCATATAGGTAGGTCATTAAAATTATATAAAAAAGTACATATGAGTACATATTCATGCTGAAACATGGCTCTTCCACGGTAGAAATCACGGTATCAGTAACAAGTTGGAGTTCGGACTTGGACCTAATCTAAACTCCGATTGGCTATCAGCTAACCCTTAAAAGTAACTGATTTTGCTCGACCTGGATATTAAATCACTTAATTAATTCATTCACTTTGCAGTCCCATTTCAGTTACACACAAATTTAAAAATTCCTCAGAGCGATGAATATTTCGTTACCCGTCGACAAAAGTATGTCCAAAAGTGTATTCTATACCGGTTTCAACAAGAGTCTAAATCCTTAGTCGATATTCTTAACCCTATCGACAAACCTATAAAGCAAACATCACAGCACAAAGCCATCGTTAGTGCCGTATACCTGATGGATCTTCATGTATTGTTGATATGTTCAGACAATGCAATCCAATGGCATATTGACGCAGTGTGTCAAAGCAATTGTACTGCAAAGCTGGATGCTGGATACTGACGTACGTTTTAATTAGCTATTGTAATCAAGTGTGTGACAATAGGTATTTGTAATTGTAAACCTGGGGCCCAAGTATGCTATTTCAATTGTATCAGAATTGTCGTTCAATTGCATTAAGCTGCATAAGAATTAACAGATTTCGTAGACAAAACTGATTGATGAAGTCTGAAGTCATTAAAGACGATTTTGGAACACAATAAAATAGCAGACTCAATGCCCCGTTCCTGATTTTATGTGAGAATTTTTATCTTGTGAATTTCAACTTGTCTTAGTCTATAAAAAATCATCGAATGCGGATAGCAGTTTGCCTAGAGATTAAAATATTGTATTAATTAGCTCCGGCTTTCCCTGATAGGCTAAAATCGCCACTTTTGAGGAATCGCAATGATTAACCGACACACGGGTCTACAATCATGATTACCCCGTTTGAGCTGCCTCCCTTCTTCCTCTTATCGTATTGTTGGGAAATGTAAAGAGTATTACGATACGCGCACGGCATCAGTAGCTGCCATTGGTCTTGATGCAGCTGTGGGGCCAATCTTCCACTGCGATTTACGGAATAAGTTAGTGGAACTGGAGAATCCCCACCGGAACTTGTTTCTCGGAACGATCGGCATTCAAAGTCTACTGAGAGACTTCGAGGCCACCTACTTCATTTCTGCTTTCTTCAACCGCCACCGTGTTCACTGTGCAGGGTTCACGATGTACACGACGTGCGTCATCTGGCTGGCGTTCGTCCCGCTGTACTTCGGCACCGCGAGCCATGTGCCGCTGCGCGTCACCAGCATGGCCGTCACCATCTCACTTAGCGCCAGCGTCACGCTCGTCTGCCTGTTCTCACCGAAGGTAAATATAATAACATCCGGAGACGTGACCTTATTAGCCTTCAAGCTTTTCCTAATGAACTATCCCACTAGATAATTTTTGTTCGACGGGAATTAAAAATGCTAATTTATTTATGTAAGTAAATAGACATTTTACGAGTCAATGTTTTAGATTTTTCAGTAAAAAGAAGCATCGAACTTTTTAAGTGACGACCTTTGAGAAGAAACGCCGAAACAATTTCGGAGAATCAGGATCTCTTTTAAAGGTTTTTTTTTATTTTAAGCAAGTTGTATTAAATATGTTACTGTCACAATATAAAACAGTAACTGCAAATTTTCTTTTGAGAAATGAGCCTTATCAGCCTTCGGGTTGATCCATTGCCCCCGACGGCAAGCACGAATCAGTCATCGTGTAACTCAACCCTAATAGAGTAGAGAGCTCAACAACCAGGAATATACAAATACATATTATCCTACCTAGATCAATACAAATAGCAAAAAAAGCTCAAAGTTTTTAACTGGTCCTACCTTTCCCTTACTTTTTTGCTTATGCAACAAAAGTTAAAGCAAAGTCAACAGTGTCTAAAAATCCATCCCCTTGATCCTTTAAGCCGCTTATCGTCCCTGAACATTTAAGACGGCAATTTGGATGGTAATCCCGTTATCTGTAGTACATCTTCCAGGGCTGTGGCTGTGGGCAAGATGTGTACGAGACATAAATAGTGCGAAGCCAGTGTTTGATTTGACCAGACTGTTACGATTTCTTCTTACTGGTTAAAGGTCCAAGGTCCAAAGTCCAAGATTATAATAATATTATTAACTATCAGAAGTGTTAAAATATTTAAAAAAGATACATTTGAACACAAATAGTCTAATTTAGTTCCGATTTAATGCAATTCAACAAGAATTCACCAAATCAATACAATTTCTGACATAAAACAGCTGTTAATTTCCACACAGCAATAATTATCACAAAAATGACCATAAAACAAGTTTGGAACGAATTTACTGCAACCACATTACCGACCGGCGACTCAGGAACAAGTGGGAGGCACTCTTATTTTCCTATATGGCAATAGCTGTTGATTCAGGGAATCTTGATAAAGAGATAAACTTTAGAGATGGGCTCTTATAAATATACTAAAAATGATTGTGCTTTATGTATCTTCCCAAATATCTAATGTACATAGGTACTCCACAAATGATCAGGTATTTTTACTTAAAAAACGAGGTATTCAATAATCCTAAAATATGCATTTATTGTGCTAGCTATCAAAATAAACTATCCCGTTTATGGTTAAACTATTTTGCACATTCATTTAAGAAAGCATTTTTGGTCGTGCCAAACCTGAAATACATTTTTTTTATTTATCAGATTTTCCTGCAGTAGTTACATAGCATGAATGGATGTGACATAATTGAACGTTGGGTATTTAAATAATAAATATTTTAAAAGGAAGTTCATGTTATAAAACGGTTGGAATTGCGTTATTGGGTTTTTATTTTTAAACTGAATGAACCACGCTTCTACTGTTGAAATTTTATAGAAAGACTAGCTTTCGCCCGCGACTTCGTCCGCGTGGGATAGTTACTTAGTCTTAGCGTGATGATATATAACATATATAGCCTTTCTCAATAAATGGGCTATCTAAACTGAAATAATTTTTCAAATCTGACCAGTAGTTCCTGATATTAGCGCGTTACAAACAAATAAACTCTTCAGCTTTCTACGTAGGTCACATTATAAGTTTTGCGTAACTTAAAAAAACAACATGTTATAACCAACATTTTATGTTTATTGCTTTTCAAAATACTCTCCTTTATATTTTAAACATTTTTTCATGCTTCGATCGCCTTTTTTTAATACAGGAGGACCACAGATCTGAAGGCATGTTTTCTACGTGTTGATTGAACGCTATCACTGCCTCTTCGGAGTTGGTAAAAGTGAAACCTCCCATCAAATCTTTGATTTTGGGGAAAATACAGAAATCACAGGGTGCTAGGTCGGGTCTATGCGCAAGATGGGTGACGAGTTGTACTTTTTCGGAAGCTAAAAATGACTTTGTTTTGTTGGCCGTGTGTGAAGAAGCGTTGTCATGATGTAGGAGAACGCGGCTTTTGGGTCGTCTTTCGCGAATTTTTTCTAACACCCTGGGTAAACAAATGGTAGAATACCACTCGGCATTAACACTCTTTCGATCTTCAAGTGGGATTGTAGGTACAGATGGGACCCGTAGCTGAGAAAAAAAACGCGATCATTTTTTTACCAACGTTTCTCGCCTGCCTAGATTAATAGTATCCGAATACGAATAATGTCACAATTTGATTAAGTTCTATTTAAATTAGGTACGATTTATTTTGGTACTTATTACGATTGTAAAGGCTATTGGGTCAGTCGGACTTTTAAATAAATCTTCAAACGTCTCTCAAAGTGCACTTAATATGACGTTTCATAACACATATCATCACGCCTGTATTCCCCCAAGGGTTAGGCAGAGGCGTATTTATGTACACCCACATTTCGCCGGTATGTTTAGGTCCCATGCAATAGGGGGCGAAACTCCGAGCTGCTACTGGGAATTTGATAGAAAAACACTTTGCTCGACCTGGGAATCGAACCCAGAACCTCTAGCGTAGCAGTCGCGCTCAGGACCACTAGGTAATAAGGCAGTTTTGACGTTTCAGTTATACATCATCCTGATCCGGCCGGAGCGGAACGTCCGGCAGAGCATAATGCCGGTCCGGTACAGCCGAAAGCCACCGCCGATGCACCCTCTGCCGCATCCACCAACCAAAAGTAAAAACTGCTGTTGGATAAAATAAAATTCATAACATAACATACCATCACGCCTATATGCCCCGAAGGGTTAGGCAGAGGCGTACTAATGTACACCCACATTTGGCGGGTATGTTTAGGTCCCATGTAATAGGCGAGCCTATTGCCATCAACCGGCCACAAATTCCTATCTCCAGCCTAAAATAACATTCGTGGAAACATTGCCGTTAAAATCATGACGCATTTATCTATTCCCAAAGGACTTGACAGAAGTCTTATAGGTGCACCTTAAGTTCGCTGATATTTCTTTAGAGCCCGTGTTATAGGGGGGCGAATATATTGCTATTACACTAAAGAAAATTATACTAGGTATATATATACTAAAGATAAATACACTAAAATTATGTCAAATCGTAAGTGTCAGTCTTATGATGTATACCTAACAATAGGTACATGATGAAGTAGCCCTTAAAAATATAATATTGATCCTATTCTCTATTACAGAAGCGCCGACCGCAGACAAGGAAACTCAAACAGACCCAGCCGACTTCAAACTCCTCAACGGACAAACAATACAACCAATGGACGACAAAGACAAAAAACCCGAAGAACCACTTAAAGAAGATATTAAAACACAATGTAATAATGTTAAAAGTATCACTAATGATATAACTAGTCACACTTCATTAAACAATGAAAAAGCTGATACCTTATAGCAAAGACATTCATCTAAGTCCCTACACGATTACGCAAGCAAAAATAATAACATTAGTTTTAAAAAGAAAAGTTGCTCATGCAAATATAAAGAAAGGAAACCTGTTATAGTTTAAGTAGAAAGCTTTCAATGTAAATAAAATGCACGCTTCAATAAAACCTAATTAAATTTGTAAATAAAATGTTAATAACATATGTCTTTTACTTCCATTGTACATAATCAATTTGTAAATATAAATGACAAGACAAATAGTGATGTTTTACTGTATATAATCGTCAATGTATTTAATAATGACGTTTAAGCTTACTGTTTTATATATTAAAAATATATAATGTAAGTTATTTAAGAGTTTATGATATGTGCAGAGAAGAGCTTTGAGCCAGGACAGCAGAGACAAAGATGTTAGTGTAATTTTTAATCTACATATTGTCTGAATATCAGCTGAATTAATAATCTTTGCAATGAACTCTGCATTTCTGCTTAAATATCGTGTTATTTATTCATTGTTATCTTGTATGCTGAATTAGTTATAAATTTGTTGTGAGAACAGCAAGCAGCATTATACAGTTTTATGTTACTTTGATTTATAAAGCAGAAGTGCAGAGTTTAGATACCACGAGTTTTAACTCTGCAATATGACTTACAAAATACATATCATAAATTTTTCAGAATTGCAATCCCTAAAATCGTATTAATAATAATAATTAATCATTATTGTCGCTACTGTCTTGCTCTTCCTGTTCATATTATTATATTAAAGTTAAAAAATAATAACGTAAATATTAAGAAAGTATTTACGAAAATAAACAGTTTGATGTTACAAGTTTGTTTCCTTATTAAGTTGTTTTTTTTTATTTATGTGGTTTTTATTCGATCCTTATCAGTAATGTTTGACAACAGAACTGTCAAGAGACAATATTATGTTCTGTAAAAGAGCTATTATTTTTATCAAGGAACTAGCTGACCTGAGAGACGTTGTCCTCTCCAAGTTTCAACTAACCACCTCGAAAAATTTGATTTTCCATATTTGTAATACACTTAGCGCCATGGACCTCTGTATACCGTATTTCTGACCTATAAATTACTTAATTTCAAAAATTTGTTGTCACGTGGTATTGACGTGAAGCATGGAAATATAAACAGACATACCTACATAGACAAAAATCTCAAATATCTGTTTCGGCGTCAGTAAATTAAGATTAACGCAAGTAGCATTTTTTTTTATTATACATACATATGTGGTATATTCTTAGGGTATATTATTTAATTATTTTAATAAATGGAAACTCTTTAGTTACATTCTCAAATAAAGTGTGCGCACTGTATCTACACTATGGAGGTTTCAAATTATAAAATAAGTTACTATATGGCTGGATGCTTTAAATAAGAAAACAATAATTGTCAAAATTGTCAACTCAAAATGACACCTAAATCAAATTTCATTGAGGTAATAACGATGTCGTGTTAGTCCGCTAGAAAATAAGTTGTCATTCTTTGTTTACTTCTATAACCTACTCAAATATTTAGTTTTTACACCGGCTTGTGCTCGCTGGATAAATCCTATGTATGCGCCGTGATTCCCTGTGTAAGTAGAGTTAGAATAACTGTACTAATAATCAATTCCTGGTCACAATAATGGTTTCTGATTGATCTGCTTTATTTTCTAGTTTTATCTTATTTAGTCCCTATAAGTTTATTTTTTAATTTTATTACTTGATTCTGTTATAATGTTTGATCCGTGCTAGTCTAATACAGAATTACTTGAAAAATAAATTGACTTCAATGGTTATTTTTAAAATTCAGCGTTTTCAATGGTTAAAATGCTAATAACTTTTGATAGAGAGAACCGATTTGAATTAAAAATAGCCTAAATGTTAATCCAAGAAACAGGCTATGAATTCCTGCCCACTCCCTCCAAATCTCTTCAGTAGTTATCATTTGATGCGCGGTCAAACATACAGACAAACCGACAGACAAACAGACAGACAAACCGACAGACAAACAGACAGACAAAAGTTCCAAAAATAATAGAAATGGATTGTGTTACCGATTCTGAGTCCCCCAAGTTAGTTTTTTTTGTAAATATAAGCAATGCACAGACACGGCTCACTTACATTCTTATTATATGTAAGAGGAGGAAGTTCTCAATTCATCTGTATTCATTTATTTTTTGTTGTAACCTGCCTAAATGTAGGTGGCTAAATTAAAAAAAAACATTCAAATCACTATATAAGTGATTTGAATGTTTCTTTCAAATTTAGGCACTGCATCACGGCTCGACCTGTTTCATTAGGTACCTACCTAGATATTCTAACTATATAGTAAATATTTAGATATTCTAACTATATACTATTAAGTAAATATTTTTTCCTAAATAAGAAAAGGAATTCAGCATGAAAAATGCTAATAATTTTCATTTATTACATAAACTTTGTAGCGGCTAAGCGATCGGCTTCTTCGCTACGTGTTGTGGGTTTGGTTCCCACATGGAGCAAATATTTGTGATCCCTACAGGTAGTTGTTCCGGCTCTGGCGTTTGTGTTTGTGAGATCTGTGTTTTTAAAAAGCACCCACGGTGCAAGAGAACAGAGAACATAGACCAGGGCAACGTTTTTTGTGTTTAAATACAATTTAAACACATCTAAGAAGTTGGTGCAAGTGGCCTTAAGAACGTACACTGCGAGATAAATGAAAATTTATCTTGTGGCGTACTTAAAAATATGGAGCATTCGATGCGATTGGTCTGTTTGCTGCTATCAATGACGTATGCGCGTCGATAGGTCCCGATAAGATAATACAAAATGCTATTATAATAATCTATGAGTCAGTGTGTTTTCTATCGTCCGCCATGGGGCCCAAAATCGAAGATACCAGTCTCAAATGCAGTATAGAGGACACCATCACACAAGCTGCTTTGCCTTATAATAAAGCAGAGTATCAAAAGGTTGAAGAAAAGGAGAATAAAGATGATAATCCAACAGCTACAACTGAATTACCTTCGACCAGTGATCTATCCGAAGATGGCGATTCTTTAAGAGTATCAACTAGAGCAAGATTTTCTTATGAATTAGACAGGTGAGTAGGATTGAAAACGTTTGTTGATAAAGATAGGTTAGGAAAATTTGGTAAAAATCTTTAACGGTCACTTCGATAAACTAAATATACTTAGTTCGATTATAAATATTTCACTAATATAGGTATGTAGGTATAGTATAACTGATAAATTATCTTCTCTCCAAAATATTATTTCAGTGTGTTTCGGGGAATTTCATGTTTTAATGTCCCTAAGTAAGAAGGTACACTATAAAATGAGGTTGGTACACCAGGTTACACCAATTGATTACAGTCTCAATTTAAGCTTACTGTCTAAAAGGATGTAAAAAACCACATGGTTGCAAGTCCGACGCTTTAGCCGCCGGCTACCATTGCTTAAAATAAATATTCATCACATTAAATTTTCATAGAAGAGTTTAACTATAACAACTGATAAAATTCAACAATGATAATAAAGCTTAGGACATACATACCAAAAAAACCTGTCCTTAGACCTATTTGTTGATATTATTATAATAATTACCCATTTTTATTGTATTTGACACATTATTATAATCAATGTCACTGTTTATTGTTTGTTATTTAATGATCATACGGCAAACATTTATGCGCACGAAAAAATTGATCTCAGACAGGATTTGAACTTGCGTTCTTTCGGTTATATACATAGGCAAACTCCAGACGACTGCCTGTAATGTCGAATTTCTCTTCCAAATTCTAAGTCAGTAGATATTATTTTAATTTATGTGATAAAGTCCAATATGAAAAGGGAAACATTAGATGAGTGTTTGAAAATTACAGATATAGCAAGAACGCTATGTTGATTTTTGAAGGCAACGGTACAGATTTGGGTTTCAATAATACCAGTGAAGAAGAAACTGTAGCTGACAGTGAAGATAATATCTGCACAAAATTCAAAAAGACCTTCGAAAGATTCCGTTTTGAAGTTGATGTTTATAGAAATTTTACGGATGAAGAAATCTCTAGTACTTGTGAACAATGTAAGTTAAACAGCAAGTTTATTCTTAAGCAGATCCCTAGTGGTTCTCATAGTATTGAAATGGTTTCTTCAGTGACTAGTACCTTACCTTCACACTGTGTGAAGTTACGCCCTTATGTATCTATACAACGAGTATCAATAATATAATTAGCCATACCTACGTATTATTAATCGTAGGTATACGTATGATTCAAGTGATCTATTAGATATTCCTCAATTCTATTTCGTGTAATGATTTTAAACAGATTGAATCCCTGTAGTGAATGAACGGATTATAGCTGACAGTGCGTCAGCTTTTCAGCCCCCAAATCAAAGTCAAAATGTTTTATTTCAATTATACCATTACTAGATAGTTTTGAAAAGCCAAAACTAGTTGCACCCACAAACTATCACAATTATACTTCATTCACAATTCGTTTAATACGGTGCCAGACACCCTTAAATACCGACGAAACCATACAACTTTACCAAGATCATAAAGGAATCATTATCTAATGATAACCAGTTCTATGATCACAATTATCAAGTTATTTTAGTTGAAGAAAATACGACTTGCGGGCAGGATTCGAACCTGCGTCTTCTGGTTAGATACACCAGACGCTATTACCACTAAGCCTTCGTGAATCCCGCCCGCCATGTCAAAATTTGCTTTCACATTCTCATAATCTCCTCATAATTATGATCATAGAACTTTTAATAGTACAGTAGGAATAATTTTAGTGGATCTCTTGTGGCGACAGTCTACAGAATTGAGTTTTTTTTTGGGGTAGGGGGGCAAACGAGCATACGGATACCTGATGGTAAGCGATAACCGCCGCCCATGGACACCCGCATAACCAGAGGAGTCAGAATTGCGTTGCCCGCCTTTTAAAGGGTTTGCGCCTCGGGTAGCCTCACTCACTCGGCGAAACACAACGCTAGCGTTATTTTACGCCGGTTTTCTTGAGGCCGTATCACTCCGGTCGAGCCGGCCCATTGATTTGTGCCGAAGCATGGCTCTCCCACGTAAAAATTTTGCCCAGAGTAGGTACTTACACATTTTTCTTTTCAGTCTTCCAGCGTGATTTCTCAGAATACGGCTGCGTAGCCGTCATGATGCTCACGAAGTCAATCGATGGCACAGTAGAGTCAAGTCACACGCCCAATACTGAATTTGGAGTTATGCGCTACATGTCCGATCTGATGCCTCCAACATTGCAAGATAAGCCCAAGATATATATTGTACAGGTAATTTAGACTTAAACTTACGGCATCATTGCTGTATTACCAAGGGCAGGGATCTAATAGATGGAGATTTTATTAGAGGGAAATTTAAACAATTACTGAAATAATTAACTCTGAACTAGGATCCATTTGTTTGTGTATTTTTTTTCTTCGATCTTTGATTGCTGTACAAAGTCTGAACTTATTTGGCTTATAACTAAGTGACCCATGTTTTTGGGAAGAGCGCTGATGTTCGAAATACAGATATTTTATTATCTGGTTCGAACATAGATGATTTTTCATCAAAGGAAATTAATGTGTACTATTATTTTTAAGTATTGTACTTACTTCTTATTGCACAAATAAATTAATTAATTAAAAAAATAATCATTCGCAGTTGAGGTCTTCAACACTGATATTGGATAACTAGCGAGGCACCACTCATAACATAATATGAATTCAATAGCAATTGCCTAAAAACTGGCGTTTTAATAATGCTTGATAATTTCAGACTGGAGGATTTTACGTCATTCCTCAAGCGCGTGTTTGGCCGACACTACCTCAGGATAATCTCGAGTTCAGACTTCCGCCCCCCATCGTCTCTGCAGCCGATGCAAGCGGAAAGCGATCAAAGTATGACCAACTATGATAAATTCCCTTTTTCAAGTTTATTCGGTACGGTTTCGATTTATTAATCTGAAATAATGTGCAAGTAGGTAAGTACTATAACCAACAAATTTTCCAAATACCAAGGCCTAAAGGCTGGAAGATGCCTTTACCTTTTAGCGGAACATGTATCACACATTTCTTAAAGCCTATATTTCTAAAAGGATTAGGCAGTGATGTTTTGTAAATATACCAACAGTTCACCGATCGATATGTTATAGGGCCACTGTTATAGGGAGTAGGCTTACTCCCAACCAGGCAGAAATCCAAACTCGGTTTCTTAAAAAAACCAAATAACACTTTTCTCGGCAAAAATACCTACATATATTACAACTGTAAAACGGGCTCACTGATAGTAAACTGCAATCGCATCATACAACACTAGTACAGTTACCACAATATCACCAAGGCCGGTTACCAATAGCTAATCCGTCGATAGATTTGCTCACTAGAGGTAGGATTCTGACATTATTTGTATGGAACTTATATGTCAGAATCCTATCTCTAGTAATCAAATCCACTGACGTATTTGATAATGGAACCAGCCGTAAGATGCATATAGGTCCCGTACTTTTACTGGTAACATTTCATCATAAGTAATAAGATTGTGTTCCAGTTTTAAGGGAAATATTGCTTATCGACAGAATATTTTGCAATGCCAGGGTACCACTCTAGAAGAATTACAAACAGGGGAGTATTTTAAGCCTACTAACTTATCTTCCCCAATTTTATTTACAGAGTCTGCTGCCTTTTGGAGCATATTCACAGGAACATCGACAGGTTGGCCGACCAGACAGACTTGCACACAATCCTCTACGACTCCGTGAACGAATTCATTCTCCAACTTCGATGTTGGCGTATCTATGATTTACCAATTGGATTCTATAGCTCATTAACTAAAGAACTTCGATTATCTAAGTCACCGGCACCAGAACCGTGATTATTGAAAAATATTAGGTATTTTAGTGAAGGAAAAATTCGACTCGCAGGCAGGATTCGAACCTGCGTCTTCTGGCTGGGTACGCCACACGCTCTGACCTCTAAGCCACCGCGAGTCCCAACCTGCCATGTCGAAATTTGCCTTCACATTCTGAACTTACGTCTTAAGGTGACCTCAGTAACATCTATTGAAAGGCAAGTTACTTTGCCTCTCAACCGACATGACTTACCTTACGGTTAGTTCTATGTCATACGATGCTACCATACCTATTAGCTATCTTTTTGTGATTTTTCTGCATTTTTCATGCTAAGATTTTAAAGTTATTTTAGTGAAGGAAAATTTCGACTCGCAGGCAGGATTCGCAGCATGAAAAATGCAGAAAAATCACAAAAAGATAAATATTAGGTATATTAAACCTCGAAATCTTGGTAGAAATATTTTATAGTAGGTTCCTTTTAAAGACCCAAGAAAATGACGAAGCAATTCCGAAATGTAGAGAATTGTCACTGGCTGATAAGTTATTTTTTCACAATAGACACTTTTTTGTATATCTCCGGACATGGAAGTGAAAGGAAAGTTTACATATATCATATCTCTTAGTAGTCTGTGACTTATATTACTCAAAATTCAAATGTCGTTCAATAAAAGTTATTACTTTTGAAACTTTTGATTCCGATTTTTGAAGATTTCCTGAAAAGCCCGAAATATCGCTAAAAGTTCACCCTTCAGAGCTTCTGTCAGCAGGAGCACAAGCAGCTATAGTATCTGCACGTAAGATAACTTGACGTCATCCACCTAGTATGGTTTAAGTTCTTCTTATAGAGTGATGGCAAAAATAAGCTTCACCTGCCCTGGACTGTTCGACGATCAGCAAGCCCAGAGAACGATTGACCCGCATATCCAAACTTAAATACTTAAATGTTACTGATTGACTGCGGATTTGTATAAATTGGAGATGAATAAATACAAACAATACTTACGTAATGGAAAAATAAGCATCATTACCTACATACCTTCCAATATTGTGGATAGGTAAGTAAGAAAATCAAACACAAAACGCAGGTTTAACCGAAAACGATTACGATTAGATGAATCTTCTCACTGAATTGATTAATGGTAGTGAAAAGCTTGCTTTGTAGCTAAACGGCCAAAATAAATAGAACTCTTGGGGAGTTTCATAGAACTTATCTAAGGGTTCAAGAGAGTTGGTTGTGTTGCGGGCCCGGAGCTAAATCTCATGTAATTCATCAATCCGTGTGATTAGTAGACAATATTGATGAAGCGAGGTAAACCTATGAAGATAGAGTTTGTTATTGAGTGTTTGGCAGATTTCTCTAGCGACACCATCACGTTTCTGCCAAGATTTATATAGTGCCCAACTTATACTAATAGGCAAGTAACTACCTAAGAACATGCCTACTTAAATATTATACGTAGGTACTCTTTTTGAACTACATAAAAAAATATTATAAAATTATATACTGAGGTAGGTAAGTACGTACTATAGGTACTTACCTTTAATTATAGTATTGGTTTAGATGCTTATTTAATTTACCTACCTAATATAAACATACCAACCTAAACAAAAGTGCACCTCTATATTCTTTATTATGATAATTACTTATGTAACTATTTTACCTATTTACTGCAATTTGAATAGGTTCAACCTACTTAATATTTTTCTATCGCCTTTTAATTATTATTCTACAACCAAAAACTAACAATCCAGTCCTGTTGCTGTGGTGCTAGCTATTATAGTAGGTTCCTACAATGTACCTACTAAAACAAAGGTACTTAACGAACAACTTTATAGAACAAACATATAGGTAGGTACTTACCTACATTTCCATAAAATGAAAACATGTTGATGATAATTTGTTACGCTAGCCTAGCCAGCGCGGCAGAGTTCCCACCAGCTCCATGAACACAATGGAAATCTTTAAAAAGGTTCTAAAATGTAATTAAGGCGGATCGTTCACCTGAGCACGCCAAATTCAAATTTCAATTGGTTTTTCGCAATTTGTAGGTCTATAACACATTCTAAATTCCTAGCTGTAGTAATTGCGGCATTAGCTATACAATATTCACAACTGAGCATTAAAAACTTTGAAACTAACTAATGTTGAAAAATGTGCGAAAAACCAATTGAAATTTGAATTTGGCGGGCTCAGGTGAACGATCCGCCTTAATAGTTACTGACTACTATGTTGTGACTACAATATTTTTCAAAATAATACATACATACATACATAAAGTCACGCCTCTTTCCCGTAGGGGTAGGCAGAGACTACAGACTTCCACTTGCTACGATTCTGACGTACCTCTTTAGCTTCATCCACACTCATCAATCTTTTCATACATGAACGTCGGTTTAGGGTACTCTTGACCAAGCCATTTTTCAAAACGTCCTCAACCTGATTTCGGAACGTTCTCCTAGGCCTTCCCCTTCCTACATTCCCATTCACTTGACTCTCGTATATCTGTTTAGTCAGTCTCCTTTCATTCATTCTTTCAACATGACCAAACCATCTCAACATACCTTTCTCGATTTTAGTCACTACATCTTCATTCACACCACAACGTTCCCTTATCACACTATTTCTTATCCTGTCACTCAATTTCACTCCAATCATACTTCTCAAAGCTCTCATCTCAACTGCATTTATTCTACTTTTATGCTTCTTCTGCCACACCCACACCATTTCAAAATAATTTAGCTATTTTTTTAATTAATCTACTAACTTACCCGCCGCACTCGAAATACCATGATCCAAATTACTCTCCTTCATTAAAAACTAAACTATATCACAGGGCAGGGGCTGTCACTGTCACTAACAATGTTTTGCAGACATGGGAATTTGGATTTTTACGCCAAAGTGTAAATTAGATTTCAGATTTTGAAATCGATTTCCAAATCCGTTATTAGAAAACGATTTCGTAGTGGATCCAGCTCGCAGGTTTGTTCGTAATAGCACAGATAATAGAATACTAGTAATAGCAATCTTAATTAGATCTTATTCGTTCCTAGAGTAGTTTGATTTATCAATGTGCAATTCAGTTCAAAATTTACCGAACGATAGCTCCTATAAAAAGAAAGGTAATTAATATTTTTAGTTAATGTGAGTAGCAATTGCGATTCTTGCGCAGTGCAGTTCGGATCTGTATCATCATTCATTGGGTACCGTTTACATTTGTTGTAGGTATCCTGTTAAATTAGATTTTGCAGTGAAACCACTGTAAAAATTTTGTGAAATCAGTTTTTCCAGTTCGTTTGTGATTAAAATCGGGGTTTAGATACGTTTTTATTTTTATTATCAGTTCAAAATTCAGACTCATGCAAATTGGCTGTCTATCAGTCAGATCAGAGACAGTGACAGGCGTGACAGGCGTGACAGCCGTTATTTAGATAAAATCTATTAATTTGTTTACGTAAATATAGTAAAAATAATTTCTAGAGACGTAAACCGTAGACGTAATGGATGAAGAATCAATAGAAACTATAAGGGAAACGAGTCGTAATCTTCTTGTATTGAACAGACGAAAACATCGTGATGAAGAAGCTGATTTTCGGCGGTCTATGCACAATTTGCGGTAGGTACCTACAAAACAAAAACGCAGCCCAAAAACTATTCTCTGGAAACTGGAAATCTCAAAGTACCCACATTTAGAATAAGCCATCGCTGGTTTTGTGTAATTTTACCTATTCTATTCGGATTACTTTACTTTTCAAATGGAATCATCCAAGGAGTGAGTACCTACCTATTTACTTTAATTTACTGTCCTGAATAAGACTTGATTAAATTCTTTACATAATAATGTAAGTAATCTCAAATTTTATTCAAATCTTTTAAAGTTTTTTGCTGATAGTCCTTTGGCTTTTCACTGGACTGTGATGAATGAAATATACTGCTATTCTTTTAGCTAACAGTGAAGTGGGTGAGTCTGAACATGACAACTTCTTGGTTCCATAAATTTTAGAAATGTCAGTGTATCTTAGTCACTTCAAGTCCAAAAAATTATTCAGTTTGCCAAATAAAAAATAACGGCAATATAATTTTGAAATATTTAATTATTCCAGAATAAATTCCGACACAGTAACTAGTATATCTAACAAATTGAAAACAAAGTCTGCGGTGAGCTCATCTGAACTACAAATCCTGAAGAATGCTCTGATAGATGATGCAGCTAACATAGAAGTGGTTTTACACACTCACGGTGCCTTAAGAGGATTGGTTCGGGAGATGACAGGTATAATATCATATTCCATACACTGTGGTCAAGTCAAATAGCATCATGCTTGTGAATGGGTCCCGTCTGTCAGGACTGTCCGCTCCTACATGCTATGGAAATTCAGATGAAATATCTTATTCTCTGCCAATAAGGCCCACTATTTGGAACCATAAAACTAGATTTTATCATTTCAAAAGTACATTTAATAATTGTAGGTCTAATTGAAATAAAAGATATGACCTTAAGCCTTGACTTGACTTTGAGCTAGTAGCCAGTAGAATAGTAGATGACTGGCTACTAGCTGTAGATACCCAAGCCAAGTTCCTGTGGATAAGAAAGTGTATTTAAAACAAATGTGCTTCTTTGAATACAACATGGAGAGAAAAATTGAAAGCAATTAGTGTAGAACCCCATTTTTTTAATTTTAACCTACAAATATTATTCATATTTTTTTATCTTAGAAGAGATTTTTTTATTCTAGACTAGTGGCCCACCCTGGCTTCACACAGGTGGAGAAATTCCTTACTTTTATCAAAATATCTATAGCCCTCTTTATAATATTAGAATAGATAAAGGGCCTTCATCACACAAGTGATGTTGCTGCCCTGGTGTGTTTAATAGAGTCTTAATCTAATCTTAACATAGCCCGTCAGTAAAATGCTCTAGCAGACTCCTAAAGAGGCTCAGCCAGAACACTGTTACAGTAAACCACTTCTCTTAGCCTACTGATTAAGAGTGCTGTTCTGCACTTATGTTTCTCACATACTTACATATCTACACTGTTAAAATCATTACCCTTCCTTTTTGGTAGTTGGGTAATGAGATCTCATTTTCCAGGTCATGAAGTGAATAAGCAGTGTGCAGCTGCAGGATGCTGTTGTAACTTGGCACTGGGAGACTCCAGAGCTGGGCTAGCAGTGGCCAAGGCTGCAGGACCATACCTGGTGGCTTCCCTGGACAGTCTTACCACTGAGTTAGCCGTTAGTATGTTTTCTAACATTCTCTCTTGGATGGGGGTTTTACAGTAGCAGTAAGTAGGCTGGCAATATGAATCTTGTTGCTACATTTGGTAATAGTGTTAAAACATACATTTATTAACATGCACTACACTACACCCGCACGTTGTGACGTCGACCCTTACTTGCGCCATATTAATTCTATGATATCTGTCTTGCGGGAAAGGGAAAGAAGATCCCCCGTCTACATTCATTTATATCTTTAGAACTTTATGAGTCAAATTAAAATTAATAACTTCGCTGTGGAAAGATAACCTCATATGTCCAGAGGTCCAAACTTTACATGAAACGAAAAATGTATTGGAAAAATGGTGCATTTCGTTAGTGTTTAAAATATTATAATTTGCTTTTGTCCATATAGTGCTCATGTAATGTGTTCACGGTTTCGCCGCATTTTAAAATACGTAGTTTTCATTAAGTTAGTAAATAAATAATTTATAATATTTTTTGACATTCTACAACAACAATAACAAACATAATCAACCCATTATACTGTCCCAGTATTGGGCACGGGTCTCCACTGCCAATTATATCTCAGGTGTTAGTAAATAGAAAAAAATACTTGTTTTAATTTGTCTAAATATATCTTGGTTTTCAGGTAACCAGTGCATGGGCTTTAGGCAACTTAGCCGGCTCTGGGTCGAAGGCCTGTGAGGTCTTAACAGTTCAGGGTGCCATAGCCAAGCTAACAGATCTTTTGAGCAACAGCAATGAAGAGATAAGGGATGCATCATTATATGCCCTCGTGCATTTTGCTTACCAAATGAAAGATGAATTGAAGTATGTATTAATTTTTACTTTACTTTGTAATCAACTATTAATTTCAGTGTATTTCTTCTTTTATGTGTCTTTAGAGTATTTGAGCTTATGCAGTGTTCATTATCTTGACCAAAGCCATATTAATAATCTGTCTGCTGCCAACCATATGCAATATGTTGGTCTTATCTTTAAGTGATATTATTAACTAGCTTCTGCTCGCGACTTCGTCTCTGTAGCGTGATCATATATAGTCTATAGCCTTCCTCAATAAATGGGCTATCTAACACTGAAATAATTTTTCAAATCGGACCAGTAGTTCCTGAGATTAGCGCGTTCAAGCAAACAAACAAACTCTTCAGCTTTATATATTAGTATAGAGTATAGATATAGATTAGTATAGATTGCTTTAAGGTTTTAAGAATAGCCGAGAGATTTTCTCAACATAATGTAAAGCCTGTTGCTGACTATAGACCCATCTCAATCTGAGACGAGACCCGAGCCCAGCAATGAGTAAATGACTTCGTGATATAGTGTATTGATTGCTTACTTAGTTGATGAAAATACTGTGAAAATACTGTGAGGAAACTTGCACGCCTTTTCCATAGTGGTGTAACAAGTATGTCAGTACCCATAGCCAGTGTGGTGGACTAAACCCTTATCCCTCTTATTATGAGAAGAAATTTGTTACCGTGGGAGAGCCATGCTTCTGCACGAATGGGCCGGCTCGACCGGAGTGATACCACGGCCTCACAGAAAACTGGCGTGAACCAACACTTAAGATGTTTTTCACCGAGTGAGTACCTAAGGATACCGGAGACCCAAACTCTTTTAAAATGCCGGTAATTCACTTACGACACCTCTGGTATTGCGGATGTCTATGAGCGGTGGTAATCACTTGCCATCTATCAAGTGATCGTCTGCTCGTTTGCCCCCTATCCCATAAAATTGAAACCCATTCCCGAGAAAGCAAATAGGTTAATGATGCTATATGTATTTTTATTTTTTTATTTCAGGCCAGAGCACCTACACAGACTCCTCCAGATACTTCCGTATTTGAATGTGGCTGCATCAGCGCAGCTTCTCTTCATACTATCATGTCACAAAGAATTCACACACACTTTCGTCACAGAAGAGTTTTTATTCAAAATGTTACATTATTTATCTGTAAGTATTAATAAATCTGTAGAAAACCCTAATATTGGGTACATATTTAGAATACTAGCAAATTTGAATTCCGAGCATGTCTATAATGTAGCTTTAAATTACTTTATATCGAATAATATGGTAGAATCGATTAAGAAATTGGTAGAGACTGGTGATGTGAACAGTAGTGTATTATGGTTTTTGGGAAATGTATACAAGTATTGTAGTAATCATGTGTATTTTGAAAGATTTTTAAGGTGATAATTAAAATGATTTTCTTAAACTGAGTTTTTGGTTATCTCATACTCTCTCTATTTTGCTAAAAATACTGATTATTATTAGATGTAGATTATGGTAATTGAAAAAAAAAATCTAAATATAATTGAAGTATTTTCAAATCACTAAAAAGACCTTCAATTCATGTGTTAGGGTGGTATTCACTAAATAAAACAACAAACATTTGCAATAAATATAATATTATATCAATAATTGTAATATTCAAATATAATCAATAGTATTATTTAATAAATTAGATTAATATGGATAAGGCTACAAATATAGCATTTAATAGGTACTACTCCACTCTCACAAATGTAGCTTAAGGGCCGTTCACACTTATACGGCAAATCGGGCGGACAACTGCGTCACTATAATAATAAAAAACGTCGTTTTATCTAAAATTCAAACATGATTAAAATCGCAGATCATTTAACTATTATTATTTAATATAATTTCTAAATTCCGCTAAAAATATTTTAGTCTTTATTTTAGTACATGCCGTTATGCCGTATTTCATGTGCCGAGGGAAAATAAATGCTAGTGGCAGTATATTATAGGGAATACCTCACTAACTTGTCGAATTCGAAAACATTACAAATACAAAGAAAAAAATCTTTCCTTCCCGCCAATGTCCATCTTGCGTCCTTTTTATTCGTTATAATAAAAGAAAGAGAGGTAACATTAAGCAACTATTACGTAGCTTTATTGCTCATAGTACTAAGTTTTTCTAACGTTACTGTTAAATGTATGTACAAAATTGCACTTTTAATCACAAATGAGCAAAATCTAAGGGCGCTTGCGTTATGTTAGACACGACAACGACACGTGAACGACACAGAACATAAAATATGTGATCGTGAAGTGATTTTTTTCTATCGACATGATAGACCTACTTTTTAGTAATTGACAATCTTGAAAACTCGTTACTATGGTAAAATATCCGTTTGCACTAATTCGGGAGACGTTTGCAGCGCAACAGTTGGGCGACAACAGTGCAACAGAATTTTATATTTAAAAAATATTTCGGCTATAGCCACCATAGGTCGAGAAGGAAAATAATGTCAAATGGAAATCTCCTATCCTTGAATTAGAATCATTGCACCGATCGAGATTCGTGACGTCATCGATGTCGATATACAACTTCAATCGCACCAGAAATTGTTTCCCAAGGGAAGTCACAGTCACTTGATAATTATTATTTACTTGCTCTACCCCACGTTTTCACTCGCTATGCCCTGTTCCTAAGGGTCGCAGCGTGACATTAAATAGCTTATAACCTTCCTCATGAACTAACTACTCAGTCCATTGGTGAAAACCGCTTACAGACAGACACGCCTGGGGCAATAGTTTTATAATATGTAAGGCTATTCATTCGATTCCTATATGGTCATTATCGTATCGTACAACAACACACAAGCGCTCTTTAAACACGGTCGTTTCAGGCTATACACGATAACTACGAGTTAGGATATATAACCGTTATATTATGCGATTAGGATATTATAATAATAATTGAATCCATCGACTATGCAGTCCGTGTTAGTAAGCTAAGTCCGACCGTCGACTACTTTTTACTAGGAATTTTCTATCTACCTATTTTTGACGACTTTCAGTATAGTTACTTCAACTACTGGGTTAAGGGCCTTTTACACAACGATTGAATAAAGAGCTGTTAAGGCTTCGAGACATCAGAGCGTATAAAGGACTCACATTTTTATATGCGACAAACTCGCGGATAAAAGTAATGTCTACAAAGGTCACATAAAAACACAATTTTCTATAAACTCGAGGTTTGTTATGTAAACTGCCCTGAACTACCAAGCCTAACACTGTATACGGATGTGAAGCAGAAGTTAAGGAACATCTTGAATCTTATACTGAAAGACTTCCAACACCTATTAATCTGCCGAAAAGTGTTAAGATTGAAGTTTTTTCCACAAGGTAGATTAAAAATCTTTACCGAAAATGATGGCTCCTTATATCGTAGGTAAAGTTGATAAGGATGCAGTCTTTGTACATCGATTAGTTTAGTCTGTCAATTCCCACTAAGTCAGCGTAGTGAATTGAGACAAGGTCCTCAAAGACGGCTTTGAGCTGGATAAATAATCCTGGCCTTCATTTAAAATGTTTGCTGCCTTGTCGGTTATTTGTTAATGTCTTGGGCGTAATATAAAAATGTGATTGGAATGCACGTTCATATAAGCACAAGCCCATCTACTGCGCTGGTAGCGTAAGTAGAAACTGTTCTTATAGAAGGAAAAAATCTGGATTAGGCATCTCTGTGTACACGGTCCCAGTAATATACTGGCTTCATGGATTGTCTCAATGATAGGCCTTGTATGGTAGCGGCTTTAAAACCCATGCCTACAGAGGGACAGTGCAGTATTGAGCTAAAGAATTTTTAGCTCTACAATGAATGCCCTCAAAGCGGTCATAAAATTTAGCAAAGATTACAAGGTGTTAATATCGACGGTCGGCGTGTAAGATATGAAGGTACACAGTTGGTAGCTGCCGCTGTATGATCGTGTGTGTGTGTGTGTGTGTGATTACGTGTGGTCGGGCGCGTGCTTGCGGTGGTGCGGGCGGCGCGCGCGCCCGCGCCCGCCCTCTGCGCACGCGCCGCTGCTCACTGCTAGGACCACACATTGCATTAAAGTCAAAGTCAAAATCATTTATTCAATATAGACTACTAGGTAGTACTTTTTGAACGTCATTTTTACATTATAGACAGCCCCTAAAACGCCCTAACTATCTATATATTACTATCATCACCATCATCATATAAGCTCAAAAACTTTCAAAAAGACCAATTCTATGCCGCCTCCATCCAAAGACATTACTATAGATTTGGAAAAAAACGCGTAAGATTAGTCGTTCAAGTCATTTTTGAACAGCTGCAAATTTAGTGTTTGGCCATGTTTACCAGCATCAATACAGCTAATACTTAAGTACGGGGTACTTGTTGGAATTATTTCCATTATAGTCTGTCCCGCGCAAATCTTTTGTTGATTTTCTTTTCGGCTTACTACAACCAACTGGGTTTAAAGATTCTTTATTTATTCTAAAAGAACATACATTGTTCACTTAACGAATAAATACATAAATAAGGTAACATGTAGTCCAGTAGCTAAAAGTTCAGAGATAATAATATATGTGGATTTGGTTAATTACTATAAAGAAATATTACTTAAGATGTAGGTATATGAAAAATATTTTGCATGTAATTATTTGAGCCGTTAACATCTACCCGTAACTTGTAAATGATTGTATGTGATGATTGAATGTATTGTTATGAGTATTGGGTCGCTCATTAAAAAACTGGTTTGAGTCAACATAACTATATACACAGATTCTTTTGTATATTGTTTTGTAAGTTGTCCAAGTATGATATTACACTTTGTAATCTTTTATTTTTAATTAATCAGTCATTACTAACACTAATTTGCAAGCTTGCAATTCTATTAACAAAATATATAGATATAATCTTAGGATGAATTTGAAATAAATGATCTGTTTATTATAATATAATCTGGGTACATTGTAGACATGTTGGTTTGAAAGACTAGCCTTATATTAAGTTTTGAATACGTTAAAAGAAGATAATTATGTTCCTGATATCTGCCGGTAGATTATTGTAAAGTTGAACACCTTCGTACTTTATATTTTTCTTGCCATATTGCGTCCGCGGGGGGCGGGTTTGTATTTGGTTAGGTTTTCTTTGGCTGTATTTTGATGTTTTTGTGTTGAAGGATAACTGTGTGTATATGGTTTTGTTTAGGATTTTTGTAATGAGAATGCAAGAATTGAATGTACCTATACAGTTGATGAATACTCATTAGTTTGGTGTTTTTGTATAGTTCAGATGTGGGTGTGTGATAATCGTAGTTGAATAAAAGCTTAATTATTTTGTTTTGTGCTATTTGTAGGTCTTTAATTGTAGACTGTGTGGCGCATCCCCAGATTTATATTAGGTAATTTATGTGTGAGCGAACTAATGAGTTGTAAATATTGAAACGGAGATTTTTTTTGGAATGTTATTGATGTACCCGCGCATTGATCCCATTAGCGATGTTATTTTAGATATTATGTGATCAATCTGCGCTTGCCAATTGAGTTTGTTGTCCAATCTAAGTCCCAGGTATTTTTCGCAGTTACTTTTGTTGATTTTAGTGTTGTTTATGTGTAAATCGGGGTGGTCAGGGATTTTTTTATTTTTAGCTGTGAATATCATGTACGATGTTTTTGTAGCGTTTATAGTTAGTAAATTGGAGCTAAACCAGTTATACAAAATATCCAAATCTTTTTGAGCGTCAGTCACGATGGTGTTTATGTTGCTACCGAAGTAGAAAAGGCTAGTATCATCGGCGTACAAAGTCAGTTGTCCAATTAAACCTACCAATTAAACTACTACTACGACCGAATATTTAATATTCGAAGGTGGTTGAATTTTAAGGTGGATATTTCCCACTATGCAAACCCTAAGTATAGTTTGGATAAAGGTAGACCAGCTGTATATATGTAGGCTCTATAGAATATTCTCGTTTGTCAATCAGTATTTTTAATATCATTTCTATTATTTTAATATTAAATAATTTGTTACGCTTTTCGTCTTCTAATATTTACCTTACTAGTATTAAAAGACCAATTTATCTATGTTAGTAATGCATGCACAACTAGCCAGTTATTACTGTTAATATTTGTTATAGCTCCTGTAACAACCAAATAATGTTTCCACATTCCAAAATGTTTTACAATGTTCAGGAACACGCAACAAGCATTTATAGACATCAAGAGTCAACACATAAGTAGGTACCTACTATTATGAGTATTAAGGTATCACATTTATATTTTGTTGATAAGCTCTATTGATCTCGGCTGGCTTGGTCTAGCGACGCAGACATACTCTGTCTGTAGACCTGGCGGTTTATACCATCAACTTTTTACATTTGCTTACATGCACTGCCATACATGCACTCACGCCTTTCAACTACGGTCAGACCTTTAATATTTTTTTCTTTTTACATTTAAAATCAAAAAACCATTCGAGTAAAGGAGCCATAACAAAGAGTAAAAAAACGTGCTATTTCCTCACCCTGACTGTGTGATAATAATTTTGTGACAACCATTTTCAACTCTGGGTACATGGCTTTAGAGCTCATGTTACTACTGTCGTGTTTCGCTATATCGCTCGCGTGCATTGAATTTCTAATTCGGCAGTCTGGAATATCAAAATAAATGAAAATAAAAAGAATGACTTGTTGTGCATGTATTTCAACAAGAACGTAGAATAAAATGAGATGGAGAATAGATAATTCTCTCTTACTTCTCTTTCCTGAAGTATTAAGACACGGTACACTATTATTTGGGCTTATGAGACATCATTTTTATTTAGCTTAGAGTCAGCGATAAGATAACAAAGAAGATTGGCATGCATTGCCGCACAATTTTTTTGTTGTCATCTCATCTCTAAGCAATGCCTTGGCTCAAGAGAAACGCGAAGATCCTGATGCGATGGCCTAATGGGGAAGGCAACAAAAAGCTAACACAGATGTCAGCACCTCCGACTTCCCACGACAGCCAATCAAAACGTGTTATTTTGACATTAACAGTTATGTCAAAGAGCTGTCAGCCAATGGCAGCATTGTCCAAATCGGAGGTGGCGCCATTAGTTCCTCAATTGCCTACCCTATTGGAGCTCTGCTATTAGAATCTTATCACAATTATATATTAAGGTATGAAATTACCTGTGGGTTCTTCTGGGCTCTTAGGATTTGATGCCGATTCGCCGTTTGTCGCCTGAGGTTTTTTATTTTTCTCATATCCATTCGCTCTGGGCCGCGTATGATCTGCAATATTAATTTCATGAAATGTTACATTTTGAAACTTCAAGATTTTGGTTGTTCTTCGATTTGCTACATCTAAATAGGTTTTTTTCTTCCAACAAAGTAGGACAAAGACTAGATTATACAGACAATAAACTATCCTCTTTTTTAAATTATTCTATTAATATTTTCAGAACTAAGGCCCACTTGCACCAACTTAAAAATTGAGTTTAAATTCAGTTTAAACACATTTAAAAAGTTGGTGCAAGTGGGCCTAACATAATTGTTTTACAATTCAATCTTGTATGGCGCCGGGATTGAATAGAAGTGTGGAATGTTATTATTTCTTACATTCCTATACCGTTCGCATTGCCGTAGGTACCGTGGATGTCGTAAGACAAATTTCCAAAGATTTTCTAAATGTTCAAGCTTCTAAATTTAGAAAATACAAGGAGTTTCAATATCAGGTAAAATCAGGGGACATTGTGAAAGGGACAACGATTCGATCAGAGCTAATAATTTACATGGATAAAATACTCACTATTAGCATACACGGTAGAGCGATGCATCTGTTGTCCGGACAGCTCCGGCAGTGTCAGCGGCCGTCGGGTGCTTCGCCCTCGCGAACCCACCATGTTGAATTCTCTGCAATTTTAGATTAACATGTTAAGGGCCTGTTTCACCGCCTTCTGATAAGTCCCCGATAAATTTTCTGACACAAATATTCATACAAATTCTGTTCCAAATTTGAATTTATCTGGTAGGTATGTTATGAATCTAATATAGAAAAAAAAAGAATATAGTACTCACTCTCTGAGCGGCTCTCGCCAGAACTCGGGCGTGTGGACAGGCGGGAAGTGGTAGTTGTTCTGATAGCCGTACGCCTCCAGCCCGCTGGCCCGAAGACTGGCGTGCAGCGAGTTCTTCATGCACTGTAACTGTTTACACACTACACTTGGACACCTGAATTTATCCAATCATAGGATATCGAAGGCTGTTAAGTTAAAAAAATTAATTGGTAATATTTTATTTTTCGTGTGGCAACATCTTTCCCTCTATGCATCACTTTGTGAACTTCTCATACTAGTATCTCTTAGTAGCCTTGTTGTGAACTTCTCCTTAAAACTCTTGTTAAGTTTGATTTAAACGAGAAAAATAGTTGTGCTCATTCTTCTTTGTTTAATTTCCAATAAAAGAATAGCTTAATGTAATAGTTACATTTTTATATTTCTGGGTAAAAGTCCACCGCAGCCTTTCCAGTTTTCTCTGTGACGTATTTCTGGTAACTTTCTTTTTGTTACCCTTGTGTAGGTAGAGTTGACACACTGATATAGTTAGTTACATGTTAAAGTCGGACTCAATATTTAGTAAACATAACATTTTGAAGAGTTTTTCCTGGATTCAACGTTTAAAAAACTTTGTGAAATCCTAAAATGTTCATAATATGAGTTCAATCGTGGACTACTGACATACCCTGCGAAAACATTTGCAATTATCAAAAAGTTGCCGATAAAAATCGGTCAAATAATTTTTTTATAGTACTTAAATGTAAATAAAACTGAACAACTGAAAATAATTGGCCATATAAACAGGTTTATTTGAATTGTTATTATTTATATTGGTTACTGAGAATTAAAAATTAACTGTATATTTATTATATTATAATTTAAATAAGTTAAAGCTAATAGTATTTTTAGGTAGGAATTAAGAACTCACTGTTTCTTATTTTAACGACACAATATGCCAGTATTGTCCATTATATTTGTGGTAGGCATGGATATAATTTAATGCAAAGTTACTACATGAGGTGCAAAACATTATAAAATATCAACATATTAAAAACTACAACGTGAGTAACTGTTTTGTAATTGGACACGACTGTTGTAATTAAATGACCAAAAATTACGACTAAGTGATAGAAAGTTGCGTTGGCCACGATTTCATTTCATGGGCGTATATATAATAGGATTTGGGTGACTTCAATCGGTAATCTTCTAATTTCTGTATTAATATAATGGCTACTAACTCACCAGAGGTCCACAGTGGTCCTACAATAACAAAGTGTTTCAAGTACATAATTCTAGTTTTAAGTGCAGATTAAAATGACGTTGAAATTGAAACTGAGAAGTAATTAAGTTTCCTGGCAACTCTTGATGAGTTGGCATCCCCAAAATTGTGATAGAAGCTGCTGCTCCTGTAATTTTCTTAAAATTTCGAGCAGAAACTTCTAAGCAGTTAAGATAGGATATTAACTAAGGTTAGTACAGAAGCGCACACGAGGACGGGACACAAGACAAAAACTACCGCATGCAAGTTAAGAATAAAATTAAAACTTCACACAACCACGACTGTTTTTTAGTGCAAAATATTATGTTTAATATGCAGTAAAGGCCGTAGCCAAAGAGTATCAGGGCCCTCGAAGATGAAGGGTATATAAACAAGTGCGGAGCTAGGGATTTTTCGGAGTGTGGCTTTGATGAGGAGTTTCTTTAGAGCTCTTTTTGAACGTGCACTTTGATTCTTTTCCATAAAAAATACCGTGACAATGTTTAAATCGGAAAAAAACTTCTGCAGCTAAGGTAGATAGGAGGATATTGGGAATTTGGCTGCATCCCTAAATTTCTTGAATAAGTCAATTGGAAAACCCCGTGATCTTCGTCAAAGTCCCTGGTATTTCCCTAGCTACGGCCCTGTGTATACGCGACGCGATCCCGTCCGCGTCTGCGCGCCATTTGGCTGCTGCGCCGCAACTCAACCACACAACCACTCTGTAACCCCATATTTAAGTGACTTCAATGGTATGTCCTAAATTACTGGGTATTACAAACAAAAAAACGTTTCAAACAGTATTGTAACAACTCTAGGACAGCCTAGAGTTGTTACAATACTGTTTGAAACAGTTTGGAAACATTGGTTTAAATTTGGTCCCGATGTCGTGCTGATGTTATAGCGGGTTACCGAGTAGTGATGAGGTTGGTGCGGCGCGGGCGGGCGGCGACACGTACGTGAGCGTGGCGCGCGGCCGCGCCGTCGAACAGCAGGTTAGTGACGGCGCCCCCCGCGCCCCCCGCGGCCCCCGCGCGCCCCGCCAGTACCTCTCTGCGCTGGCGCTCGGCGTCGGCGCGCAGGCGGCGCACGAGGCGCTCGGCCTCGCCCAGGCGCGCGCGCAGCTCGGCGCGACTCTCGGCCGCGCACCCGTCCGCGCACGCTGCGCACGTCGGTGCCACTTCCAGCGCGCGGAGCTTTCTGTTATGGACCACGTTAGTTGCGGATATTTGTGCAGATGCGTTTACGAGACTATGGTATACCTACTCTGCTGAGTTATAAAGAGATTTTATTCCACGAGCGTTACCTCCTAAGAGCCAGCCCTTTCCTAAACCGGGCCTAGACGTCGTTCATAAAAACATCCAAAAACCACCTCTATGCCATAAAGCTCAGCTCACGCCATTTTTGTCACGTATTCAGCGGCTTTTAGTACTTGTGGTTGTGGCGCATTGATTTCCCATATTACGCTCCTAATATTGTTTTACGCAAGTATGTTTTACTTGCTAGAGCTAGGTAGAACATTATGTCATCACTTCCTTGACCGTGTAGGTCAGTGCTCTCTCGCAAAAACCATGACGTGACCAGAGAGCGCTGCACGCGATATTTCATATTGCGATTTGCAATAAAGACCAAATGATCTTACGATAATTTTTAGGGACAGGTAGGGCAGTCGCCCGGGGCTCCAAGCTAAACGGGACGCCGCACTACTTTTGAGCCCTCGCTCATTTTTATTATGGTATAATGGTAAGCGATTACCGCCGCCCATAGACACCCAGAGGAGTCGCTACGTCGATTCGTCTGCACGTCTGCCCCCTATTCTCATAAAAATAATAGAAATACGTCCCCTGTGGCACCCGTTGTATCAATAGGTCGATAAATAAACAAAGTTTGTACGTACTCAGCCTGCGCGTCAACGACCAGCTGCAACTGTGACGCGCGCGCTTCTGCCGCCTTTGCTTCGCTCCGCGCAGCCGTCGCTTCTTGCTCTAATCGGGAAACTTCGCGCTTCAGCTTTAACGATCGAATGTGAACTTTAAGGCTTTGATAATAGGATTAATATCTTTCTAAGAGTGGCAGAAATAGAAACCTACAAGCCCAAGGATTCTCCTTGGACTTCATAAGGGGTTGTTAAGATGCTCTACTCTTCCACTCTGAATAATTTGGATTCATTCAGGATTGAATATTATGCCCAGCAATGGAAACTGCTGCTTATGGCCAAAATAAAGGACCTCAGATGTTTTATAGTATTGGTAGTACTTAAGTAAATCGTACGTGCATGTGGAGGCACATAAGTTTGACTTTACCTTCAAAATACTTTAAATTTTAAAAGAAACAACGAATTAAACATGTTTCTGAGTAGTTAACACAAAACAGTAGTTAATTAGATTGCCGTAAACATGGAGTTAATCGCGATGCGCTAAATTAGTGTGCCCGTTTAACTGACCTTAAAATTACATAAGGACAAGTGATTAAAATTCATGAATAAATTGTTTCTTTTTTTTAATAATAATAACGTCATAGAATAACTTAGGCACGTAATTTAAAAGGATTCATGTCTATGATAATTACCTAAAAATACCTTCTGATATAGGTGTTAGAGCAAAAAGTGTACCTAATGATTTCATTAGCTAAACTCTGGATAAGATTCGGAATCTTATGCTAGTAGTTCAGTCAATAAAAAAATATGTAGACAGCTAAAGACATTTGTGTAATAAAATATCTAGAAATTTGTCAAAACGCATGTGTGGTTAGCGACCTTCATATCAAACTCTTTGGCGAATAATAAATTTGTAACGCATTCTCTGTCACGAAACAGATATCGTTTGCTGCCTGCATACCTGAAACTTTTATTGTCTGTACCTACTATCTACAAAATTTTCATTTTTTTGTAAAAATCAAAATGCAAATGTATATTTTTGTATTTTATAACTAGGCTAATTTTTTGAAACATCAATTTCCTGTATGGGCAGCGGACTATGAAACGAAACGTAAATTGTAACATTCACACGAACTTGCTATACTATGTATTACCTCATTGTTTTCGGCATTCTCCTCGACTGGAGGTGTGCTGGGTTTCGGTGACGACTCCTTGTTGAAGATGAGTTGGAACTGCAAATCTGTAAAAACATGGTCGAATTAAAAGGTAACCTAAAAATATAATATTGGTACTTAGTTAAGTACTTGCATAAATACTCAGTTGCATAAAAAATACTCAGTGTCTACTCGCGAGAACCTGTTAATGGCTGCCTGTTTTCTTATTGTATAAATTCAAATATGTTAGTTACTAGATGTTGGTCCTACATGATCAAATAAATAACAATATTTCGGTAACCATTGTTGAAAAGTTTTAATGATGGGCGATGTTGGATATCATTTAAAAGTGCTAAACAAAAAGGCCCCGAGTAAATTTCCTGGTATTTAAAAACAAAATGTAAAACAATCGAGTACCTAAACATTATTTAAAGCGATAAAAACACCTACTTACCACCCAATGCTATGCTTTAGTTGGGAGTACCTATAATATGGCTATTATGAAATTAAGTTACAAACCAAGATCGTTAAAACATCATGTGTAAGACATACCATCAAGCCTGTACCTAGTTTCCGAAGGGTTAGGCAGAGGTATAATTACTAATGTGCACCCAAAGTTCACCGGTATGTTTAGTGCCTATGTAACAGGGAACGAGCCTGTTGCCCTTAACCAGGCACCTATCCCAAAAACGAGCTGTTACTGAGAATTTCATAGAGAACCTAATAAAACTTTGCTGAACCTGGGAATCGAACCTAGGATCTGAAGCGTAGCAGTGGCGCACGGGGCCACTAGGCTAATGAGTGAGAACTCATCTTTATTTGAGCAGCTGAGCTAATATATGTAGAGACGATAATTAAGATGCACTAGTTGCATCCAATGGACCAGTTTGTGGCATCTCTCGGCCCAGTGTACAAGTACAACGCATGACTCACCATGAGCAAGTCGAAATTACGTACGAGTTAAAAATAAAGCAATAAGTTATTATAACCTTCGTCAAACGTATGGGGATTGCATGAATGTCGAATTCTGCATGAAATAAAATTTAGTCTGGTTTAATCATAGGTGGATAGTTCAAATGTGAGTTAAATCATTCTCCTCGATGCTACCGGTAATTTGGGTTTAGGAACCTTTCATAATTTTAGCGCCTATCGTAGGTGATGATCCTGTTGTAGCCATACTCAAAGTAATTAGTTTTAAGACGTCATTAAAGGCCTGCTTCACCGCCTTCTGGTAAGTTTCCTATAAATTTTCTGACGCAAGTATTCATACAGATTCTGTTCCAAATTTGAATTTATCTGGTAGATAGTGCTTATCCGGAGGTGGTGAAACAGGCCCTAAGTGTCGTGTTATCAACATCAGTTTGACTTAGCGAGTGCGGCGAACTGAATTTCCCTATACAAACGTAGTACCACCTCGTATTTCTAATACAATTTAATCAAAATGTGTTATTCGGATTCCGATATCGTTAATCTAGGTAGGTACCTACCTGCTCTACCATTCGTCCAAAACACTTCACTGGAAATAAACGACCGGAAAATCGTTCCAAACTTGGTAAAGTTATCAAGAATTGCATTCGCTTACATTTCTCCGTCGGACTTTTAAATTGATTAGTGTCGAAGTATTTATCCATTAATCTAGAAGTTCTGGGATATATTTGTAGCCCGTAATTATGAGCAAGAATATGTAATTAGATGACGACGTGTTTCCTTATAATACTTGTTTCAAAACCTTGTGTAAACTACGAGAAGGTTAATTTATTATTCAGTTTCACTGGGTGACAGGGTGTCAGGAAGTTTGGGGCCCTTTTGGGAAGTAAAAAATATGTATTAATTGTAATTATTTTTATACACCTCCTACTAGTCGGGGGCTTTGAGCTTATATGGCACTTGATTCGGAAAAGGTGGAACTAATGGCGGACCAGTATTGGACATTAAACAATGAAAATTATGAAAATGAAAATTAATCAATTGATTAAAAATTAATAGCTTGAAACTTTAATTGAGTAATTCCCAATGCTTTGGCAGGCTGAGGCTTCAATTGAGTACCTAATTCAAATCTGATTGAAGCTAACATTACTTGCCCTAGTTCCTTTAGCTCTTAATAAGAGCCTCTTGATCATTGTAAATCAAACTTACCTCTGTTCCTCTCCCTCAAAGCTTCAATCTCGGCGTGAAGACCGCTCAGCATAAGCCGGTGCTGCTCTTGCAGGAACCTGACGCTATGTTCCAAGTGTGCTACCCTAGCAAGAGGGTCCCCGCCCATGAAGAAGCCTCCAGTCGCCGGTTCCGGTGGCGATTTTTTGACCTGAAGATGAAGGGGATTCAAATTCAAGGTAAGTTTTGTTTATTTATCTCAACAATGTATAGAAATAATCACAAGAAACCATCTGAAATACAATTCAAACAGTCTGGATCACATTGTTTTTTTTGTGTATATTCTATAACTAGCTTCTACCCGTGACTTTGTCTGCGTAGACTACAGAGTTGGGTCCGAAAGGGATAATAAGTAAGCCTATGTGTTAATCCAGACTATAATTGATCTCTGTGCCTAATTTAATCCAGATTCGTTCAGCCATTCTGCCGTGAGTAGCAAACATCCATATATTACAAACTCTTACGTTTATAATAATTATGAGTAGGATATTTCCCTCAACTTTTTTATAAATATACCTATATTGTTACGGATTTCTATATTTTAGAACACAGATGATCCTTTCCTTTGTTCATATGAATGAATAATTCACCTCGCAACAATACACGGAAGCAGTTAATTGCAACTAAATTACCCCTATCGGTAACGATTTCCCATAGCCGGGCGATGGGAGAAGCCCATCTGATATTCATAAAGACTTTTCCTACAATGTCAATGACCGGAAGGTAGTTCTTTGTGCCCCATGACTAGGCAATTTTATTATTACTTTGGATACACATAAAAACACTAACTGAAGAAAACAGACGACAGATAACAGATGGGAAACTGACGGGATATCTATTTCGGACGCAAAGGCCGGAGCTGGTGACATGGAAATGGAAATTAAACGCAAAATAATAATATGATACACTTACTTGTAGCTTTGTGAACGGGGCAGCTGGCACTAGGACTTTGGACGCCATCTCGGCTGACCAGATCTATTCACAGCCACAAACCAAAGAAAGAACTCAGGAAAAAGCGATTAGCGCAACCTCCTTTGATGTGTACCTCCGCGCAGCACGCGCGTGTTTCCAATGATAAAGATACAACATTTGTGCACGGCAAAACGCACCTCGACCTTGCCCACTCCACGTAATAATTAAAAATAAAATTTCACATATCAACACAAGTAAACAGCGGCGTATTCAACTAATGCTTTATGAGGTAGACGTTTTTCATAAACTTAACCGGGGTCGTCGACCGTCGCGACCTTGAACCACTGAACTGGTTACTAATGGTGAAATTGACTTGGATGAGCACTGCTTTTTTTGTTGTTTGCGTTGATTTTCTAAGGATTTTTACGCGTGTTTTTGTCGTGCGGCAGACGGCGAGCTGGGGCTGAGGGTTCTGTTGGCAGGTGCAGGCGGGCAGAGACGGGGAGGGGTGCAGTGTCTATCGATCGCGCCGCCGCACACAGGTTCCGCGTACCGCTGACTCACGGGCTTCGTTTCTGTCACTATTTGGCTGTGGCGCGTTGCCAACTCTTCTGATAGCTTTATGGCGTGTCACAGAAATCGCAGATAATAGCTTAATATCATCCAACCTTCTTATAAGTACCATACGGGATTTCACATCAGTAACACACTTTTTTCTTATTTTCGCGGGTTAGTTTTATCATGTGTTAGTTTACAATGTAGACTCGTATACCCGATCATAAATAACATTAATTAACTTTCGCCATTTCTGATTATGACAACCTCGCACGCTACGATCTAATCCTTGCCTACCTCAACAAAATTAGCGTTTAATTCGTACCCCTTTCTAACAGCAGACTGGTTTAGAGCAAAACAAAATTTCAACTAAAAGAGAAAACTTGTTGGTAATAAATCTCTTTATCTATGTATAATGAGTAACTAGTGTACAAGTACTAGACTAACATTGTTGATACTATAAAACATTTTTAACTGCCGGAGAAAGTGCGGACTTTCGACAACGTATGCAACATTAAACAATTGGCACAATGATAAGCAGGCTTACTGATGACAACATCATAAGACCTAAATAAATATGTTGTATTGTATACATTTAAACCATACCAAAATTCACCGATGCTCTGATATATTTTTTTATGGGATAGGGCGGCAAACTAACGTATTGATCGCCTGATGGTAAGTGATTACTGCCGCCCATGGAGGGTGTCCATGCAACACCAGAGGAGTCGTTAGTGCGTTGTCGGCCTTTTAAGTGCTTGGGCCCTCCGGTATCCTCATCCTTATAATTCCCGTTTAAACTCCTGTTTTAAAGGACTTTGAAAAAGGAGGAGTTTGTCTTCTTCTGTTATTCTTTGTATGTTCCGCGATAATTTTGGCGATAGCACACCTACTTTTTCTTCCAACTTCTGAGCGAGATGGTTTGGTTGATTAAAATGCTTAAATTTGCTCCGTTTTCCTTTCCTAATATCTGTGCAATAGGTAGGAACGTGACAATAGATATTACTGAGAATGTTATTACAAAACGGACGTCCTTACTTGTTGTTCCATTCCTGTCGCGTTGTAAGAGGATATCCTTGAAATACTCACGATTTGTGTCTTTAAGGAAAACGCTTTGATCGTGTCTCTTTATTTTTTTAGAGTCTATATAAACGCAGGGATTTTACGACTGTTTTAACCTTTTCTGACCAACCCAATAGTCGATAATTATGCTCTTCCTTGCATGTAGATAAGAGTTTATAAACTTGTTCTTTTATCTATTAATAACTAATATATAAAGCTGAAGAGTTTGTTTGTTTGCTTGAACGCGCTAATCTCAGGAACTACTGGTCCGATTTGAAAAATTATTTCAATGTTAGATAGTCCATTTATTGAGGAAGGCTATAGGCTATAAATCATCACGCTACGCGGACGAAGTCGCGGGCAGAAGCTAGTTGTTAAATATGTAGATTATTTCATGAAAATGTTAAAACTACAATATCTAATGCCGTCATCAATGTAATCATCATTGTTGGCATCAGATTTCTGATCTAATAGTCTACCTATAGTAAAGTAAACCTCTGTAAGTATGTAATTTTAATCTATCAGGTGAGCTCATCATGATACACCCCTTCGGTGTTACAAACAACTATATTGCTATTTGGAGCGAACGTTCCATGTTATTAATTTAATGGACCTACAATATTACAGCAGACATGCAACCATTTGTATGTATTGCAAAGTTTGTTAGCTATGAGCGCTGTCTGTTGCTTCATTTGTGACTGAATTACGAAGTTACTCGGATGTAACTCTTTAGTATTACGGCGGTTACAGTTCTTTACTTGTCAAGTAATTTATTAACTTACATATCATTACCATTAACCCGTTATATTGTCCCAACGCTAGGCAAAAGTCTCATAACAGAACAAGAGAGAGATTAGGCTATAGCCCACCATGCTAGCCTAGTGCGAGTTGGCAGACTTCATTAGCAGTCTAGAAAATCTCTCGGGCATGCAGGTTACCTCACGATATTTTCCTTCGCCGTTTAAGTACGTGATATATAACATTTATTACGTGTGCCTTGGATTCGAACGAGTTCATTGGCTTGAAAGTCCCATGATTATAATTATCAGCCATACCTACATCTATATACTTACTAATATATAAAGCTGAAGAGTTTGTTTGTTTGTTTGCTTGAACGCGCTAATCTCAGGAACTACTGGTCCGATTTGAAAAAATCTTTCAGTGTTAGATAGCCCATTTATTAGGGAGGGTATAGCCTATATATCATCACGCTACGCGGACGAAGTCGCGGGCATCGTGGGCTAGTCAAATATAAAGTCGCTGAAAATTCCGCGCTTAGAGAAAACTGAGAAAAAGGGTGGGTTTACTCTGAATTTAAGAATGGTTGTGAATTCGACTTTAGTATCTCAAGGGAACTATAATACTTGCAATACGAACGTCAGTTACGAGGCAAGGCCAGGTGGAACGAATCTTCTGTCTTTCCATTAGAGAGCAACTCTTTTACGTAACCACTTTGTTATTTAACACATTTTTCTCTACACGATAAAATATTAATTATTAATACATAACTGCAAACCATGACGGTGTAACAGTTTTTGCGCAAAGTCAATAAAACTATATATTTTATAACGAATTTTTGTGAATAACTACTAATTCAAGGGTTGAGCACGTTCATTAGTCCGTTAACGACCTGTAAGAAATTGAACCCAACATTGACCTTTAGGATCGAACGGTAATGCTATTCGTGGATCATATGAAACATACCTATTCGGTTCAAAGCTCATATCAAGCCAATATTTATAGACCTTTTTTTGCATATATGGATATCTTCGTAGATTTATCGACGACGGGATGTATCGGACTTTTTGGATATCACCTATATTAGATAACATAATCGCCGGTTAACACGCGTGGTGTTTCACATCTCCACTATCGTAATTTAACAAAGACTCCGTAACTTAGTAGGTACCTTCCATCAGCTCCCAGCTGTGTTATATACTTATACCTGCCTAACATTTCCTTGCATATAACAAGCGTATTTAATCTGAGTGATTTTTCTACCCACCTCTGGAACGACGTCATCTTCAGAAACAGTGGACAGTGTTAATATTGCTGTTCTGCTCCATTGTGGAAAATGCCTTGATTGTGGCTGTGGAGCCGGTAGGGGAGGGGCCCCCATGTCAGACAACGGCTGCGCGCTTAATAACATACTGAACCCAACCCACGCACAAGTTATAAGCCCACAAAGTCACAACAAACTATTCACTTCACTACCTCAAAGCTTGCACGAACATAAATTATAACCTATAATAAGCACGCGGCTGTTCCATATATGTCAAATAACGTATTTCTTAATCACCATAATATTCTAAAAAATTAAAACAATTACCTAATGACATAATTTTAACATTGCGCAATAAATTAAAAATAAGGATTTGTAAATAGCTTTCCATGTCCAGTTCACTTTTTGTTGATATAAAACAAACAAAGCGTTGCCTGGCAACGGTAAAATATGGTGACGCAGGTCGGCAGGACGCAACATCACGCAATATTTTAAAATAATTGTTTTATAATTCACAATCCCATTGATTACTTTACTTACATCATGAAAATTTACATATATATTAATATAAAGTTTTTTGTACCTAATTAATTCCTGAAACACTAAATTAATTGTCAATGGTAAATTAAATATTCATTTTTTAAATCATTGGCTTGATACATAACTTCCTGTTTGACTTGTCAAATTCAAATGTTTTGTTTACACAATTTTAGTAATGGCGAATAGAAGTTAAATAATCAGGATTTTCTGGAAAATATATGATATTTTTGTGGTTATTACTCGTTTGGTGTGTTTTAAAAGTGGTGAACGAGTATGGAGACTTGCATTCGAGGATTTTCTTTCATGTCCGATAACAAAGTTGAACAAGTCGATTTGCAGGTTTGTACAATTTTTCTTTACTTTTTCTTATAAACCTTATGTCCAATTTTGATAAGATATTAGTCCGTATCTCAGATTAGCTTGGTTATTGTGCACTTGCTGATAATTCCACTAAACTTGCTATCTAGATTTGCTCATACCACTGATGTTTAATTGTTGTTAGCGCCATCTGGGATTTATATCATAAACAACAACAACTTATTCTTAAGATAAAACACCCTCATATAACTTATGTTGCTGAATTAAGGCACACCTACTTCAAAATATATCATAGAATTTACTCATCAATGCGTTTTCAACATAGAAAGCCTCAATGTTATTTTATTATAAATTATTACTTAGTACAATTTTTAGAAATAAGAATCCCTACGCCATCTATTGACTGACTTCGTACTTTTAGTATATTGAAGGTGGTGAACTAGAGAGGGCGTGGCGGAGCTCGCGGCGGGAACGAATGAAACAACGCGAGCAAAAGATTTGGGACGAGTTCGTGAAGGAAAAAGATATTATCCAGGATGTCTGCACTGGTATGATTTTTACAAACACATAAATAATGATCTAATAATAGTAATTCGGAATGGTATTATGAATATGACTCTGGACTCTGGACTGGGTCAGAGTCAGAATAGATCCATGGCCAAATAACATAGGTAACTAAAAACTTCTGTATTTGACAAAGAAGACAAAGAAGGAATTAGAATTTATCTTTTTTTTCGCGATTTTAGTTGTTTTTTAAATCTACAGTTTATAAAAAGGTTATTTTGGGGTTTTTTTTAATGTTCGATAGAATCATACAAAAGTATGACCCATTCTATTATCATTAGAATCATAATATTTTATATTTTAATCAGATGATCCATATCAGTTTCTGGACGAGTTGCCAGAATCGTGTCTAAAAGAATTAATGGACATGGAACTCCAGAAAATGACGCAGGAAAATATCGAAGAAGAAGCAAGGGCCAAGGTATACAAAACATAAGTACCAAGAACGTTATATTAATAACTTTCGCCTTCCCTTTCTCTTGAATCCATCCAAAGGTTGTCTGTAAGAGATCGCTTTTAGCTATAAGACCACCCATTGTACCATATTCTATGATTGATAACTTATACTTAACATTAGTTTTTGGTGTACATTAAAGAATTATTTAAAGTTCGTTACGTAAGCCACTACTTTTATTTTATGTAATTACAGCGTACCCTTTGACTTGACTTCCCAACGACATTTCGCCGAACGTTGTTGAACGTTGTTAGGCCCTCCAAAAAAGGTAGGTACAGCATACCTAAAATGTTTCACTAACATAACTTGTATACAGGAGCTGGCCCAGCAAGGCAACGGAGATAATGCTCCCGAGGACGACAGCCAGCACACCTGTGTGGTGACCTTCGCCGATGACTTAGACAAGGATGACTGCGACATGTTCCACATATTCGATGATGAGCAATCAGGTATGTCTCTAGTTTTCTGACACACTAGTGTCTGAATCTCTGGTCTGTAGCAAAAGCTGATTAAATTGTATTTGGAGGTTCTGTCAATGCAATTGCATTTATCAGGAGTTGAAGATGAAGTCCTGAACGGCTCGATGAGTCCGTCCACAGTGCGCGAGAAACAAGCGGATGATGCCTCCGAAAATCAGTCTCCAGAACGACCTCATAGCGTTGATAAGACATCCAGTAAGATGCACACATTATATTCATAATATATTTTTAGATTATTTTTAACGTGTTTATTTTTTTCCGTGCCTCTGAGAGAACGTAAAGCTGACGGTTTCGGTTCGGACTCATCGTATAAATCGTCAGAAGCCTTGAAAGTTAGTGACCTCAGAATCCGATATTCTGAGGTCAGTTTATGCTATCCTATGTCTATCCGAAGTTTTTTTTTCTTCGTTTTCAAAAGATGCTATCAACTGTGTTGTAGGTACTGGTATTTTTTTGACATTGGAATACTAAACATTTTTAGTAGAAGCCCAGGCGGAATTGTAAACCAGAAAAAAATTATAGCTTTATAAATGTATCAAATAATATGTAACTGATTTTTTTTTTTTTCTCCTACTGGACTTGGGGCTTAAAGCTGTTTGCAAATGTCGAAAGTTTTAGATATTCATTCAATGTATCCTTTTCTTAATTGTGTCATAGGTAAATCATCTGAGAACGTCACTAATGTGATTGAAAGTAGCATATACTGCGCCAAAGTGAAGGACCTAAGGATGAAAATCAACGAAGAGTTAATAGCTTTGATGTAAGTGGACATTTTAGTTAACCACAAAATTCTATCGAAGGGAACTAAGGTTTGTGAGGTTGTAGGTAAAATCATATTGCCTAGAACCTCAACATGAGTAGTTAGCTTGTCTGCCTCAATTTTTTGCAGAAAATATTACTATAAATCTTTGCTTACCTGATTCCTGCTACATTCAATAGGTAATAAGGGACCGCTAATCGTTAACCCGCTGTGTTGATGAATGCAAGACATTCATGTAATACCGTGCGTTGAAGATAGATGAAAAAATACTGTTTTACATAACAGAGCTCTTTTGTAAAACGACTAGTGGTTATGCAAAACAGCGAATTATTCTGTCAAACTGCGACATCTCTACTGCGGATAATTTGTTACAGAAAAACCCGATGATGCCCTGAAATTTAAATCGGCAGGACTATAAAATCGCACTTATGACTTGTAGACTAATCCTTCAAGAAAAGAGAGTACTCCCTTTTAAAAGGCCGCCAGCGCACTTGTGACTCCTCTGGTGTTGCAAGTGTCCATGGGCGGCGGTGATCGCTTACCATCAGGCGATCCGTCTGCTCGTTTGCCTGCTATCACATAAAAAAAAAAACGATTCGATTCTATGTCTGACAGTCATCTAAGAATCTTTAATCCTCAGTTATTTTAGTATCAACAACGCACGAGCGACACTTCTGGTGCTGCAGACGTCCATAGGCTACGGTAACTGCTTACCATCAGGCGGGCCGTATGCTTGTTGGCCACCTCAGTGGTATAAAAAAACCTGTTATTACAGGACATCACTGGATCGTCGCGACATACTGTCTGCTGAACCGGACAACATCAGTCGCATGGTCAAGCGGTCAGCAGAGTTCTGCACAAGATTCAACAGGATTTACCTGTACCAACTACAGAGACAGGTGAGGATATTGTCACATTCAGAGGAAACGTCAAACTGACAATTGAATGAGATCAGTAGATTTGCAGCTATGTTTTCACGTGGGAGAGCCATGCTTCGGCACGAATGGGCTGGCTCGACCGGAGTGATACCACGGCCTCACAGAAGACCGGCGTGAAGCAACGCTTGCGTTGTGTTTCGCCGAGTGAGTTGAGGTTACCGGAGGCCCAAACCCTTTTAAAGGCGGGCAGCGCACTTGCGACTCCTCTGGTGTTGCGGGTGTCCATGGGCGGCGGTTATCACTTACCATCAGGTGAACCGTTTGCTCGTTTGCCCCCCTATACCATAAAAAAAAATGTTGTATTAATTGTGTCATATTTTTCACATGGATTTGAACCCTTATGAATCGTCCCTATAGATCAGTGCTACCCAAAGTGGTTGACGACGACCTACAATGGGGTCTATCTCTGCGTGAAGAAATTTTGGGTCCATGAAATTTAAATGAGTGTGGTATAATTAAATTGCAAAAGTATTAGGTAAAAAGGAGGTCTACCCAAACCCGAAAAATTTGGAATGTAAGTAGTCGACGAGATAAAAAAGTGTGGGGACCTCTGCTATAGATCGTCTTCCACCTAGAGAGGCACTATATTTCCCTTACCTTATAGTCACAGAAAGGTACAGCTATGAGATTCATGTTATTCACCACGTCCATGACTGGTTGTGGTCCAGTACGATCGCCGAGACCCTGTTGAAATTCTTCTTCCGTACGCCTATTTTAAATGGCATATATTTTCCTATTATAGTAATTTTATGGGATATGGGGCAAACCGAGCAGACGGATTGCCTGATGGTAAGCGATTACTACCACCCGTGGACACCCGCAACACCAGAGGAGTATTAAGCTCGTTGCTGGCCTTTTAAAAAGATATAGTGACTATCGAAAGTTTTCTTTTAACAGATCCACGACATAAAACGCAACAACAGTGTCACTCTGCCATTTGCGAAGCACACACAGTTCCAATCGCAGATGGTAAGGATCGTGTCGCTGCATCAGAACATGCTGCAGTCTTTTCAGGTAAGGCAATTGGAAACAATCTGGTATGAATGTAATATTATTGTAATGTTTGATGTCAATTCATTTTTGCATCAACACAGCATGACCTTGTTTTTAATGCATCACTCATCACTTTATAGTCTCCGTTTTAACCTTCGCAATGGGTTATTATAAAGCGTTATTATATAACGCAGGGGGTTATTATAAAATTTACGTGTTCAAGAAATTGGACCATAAATTGGGATCAATGTTCTAGTAATCACTAAGCTTGAAAGAGAAGTGATTCAAGTTTTAGTGATTATTAGGATATTGTTACCAATATTTTTTTAAAGATAGTCCAATTTTTTCAACTGTTTATGAAAATTGGGCTTTCGTAACCAGAAACGTTTCCGTTTAATTAATTCTTGTCTTAAAAAGCGCAGATATATATCATTAAAACACCCTCGCGCATTGCACTCATGGTAGCACCTGGCACAAAACCTCGCAATACGATGATTGATTCAAAATTCTGTTTAGACGGACACTATCAATATTCTTTTGCGAGGCAATTGTCGCCAAAGTGGAAGAGCGAGAGGTGGGAATGTTTAGACGAAGAAACTTATTTATATTCTTTCGATAATCGTATCTTCGAGACGAGAAACTCTCCCCGTCTAAATGGGCCTTAACATACCGTACTTGTGATAGTAGCGTACGATTGACGTCTAAATAGGCCTTTAAGTAAGTCGGTATCGGTGCGGGCACTGGGCAGGTGCTGCACAAGTCGTTCGCGCAGACGTGCGGCGTGCGCGAGAGCGCGGCGGCGCTGGGCGCGCTGCTGGCGGCGGCGCGCGACGCGTCGCACGCGTGCCGCCGCGTGCGCGCGCCGCGGGACTTCACGCCCGCCGCCGACCTCTACCAAGACGTCAGTACTGCTACATATTCCTTTATACATACACAATCAACCCATTATATCTCCCACTGCTGGGCACGGCTCTCCTCTCACAATGAGAGGGATTAGACTATAGAGGACCATCACGCTTGCCTAATGCGGGTTGGCGGACTTCACACGCCCGCCGTCGAGAAAATCTCTCAGACATGCAGGTTTCCGACCTCCATAATGATGTCAGTGCCACAGTACCACTACATATTCCTTCATACCTACATACACATTCAACCCATTATTCTGTCCCACTTCTGGGCACGGGTCTCCTCACAATGAGAGGGATTAGGCTATAGTCCACCACGCTAGCCTAATGCGGGTTGGCGGACTTCACACGCCGTCGAAAAAATGTCTCAGACATGCAGATTTCCTCACGAAGTTTTTCCTTCACCGTTTTTTACACACATCACTTCGAAAAGTCAGAGGTGTGCCTTGGATTCAAACTTTGCAACTTTCAAGACCTTTGATTTGGCAGCCCAATGGTCATGTCAAAGGTCTCGAGTCAAGAGTAAAGGAGATTGAGAGAAATGATGCAATGTAAGGAGTGCAGTGATAGCCTAGTGATACCGACTATTTTAGAACCCAACACCTCCGCAACCCAATTTCTAGGCAATACCAAACCTTATTACCCGACTGCCGAAGGAGGAGGGTTATGTGTTTGACGTGTATGTATGTATGTATGTCCGTTCCTATGTCCGTTCGTAACTATTCAACGGTGCAACCGATTTAGATAAATGATACCTCATTAGATTTGTCTTGATGGCACGAGTGTCACTGGGTACATGAAATTTAAAAAAAATCAAAATGGCGGATTTTATGCGCTTTAATGCGTGGGCTGAAAAATATGTTTTGAGCATTCCGTATCATGTATTCTCAAATTTTCAGTAGCAATTAGCGAAAGCATTACATTACTTTATTGTTAAGGGACTTGTAGGAAATCATCTACTTTTTCATATAAATAATTTTTCGTAGTTTTGCACTAAAAATCCGGAAACAAGTTACGTAATTAAAATAACTAAAAAACCCGACTGCATAAAAACACTTAAAAAAAAACTAAAAAGACAAAAACAAGTCTAGTAGTCCAGACCTATGTAAAGTAATATTGAATAACTACACCATTTAAGGTGTCAGGGTATATTCATTCACAATTGCCTGTCCGGTAAATGTGGTATGGTATTCGGGTATGCGACCCCGGCACCCCAGCTACTACTGTCTATTCTATAGCTTTCCACTCCAAGGCAGTAGTATCCTTAGTACCTATTCCTACCCACTCATCAGTATCCCTTTCCCTCTCATGAATCCTTCCTATTTCCCTCTCCTTCCTTTTCCGCCAATCCAAGTCTGCCGTGCTTATGGATGCGTGGCTAGAGGCGTGTCTAGTCGCAAGCGTGCCTAACTGCCCTAGGACCGGGCGACCCTAGAATATGGCTAGCCTTATTCCGGCATGCGGGGCTCTGCCGGGATGGACTGATATCTCCCTAGCTGCTCGTGGGAACGATATGGAGTTCGAATATACAAATAACTTCCAAAATGGCGGCGATGTGGCTCGCAACTCATCACGTCTCGTTTCTCGCGGGGGCGAAAAGCGGTCTACGGAGAGCCGCTTTGCTACGCTGAATGTAAGGGGAGGAATGGATGGTAAAATAAATGAAGTATGTCAGATGATGCATGAAAGATATATAGATATTCTGTGTGTGAATGAAACGAAGCGAAAAGGATGTAATACCACCAAACATGGGCCCTATACGGCGTACTGGTCTGGGGTAACTGGAACTAGCAGAGCTAGTCAGGGTGTCGGTGTGATTCTTTCTGCACGAATGAATGAATGTATGATTGAATATGAATGTGTGAGCCCCAGACTCCTTTGGGTTAGGCTGAAAGTAGGGCTTACTCGACTGTTTGCCGTGGGTGTCTATGCACCGTCAGACACGGGTTCGAGAAAGTCCACAAAGGCGAAACAGGAAATCGAGGGGTTTTGGGATAGCATGCGAGATGTTTTACAAAAGTGTAAAGATAATGAAAGGATTGTTATGTTAGGAGATTTTAATGGATGGGTAGGAACAAAGCGGGATGGATATGAAAGGGTTCTTGGTGCTTCTGGCGATGAAAGAGTGAATGAAAATGGGAGAAGTTTGCTTGAAGTGTGCTTGGAATGGAATCTTTGTGTGACCAACACTTTGTTTGACCACAAAAAGATCCATTTGTATACAAGGGAAGAAGGAATGTCTCGAAGTATGATTGACTTTGTGATTGTGGATGAAAGGCTGAGGAAGAAAGTACGTGATACGCGGGCGTACCGCGGTGTCGGCATCGATACAGACCACTACGTGGTAATAACACATATATATGGTCTCTTTAAACGATGGCGACACCAAGTGCGTGAACCTTCGAGTGTAAGTTGTTTGGAACGAATAAAAGTAGAAAATTTGCAAGAGAAGAGTGTTCAAGATGAGTATGTAAAGAAACTGCGAGAAAGGTTTGATGGCTTGGAAGAGAAAGATGAGATTGAAGAAATGTGGATGGAACTTAAGGAAGGAGTAGTGGACGTTGCCATCAAGGTATGTGGGACGGCGAAAAGGCGAAAAGGAAGAATGCAAAAGAATGCGTGGATGGATCAAGAGGTACAGAAGGCTGTGCGTGAAAAGAAAAAAGCGTGGCTGGATTGGTTGGCAACAAAAGCTAACCGAAGGATGCAAAAGGCAACGCAAGAGGAATTAAGTGAAGCAAGAAAAGAATATAAAAGGTTAAAAGGAATAGTTAAGGAAGTTGTCCGAAAAAAGAAAGATGAACAAAAGGATGAGTTTGATAGGAGGCTTACTGATAATTTCCAGTCCAATGTAAAGTTGTTCTGGAAATCCGTACGAACAGCTCGGGGGAAAATCGAGGCCTCGGAGCTGAATAAAATCAGAGGCAATGATGGAAGCATTATAAAAGGAGAAGAATGTGTGTTGGAAAGATGGAAAGAGTATTTTGAAAGTCTGTTTGAAAGAGAAGTGACACTGGACCAAGTTCAGACATGTTACGGAAACGCAAGTGAGGATGAAAATGAAATAAGCACGGATGAGATTGTGAAAGCGCTGAAAAGAATGAAATTAGGTAAGGCTGCAGGGTATGATAGAGTATCAGTCGAAATGCTGAAGGCTGGGCGGAGCATAGTGTCCAGTCTGTTGTACCACCTTTTTAATTTGTGTTGGAGGAACGGCCGTGTACCGGGTGATTGGTGCAAGGCTGTAATTGTACCACTATACAAGGGAAAAGGGTCACAACAGGACTGCAAAAATTACCGCGGAATCAGTCTCCTCAGTGTTGTCGGCAAACTCTATGCTAAAGTGTTGATTGAGCGAGTTAGGAATGACACAGATGAGAAAGTTTGGGATGCACAAGCAGGATTCAGAAAGGGAATGGGATGTACGGACCAGGTCTTCTCTTTACGATGCATAGCCGAAAAATGTTTGGCGAAAAACCAAAAGGTCTATTGCGCTTTCGTGGATTTGGAGAAGGCCTATGATAGAGTGAGGAGGAATGAACTGTGGTCAGCATTATCTATGCATGGGGTGAATGGTAGCCTGATTCGAGCACTGAAATCTCTCTATGAAGATTCCAGTGCTTGTGTTAGGATAAACGGGACATACACTGAATGGTTTAACATCGAGAAAGGTGTTAGGCAGGGATGTGTAGCGTCACCGTGGCTTTTCAACCTATTCATGGATAATTGTTTGACGAATTTGAAAGAGAGTGAATATGGATTGAAAATGAATGAGTTACTAATCAAATGTCTTCTCTACGCTGATGACCAAGTCATACTTGCGTCGTCAGTAAAGGAGTTACAGGAGATGGTAACTATTATGCATGGAGCTTTGAAAAGAAAAGGAATGAAAATAAACGTAAGCAAGACGAAAGTTATGGTATTTGAAAGAGATGATAGCGTGACAGATTGCAATATTGTGATTGAAGATGAAAAAGTTGAACTAGTGAATGAGTTTACATATTTAGGAAGTGTGTTCACAAAAGACGGAAAGTGTGAAAGTGACATAGAAAGGAGAGTGAATGCTGGAAACAGGGTGAACGGAGCGTTGCATGCTTTTATGAGGAGTCAGAAAGTTTCCAAGAGGGCACGTTTGGCTGTTCATGGAGGCGTGTTAGTACCGACACTAATGTATGGTAGTGAAAGTTGGGTGTGGCAGAAGAAGCATAAAAGTAGAATAAATGCAGTTGAGATGAGAGCTTTGAGAAGTATGATTGGAGTGAAATTGAGTGACAGGATAAGAAATAGTGTGATAAGGGAACGTTGTGGTGTGAATGAAGATGTAGTGACAAAAATCGAGAAAGGTATGTTGAGATGGTTTGGTCATGTTGAAAGAATGAGTGAAAGGAGACTGACTAAACAGATATACGAGAGTCAAGTGAATGGGAATGTAGGAAGGGGAAGGCCTAGGCGAACGTTCCGAAATCAGGTTGAGGACGTTTTGAAAAATGGCTTGGTCAAGAGTACCCTAAACCGACGTTCATGTATGAAAAGATTGATGAGTGTGGATGAAGCTAAAGAGGTATGTCAGAATCGTAGCAAGTGGAAGTCTGTAGTCTCTGCCTACCCCTACGGGAAAGAGGCGTGACTTTACGTTACGTACACCATTTAAATGTTTTCATGATCGATAAATACATAAAATAATAAATTATAACGTAGAATAAAGTCAATCTTGCAGTCGGGCCCCATTACTGGCAATTTTAGAGACGGTCACGATTTTGAATGGGTCCCGACGGCAAGATTGACTTTATTCTACGTTATAATTTATTATTTTATGTATTTATCGATCATGAAAACATTTAAATGGTGTAGTTATTCAATATTACTTTACATAGGTCTGGACTACTAGACTTGTTTTTGTCTTTTTAGTTTTTTTTAAAGTGTTTTTATGCAGTCGGGTTTTTTAGTTATTTTAATTATTTTCTTGTTTTGAACATTTTTGTTAACTTGCCCATCTTTTTTCGTATGTATGTTTTAATTATCAATCCATATTTTCGCTAGGAAATGTTGCTCACGTGCGACAAAGTGGATGATTTCATCAGCGAATATGCTATCAGATGTGAGGAGTTCTTAAACAGCTTCGAAAATGTGGTAAGTCTATTCTGTTCCTCTCTAGATATTTCTATATTCAGAAATAATAATATGTCTTCGAATTTCCCTTAGATAACAGTATTTTTCTCTTAGAATATCGAGTATTCAAAGAAAGTTGTGAAGAATAAACCAAAGAAGAGATCCTTCGCGTCCTGGACAAGAAATACCACAAAGAATGGTAAGCATTGGCCTAAACACCAACCTTAGTGAAGCACAGAAGCGTCTGTGCATTTTTTTTATATACGGAAAACCCTCTAGCTATCAGTAAAGAACTAAAATCTCCATACAAAAAAATTACAGAAGCAGTCTTTATCTAAATTACAATTACATTAGAGCCAGGCCTGGACTTAGAGGTGCAGGGCCCCTAGGCACTTGGCATTTGGGGCCTCTTCAAGCCAGGCTTTTGAGCTTGTGTGTAGGTCTCGCCACTGGGACTGGGGCACCTAGGCTGGCTGGGCCTCTAGGCCGGGGCCTTGTAGGCCTAGGCGGGAATCCGGCAATGAATCACAGCGATCGTCTATTAGTCCTAAATGACACAAAAACTGACAGATTGGGTAGAGAAAACTACCAAAAATCAACTATTCTGAAGTACATTAGAAGACCTGAGGTCCTGGTTTATAGTTTTTTTTTTAAGTTGCAGACACTGGAGCTCGACTGTCCATGTATTCATTGGATACGCTACGTCTCAATCTGAACGCAAAATCTTGCAGCTCCAAAGACACCCAATTAAGGTACAAGATCCTTTTTACATCCATTATCAGAGGGTAGATTGTAGCGACATTTATTACGCTACATACGACACTCAACGAAGAATCCTGAATCGCACAAGCAACATTTGCAGTGAACTGGCAAACTTGCAAAACCCGTCCCTTTAGTTAGAGAGCCAACACACTTCTTCTATAAGGTCTTTCAGTGTTAATAATACACGCCTAGTTTTTAAAAAATTGACACCACTATGGTGATTTGAAGTAAAGGCTATTAGAACGGTGATCTATTTTATTGAATGGTTTTTTAGAAACTGAATTTGCTAACGGAAATTTTTCTGATTATAATTTTATTCACACACATTTTCTTGTTCTTCCTTTCCAGTAAATTTTTCAATAGGTAACAAAATATATAACGAGGCAAACAATAATCTTAGCAACTACTAGTACGTATCAACATACATTTATTATTTTACTAGCCTCTGCCCGCGGCTTCGCCCACGCGAAGCTATATGAGGAGTAAAAATGGAATAACCAATATTGATAATCTCTTCTTTGTATGGGGCTGTATACATCAGAGAGGTCCAGCTGTATCTCAGGATCCGTTCAATTAATTGAGATAAAAAGTTCACCAGTTTTTAAGTTGAAGCACATACTTTCTAAGAGTGATAACAAAATTTAAATCTATTCAGTAGTTTTTGCGCCAACCCGTAACAAACAGACAAACAGACAAGAATTTTAAAATTTTTGTTGTTGTCCCCACTTGTTATTTTTTTAATATCTTTAATGTACAGACAGCTTTTTTACAATTTTGTAATAGTAGAGATAACCGTGTTATTGCGTATTTTCCGATTGAAAGAGAGAGATGCCACTCTACAGATTAAATAGTGCTATCCCATTCTCACAACCTAAAAACGATGGCGATAACACGTCGTAATACGGGCTGAATTACGACGTGTTATCGCCATCGTTAGCTGTTTGCTTCTTTTAGGTGACTAACTTGTACTAATTTGTGTCCAAACTGTGTCAATACTTCTTTCTTTCTTTCTTTCTATAACATGAAGGATCCACCTTGAAGGATCATTAATGTCCCAGGCTTGTTTACAGCAGTACGTCAAAAATGCGCGGAGCTATGAACCATGCGGGCGGCAGCAACCTGAAGCGAGGGCCAGGAGAAAAGGGTGCAGAGCCGCCCAAGAGCCAGCGGAGGTCTCCAGGCTTTCAGTATTATTATTTTCTTTTTCTTGAACCTTCGACTAGAGCCTTTTTTCACGTCTTAAACTTCTGTGAGCCTTTACAATCATACTAATTGTGAAAGCTTCCGTGTTGAACAGTCAATATTTGTGTTTCCAATGTTTTTGGTTTTCTTATTTTACGTGTTCTATATCTCAAAAGGATCACTTCGTTGTCCGTCCGTCTATCCGTCTGTCTGGCTATCTGTCTTCATTTATGCCTCAAATTTCGGTGCGTTATCCGGTTTTTGTCTAACAAAATATATTTCCGAGATGTCCCCATATAAAATCGCTTAGTTTTTGAACATCTATACAGAAGTTACACCAGAAAATGCTAGATTAATCGGCCGTATTCTTCGAAGGGAGTGGCAGACCTCTGCTTGTTAATACCAGAATTTTGGCTACTCACAATTGTGGTATATTTTAAGTCCTATATTAGAGAAGAGTCTATTGCCAATTAACCGGACACAATATCAAACTCCGAGCTGCTACTGCACTTTTTCTAATAATACCTGCACCTGCTCATAGAAACCCTAGGTTCAAGTTCAAATGTTTTTATTTCAAATAAGCTTTTACAAGCGTTTATGAAACGTTATGAGTTACGTTCTAGTTGCACGGTTCCAAAAGAAACTCCGTCTTTTACCGGTACCGTTCTAATCTATATTTATTATTGGTTAGGTCTCGTCGTCCGCTGATGCGCGACCCGCACGCGGGCCGGCCTCGCCCGCCGCGGCATGTGCGGGAATCCGACATCCGCACTATGGTTGAAGCTGTTGGAACTGTAAGTACCATCCCTCATACCATCAGGGAAGAGCAGGCAGAAGAGTACGTACTTAGGCACTCAACTTTGCTTCGAAAGAGTACGTTTAGCCGTAGGTATTCATATGATAATTCCTAGTTGGATGAGACAGACTTCCAGTTGTCTCTGTCAACTATGACTCACATTGATAATCAAGCCTGAAGAGTAGGATGGTCAGCTTCATCATCATATCAGCCAAAGGACGTCCACTTCTTCTGAACTAAGACTTGTTTCATAGATTTTACACCAACGAATTCCAGTTACTTTTACCAGGGCGTCTGTCCATCTCAATGAAGCCAATTGTACCCTTATTACCTAACTTATTCATCTATATCTGGTTAGAGTGGCGATAATAGCTACTTTTAATGGACCATGACATGATTCGCGTAATCAATACTACACATTGTGCTATACATGTTCAATTGTAATGTCGGGTGTTCGGAGGACGGGTAAAACACAACTATCTCTTATGGTAGTCTATAATATACTGCATCAATTACATGCTAGTTACAATATATTGGATGGAGGCGCGTCACACACTACACAATATAAGTTCAAGTGTTTGTATTTAAAATAAGTTTTTACTAGCGTTTGTGAAACTTTTTTGATACTAGTTGCACGGAAAAGAATCCGGCAAGAAACTCCATCCACACTCTTTTCAAATAAGTGGTATTACATCCTTCAAGTACAACAATGCGATAATAGGATATGTGGACATTGAAGGTTAATGTCCAAGTTGGACTGAAGTCGATATTATTATTATTATTAAAGGAACTGACTTCGTATCGTGCAGGCTTTTCGTATAATGACAGATCAAGTTATACTGGTATAAGCTACTTATATGGCCTACTGGTATGGTGGGAACAGGTAAGTGATGCTGATTGTTGTATGTAGTGCACGTCGAGCCACATCAGCCGCGAGCCCAGCCCGCGCGCGCGGGGCACGCCGCGCCGCGCGCACGCGCAGCCCCCGCCGCGCTCCGCCTACGCGCTGCCGTCGCCTTCCGCTAGGTACCAATACCTTGATTACATCCGAATCCACGCTTCAACGAACCTCCCGGATAATATAATTATAGCAATTGAAATGAAACTACTTTTTACGGATTTTATCGCGGTATATTGATATTATTTAGTTCCCGACGTTTCGGATCCTTTACAGCATCCATGGTCACGGGCAGACTGAGGTGTTGGACGTCTTGATGTTAAAATTACTAACAGCTACCTTACATTTTTGTTAATTACTAGCGATCCGATTCACGCAGAACGAGCTCACCGTATCCTTTGGTCTTGCAGTTTTGGGCTTGGATTTAGATTTTATAGATTCTATAATGGGATTCCAAGCAGCTGGTAAGACCCAACCATCTTCTCTATTGAAATTTGGGTGTTTTTTTTTATTTCAATAGCCTCACGAATCATCCTGGGTAGGAATCGGTTTTCTTTTGCGAGGACTTGTGGTTTATCAAATCTGATGTAATGCTGGGTCTTGTCTAGGGTATGTTCACAAACTGCTGACTTTCTGGAACGGCGGTGTTTGACATCGGCAATGTGTTCTTTTACCCGCGTAAAAGAACACATTGCCGATCCAAGCCCAAAACTGCAAGACCAAAGGATACGGTGAGCTCGTTCTGCGTGAATCGGATCGCTAATAATTAACAAAAATGTAAGGTAGCTGTTAGTAATTTTAACATCAAGACGTCCAACACCTCAGTCTGCCCGTGACCATGGATGCTGTAAAGGATCCGAAACGTCGGGAACTAAATAATATCAATATACCGCGATAAAATCCGAAAAAAGTAGTTTCATTTCAATGTCTAATATTCGCGTAAGTGTCAGAAATCAGTATAATATATAGCAAGCCAATTGCCATTCAATTTAAGTAAATTAATGGAAAATCCCTATAACGCGGTCTGTCCTGGAAATCGAACCCAGGATCTCACAGTTAACAGCAATATACCGTACCGTCTTTGACGTGGGAGAGCCATGCTTCGGCACGAATGGGCCGGCTCGACCGGAGTGATACCACGGCCTCACAGAAATCCGGCGTGAAATCGCAGAGTGAATGAGGTTACCGGGGGCCCAAACCCTTTTAAAAGGCGGGCAACGCACTTGTGACTCCTCTGGTGTTGCGAGTGTCTATGGGCGGCGGTTATCGCTTACCATCAGGTGATCCGTCTGCTCGTTTGCTACCCTATCCCATAAAAAAAACTGTCTTGACCGGAGTTATACCACGGCCTCACAGAAAACCGACGTGAAACAATGCTTACGTTGTGTTTCGCCGAGTGAGTGAGGAGGCCTCCGGTAGGAGGCCCAAACCCTTTTAAAAGGCCGGTAACGCACTTGTGACTCCTCCGATCTTGCTGGTGTCCATGGGCGGCGGTAATCGCTTACCATCAGGCGATCCGTCTGCTCGTTTACCCCATAAAAAAAAACAAAATAGTAGTAATTGTTTATGAATAAATGAATAGAAATTTTCTTTTCCAAAAGGAGAAACCAAACGCTAGCGCCGAACTCGAAACGATCTACCGATCGTTCCCCCACAAAACACAGGACTCTTCTACAAAGTCCTCAAGCGACCAACACAGCTCGAACCACACTGACCAACATGCAGGCTGATCCAGACATCGCAGATTCCACCCAAGTGACGCCAGTATGTAAGATACAGTGCGCCATGAAGAAGGACTTGGAGTTCGATGACGGGACTAAGCACGGGACCAGCAGAAAGGAGTATTCTCCGAAGAAGACTTCATCTCCAACCAGAATTATCGATGATGCAAGCGAGAAAAGAGATCAGGAAAAGAGTAAGGTAAGGTTACATGCCTGTATTCTGTGAAAGCCCACACAATAAAAGAAACTGCATTTTAACAAAGATGAATTGGAATGGAAACTTGAATGTATTTTTGTTTTAAGCGATTTTAGATTTGTTTGGGAAACTGCAGTTTGTAACAAAGTGGTTTTTACATAAACAAACCACCACACCTATATTCCCTGAAGGTTTGATCTCAACCTGTTTAATTTTATAACTACCTTTTTCTTAAAATTTAGGTAAATTAGGTTTAATTGTTTATTTTGTTTCGTCGAATGTAGCAGTGACTTTGTAATACTCAACTCAGAGTTCCAAGATACAGGCTCAGCCTAGTTTGGAAACCACTGTATACTGTTAAATGTACTGTATTTTTGAAATAAATATTTTTTTTTTTTTTTTTTTTTTTTAAGCAGAGGTGTACTAATGTACACCCACTGTTCGCCACTACGTCATATCCTATGTAATAGGTGGCGAGCCTATTGCCATTAACCGTGCACAAATCCAAGCTCCAAGCCGCTATTGATAATTTCATAGAAAAAACCCCAATACATACTTAACACAACAACCTGGAAATCAAACTCAGGAACTCTAGTGTAGCAGGACTTAGAACCACTAGCTTAATGAACTAATTAGGCAGTAATCATTCTGATTAAATGAAACATGCACCTAAATTTGACCACCAACAATAATAAAACTCGCTGCACACATTAAATAGTCTCATTCCTTTCTCACAAACCGTTATGTGTGTACGTACCGTGTGAAGCCGTTATGGCTTCTAAAAAAAGTAATTACTAATCCCTGTATCAAATCAGTACTTGCTTTCTTATAAGATAAATAAATAAAAATGTTTGTTTTCATCAAAGAGTACATTCACAATGAATTAACAAACGTAGTAAGTAGGACACAGTATGAGTTTATCTAAGGTACTGAATCTGACTCCCAAACTAGGACAAGCCTTGTATTTTGGTTGACAGTGTTCAGCCTTGATTAGATGTGTGTTGTGTACTATTATTTCTGCCAAAGCCTATTAAGCTGATTATGATTATGAAGTACGTACATTATCCAGGATTCCACTAATGCGCCGCAAATGTCGCCGGTCTCCAAGATACAGTGTGCCAAGAAAAAGGACTACGAGGTCGACGACGTGCCCAAATATGGTGAAAGCAGTAAGGGGACCTCTTCACCCAAGAAGTCTCCGTCCCCTACTAGGAAGCCGGAGGAGACGAGTGAGAAAAAGGATCGAGAAAGGAGTAAGGTAAGTAATTCTCCTTACCTTCTTAATCCTACTTAAATATTGATTGATGTTTGACAACTAGTTATCAACAAGATAAATAGGAATTACCAACAAGAACTAATTTTAACATAGGTAATGCCAAAAAAAAATTAAGATTAATTAAAGCTTTTTCACGTTTCCTTCTTTCAAACTATTAACAATTAAAGAATAACAATAATATAAGTACGTACATAATTATAAAACATTGAAAACAAAACATAAAAAAATATTATTCGATATTGTAATACAAATAATATTTTATTAGATAACTATATACATTTTGTATTTTAAAACAACATAATTATCTTTATCGTCAGAAAGTGTACATTTCTGAGAGTTACACAGTAGATCTATAAAAAATCTTAGGTTAAATGTTATTCTGATATTAGTTCAGGTAAGTACAAATAAAAGAATGGTATCGTCAAAAACAAAAATTTAATAATTTATTGGAAAATTAACCATTTCGGAAAAGCGTACAAAATGATATAATCTAGCTCATTTTAATACGTAAATATATAATTGAATAAATACAATCCAAAGCCGAAAAGCATCACAGCAACTTTTTTTAAATTTAAATACGATTATTTACAACAATTTTCAGTTTAAATTAAACTTTAAAACTTATATTAAAGTAGCTTTGTGCTGTCATCTATTTTTGTGGTTAAACTATGCATAATTCGACCCTTGATTTAATGAGCCTATAAATTAACAAGATCATTACCTTACTGTGCTTACAATAAACATTTCTTATTGAATCACCAAAATATTGCATCGACGCATGTATTGTTTATACATAACAAAAATGTTAAAATAGATCCTCATTAGTAACGTGGATCTATAAGAATATCCTTTTTGTTCCTGCTCATGCCACTAGATGGCAATGCTAGTCTCAATAACAATATGGCCGAAATTACACACAGAAGAAAACTTTAAATTTGAAAATGCTGTAACAACATTTTACTTCGTAAAAGTTGTTCAGCATTAATAAGTGACTTTTTCATACATTCCTTAATAAAAATACATTATTCTTTACGAAAAAAATGTATTATATTTCCTTAAAAATACTGTCATATAACTGCTGTATCCTTTTATATTTTTTGTAACATCGTAAAACCTAAGTAATTTATTATTATTATTATATTTTACCATTTTACTTGCGCCCTCAAAGATCGTAAAAAAATAAACATTAATGTCCATAGAATCGTGCCACGAAAATAGACTTAAATTATTAGGACACATAGAAGACAATCAATTTTATCTTCTGTCTCATAAAGATTAGATTCGTATGAACACGGTGTGAATAAATAAAATAAATACTTTTTATAAAAAAATATCAATTTCTATGTTTCAATTAAACTCTTTGTTTTTTTTAATAAAAAAGTGTTCCACGATCTTTGAGAATCACTAGATAAGCTATATGTACCGTACTCATGGCTACTCGATGGGTGTGTAGTTATAATGTAGGTAGTTATGCGTGTGTGTATTATTGTCAATGTGTGTGCTTAAGCGCATTTGCCGCAAAGAGGTTTGTTGTCCATCACGGAGAAGGTTGAATCTGTCACTGGGTTTCTGCATTTCTGGAAAATTGAAAAACGGTTATGAGCAATTTGAGTTTTGGAACGTAATTGGTGATCACTAATGTGGCGAAAGACCAACAAGAAGAAATTTTAGTCCCTCTGATAAGAGATATTCCTTCCCGACGTTTCGGATCCTTTACAGCATCCATGGTCACGGGCAGACTGAGGTGGTGGACGTCTTGATTTTAAAATTACTAACAGCTACCTTACATATTGTAAATAATATCAATATACCGCGATAAAATCCGTAAAAAAGTAGTTTAATTTTCAATGTCTAATATTCGCGTAAATGTCAAGAATCAGTAAGAGATATTCCGTTATATACATGACTGTCATCCAAATTTTAGTCTTTTAAATTCTGTCAGCGGCAAGCGCTTTTTTTAGGTTAGCCACGAGTCCCTCCGACGAACCTCATCTTATGAACATAACATAGTATCATGCCTTTATTTCCCAAAAGGTTCGACACAGATTTACTAATAAAAACCCACAGTTCGCTGGTATATTTAGGTCTGATACAAACGAGTCGCTACTGAGAATTTCATTGCAAAACATAATAATTCTGAACTAGACCTGGTTATAGAACCCAGGACCTCTATTACCACGAGATTAAGGAGGCAGTGTGCAATTACCATGCAAGTGAAGCAGTCGCGGTGCCACTTGGCGTCCAGCGCGATGATGGCCTTGTCAGTGATGGGGCTGCCACAGCCCTTGCAGCGCGCCGCGAACTTGTCAGCGTAGCACGCCGAACAGTACGGTCTACCAGCCTGGAAATAACAGGTTCTGTTATTCATCATAACACGTTTTGACGTGGGAAAGCCATGCTGCACGAATGGGCCGACTTGACCGGAGTAATACCACGACCTCACAGAAAACCGGCGTGAGTGAATGAGGTTTAACGGAAGTCCAAACCCTTTTAAAAGGCGGGAAACGCACTTGTGATTCCTCTGGTGTTACGGGTGTTTATGGGCGGTGGTTATCGCTTACCATCAGGTGATCCGTCTGATCGTTTGCTCCCCTATCCCATAAAAAAAAAAACTCATAATATACCATTCCACTGCTGGTAACGTCTGTCCATTTCGAAATGGCGAAGTCAACTCCTAGCTATTAAAATAGAAATAATAGCCGCGATGTATCGGAAACATTAACCAAATATATTTAAAAGATCTCGGTTACATACATACGTATAATTAAACTAAAGACCGTCACTTATCTTTGTCTCTCTATTGCTCTATAATCCACGTTCACACGTCTCATCATACAAACCCGCAGATTGCGAGTAGAGAACACGCACTGACCTTTTTGAAGGGCTTTACCAGCAGCACATGTCTTTCTAAGACGAGCTCTCTGAGCGCTTTCTGACATTCGTCTTACAAAACCTTGTTAAAGTCTTTCATTCACTCTCTCTTCCAAAATATTTATTAAAGAAACCTTTGTCTGGGCCTTGGTTTTTCTTGTGTATTATCAGATACATTCCAAATACAACACACAAACCCCAAATAACTACTTGTAGATCATACAAATATGTTCTTTCCGGGCGGGGATGGAATATACAGCCCTCTCCACGTGCCATAAGACTGTCAAAGCGTGGCTTACCTGTTCCATGAATCCACCACCCCCGAGCTCCTTCCTGCAGCCACCGCAGACGAAGTGGTGCGCGTGCCACGACACGCCCAGCGCTTGGATCACGCGCTGAAACAATATGATCAAACTTTAGTGCTTCAAATCATACATGTTGAAAGGGTGGACAGACATGTCAATCCACCTCATGTTTTTGCTCGTGTAAAGCATGTTCACTGTTTTTAAAAATTTTGTTTTGATAGTTAATATTGTCATATAAACAACTAGAAAGGAAGCTTGCCAATATTATAAATACTGCTTAAAAACTAGTAAAAATAGTCAGCTGACATGTAGCAATGAATAAATTATTAAATACCCCAAACAATAATTTCGACGACATCTGTGGTTTAGTGGTTCGAGTACCGTGCTGAATATGAACGATCTCATATTCAGCACGGTACTCGAACCACTCAGGTTCGATTCCCACAGGACACAAAAAAATATGTGATGAATATAAGTGTTTTTGTTCGTCTGGGTGTTTCTTATGTATCTACATAAGAATATCTACATCATCATCATCATCATCATCATCATCACATATTATAAAGTATGTATGTACAAAAAAAATTATAGTATTATATCCATTGTCTAGTACCCATAGTACAAGCTCTGCTTAGTTTGGGACTAGATGGTGCTGTGTAAAAAATGTCCCAGAATATTTATTTATTTATTATTATTTGAATTCTATTTTGTGCAACGCCTTAGTATCTTAACAGACATAAATGTGTTGCTGGGGAGTTTGTTGCGCCGCTTCTTCTTCGCAGCGAAAATGCTAGGAGGCAGTGAAGGGCGAGTGTTTTGGGTGCTGTCTATAATGTAAAAATCACGTTCCAAAAGTACTACCTAGAATTCTACCTAGTAGCCTACCTAGTAATATTGAATAAATGATTTTGACTTTGACTTTGTTGATATTCGTTTTCTCCTTGTCAGAGTACCTACTAATGATATAAGAGTACTAAAAGTTAAACTGTTTACCAAAGTAATTAAATTAACTACTACTGGATAACAAACTTCAGCGGTTTAGAAGTGAAAACTTAATAAAGAAACCGACAGAATTACTTCGCATTTATAATATTACTTTGGATAAGATTTGATAAAATGTACATTTCTTCAAATACTCTAACTTTGGTACACTTTGGTTATTTTGGAATTTAATTATCATTTTTATAACTACTCTGCCGTGTTCCATAAAAAATGTGTCATACTTTATTGCCAAAACAGATAAAAAATCTGAACCAATTATAACACAAAGTAAATGATATTATGGAGTTGTTTCTCATGATGATGTCACCGCGACATAGCGGCCATTGAATGATGGGCTATTGTTTTTGTGGCCCATAAGGGGGAGAGGGGGAGGGGGGGGCTCTACCATGCCAACCGGTTTCGAGATAAGCAGTCAGAGGTTAAATTTAGGTTACAGTTTTAAACTTATTGTTGATCTCTAAATTGCAATTCGTTGCTGCATTGAAACTTACATAGGTACGTACAACATACATTTTTCCTTTAAATAATTCTGTGGGTACTGTTCTTTAATGAACTGAAGTGCATGTAAGGAAAAAGGGAGACCAAAAAAAAAGCTATGAATTTGTAACTAATAAGATGGTGGCTGATAGATACGTATTGTTATATCCCCGTCGATGTATAGGATATTGCTGTTACGCCTAATCAACAATACAGTACATGAGTCATAAACGTAGCTAATTCAGGCTACTCAGTTGTCTCAGTTCTGAGTTCATTTATGATTTCAAACCGAGTGGAACAGCCCAAAGGTCTCACCTATTGTAATTAAGTTATAAATATTCTGGGACATTTTTACACAGCACCATCTAGTCCCAAACTAAGCAGAGCTTGTACTATGGGTACTAGACAATGGATATAATACTTATATACCCTTTTTTTTTGTAAATACATACTTATAATACATTAGAAACACCCAGACGAACACAAACACTTATATTCATCACATAAATTTTTGTGTCCTGTGGGAATCGAACCCACGACCTCATGGTCAGCAGTCCGGTACTCGAACCACTAAACCACAGAGGTCGTCAAATGAGTTATTTTATTACTACGAAAATAAGATTAATTTTCACATGATTTTAAATAGTCAAAGATGTGTGTATTGGATTCGAACTAGAGACCTGTGTCATATGAACTATCAAAGTACATAAAGTCTGTAGCCTCTGTCATTACGTCACATACTGAAATAAAATGATGTCGAAAGGAATTATAATTCCGGATATCTTATACCAAACAATACTTATATTGTACTTTACCACTTACAATGACTTACCAAATAATAACATTATAAGTGTTAAGCATTGTTACCTCGAGTACATTGACAGGCGTTTAAATGTAATCGCAATTAGTATTTTTTACTAAAACAATTACGCAGGGAGGTACAGTGACCTACGGAGTGAGCGGTCTGTCTGCCATGCTGACGATAATGAGCGTGATGCATCGATAATTTGACTACATGCTATATACCCTTATATCCTGTTGCTGCGAATTGTGTAATGTAATAAAATTATTCTATAAAATATCTGGTTCTTAGGTTCGTCAATCGAGACTTGTTTAATCAAAACTCCTGTGACAATAGCCTATAAAAGGTCGTCTAAAATCGCTTAAAGGCGCTGACTGATTACGCAAAAATATTGGCAATAAATCCCGCATTACGTAAGCAAACTCGTGAAAATGATGGTACTACGAAGATTAAGAGGTCGTCCTAGAAGGACATAGGTACCTACGCCGATCTCATTGGCGAGGGCCTTCAAAAAGACCAGGTGCGTATTACTGGCAACCGGTGCGTATGTATGAGAAGATGTATGCAAGAAACGTAGCAAGTGACGGTCTATAGTTTCTGCCTACCCCTGTGGGAGAAAGGTGAATGTATGTATATATTATGTATATGTAACTACAGACCGGTCAATGCGTGATTATCTCGCAGGAGCCGTTGTTCATTCAGATGGACCGAATGATAAAATAAGAGGAAGTGTAGTCGTAATTGTTAACAGTTGATGAGAAATCAGGAAGAAATATAGCTGGGAGTGGAGAGGGAGAAGAATTAAGAGTTGACGATTACAAGAAGTGGAGGTGAAAGTGGGAATGGCGTTAAGAGGTCAAAACGCAGAAGAAAGAGAGCAGTGACGATTGCTTTGCTAATCAAAGCTTGATTTTGCTGAAATGAGCTTGAAAATTACGTATATTTGCATAATTATAATCTAGATTTTGAACATTACATTTTGTAAAGAAACCTTGCAAAATCTGTTTACGTGTCTGCAAAACTTGTACTTCTTCCGTTTCTGAACTGTTATTTATCATTCATTAATGACCAAGTCCATTCATTTGTTCCAATGTCCCATTCTAGCTTTTTCTATCGTTGGGTTCGGCTTCCAGTCTAGTTACGAAGCGACTGCCATCAGACCTTCGCCACCCAATTTCTGGGCACTACAGATATGCGAAGGATTGACGTAGCCTCTTGGCCTAGATCTGACTACCACTGCCGCGGAAGAATTGTCTGTTTCCCGTAACCCCCGACGCAAAACGTGCAGGAAGGAACACCGTTTTTTAGTCAGTAGATCACCCACTCTGGGTGGAGTCCGGTGGAGTGGACACGGCCCGCCGCCTGATCATAGGTATTCGTTTAACAATCGGGAGCACTCTCCGAGACTCGGGGGTGTCAGTGTGAGGTTCACCCATCCGCAGACTGACTACAGCAAGCACTGCTTAGGCGCGCATCGTTTGATCTGCAAGATTTTTTAAGTACGCCAGACTACCTTAGTATGACCTCTCCTTTTCTTACGAGTCCATCCAAAGGTTGTCTGGAAGAGATCGCTGTTAGCGATAAGACCGCCCATTGTACCATTCTATAATTTAACTAATTGTACTTTACTTTGTTTTGGTGTGCAATAAAGAATATTCTATTCTATTCTATTTGGCATGAGGCCTTTAACTTAATAAGGCAATTCTTGTCTAATACATTTAATAGCGAGCCCTATCGTCGTGGGTGGTGCACCATGACGCATGTACTTTCGCTACTTGGAGTCTCTTACCATCTAAGGTTTTACGGAAGACCATGACCAGAGTGAATCACCTGGCCTTTATCATTACGCGTCACTATATTATTTACGTATGTCTATATTTAAATATGATAAATGTGATGAGGATAACGTGCTAATTGTTTTTGGGGATTAAATCAGTGTAATTAAGGCTGATCGTTCACTGAGCCCGCCAAATTCAAATCTGAATTGGTTTTTCGCAATTTGTAGATCTATTAAACATTCTAAATGTATGGCAATAGTACCTAATAGCGACATTAACTATACAACATTCACAGATGAGAATTAAAACTTTTGCTTAACAATCGTTATTATAGCTAAAAGTAGTGTAAATTGACAATTTCGGTAGTTGACACAGTTTTAGGCCAGTTTCTGACTTGATGATGATTTTCAAGCAAAGGTTTAAATCCTCAGTTGTGAATGTTATATAGTTAATGTCGCAGTTACTACTGCCATGAATATAGAATGTGTTATAGAGCTACAATTTCCGAAAAACCAATTTTTAATTTGAATTTGGCGGGCTCAGGTGAACGATCCACCTTAAGGCACAGGCGTTTGTTGGACCCCCATTTTTTATTAGTTTTTTTGATAACTGTAGGCTCATAACATATTGACATATTGTAGATTCATGGAAGTAGTAAATGCGACAATATAGGTAATTACATTCATCTTAAACCATCGTTTAAGAATAGTGATCATAAATCCATCAAGTCTGTATTTGGTTATTTTGACATTAGCTATCTCTTACACGAGACCTAAACATGCAGGGTTATATAGCAGTACACCTCTGCCTAACCGTTCGCGAAATTCAGGCGTGTTGGTATGAAACAATTTGAAGTACCCGTATTGGCACCTAGCGTCTGGTTTAGTCCGTAGAAGAATCTTGAAAATCCTATACTGCTACATTGGTGTTTTCTTTTTTATTTACAAAAGAAACATTGTCTCTAGGATTTTCTCCAGTTTCATAGTTGCTTTTATTAGCACTTCACATATAGCACCCAAACCCAGAAAACACTACCTGCAGGTCAGGAATATAACCCACAGCCTAAAAACAAAACCGAATCACTCAGCTACTACGCCAAATAAGCGGCCCATATCCTTCAAAAAGGTCAGGCGCGTATCTTGGCAGCGGGCCACAGGTTATAAAGCACTACCATAGAAGGAAATACGCTTTCCTTTTTAAGAAGATCCTTCAAAAAGGTCAAAGGAGTACGAAGTATTATTTACTGCCAATGCATGTATGAAATTACGCGATATATGCGTTTAAGGAATATAGCACGTGGTCCGATTGATTAAACTCTTATTATGATATCATTCATATAATTAAAACACAATTTTTTAATTATTTTTAAATATACTAAGCTAAGGCCCACTTGCACCAACTTCTGAAATGTGTTTAAATTGTATTTAAACACGAAATTTGTATGAAAAATTGTGTTTAAATATGGCTTAAACTCATTTTAGAATTTGGTGCAAGTGGCCCTAAGTAATGTAACCAGAGACAAATCACTAAAGTAAACAAACCCCTCACTCGATCCATAAAATAATTTTGAATATGGAGAAACGAGTTTGACTCCTACCAAAATGACTGGACTTGAGTTGCCGAGAACAGAGATGTGTGGAAAAGTGAAAAAGAGGCCTTGGCCCTGCAGAGTAGATAGATCGATATAATGGAGTTTCTTTCCGGCTCTTCTCCATAAGACCCACATTTAAAAACTGTGCATCTGTAACTGCAACAGTCTTGACTATTTTAGTAGTCTAATAAAAAAAAACAAACATTTAGAGTTTGACCTTGAAATGAATAAATTCTGAAAATCGCTAATCGGCCGACATAATTCTGGCAACCCTATTACAGGGATGATGTCATAGGTCCCCTATCAATTGGACTTGCGACCTGCAACTGCCTAGATTGATGCCCCATTTAAAACAAACAATATCATGATTCATCCCTTTAGTTGTCCCACTAAACATTTAAAAACTCTATAAATCAAACCGCAACATGCTATCGTACTCGTTGAAGTAACCGCAATGAAAACAACAAATTGATTGTGCGGACGATATAAATAGAGAACACAAGTCGGCAATCATAGCAATTAATTATCAATTAGATGCGAACAGAGCTAGGAAAACTACGGCGTTATAATGATACCTGCTAATTGATTTGCGAAATAGGTAACGGATTTAATCTCGAGTAATCTATCGGAATTGCTATTAAATGCAATTGAAACTCTACTTAATTGAACTGCTGTTTAAGGATATTTGTTTAATTGAAACAGCTGACGATCTTGAAGAAGTAAAATACAAAACATTGGTTATGATATCATTTTTCACAGCTTTTTTCTACCCACTGCATCAGCCTCCTCGTTTTTACGCCATTCATCCCTATTTTGCGCTAGTCTTATCAAGGTCTTTCCAACCTACTTTATCACGTCATCAACCCACGTGGCCATCCATATAAATTTATGCGAAAGAAAACTTCTATCTCTGGCAAGCTCTCAACCGACGCCCTTCCATTAAATGTCAGAAGTTGGAAAATCTTGCTGTGTAAGAAATTTGATTTCACAGGCAATCTCGAGAGCTTAGTTGGCTAGGGCATCCAACGGTTTGTTAACAGGAATTTCTCTTCCGCTAAAATTCATATCTTCAAAAATTTGCAATAGTTAATTCAGTTTTTGACCTCTACTGTTAAGTTATTTATAGAAAAAGTGTAGGTATATTTATACGTATAAGACGCATCAACAATATCTATATGTAGGTACTTATATTGATCTGAATAATTAATGAAAATTGAATAGAGATGTCTACTACAATTGCCACTTAGTGTAAATCAACTTCCTTATTGATTCATTAACAGATATAACAAACACATTTACCGTGCCAACTTACACGTACGTTACTGTGAGTAAGTACACATAATTTACAATAACCTGTTGTTACATAACTTTATTACTGCATCAAAGATCTATTGGTGATGCTGAACATAAAATCCTGCATTGGTTCCCTCCCTGGTCGAGCAAATCCGGCTCGAAGGACCAAAAAAGACGTACGGTTCTCACGATGCGTCTTTCGATGCTTTATATATATAATAATTATTATTAAAATTGAAATAACCTATAGATTTTTCACTTAATCCTTGTATTGTCACTTTACTTAACTAATAATTCTGAGGTGTTTCTGTGACGCAATTTTTACGTGAACTGATTTTACAGTATGACAGATTAATGAGATCGAATAACTTACAACTTTGTTGAAACATTATATTTTGCATTCTATTTATTGCAGTTTTTCTATGAAATTCTTAGTAGTACTTCGGAGTTTAGATTTCTGTCTGGTTAAGGTATTAATTAGCATTTATATAATGCCCAGAAACCTGTAAAGGTGTTACCCAGTAATTTTTTTTCTTTACCGAGAATCAATTGTATAGCAGGGCTAATTAAAATCAATTGAGTGTTGCGTAACAAACAAAACAAAAAGTCGTCAACAAAGTTGATACTGAGTCATCTAACTCCGACCTGTTATAAACTACTTATAACTAATTCGTGACCTTCGAGTATGTACTTATTTAGATATTGATAAAAAAAATCAATATAAGGACCGACGCAGACAAAGCCAAAAAATAGCAGCATTATTCTTTTTTCTTGTTCTTAATTGATATTATGAGTAGTCAAAATCTAATGATTTTTTTATAATTATAGATTTTTCTATGGGTTTTGATACAAAATTAGTTGCACAGTCCCAATCTCAACAGAAACTCATTTAAATATCTGATAAATTACCATATTTTTGAATGATACAATTTTGGTATTAATGTCACAACTATACAATATTCATGTAAAAGATAAACTTAAGAGAGTAGGATAATTGACTGCCAAAAAACTTATTCAGATGGATTGCCATAGCATGTAAGAGCTAACCAGTCCCGACAGACAGCACCCGTTAACAAACAAGATGACAAAATATGTTAAGATCGATGTTTCTGCACACTGAATTGTGATTGCTTGAAATTCCACCCACTAAGTACCTAAGGCAAAACTATAACATGAGTAAATCACACCCAACAGATACTTTATTTGCCTACGTATGTGTTACCGTGAATCACCTGCTTATAACTGGAGCGCAAAACCATTATTGAGTCATTAACGTCAGCTCTTCATATTTTTACGGCAGCACACCAAACTAATTCGCCTATCGTCTGTTTTACCGGGCCGTGGGCGAGCCTCCCGACTTACTAATTGACCAAATATGGCCGCTGTGACGTCAGTTCCCCGTCATCACCCGCTGGGAATCCAAAAGATGGTTCTAATAAAATATGCGGTCATTGGTGTTAAGACCAAGATGTATTGCAATTGTATGCTTGCAGATTGAATAATTGTATTTTTTTGTGTGTAAGAGTCATCCGATATTTTGTTGCGTGTAGACTATGACGTAATGTCTGAAATTACGGACGCTGAAGATTTCTTTATTCTCTTTTTGACCCCCTGAAAAAAATATCAATGAAGTCGGATTAGCTAGCTAGGCCCATCTGCCTAGTTGGACTTGATTGATATTTTTTGCATAATAGAAATACTTTGTGTGATGGATATAAACCTGTCGTAGCTGGAATCAGACTGAGCTTCTACCCCTGAATCATTAGGCAGGATCCGCCCTTAATCTACATGTTTAACCAGTCAGCTGCTTGCTAACTACACATGAAAACCTCGTAACTACTCGAAACCATATGCATTGTGCATATATTTACCTGTCACTCGCATAAAGGAAAACGGAAAATATAGTTAGGAAACCTGCACGACTGAGACATTTTCTCGACGGCATGTGACGTTTTCCAACGTGTACTAACCCAGTGTGATGGACAGAATGGGAGAAGTTATTCTGACGCATGTTCGTACAAATACTCTTGTCTCCCGCAGGGGTAGAAACTATAGACCGCTACTAGCTAAGTTGCTTGCATACTTCTTTTGTTTCTGCCACATTAATACATTTTCTCATACATATGCGCTGGCTGCGAGTACTACACACCTGACCTTTTTGAAGGATCTCGCGTATGTTCTTCTAGGATGACCTCTTCAGACGGTATCGCTAACATTGGCCTTATGAATTCCCTTCGTTAAGTGTTGTAGTCATTCTCTTAGCATATAAAGTAACATCTCTCATTCTGAAGGAAGACCTGCTATGGTACCTCGTTATTATACGTCGCCGAATTTGCCAAATACTACAAGTGTATTTTAGTCTCTGTATCGTTATCATCAAAGTATTAGTACAACGGAAACGATTGTAGCTCCGGTATTTATGATGCTCGGTCTATTTATTACGATTAGGTATCTAATGTCCGAGCATACACGTCCAAAATTTAGAATAAAATGGTCCCTTTTATCGAATTTAGCCTCCTAGTTATAGTAAGGATCAATAATTATTTTATATGAACTAGAATTTCAGATTTTTCATTGGTGTTCTCTGAGGTTGCACTAGTATTGTGTTAAAATTTAATGGTAGTAAATACGTTCAAGTGTAAATAGAAATTATAAGAAGTTTTACATCAACACACACGTGTCTAGATGAATATTACAGACTACTGACAACTCCGCAAGAGTAACACCAGCTCAACTCCAAAATAGGATATAAATAAATGCTTGTAAAAATAGCACTCTAGAATTACGAAATATAAGTTAGAAGACCTTTTTTGTTGCGAGGAGGATTACTTCCAAAGGGTGTCGACCTCCTGGGGAGCAGGCTAGAGTGTGTAGAATTTAGGTACCATACTAAAATCCTCCCGGTAGCCATCTTCGACACAATATTTGAAGGATCTGGGATCTTATTCCTCAGGAACCTATTGCCATGACATGCTTAAATCAATCCTTCTCAGGGAAAGCTGTTGTGCTTCCCTACGAGCTAGTAGAACTTAATTGCACAAAATCTTTCTCCACCTGTCGAGATGTATTGATTTTAAAGTACTCACGTCAGTTATGGGCTCCCCGCATCCATGGCACCTTGGGCTGTGGTGTGCCGCGAAGCATGGCACGCAGTGCACGCCACCGTCGTGCTGGTGGAACTTAGCGCCATCTATCGGCTTGCGGCACGTATTGCACGTGAAGTGCTCCGGATGCCACTTCTTGTTTAAAGCTGTCACTATCTGTGGAAGATGGGCGTTGGATTATTTTTAAATATTCACATATTATAGCGTTTTTTAAAGTCCGAAGGAAACAGTATTGATCAATCGATACCTAGATTAAAAAGATAACATCGAAATCACTGCCTCATTAGTGGTCCTAAGCGCTACTATGCTAAAGGACGACCTTTACTTAAAGGACGATCTTTACTTAAAGGACGACCTTTGCTTAACTTATGGTTTGATTCCAAAGTTAAGCAAAGTTTTATTGGTTTTTATTATGAATTCGAGTTTTTTTTTCTATTTAATAGTAGGTTAATAGCAATAAGCTCTGCCCCTATTACATGAGACTTAAATATACCGGAAAACTGAGTATATATTACCCTTTTCCTAACCCTTTAGGCAATACAGGCGTGATGGTATGCTGTGACCTTTAAATGACCCAGTAGAATGATTTCCAACTCAACACCGACCATTTAGAAAGCTGAAATAATGCGAGATCAGCTGATATATATAGGACAGCTATAGGCTGTAGGTCTAGCCATGTATACCTATGACTAAGTATGTAATAAAATATACATACAGCTCAGCAGTAGCTATTAAATATAGCTACCTATATACCTATGCTTAATTATTTCAGTTTCATCAATATTTAATGTGATTTTCCCTATAAGAACGGGGATTGGAACTTATTCTTACAACTAGTTCAGAATCCTCAGAAAATTGTCTCGGAATATAAAATTCCAAAGGGCTGACCGCAGTTTCCTTATGCTGTGGTTTGCTTAGAATTATAGTTCCCATAAAACTGGTTTAGTAAAGCAGGTCTTGTTCTCAAGAAGTCGCTTTGAAGTGGAGGTAACACAGTTCTCACATATAATATCTATATACTAATATATAAAGCTGAAGAGTTTGTTTGTTTGTTTACTTGAACGCGCTAATCTCAGGAACTACAGATCCGATTTGAAAAATTCTTTCAGTGTTAGATAGCCCATTTATCGAGGAAGGTTATAGGCTATATATCATCACGCTAAGACTATAAGTAACTATTCCACGCGGACGAAGTCGCGGGCGGAAGCTAGTATTATATAAAGTGAAATAAGAAATTTATTTCATAATCTATAATATAAAAATTAATCGCCAAATGTGTTGCTAAGCGCAAATCTCGAGAGCACCTGAACCGATTTCGCTAATTCTTTTTATAATATTCCTTGAAGCACGAGGATGGTTCCTACGGAGAGAAAAAAAAATGCCTGGTAAAGTCTAAAAACAACACTTTTCTATTATCCATACAAAAGATTCGTAATAATACTTAAATGTCAATTTGAACTTTAATACTATACCATAAAGTTTAAGTGTTAGTGGAGGAGTTCCAGGAAGGCAAAAAAATTGAGTGACGTTATTTATTTTCAGAATCGACTGTTATATTACTAACAAATAAACTAGCCCAGTAATATTATAAATGTGAAAGTTCGTATTTTTGGATATTTGTTACACAATCACAAAAACGGGTGAATAGATTTGTATGAAATTTGGCATACATATAGTCCTGGACTAACAGGTAGGATATTATTTACCCATCACCTAATTTAGAAGCCCACCATTTACCTTTTTCATCGTTTACTAGGTCAAGCTTTTCAGTTATTGAAACTCTTTCTTAATTTCTTTAATTACTATATTAATTATTACCATTTATATAAAACGAACAAGTTCATTAATTAAATTATCTGTTGAAAAATTAATATTCTCCTCTAAAAAAAATTTTTTTTCCATCTACGAAGTGCGCGAACAACACGTTTTGTTTACTTACTACATTGCGTAACGAGTGTCTATTTTAACGCTCGGGCTTGACCACGTGGCTCGAGTATTTATATCGATGTCTATATACCGTGAACTCTGCGTCTTTTTTAGAATTCCACGTTTTACAATATTTATTTTAGGAAATTTAGGCCCACTTGCACCAACTTCTTAAATGTATTTAAACACGAGATTTCTATGAAAAATTATGTTTAAATAGAATTTAAACATATTTAAGAAGTTGGTGCAAGTGACCCTTAGTCTTTGTTTTGACCTTTGACCATATTATTATATACCGGGCACAAATTCAAACTCATAATACCATACTCGGAGAAAACACAACACTATACTTGCCCTAGGAATCGTAACTGTTTGTATAGATTTTTGGGGCTCTGTATTATTTTATAAGACCTACTATGTACTTCATAAAAATATAATGAATCAAATAAAATAAATTTATAAACCAGACCCTCTCGACAGTTTTCGAGCGCGCAGAAATGTCATCTCCATATTTTTTTTTTCTATTCGGTTGTCTATTCGAACTTCAAATTGCTACTTATCTCTACAGGGCCTGGACCCCTAGTGAAGTGCACTTGGGACTCCTTTCATGCCTGTCTATTCGCTACTTATCCCAAATGTAGACATTACGTTCTTACATTGGTTATCCATATAACTAAACTAGCCTATACCCGCGGCTTCGCTCACATGAAGCTCGAAAACCAACATTGATGATCTCTTCTTTGTATGGGTCTCTATACATTAGACAAGTCAAGCTGTATCTAAGGTTCCGTTTAATTATTTGAGATAAGAAGTAGGTATACCAGTTTTTAATTTGGAGCACATACTTTCTAACAGTGATAACAAAATTAAAATCAATTCAGTAGTTTTTGCGCCAACCCGTAACAAACAGACAAGAATTTTAAAAATCACATTTTTGGGATCGGAGAGTTTTTTTTTTCAATATCTTCAATGTACGGAGGTTTTTTACAATTTTATAATAGTAGAGAAGAGATAACTCATCCGTCATCAGCAAGTCTTTTGTATTTTGTCTTGGTTGGCAGCTAATTACCGCGTGGTGTGAGCGTCCTGCCAGCCTTGACCGAACTGACCACATTTTAAACAAGCATACGGTTTTAGTATAATAGAGTATGTTTTGCTTTACTATGTCAGTTTCACTACATACCTAAGTACATAGTATTCAATCTGTTTTTTATCTTTATTTATTTATAGGACTTTTATTCTATTGCGAGAAAATGATTGTCAGTGATTTCCTATCATATAATATAGTACTAATATTATAAACGTGAAAGTTTGTCAGGATGTATGAACGTATGGATATTTGTTACTCTATCATATCAGAACAGCTGAAAGGATCTAGATAAAGTTTGGCACGGAGATAGATTATAGTCTGGAATAATACATATGCTACTTTTTTTCCAAGTCGGATACAACAACGTTCGGTCGAACAGGTTGCAAATTTGTTTGTGTCCCGGGACACTTTTGCACTTCGCGTGCTAACATTAATAAGGTGATGGGTGAGAAAAAATAAAATTAACAATTTGATCATAAATGCCTCGTTAGCCAAGTGGTCCTGAGGGTGACTGCTATGCTAGAGGTCCTGGGTTCGATTCCCAGGTCGAGCAAAGTGTTATTGGGTTTTTCTATGAAATTCCCAGTAGCAGCTCGGAGTTAGGAATTTGTGCCCGGTTAATGGCAATAGGCTCGCCCCCTATTACATGGGACCAAAACATACCGGCGAACTGTGGGTGTACTCAAGTACGCCTCTGCCTAACCCTTCGGGGAATACAGGCGTGATGGTATGTTTATGTTCGACCATAAATGTCGATTACATAGAGACTTTAACGTAACCTTACCCGTCGTATCACCGTGAAAATCATAGTTTTAGAAACGTAACAACTACCTACACACAATCTGCGTAGGCCTAAAGCCAAACCTACCAAATAAAAAATTAAAACGCAACCAAAAAACTAAAACAAATCAGTTCTGATGCCTTATTCTATGATGATTGCGCTTTTAATTTTTTTTTTATTCCTCGAAGGGTAAGGCAGAGGTGTACTTAGGTACACCCACGGTTCGCCGGTATGTTTAGGTCCCATGTAATAGGGGGCGAGCCTATTGCCATTAACCGGGCACAAATTCCAAACTCCGAACTGCTACTGAGAATTTCATAATAACACTTTGCTCGACCTGAGAATCGAACTCAGGACCTCTATCGTAGCAGTCGCACTTGTGACCACTAGACTAACGAGGCAGTTACATTATTTTTATGTCAGAATATTTGTATTTGAACACCAAACTATTTATGTCAGGCTTTTGCTATCTATAATCTTATTCATCAATTCGCCCTTCACACGCCCCAAGAAAAGAGATTTATGAATGACGATAATAATATTCGGTGAACCGCGTAATATTCCAGATCATTGCTATCATTTTCCAATAAAGAAACATGACACGTAATGGTATCGAATCTTATCCGAACTTATCAGTTATCAGCGATAGTGTACCATTTAGTTATAGCTTCAAGATGATAAACAGTGCCGCGTGCACTAAAGTTTACATTATATACAATTATATAATGTGCAGTAGGTACAATGATAATATATGTACTATCACGCTTCTTCCTGCCCTTGTCCCAGTCTATTTGGTGTCGGCGCAGCATGTCCTTTTCTTCAATTCATCCCTGTCAGCCGTCGGCTCACCATTCACTCCCTTTCCAATCACCATCACGCTTGTACTACCATAAAGGTAAGGCAGAAGTGTAGTAACCTAATGCACACCCACAATTCGCTGGTATGTTTTTAGTTCTTTTGTGAGGAGACAAGCCAATATGCGGGCATAAAAATAAACTTTGAAAATGAAATAGAAAATTAAATTACGAAGCATTTGAAAACAACTCCATCGAACCTTCGTGAAAGAATTAATGCAGATAATAAATAGATCTACTTTGAAGCTCCATAAAATAGAAGATAGGAAAATTAATAGAGCCTTTGTTATAATAACTAAATATTTAAAAAAATAACCAAAGTACTTACTCTTCCATTGATCACTGAATTGCAGCTGTTGCACACAGCAGGACTTTCCACTTTGGTCGACTGAAACAAATGAGAAGAACATTATATCACATAACCTATCATCACGCCTGTATTTCCCTTAGGGTTACGCAGAGGCGTACTAATGTACAGCCAAAGTTCACCGCTATCTTTGGGTACCGTGTAATAGAGGCACGGTCACAAATCCTAATGTTACTGTCATAGAAAAACCCAATAACAGTTTGCTAATAACCTGGAATCGAACTTCCGTTCGAACTGACTGGTGCGGTTACAATATTTACTTCTCTAGGTATATAAAATCTAGTAAAATAGTAGACTGTAAATAGTTATATGTATATAGCGATAAAATCCGTAAAAAGTAGTTTCAGAAATAAATAGTTATATAAAGGTTTGGAATTAACTACAGATAATAAATAAGTAAAAGTTAAGTGAATGTATTTTTGGTAAAATTTTGACTTTGCTTTCGAAAGTTTCCCGTAGCAGATATAAGCTGAGGTCAAGTTTTTTTTTTAACTTAATCAATTGCATAAAGAAAGATTTGAAGACTCATAACTAGGTACTGTAAACATTACTCAGTTCTTTAATCACCTTCGATCGAAATTAATGTATTTCTTGTTCATGTAATAATATAGCGCATTGAACACTTGACATTCACCTTGAACATTCAATGCATAGGCAGGCCGATAAACACCGATAACTAGGATACGTTTGATTAAATTTAAGATATGACATCATACCACACTCAATAAAAAAACACCATTCGTCCCAACTCGTGCTTTCTTTATTTGGGCATCGGCGCGTCCCGCACATACAAAGCGCCGTCTATATCCGCTGTCATTTTTATATTGGGGTATTAACACAGAATAAACGAGATAATTAAGTACTATAACGCCTATAGTTCCGTGAAGTCAAACCAGGTAGAGTTGTACTGTTGTGTAACACCCACAATCCACCAAGTTCCATGAAATAAAGGCCTTTATTTAAAAAATCAAAATCCTAAATGCTACTGAGAATAAAAAAGGAACCGATAACTCGTATTTGATATAAGAATCTAACACACATGTCTCGCTTAAATACTAGATGATTTTATAAGCAATTGATGACTTAAATCTCTATCTATATTCTATACCTATGCTAATATATAAAGCTGAAGAGTTTGTTTGTTTGTTTGCTTGAACGTGCTAATATCAGGAAACAATGGTCCGTTTTGAAAAATTATTTCAGTATTAGATAGCCCTTTTATCGAGGAAGGCTATAGGCTATATATCATCACGCTAAGACTAAGTAACTATTCCACGCGGACGAAGTCGTGGGCGGAAGCTAGTATATTATAATAAAGAGAGGAAAGAATTACAATTATTTTAAAATGAAACAGAGCATATAGTATTACATAAAGTGAGCACACTTTTATTTTAAGAGCTGAGGATGAGGAAGTAACTAACTATAATTCGTAATCGTAATTGTAGTTGTCAAATTGTAAATACATCTTTTTCTTCGAAGTGAATTTGAATAATACTTCATGCATTCAGTGTTTTTTTCGCTTTCAAAATTTTATTCTGATTCACGCTGAAGAAAATAATTTGGATTAGAAACTGGATTTTTAAAGATTTGAACGTGGGAGTCATGCTTCGGTACGAATGGACTGGCTCGACCGGAGTTATACCACGGCATCACAGAAAATCGGCGTGAAACAACATTTACGTTGTGTTTCGCCGAGTGAGTGAGGATACCGTAGTGCCTAACCCTTTTAAAAGGCAGGCAACGCACTTGCGACTTCTCTGGTGTTGCGGGTGTGCATAGGTGGCGGTGATCGCTTACAATCAGGTGATCCGTCTGCTCGTTTGCCCCCATTACCATAAAAAAAGATAACAAAAATCAAATCACCAACTCGTACCTACACAATTTCCAAGCATGATGCTTTTTAATCTAAAAAATTAGTTAGGTACCTACCTTAGATTCCATTACATGTTAGTTACATACAGGTGAACCTAATAAAAGCGTGTTAAAAAGCTGCCTACCTGCATTAATAATCTTTTAGAGCTATTTAAGACCGTGGTCTTTTTTGGAAATTTGGTCGTTTTTATCACTTATGTCTATAATAATTATGGGTATCATTAACAGTCTGCAAGTTTAAGGTTATATGTCCGAACTCAGAAATGTCATCCGAACGACTCGATTAAAGCCACTTACACGACAAACCTTTTTGATTCGCAATTTAAATATGGATTTGTGATAGCCTCGGCTTCTCTAATTGGCAATTTTCGTGGCAATACTGGTACCCTGAGGGTAAACTGATTGTCAGGCTTTTTGAGCTTATGACTACTACCTTTATTTGGGTGGGGAAATGCGCCTTATAATCCGCCCCGCTTCGAAGATGCGGAACGGTTATGTGGCCGGCCAGCACCTTCCGCATAATAGCGGGATTAGGGGAATAGGTGTTCTTATGACAACCGGAATCGACGGATGCACGTGTTCTTCGAGGCACGGAGTGGTCTCAATGTGTCAAGAATAGTCACTCATACATAGACTGACCGCGGCAAGCGTAGCTTAACCTTGAATATCGGTTGATGAGACTAGTTATTACTTACCGAAAGATAAGACACTAATTCTGACAGGCAAAGTCGATCAACAAATACCAAATTAAAATTGGTACAATAATGATTAAGATAAGCATTTTAATTTTATGCTTCACTGAGCGTGCCAATGTTAGAGATGAGGTAAAGATGAGATGAGATGAGGATAATGTCTAATATTCGCGTGTCAAATATCAGTATAAGGTAAAGTTTTACGAGCGCCATACAAATTCTATATTATTAATCGTCCTGCGGGAAAGGGACAGAGCATCTTGTATATGTTATAAGTCCATTTAAATTATTTCTCGTGACGTCATCATGATACTTTATGGGTAGGTACTGTAAGCATTCTTGGCTCTCATAAATTGTTCATACATGTTAATGTTAAATTGGCATTGCTAATTCACGAAATGGGAACAAACTGAGCAGACAAGTTACGGGAAGAAGTGGGCGAGTCTACTTGTCACTGTCACACTGACATTATTAGTCACACTTACATGACTTATGTAACGTGACCAATACCGTGTTTGGAATACTTAAAGCTTGAACCTATTGAGAATTTCATGGTCAATGCCAATTATGTGGATGAGTTTGGGCAGAAAAAAATGTTCTTTTTGTGAAACTACCTCATTGGTCTTAGACATGGTTTTAAGCACAGCTGCTGATCATGAGGTTATGGGTTCAATTTCCAATTCGAACACAGTAGTATTGACTTAATATTAATTCTCAATAGCAGTTCGGTCGGTATTTGTGCCCAGTTAATGGCAATTTTTAGTCCCATGTACTGGGCTCGCTCGCTCGAAGGGTTCAGGGGTGACGCTTTGTTTAAAACCTTCCTTGAGGCTTTAAGAGATGTCTAAAGTAAACGTTGAATGTCGACAGAATGAGAGAAAACAAATAGAAATAGAATGTTTTTTCTAACTGAATTATTCGTATTTTCTAATTGGGTCAAAAACATTCAAGCGACCAAAATAGTTTCAGGGCAAACTCTTTATATCTTTATCTTCATCAGATCGAATGCCAAGGGGCCTCAGATAGTCCACGCACCTGCATACAATACTACTACTTATTTCCAGATCACACGCTCATAACCTGCGATAGAACTATGTCAGATCGAAGTGCTTAATCAAAACAAATATCGCACGCATGTCAGCCCGATAAACACCGGCTAGTCAGACAGTATCACGCAACTGTGTCACCGTCGAGTTCGGAAGCGCAGGGTACAATACGCGCTTTTAATTGCGCAAGTCATAAATTGATAGCGGGCGGCGCAATACTTGTGATATTACACCGGTCCATTATTGGCCCTCTGTGAACAGAGGTATTGTCCGTTCCATTTTGAAGACACTCTATTAAATAAGAACTGTTTTAACTTTGACCTCTTTGTCCCCCCATCACATGGGTTGATTGACTTTTGCAATTAACTGCGTTGCAACCACGGGACATCAATTCCACTTTTGTACCGATGCAAACCGTTCATTTAATAATTGACATTTCATTTCTTTATGTACGCACGTAGTCTATTATTTATTTTACTGAATATATAACGACGTTTCCGAAACGCCAACAATTATAAGAAAAATCCATCAGAGGACGATATTGATGACCAACTAGAGTTTTTTTTTTTCAATTTACCCAGAATACTTAGATATGTTCATTTATAATTTAAATATTCTTATATATTGTAAGTACACTTTTTTGTTTAATACTGTAACATTTATTCAGTATTCAAAGATTAAAGAAATTCGGTCCAATTCTCTATCCTCTCTTCTCTTAAACCAAACGTCATTCAACTTGGGATGTAGGGCGCTCACAAGGTCAAGGCGTCAGTTAATTGTGGCATGTTTTTAGAGCGCACGTCTATATACGTCACACAATTTCTTTTGTTTATGCTTTCCTTGTCAGACTACTATTTTCGTCGGTGACAGCCCTTGTAAGGACAGAGGACGCGTTTGTACGGCTACTTGTTTAGAATAGAGGAATGCCGACGTGTGTTCGTTTGTATTTTTGTGTATGAAGCAAAAGAAAGTTTCAAGAATATTTGCCCTTTTCTTGAGGTACAGAAATACTTCTAGTAGACGGATCGCCTGATAGTAAGCGATCACCGCCGCCCATGGACACCTGCAACACCAGAGGCCTTTTAAAAGGGAGTACGCTTTTTTCTTGAAGGTTTGAAGGTCGTATTGGTCCGGAAATACTGCTGGCGACAGTTCATTCCACAGTTTCGATTCGATTAGAAGAAGAAAAAGAGAAGCAAATGCTCATGGATTGTCTGCCACGTGAGGAGGCGGCAGAGTATGTCGGACTTGTACTAAAAACCGCATTTGCAATTCTTTGCCGACTTAATTCGTGACCGCTACCATGACTACTCCTATGGGAAAAATGTTATTATTGCCCCTATTAATGCTTGATTTGCTTTCTATGTATGCTCCGATACGCCACCTATAAGTAACAATCATTTGTATGTCTTAATAGATACGCCTCATTACTATAGTTCTTCTTCGGCTGCTGAGGGTTACGATTCCCGGACCGAGGAAAGATTCGGAAATTCCATTAGGAAACTTGCGGAGTTAACGGCAAATTCTGCTATTTCAGTTGCATCAGAATGCTCTTTCAAAGACACTAGACATAAGAACTGACAGATCTCACATTGACACAATACTTAATATAGTAGATAGACTTAGGGCCCTAAACATGGATCCTACAACTGTGACCCACAGTGCTATTTACCCTTTTTTCAGTCTTTTTTTTATGGGATAGGGGAGCAGACGGATCACTTGATGGTAAGCGATAACCGCCGCCCATGGATACCCGCAACACCAGAGGAGTCACAAGTGCGTTGCCCGACTTTTGAAAGGGTTTGGGCCTCCGGTAACCTCATTCACCCGGCGAAACAGAACGCTAGCCTTGCTTCACGCCGGTTTTTTGTGAGGCCGTGGACTCCGGTCGAGCCGGCCCATTCGTGCCGAAGCATGGCTCTCCCACATGATTAAACACGTCTTACCGTCTTTTGTTTATATTCACAGATATTCATACCAATTCTACTCCTTGTAATTTCTTAACCGCAGAATAACATGGGACTTATTATAGTGAATCCTGCGAGTCGAATTTTTGCTTCACTAAAATAACTTTATTAATCTTTAGCATGAAAAATGCAAAAAAACACAAAAAGATTATGGGACTTGTACAAACTGCGTTTTGGATATTTTATCTCCTATCGATATTAGATTCAATATCGATATTCGATTCAATATCGATATTCGATTCAATATCGATATTTGAGAGGAAAATAGAAAATGGAAATTTACAGAAATAAGAATTGTCTATTTTCTGATAATTACATGTACCATTTAGTATTAATAGGAAATTGCCCTGATTAACTACTAAGGGAACCAGGCTAATGTGTTTAACCTTGATTTTATTGAAGCTCTAATTTTATATCTAACTGAAATTATTTTTTAAGTATTTTTGGGTGACAATGTATACATCCCACGTAACTACCCATTACATTTTATTGTTTTTCTCTTCAGAAAATATCAGCGTGAGTTAAAATTAAGTACAATGTTGTATAAAAAATACATCCATTTTTTTTTATGGAATAGGGCGGCAAACGAGCAGACAGATCACCTGATGGTAAGCGATTACTGCCGCCCATGGACACCTGCAACACCAGAAGACTCACAAGTGCGTCGCCCATCTTAACCCTATACTTGGCAAGATATTTATTTTTGGAAATCTTGATAAATTTTACGAAAAACGAATTCTTAGGTATTTATTGAGGGCCGGAAAAATAAAAATATTTATTTATTATTTTAGGATTTATTAAATGTATCAGATAAGGTACATTGCCAGGCTCTTAACTATCAACCTTATAAAATCTATGTATCATATTTGCCGCACCGCCAGGCTTTTAACGAGTAATAAAAAATGTTTTAATAAACAAAAAACTACTTTCTAATGTGGAATAACATAAAAATTTAAGGTCTAATTATTTTGTACTTCTATATAGAATTTAAAAAACAGAACCTCTTATCAGAGAAGTTAAAAATCAACAAAGTAGGTAGTTATAACAGCCTTTGAACCATAAAATATCTAAATTATGAATAAATATATATAAATAATGAGACCAATAATTATCAGTCTTACAAATTCTTCTTCAATTTAAGAGCTCAGCTCTTGTCGATGAAGCAATCGCCACTGTTCTCTATCCTCTGCCTTCTGCTTAACCCCTTGATACGACATGATTCCCACTTTCTCCTTCACTTGTTCTATGAAACTTTGTCTAGGTCTTCCCCTTCCTCACTTTCCTTCAATTTTACCTTCTAGTATAGTTCTAAAGAAGTCGTCATGTCCTATCAAATAGCCAATCAATTTTGCTCTTACAAATTACTAATTAAATAAAAGGAAAAGGATAATAAAATAAAAGAATCGCCAGAAAATCTTTGACGTCATCTTCTGTGATATTTATTGAGCTGCCATTTCTCTGTGTGCTATAGATATTTGTTTGTTGCACTATGAGAGAGATGATGACATCTGAAAGAACAGCTTGAAATATTCAATGGCACTCTTCTCTTCACGTGGCTCAAACGAGTTATCTTCCACGTCTGCAGAACCGGTAAACTTCGAGCAACACCAATTCGGTTGTAATTTTTTAGTGGGTATTACTTTACGCTTTATCGCGACAACTCTAGGTCTTTTCGACCGAGTAGCTACTGAGGGAGAAGGTGCAAACAATGGAGACGGCACCTGGCTATGGTGTGTCAAGTTGCTGGCTCGTGGTGGTAGTTGTGAGGAGGTTGCCAGTGGTGATGGTACTTGCAAGTAGGGTGCCAATGGAGACGGTTACATGGACATGAATGGGACACTTACTGGATGTACCAAAGGTTCTACCGGAGATAATGGACTAGCGTCAGCAGCATGAAGCTGCCTTATTAGAGATTGATTGGATGATAAAATTGATGGCTAACCAGGATTGGTCGACGGCGATGACTTTGGTACTATACCAAAGATGTAGAAGCAACCACTTGATTTACCTCGTTATCATCATCTGATAAAAGATTGAGGTTATCTATCGAAGATGGCAATGATGGAGGCGGTGAACTACTGTGTGTTTGTTTTACGGAAGCAGTACTGTAGCTCATCCTCAGCAGATGATTCACTATCGTCCAAATCAGATTTTGCCCCTGGCTTCGGAACAAGAGCCACAAGATGCGGAGCTCTTCTTTGTTGTTGCATACTAAGGTATAACCACCTGTAGGTAACAGAAAATTACGATGAACAGACTAATAACAACTAATTAACATTATATTTAACAATTAATTAGGTATTATTATTATTTTATTATTAAAATTTACAAATAAATAGTTTCTGTGCAAATCAAGCAATGTCACATATTTGATACATAACAAAAAATGTCTAGAATTTTGGCTAACTGGCAGTGTAGCATATCTGATACACTCGAAAAAAACATGGAATTACATAAGTTTTAAATCCTCTTCAGTTCACAAAAATAGCGCTTTCGGCTAGCAAATATTGTAACCTATTCAAGTTAAGCCGCTTTTGAAAACAATTTGACCAAAATATAATTAAAAATAATTGTTTTTACCTTGCGACGGCCAGACGCGTTCGATCGGTTTGCCATCTTGCTGTGTACTGCATTCTCAGTGCTCCAAGTAATTGGATAGTATTTTTTAGTAGAATTGGGATTATATTTTGTAGCATAAAAAATAATAAAAGTGTTAAAAATAAATTTCGTAACGTCCCTAGAATTTCAAAAAGTTCAACGTATCAAATTATCCACCGTGCCAAGAATAGGGTTAAAAGGGTTTGGGCCCCCGGTACCCTCCCTCACTGGGAAACAAAACGTAAGCGTTGCTTCACGCCGGTTTTCTGTGAAGCCGTGGTATCACTCTGGCAGAGCCGGCCCTTTCGTGCCAAAGCATGGCTCTCCCACAGGAAAAAATATTATACAGACATTTCAGAAATGTAGTCTCACTGCCTAGATTGGATAAATATGTTAATAAATTAATACTGCCTCAATAGCCAAGTGGTCCTGACCGCGACTGCTACGCTAGAGGTCCTGGGTTCGATTCCCAGGTCGAGTAAAGTGTTATTGGGTTTTTCTATGAAATTCCCAGTAGCAGCTCGGAGTTAGGAATTTGTGCCCGGTTAATGGCAATAGGCTCGCCCCCTATTACATGGGACCTAAACATACCGGCGAACTGTGGATGTACATTAGTACGCCTCTGCCTAACCCTTCGGGGAATACAGGCGTGATGGTATATTATGTTATGTTAAATTAATATTATTTATATTTTATCATATAAGTTCATATCGGTCACTTTATTAATTACTTTAGTAATTGAGTGTATAATTGTGCTATTGTTTATAAACAACTTGAGCAGGTTTACAATCATTAATACGTAGTTAAACACTTAGAACAACTCATCCTCTTATCTCACAATCTTAATAACTTAAATGCAATTTAATCGCTGGTAAGCGTACCTACAAAACTGCTAATTCAATACTTTAACGCACGTTTTTTTAACGCGGGTGCTGATTTTTTTACTCTGAGAGACTTTTTATCCACACAGAGAGGTCTTTTATTTAACTCTCGTTAAGACAGAGTGGAAGCTAAACGCGAAATAAATCGCTGAGCATTAAACTCCCGTTTGAACAAAGGGCTAAAAATATCCTGATATTTTCATCATAATACTATACCCCAGCTGGGCACAGTTCTCTCAGATTTAGAGCAATTAGGCTATGTTAGGCCTCACGTCCAGCTTAGTATTTTAACTATGAGGACTTCTAACAAAATTTTGCCGAAAAATGTAATGTCAAAGTCAAAGTCAATATGTTTTATTTCAATTAGACCATTATAAAAGGTAGGTACTTTTGAAAAGTCAAACTAGTAACATGCAACTAGTTTGACTTTTCAAAAGTACATTTTTTTGTAACACAATATTAATTTAATAACGAGCACCAAATAAATAGTGAAATTCAACCAAGTTCTCCTCTGTAGGTTACTATTAAAGTTATGAGAAGTGATACTGCCAGAATATTTTATGACCGACTGTTATGATTTTTATAATATTTAGATATTTGCATTGATACTCTAGAAGTCTAGAAGAACATTGCTTTTGAATTTCTGTGCATGCGTACATGTTGGTGTTCGTGCCTGTACTCCCACCATCCAGGTCGTCACCTTTAAGGCGTAAATTAAAAATATGAAGGCAAATTTTGACCTGGCGGGAGGGACTCGCGGTGGCTGAGTGGTCATAGCGTCTGGTGTATCTAACCAGAAGCCGGTTCGAATCCTGTCTGCAGTTGAAATTTTCATCCACTAAAACCACACCAATATCGTTGAAGGATTGGTTCCAAAATACTATAGACGGAACAAGACGGCAAGACAAGTGTATACATATCTATCTTCAAGTACTCTGTATCTGTATACTATCGTAACTGTTAATGTAGGTACATCCTTGAGTGTAGTAGATTATCTACCCTATCTATTTGTTTCAGTACATTACAATGTTTACAGTGATTTCAAACGATTTAAAATAGGGTAAAAAATATCATAAACGTATCCACAGAAACATATTAATAAGTGGCTAGATAAGTTCTGATAGATATAATAACTTATATTTGCTATAAATTTATCGGCTTGTTGACTAGCTGTTAGCTTTATTGGTTTCATGTGACATGTGACAGGTCGTATAGAAGTCGATACAATGGTCGTATCGACTTCTATACGACCTGTAACAGAATAAGCGCAAGACCTGGGGCCTAAGTCTGCTATTTCAGTTGTATCAAAATGGTCGTTCAATGGCACTAAATGACATATGAACTGACAGATTTCGTAGACAAAACTGTCAAAAATCAACAATTCTGAAGCCATTGAGTGACGATTTTGACACGACAAAATAGCAGACTTGAGGCCCTGAAAGTAGTTTGTTTAGAATCGATTACAGTGCTTTTAATTTTTTTTTTCCGAAAGAGGCTTTTGTTAAGGAAATCTGTAGCCCAAGCAAGAACACTTTCGAAAACGTATTCGTATCGAAAATTCGAAATCGAGAATAATTTGTATGAGAAGGAAGTTAAATGAACGTAGATAAAACGAAAGTGATGTGTCAGTATCTAAGCAAGTGTAGTCTCTGCCTACTCCAATGGGAGACATACGTGAAAATATGTATGGTATTATGAGATTTGTAGCAGAAATAAACTCATTCGATTACGATACGAATTCGATAGTTGTTCGTTCTTGGGCTACTGCTGAAACCTTTGGAAAAATTGTTATTGTGTGCGTGTGTGCACCGATATTATGGTCGTTATGGGTACGGCTGTAGTACAGCCATCAGTTTTGGCTTTAGCTGATCTAACCAATTTCTTGAAATAAATTATAAATATAGATACACTAGCTTCTGCCCGCGAGTTCGTCAGCGTAGCGTGATGATATATAGCCTATAGCATTCCTTATTAGATGGGCTATCTAACACTGAAATAATTTTTCAAATCGGACCAGTAGTTCCTGAGATTAGCGCGTTCAAGCAAACAAACAAACAAACTCTTCAGCTTTATATATTAGTATAGATTTTCTCAAAATGACTAGGGTTTCGTTATTGTAATAATAACTTGATATTCTAATTGACGAGTTTGAGGACTTGAGCTTTTTGAGTTACGCGTTGTATAATTACCTACCTAGCCACATTAACCAATAGCACAAACATATGAGCCAATGGGCACAAATGCTACTGAAAATTTCATAGAACACACTAATAATACTTTGCTCGCCCTGAGAATCGAACATAGGGCGTAGCGTTGCAGTCGTGGGAAACTAATGAGGCAGTTATTGTTATCAAACGCAATAAAAAATATATTAAATCAATCATTATTACACGAAGCTCAGGGCTTTCACAGATAACAAAGGAGTCACTGTACAAAGAATGATGTTATAATCTACTCGCATAATTTTATTTAGACATGTATTTTTTATAACTTTCACGACTGGGCGGCTCTACCCACGCTCCTGTTCTCTTAGATTCCATAAATCTTTTTACAATTAACTACTCCGTCTTGAGAAAGGTGAAAAGCGGCATATATTATGTCAAATTGTTTACTCATTTCGTGTTAATATTAAATTCTTGATTGGTTTTAGTGAATTTCTAATTGATCTCGTAAGAGTACTGTGTAGATATTGAAGATTATATGAATCTCTAAAAACAGTTTAGAATACTTTTACGACTCTTCCAACCCGCACAAGTCTACCTTGGTAATCTATAGTTTACGCATGAGTAGTACACTTGAATACTAGAATAGGTACCTACTTACTACGCATGAGTGAGTAGGTACAGCCGAAAAATAATTCACATGAAATCACAATTTCATCAAGACATCCCAGATTAACTGACAACTTCACAACAAATTGCATTTGCCGTCAATCACGTTGAAATAGCCCGACCTTCTGCATCCAGCCCTGCAATCAAGCGGGGCTACTCTAAAATCTGAAATAGTTCGCGCGTGGGACGCATTGTAAACGGCGACCTCCCTCGGAATAGTGATGTGCTGTAATAACGCTTATAAAAGTACTAAGTTGTTATCATTTGTGAATTCGCGGTTATGCGATATATTAGCTATTGTATATGAATATATTATATCGTAATAATAGCTATCCTGAATGATACGTAAATTACTGAAAAAATATTCGTTTTATTTATCGTGCTATTTTAGGCTTTTATATTTACAATACCTTCTTTAAAACGCTGAGCTTTAGATAGGTAAGTTATCTCATAAAAATGTGCTTGTTTTATTTTATATATTTGGTATAAATAAACAGGTCCCCAGGTACATACGTCGTGTTCCTGTTTCACCTTTAATTTCACATAACCTCCTTATGTAAATAGACGAGACAATTACGTAGTTGTACCATAGCGTAAGCAAAATTGAAAATAGATTTCGCGTAGCTTGCTGTGATACGAGAACTCAGAATTGGTAACAACGTAATGAATGAAATTATGTGAATGATTTAATTTCCTATTATTTTAAGGAGGTACCAAAATGAAGCTTTGGACAATTAACTTGTCACTTGGTAAAATATTATTAACGCCGCGTTAATTTAAACTACTAACACAGATAACAGAATACTAGTACTACTATGCAATATTTTTACTTAATAGCTGTACTTATAACTTACTTCACTAGTGCTCCTTTCAAATGGTGATCATAAAATAACCTCTAAATCTTATTTTAAAAAAAAACGGAAACAATGCGCATGCGCCTGAACTTAATGAACCCTTGTGGATGACTCATTAGTCGGGGCTTCCGCTGTAGCAGTTTTTTTTCTAGCGTAGATAAGTCTCAATCATAAAATAGTTTTACCAAATAGAATACAATAAAACGTTAATAACCGTTGTTTATGTTACTACCAATGTTGAATATAAACATTTATCAAACCCATTATGTTTCACACATTAGTGCTCAAATAAACTGGTTGTTTATGCAAATATATGTATGTTAAATATAGTCAAACAAAATTAGTGAATCATTTGTAAAGTGGCGCTCCGAACAAGGAAAATAATAAGAATAATAACATGATATTTGTATGTTTATCAGTATTTTTAGATTAATTAACTATTTTTGACGTATGTCCAATATCTAAACATGGCGATATCCATTATTTAGATTGAAATTATTGTTAAATACTCACACATATTTTGCTATTCTACACTAATTTTCCCCTCACCGGAACGGAGAAGGTACATTATGTGACCTTTTTTTCAATCATTTTGTCTATACAATTTTCGTACTCTAAAATTTCAGATTGCAAGTATATAATCCCAATATTTTTAATAAATATTCTTATTAAAAAAATATCCGTTATTTTAGTAACAACTTCCAAATAGCTGTTATATAAAACGTTTTTGTCATACAAAATCGATCGATTTCGGAACCCATATCTACATAAGAGCTTTGAATTATAAAAATGGCTACTACTGTGTTATCGAATAAACTTTACATCATTAATTGAATAGCCTTTTATGACTCATGCTACAAAAAGTATAAAATGTAGGTGTTTTAACTACTCTAGCTACCATCCTTCTGAACCATTAATAACCAGGGACTCGTATCATATTAATTATGTATTATTGTATTAGGTATTTTTATTGCTAGGTTTGTTTTATCATCCTTGAAAGTTCAAACAACTTTGAAAAACCCACTATGTGGGTGAAATACGTAGTGCTGAGCGCAGTTTTTTTAAATTGCTCAAATTAAAGTTCCCACACTGTCATTGTCAGTAATGTTTGTCTTTATAATGTTTTAAAGAGGTATTATTTATGATGTACTAGCGACCCGCCCGCGGTTTCACCCGCGCTGCCCCGTTCCTAAGATTCGTAGCGTTATGTTATATAGCTTAAAACCTTCCTCATGAATCACTCTATCTGTTAAAAAAAACCGCATCAAAATCCGTTGCGTAGTTTAAAAGATCTAAGCATACACAGGGACAGACAGCGGGAAACGACTTTGTTTTATAATAAGTAGTGATTTTATGGAAGGAAATAGTTACACCTACCCACGATCATGTGCCTGCATTCACAAGAATTTAGTTGCAATTCACATTCTGAATTGCAAGTAAATTCTGTTATATTTTTATTTATTTGACTGGATATGAGTTTCACTCATGAGGGGTATGTAGGTACCCATAATCGGCACGCGTGGCAAGCGGATTGGCGATCGTTTTCACAGCTTTTTTTATACCGTTGACACTGCTGCCTGTTAACGGCCAAATATGTGTGCCCATAGCAGCTGCGGCAGGTAGGTTTGCCTTGGAGCCATAAGGTGACGGGCGGCTCCCGTACATCCCATTAGTTTACTGTATTACTATTACACTTTTTACGTAGACAGATAAAAATTGCAACAACTCTTATCATAAAATCATAAGTCACGTGCACTTTAGTAAGGAGTGCATTAATATATCAACGAATAACACCAAAAAATAAATTACGAGGCTAGGCTAATTATTCATCGAGCTTATCCCATCACTAGCGGCGACAGAGCCGTATTTATAGATTTTATTATCTTTATTTTTGAGGTGAACGAAATTTCACTTATTTCACACTGAACATTACAAAGTAAACATTCGCTCATTAGAATTTAGAATTAAAATACGTTTTTTGTTTAACAAAAATACTCTAGATAACTGTGATGCTATTTATTATCTGCGGTTCTATTCTTAACTTGTATAACAACCCACGTGACGTAAACGTGAGAATTTAAGCTGCTTAGGTAAAAATATTTTAATATGTTTATAGTTCTTCATAGCAATTTCTGATTCCCGGTTTTCTGCCAAAGTTTTGTTTTGTAATGTTAACCGGTTTGTGGTGCCTATTTATGTTATTAGTTTGCTTTAGTTGGAAAGAAATGTATAAGCCAGAGCTCCGCAGTGGTGTTGGTAGTGGAGGGAACCGGTGGTGTTTAAGCAACACAGTTATTGACTCCTATGCTGCTAGCCAAACTATTCCTTCTTAATTTTTACTTCACACTATCAAAAATGGTGTGAAAAGATTTTTACGGGATCGGCAACACGCTATTGGTACTGAAGCACTTATTTGGCCCCGTTTTGTTCATAACCCTCCATCTTGTACGCATTTCCTGTCTTTTGTTCGATGTCTGAAGACGGTTAGTCTTCAAAAAAGGAGGTTATCAATTCGACGCGTATGTATGTAGGAAATATTGTCCACAGTTTTTGTATATGTTCGTCATTACTAGTTCATGGGTTGTTTTCAGCTATTGTTATTATTTCAGTTTACAGTTTAGAGGACTATCAGAGCTAGATAGATATTCATATTAAGAGGGAACTCTAGTCGCGAGGAATTTAAAAACTAGGTATTTGAAGAAACTATTGCCGTCGTCGTTACTCCAACCTCCATCCGTAAAGTGGGATAGGGACAATTGCAGCTCAGGCTGATTTTACCTACCAAAATCTTGACTAAACATCGTTTCGTATTCCGCTGTTTTCTCGATCAAAACTGGACCGATCCAAAAAATTATTATATCAAAATTTAGAGGAAAAGTATATCTATGCTTATATCTTTTTACTTTTTGTTAAAAACTTACCAAATTTACGTCTGATAGTCGTCTGAACAAGGCAGTAAAAACGGGCCTTTTTTTCGAGTTTTTGGATTGTTATAATTCTTTTAGTAATTATCTTTTTGAAAAAAGAAGAATTAATAGGGGCATGTAATAGCAAAATCATTGCTCTAGAGCCATTATCCACGAAGAAAACAGCGGAATACGTTTGTATGGAGAAAGGCCCACTAGACTTCCCTCTTAATGATGAGGAAGATTTCACATAACTAGATCAGTTTTTAGACTGTTTACAATATTAACATTATCATTATTATCATTATCATTCAGTGTACCTAATGTTAGTGAATACCAAAAAAATCCATAGAAAATATCGTAGGCTTAAACTCGGCTGTGCGACTCTTCGATTACTACTGCATCTGCCATAATGAATGTTCTGAAGTTAAAAACGTAAATAAACAAAAGTTCATTAAACATCACACCTTTCTGAAAAGGTCAAGTAGACGACGAATGTCAACCACATTACGTGTGAACGAATGTGAAAGCAAAATCTATTCCAGAATAAAGCGAGCTACACACGACACCAAACACAATTGTAACAATAATAGATACGCATCACGTCGGCCGTGGATTTGTACAACACTTAGTCATGCCGTGGTGTTGGCAATCCCGCCAACACCTGAATGTATCATGGAATTATTGGTTAAAATAAAATCTCTATACTTTCGGTAGCGCGTATCGGTTTCCCACCCACCGCAAACGCTTTATCAAAAAAGCTTGCCACATTATAACAAAGTTTGTTGGTTTTCTGTTGATGGTAGCTCTGATTGATGTGACAGCTGTCACGTACACATCAAACAAGCCCTACGTGACGATAAATCGCGCTCGTCATGAAATGATAACTTTTTAAATTTGCCTACTGTGTCATATTCTCATACCTGTTAAAGGAAGGAAGTATGATACTGTCCCGGACCAATTCCAAGGCACAGAGGCAAGACAAGGAACTCAAGTAAAAGAGCTTACATATTAATTCGGCAGTACAATACCAGCAGTTCTTCAAAGAGGGTGGGAAAAGATTTTTACAGGGTTGGCAACGCGCCAGTGATAGCTACCCCTGGTGTTGCAAGCATTCCTAGGCTAAGGTAACCGCTTACTATCAGGCGGGCCGTATACTTGTTTGCCACCTTAGTGGGATAAAAATAAACATCTTTTAAATGATACAAATGTTTCGGAAAATTAACATGCAAAGAAAATTTTAGTTGTGATAGTCTTGGATTTATCATCCATCCAGCACTAAACAAGATGTCGTAATTGCACGAGGGACACATTAACCCATTTCTCCTAACAAAGTTATCGTATCACCTACTACGAACGCTTAATCACGTTCCACGTTGGCACTCTAGCCGACACCTGGTCATTTATCATTACAATATTGCTTATACGTGCAATATATTGTAAAACGTAGGTGCTAAGGACAACGACCGAGACTAAGACTGCCCGGACAGATATTTCTGTAAGGTTAGACAGGTTGATTCCAGGTGAAAATGAGACTTAGGTGTTGAAAGTAGATTATGTAATAGGTTACTATTGTTTTGTATAGATCTTCCTTTATTTACCTTCTGCTTAATGATAAATCTATACTAATATATAAAGCTGAAGAGTTTGTTTGTTTGTTTGCTTGAACGCGCTAATCTCAGGAACTACTAGTCCAATTGCAAAATTATTTCAGTGTGAGATAGCCCATTTATTGAGGAAGGCTATAGGCTATATATCATCAAGTTACGCGGACGAAGTCGCGGGCAGAAGCTAGTATCTTATACTTCTAACCTATTCAAAAATATCAAGATCATTTTTTAGTCTCTTTAAGACCCTGAAATTTCAAAGGTTTCAAATTGTCACTCACGTCAGAAAAACTCCATATTAATTCTATCTCGGAGAATTCGATACAAGTACTACTTGTACTATCTAAACATTTAAAATGTTTGGATCCTTCTGCGCGCCACTCATAACACCAAGACCAAGATCATTGGAGGAATACAAATTGTGTAATTCTACAGTGGTCAATTTTGAATCTACTTCTTTGGAACGTAGTATAAAACATCTAGGATTATGGATAACGTCGGGATCTTTCAGGTCCTAATCATAGAGGCATCGTGACAATCAGTCTAGCCTATATCCGATGATCGATATTTCGAAGACAGATGAGTATCTACAACAAGCAGTAGGTAATTGGTAAAACAAAAGCGATGAAACATAAAATAAAGAAGATTCCGTTGAAGATAATAACTCCATGTCTATATAGAAAATAACAGTTCCAAGTCAACATTAACATGTCATTGTTTACAGATTCAGTTCAATAGTTTGCTAAGGAAGAAAATCGTGAGCGCTGAATTGGCGTACACAAACAATGTTGAATACATTGATCTAACCTTCATATTGAAATTTGTTTGCATCGATGATGTGATGATCAATGGCATTGCTTTAATATTATATGAAGCAACGCATTGATATTGTTGCTGTTATAATGGCGCGTGTTAAAATAAAATGGGTTTTATTTTTTATCAGAATCGGTTTTTTGTAAACGTTTCCCTACACTAGGATTTTCTCTTGTATCATGGGTGCGTTTACAAACACAAATTCTCACAGACAAACGCCTAGACCCGGAACAACTACTTGTACATCATACAAATATTAGCTCCGTGCGGGGATCGAAACCACAACACGTGTCGCAGAAGCCGATTGCTCAGCCGCTACGCCAAACGTGTCGTTGATTTACAAACACGATAATCACTTTGTCAGTGGAAAAGATAAAAGGCTGCAGATCAAAAGCCACTCAATTGTATACTCTTAAACTTCTTATTCTATTTTTCTCAATCTTCTAATTATTTTCTTGTTGTACCCAGAGAATAATTTGTGTGACTTAAATAAATATGATAATCTCCGTTATTACACTGGGTGTGTTTAGTCCCAAATGGTGGAGGAATGTCGCAACAGTAATAAATTTGTGAAGCGAATGAGAAACAAGCAGAGTGGGATGCCACTGACTATAGCGACGTTCTGTATTAATATGCTAGTGACTAACCATGGAAAGTCGCAGTTTACTAGTAAAATATAAAACCATTTGTATTTAAATATACATTTCTTATTTCTATACAATTAGAAAATCATAAAAAAGCTGTGTCATTACATTGAAGATATTAAAAAAAACTAGTGGGTTAGGGTCTCCGAACAGAAAAATGAGATTTTTTAAATTCTTGTCTGTTTGTTACGGGTTGGCGCAGAAACTACAGAATAGCTTTTAATTTTGTTATCCTTACTAGAAAGTAATTGCTCCAACTTAAAAACTGGTGAAATTCTTATCTTAATTAATTAAGCGGTTCCTGGAGATACAGCTTGACATCTCTGATATAAGCAGGCCCATGCAAAGAACAGATCATCACTGTTGGTTTTTGTTATTTTTGGGATCCATTTCTAATCGTATCATAGCTTCACGTGAGCAAAGTCGCGGGCAAACGCTACTTATTTAAACAATCTTTGTTAGATTCAATGCTGAAAACTAAGACAATTTTGACTTACTACTGTACTATAGATTCTTAAATTTTTGAAGTTACTTTAAATTGAAAGAAGAAATCTTTAAATATTCAGTCAAAAAAATATTATTATACAATTACTGTTATACCTTTTCCTTAGATACAAGGCGGAAATATCCAGACGACCTGTCGAAGGTCGTGTCTCGCGTGGATATGTGACCTACGACCGTACCCTGCGGGAAACCCACGCGTAACAATAATGAACGTACCTACTTTATTGATTTGTGATACTTGCGCGAATTTGTTGTTCCACATGTGAATTTATACTTTTTCGACGAAGAGGTCTTAGCGTGTTCGTAAAGTGAAAAATGTGTGTTTATAACTTTGGAAGCGCTGGTATTTGAAAGTAAAACAAAATAAATAGCAAGCCAAGGGGAGTGGTTCCCAAGGAGAATAAAATGAATTTTGCATTGTGTCTAATTTGTTAGATAATTGAACGATTAAATACAGTTTTGTTTCTATTTAACTCAATTTTAGTTTAAGTATGTACCTATCTAGTTAAGACAAAAAACAATAGAAAGTTGGATTATGGAAGTTCTATAAATTTGACTTCCCCGAGATGCCAAGAATAATTATTTATTGTTCCGAGTTGAAAATATTGGCGTGAAAAGATACACGGCATATTCAACTACTTATGAGTGATAAATGCATTTAATTTTTGATAGCCACATAATTATTATCATCACTAATAACATTCAACTTCTCAGCTTCCACTATGTTACTTACTGAAATTATATTTGTCAATAAGGCTACCGTAGGCTCTAAAAATGTTCAGGCCACATCGATTAACATTTTGATGTAATGCAAACAAATGTTTACATCAATATTTATATCGCAACATCAACATAAATCACCTAATCAACAGAAACAGGTGAGCAGTTTGTTTAGATTATACTGAAACATTACAAATACTTGGAATTGAGTTTATCTTTCAAAAATAGCCGCTGAATCATGCGTGTATGCCCGTCACCATGTTATATTATTTTCCTTGTCTTTTCTTGAATAAACATAATATAATATTAACAAAAAGCCTAAGTATAATATAAAATAAACTTTTTTTTTTTTTATTTGTATGACTACTAATGCGTCGTACCACTTTTAAATAGTTGCAATGTAAGAAGTTCACAATAAAATGATAATGTAAGAAAATAAATGAATGCCTGCACATTGGGGGAGGCCTAGTACCTGCTGTACTAGGCCTCCCCCAATGTGCAGCCGCAGCAGCAGCAGCAGTGTGTTATAAGCTGATGATGATAATAATAAAATCAAACAAATCAAATCTAAAAAGGATCATTAAAGAAAAAGATATATTGAAAAAAGTATTGGGAGAAATATTGAACAGCAACAAGTAATGCTATTGATAAAATATATGTATATTATTTTCAATCATAACTAGTATCAATCATCAATCAAAGCTTTAAATGTTTTGTGACAGGATCAGACAATAAACTCAAACAAACAGACTCAAACAATAAACACAATACTTTCTGTTATACATAATACACATACATGAACTAATTTTTCGAAAATAGCCAAAGCACCTATTTTCCTGTAATTTGCCACAACCCGAAAACTTTCTCGGAATTACAACAACAGCTGTTTCAGTGTCCATTATTAAACAAGTTTTATAACACACTAAAATGCCCGTCAAAAATGTCAACCTACAGACTTGCCCCAATTTTAAAACGGACTCAAACATTATTTATTTTATGTGGAACGTGAAAATTCGCTAGAACAAGACAAATGTAGCTGGATGCTATAGTTGTTAAAGCAGATGCTAGTTATTTCAAATTATTTGGAAGGATTTCCACTAGCGACTCATAAACATGCTGTATTTATAACTACCTATTTTGATGTTCATTATTGTTGTGCTTCTACAGTTTATCGTTTCGGCCTTCAACAATACTGTTAGGTAGAGCTTGATACGCTGTCTTATACTGATGAAATAAGTGCAGGTGATAAAACGCAATATCGCCATTATCGTACATTATTATTTCATTAATCTTATCATGACAATTTGGGTTTTGACTCCGATTAAAATGACGCTTTTCCTATTGATAATATTTGATGTCATTGCTTTTCTTTTATGTGCATAGTTAATTGAAAAGTTTACTCAAACTAATAGAATAAAAAAAGAAACTATTCATCGTTAAGGACGATAGCAGACTATAAACATAAAACTAATGACATATTCAAACATGTATATGTGGAAATATGTATGTATGGATGTAGAAATTAAAACTATGGGTCCATAATATCGATAACTTTTGGCCTGTTTTCGTTTGCTAAATCCATATTAGCATAATGTTTTTCTTCATCAACTATGTTACATTTGCCATCTAGTCTATACGGATGCGAAAGAACATCCACAGTACTTGTCAATTCTGGCATTTCAACACATAAAGTGTCTACTTGGTGGTCGATATCATTAGCTACTATGAGTATCGTCACATTGAAGTAGCGAAACAGATGTCGATACCATCCCGCTGATTAGATGCACATTCCTCTCAATTACATGAGCTGTTTCCGTACACACTGATTGGTTCCAGATATGCTATTTACTTGGAAACAAACTATAAGTATATTTAAATCTTTTAAAAAAGACTCGGTGTATATTTCATGATTTTTAGAAATGTTCTTTATAAAGCGTTGCCTACAGTTAATAATTAGATTAAATTCTTAAAGATAGTAACTTTGTCGATTATTATGATTATTTTATATTTATGATCTAATTACAGATACGAGTTTCAGTTTGTTCTTCAATTACTTTATATAATCTGAAGACATGTTGAATCGTTTAGTTTATCTGTTATTAATTAAATAAATTTACGACTTCGGGGTTATTTATGTAGGCCGGCAAACTTTTTGAGTTCGGTAGAAGATTTAAAAAATATTTAGAGACTATAAAAAATAATCAACACTTGTTGCTTTTTATAATAAACTTTTCCTGAAAAACAGGACATAATAAACCAACCCGATCAAAGCATCTATTCGATACGTCAACCTATAAACACCTTAAAACACACGTCTGCTCAAATTTCACAGATTTTCTCAAGACACCGGTCTAATCTTAGACATTTACCTCCGAAACTTTAGCAAAACTTCTCAAACTATCACCAAAAAAATGGCCAACATTGTTATTGTTGAAGTAAAAAAATAAGACGTAAGTCCAAAAGTTTATAAACACTTACCATGTTTGAGTGTTCAGACAACGTCTGTCCAGTGCGGAGTGTCGTAGGGGACTGGAGCCGGCAGCGGGAGTGCGCGTCGCGAATACCAGCCTGTTATCGCGCCATGACGTAATCCTTGCATTCGGACTGCACGCTCGGCCTGCGCGATGTGTGCCCGATACTGTCGAAGAAATTGGATCATTTAGGAATTTAATGGGACCTTTTGTATGGGGTTGTTGTTTTATGGTGAAGGTGATTAAGAATGTGAAATGGAGACTGAAAGTTTTTTTTTTCAATTATACAGTACCTAATGTTGCTGCGATGAAGGTTCTGGTATTGATAATATCAGTAACTACGCTTGAAGGGACCGGTGATATGATAAACAAGCATACGGGACACGTGATGGCAAGTAGCAACCGCAGCTTATAGACGCCGGTAACTCCGATGATGGTATCCCTCGCGCGTTGTAATCTTGAGACCTTAGTAAAGTCTCATTTTCCCAGAAATTCAACTGGCTACATTATCCTTCAAACGGAAACACATGATACATATTATTACTTAGTGGCAGAATATTTGGCTCACACAAATTCCGCAGCAGAGTTCTACAACTTCAATTTTGCTCCTGGTTATGCATCCTACATGATGATGGAGTATGCCTTCCGTGTTTTCCTCATCCATCCATCTTTAAGGTATCTAACCTACCTATGTATTGATTTGTGCCCAAACTGTGTAAATAAAATTATTTCTTTCTTTCTCTATCACTCTAGTTCAAACTCAAATGTTTTTATATAAGCGTTTATGAAACGTTTTTGCACGATCAGTCTAGTTGCACGGTTCCAAAAAGTTGATCCTATGGAGAAGAATTTGGCAAGAAACTCCATGGATACTCCTTTAAAATAAGTGTTGTTACATTCTTCAAGTACACGTGGTAAACCTTAAACTCTATCATACACTACATTCTTCCCACCTTGCCTTGAGTCTTCCTTCAGATCTTCGACCAGTTGTTCATGAAGACTAGTTTCATCAATCAGAACAGATAACCAACGAAACTGTTACTTCTGTTTCTTGTATGTCTATTATTACGCAGCAAAGTGTTTACAGCGTCAGTCTGTGAATTTGCATTGCTCAATAATATGCTCTCCAAATTGCCCGTTTATAATGAACGGGAAATTGCTATTACAATCAATACTAGTAGACAGATAAGGGTCTCCCCACACTTAACGCCGCGGGATCGACTTTGGCCGGTCGGGAAAAGTTTTATGCGTCTGTAGAGAGTTTCTAAGTGATCGCAATTGGTCCATTTAACAGTCTCCAAATAAATCGATTCTCTGATGATTTTAATAAGACATAACGGGGATACAAGCTCAATAACTGATCCAATATTTTGTTCACAGATGACGGTTCCTGATCGATTCGAAGTGACAAGACTATTAAAACAGCTTTGCAGTGGAGATGCTTCGGGGTAATTAAATTATATTTAAATAAAAAAATCAGCTCAAAGAAGGTAATTAGAGTAGAATCTTTGCAAGCTCTTGGGTAAAAGGTAATTTCTTCCAGACATATTTGAAGGAAAGACAATCCTCAGAGAAAAGTATTCATTTTTCTTAGAACATAACTTACCATCACGCCTGTATTACTCAAAGGGTTAGGCAGAGACGGCGTACTAATGTACACCTACAATTCGCTGGTATATTTAGGTCGCATGTAATAGAGCTTATGGCCATTAACCGGGCACAAATCCCAAGCTCCGAGCTGCTACTGTTAATTTCGTAGAAAAACCCAATAACACTGCTCGAACTGGGAATCAAACGCAGGATCTCTAGCGTAGCAGTTACGCTCAGGACCACAAGGCTAATGAAGCAGCATAATACCTTTTTATGATTCATCAATGTTTTTCTTAGAATTTTATTTTAATTTATTCTGAGCAGTTTACCATACATGCAGATTATAAATATTGGGAGCCGTATGTTCAGTAATGCAAGATTAATTTCCCATATACATGAAAAAAAACTGCCTCATTAGCCAAGTGGTCCTGAGCGCGACTGCTACGCTAGAGATTCTGGGTTCCATTCCCAGGTCGAGCAGTGTTATTGAGATTTTCTACGAAATTCCCAGTAGCAGCTCGGAGTTACGAATTTGAGCCCGATTAATGGCAATAGGCTCGACCTAAACATACCGGTGAACTGTGGGTATACATTAGTACGCCTCTGCCTAACCCTGCGGGGAATACAGACGTGATGGTATTATATTTATGTTATATATGAAAAACTTCGACACAAACATTAGAATTTTATTAGATATGGATGACAGAGCAATGATTAGACGCACCCTAGTGGCCGACCTTGCGGATTACGACCATAATCATGTATCAGTAATTTAGTTTATCTAACAAGGTAAATAGTAGAAAACGGATGTGACTTATAGGTTGTCGTCGTAATCATAAACTAGCTGCTGCATTTGGATTCACTCGCATCTAAACATTTTGAGACAAAATGTAGCATATTTCGTTCTCCAAAACTCGTCAATATCGGCTCTAAGCGTTAAAACCTAACATATAGACTGAGTTAGTTTCGCAATTATAAGCTAATGCTTATGGTTTTCGTATGACCCCATGCTATGTATAAATATTTTTATTCTGCTCTTTGAAAGGTCAAACTGCAAAGAAAACATTTTGTTCCGAATTGTTTATGAGCTGATGACAGCTGAACATTATTTTAGCGAAGGCAAAATTTCGCTTGCAGGCAGTATTCATACCTGCGTCTTCTGGCTTATAAGCAATTAAAAGTTAATATCGTCTCGTTTGCTCCTTAACTAATATAAGCTATGTCAAATTACAGTCACGTAAAAATTAAAGTCTACTTAATTAGGTCAAGTTTTTATCAAAGATCATTGAGAGCCGATTAACAATTTAACCATTTTTATTAACTGCGTTTTTGTATAATTAGCTCAGCCTACATACGATTTGTAAGTAAATGGTTAATGAAAATAAGGATAATAATATAAATATTAACAATTATTTAATATTACATAACAATGTTCAAACACCATTTTTCCCAAGCAATTAATTGAATCATTCAATCGTGATACCTTTATTCGGGCTTTCATTAACCAAGCGTCGAGTAACGGGCGCAAAGTTCGTCCTCTCTCTCTTTTACCATAGATAAAACAAGGACAACAATACCACAAAAGTTTAAGTGGCATGCCACACCCACATTGAGTCCGTATTGGGTGGTGTGACTAATTACACCTGATGAGATGAGGTGTAACACTGAGACTTGATCGTACGCACTAAATTTGGTAAAGGATTATCGAGTGGGGTTCCCTTCAACGGAGTCGATGTTGTTCTCACATAAAGTGGTGCCTGCCTAAAATTTTCTCCTGTATCATGGGTCCTTGTACAAACACCTGTCAATCATACTAATATTTGCTCCGTGCGAAGATCGAACCGATAACACGTGGTGCAGAAGCTGATCGCTCAGCTGCTACGCCAAATTATCATCAAGGCAGTTCTTAATTAACCGATAAAATAAGCGACGGAACCTAACTCGTATCGAACAGTGAACGCCATTTTTACGGAAATCGCTTTATCCAAATGAAAAGTAATTGTTATGGTGTGGGATGATAGAATCAAAATGAGTACTTAGGACATGACAAAATTCGCCCACAACATTTACTCGTTTAGCGGATGTCAAATTTTTTATTAGCTTTGTGTCAAGCGCCTACATTAAATCGTTTATCTTTTGTTTTACGCTGGGATCAAAATGGTTTATATAGATAGTATATTTCCAGCGTTTTGGCGTTATGGAGTTAAACGTAGAAAGAATATTAGGAGATTATTATTAGCAGTGATACCCTAGTGATATGAACATTGGCCTGTCAAGCCAAAAGTCTCGAATTCGAACACAAGACACGCACTTGTGATGAAAACGTTCGCTTAAACAATGAGAGAAATTATCTTGAGGAAACCTGAATTCCTGAGAGATTTTCTCGACAGCATAATTATGTAGTTTCCACCTGCATAAGGCAAGGTGGTGGACTACCGCCTAATCCCTCTCATTCTGAGAGAAGACCCGTTCCCAATAGTGGGAGAGTGTTAATGGTTGATGGTGATTGCGAACAGTCAATAGAGCTTCTTAAATAAAAAGAAGTTTTCCGATCAGTATTGCTATAAGTGCACTCTTCACGTGGGAGAGCCATGCTTCGGCACGAATGGGCCGGCTCGACCGGAGTGATACCACGGCCTCACAGAAAACCGGCGTGAAACAATGCTTGCGTTGTGTTTCGCCGAGTGAAGGAGGTTACCGGAAGCCCAAACCCTTTTAAAAGGCGGGCAACGCACTTGCGACTCCTCTGGTATTGCGGGTATCCATGGGCGGCGGTTATCGCTTACCATCAGGTGATCCGTTTGCTCGTTTGCCCCCCTATCTCGTAAAAAACAAAGTATTTCAGTTGGAAGGGTTAATTAAGGTATCTGAACGATACGTTACGTCATATAAACTTCTTATAGTTATAATATGTTTTGTTTTCTTTTCCCTGTCACAGAATATCACGTGCCCAAACAAGACAAAACATACTTAGGAATAGGGGTGAAAGACAGTTTAATATAAGGTAGGCCATTTGCCAAGTCGCGTATTTACAGTTTTCAAATATTAAAAAAAAACATTAAGATTCTTCTGCCCATTCATTAACCCTACACAATCGTTTATTATATTAAAATAATGACCAACTGATATGATTCAACATTCTAATAACAATTCCTTGGAATCCATTTGTTTTGTATCTAAGGCGATAATCCTTAAATCCTTAGATATACTATTACACACGGTAAATTACGTTAATAGTCATTGAGATTTTATATACATGAGACCACGGTGCCGCGTACGAATTGTAGAGTCTCGATGACTCGATCATCTGTAATCACTTTTCTTATGCAATCCAAGAATTAAAATTTTCGTGTAAAAGCAATTCAAAGTAATGTTTTTCATTATCAAGCTTTGAGTAACACAGTTGGACTTTCTGCATAATAATAATAAGACAGCCGCGTCTATTCCCCAGTCTATATTGAAACTATCTGATCACTATTTAGAACCTCTTTGAAAGAAACTACCGGTTTGATGTTTGACTCATCTCATAGCCTTCGAAAAAAATAGCTTCAGAAAGCCCTTCTGATAATCGACAAAGCATCGACTCCTATAGTAAGACAGTACTTTATACCTCAATGATGAAGTAAATATTTTTTTAAATTGAGTTATTTGTTCTACAAGGTGCCGTAATCAGATAGTGCTGGTGTCAGTGCGTATGCTGTGAACTTGACCTTTTTTATTGTTTTCGTTCAAAGTTGTTGGATGACCTGAATGTTTTATCATTATTTATCTTTTGATATCAAAGTGTTGTTATCTGCAGTTTAACTTTATGGGATGGATTAAGTTGATCAAAGTGCTTTTGGCGGGAAACGAATAGGATTTTTTTTATGTTTTTTTCCTTTTCGGGCCACGAAAATGTTTGTACCTACGCTACGCCCTTTAAGACACTAAGTAGGTACTAACTTACAGCTAAATTATGGGGAAGACAACTGATTTTGAAAATCTAGATGAAAAGATTTTTAATATATGTATATTTATTTCATTACTGCCACATTAATCGTCCCAAGTGCAACTGCTACGCTAGAGGTCCTGGATATGATTCTGATGTCGAGCAAAGTGTTATTAGGTTCTTCTATAAAATTCGCAGTAGCAGTTTGGAGTTTCGATGTGTACCCGATTAAATTGGGACACATTTGCCCTTGTTATCCTACTACACATACCTACTGGCGAACAGTGGGTGTACGTTAGTACACCTGTGCCTATCCTTTCGTGGAATTAAGACGTGATGGTACGTCACGTTATTTCAAGGTACAGCAAATTTTCAGAATGATGACAAATAGGCATACGGCCTGCTTGATTGTAAGCCGTAACCATAGCCCATAAGACCCGAAATATGAGTACCGAATGGTAGAAAATATAACAGAGGTGGGCCTTTACTACTTTTGAATACGACTAGACTATTTTTCTATCAATTTTTATTTATTTTCTATCTATATATTTTTTTTCTTTTTTATCCATTTATTTTTTGACCAACTCCCGAGTAACATCCTATTAAAATCCATTCTATTTTTGAATTCATTCGGCGAGTAGTGGCTACTTTGTTGTGGTGAAACGCGCCTTTAGAAATGTCTTAAATTCGAAGTCATACTAGTGTCATTATACTCAAACACGCTATTATCAATCTACTTATCACAACATGTTCTCAGGATAACCGATATAAGCCTACTTATAATAAAATATAATTGGTAAGATCAGATATTTCTAGAATATTCTCTATCCATCCCATGTAAAAAGGATAAGATGTAGCCTATTGCCAAAAAAAATATTACCTACCTTCGTAGTTCTTACACTTTACTCAAGCTAAGAATCAAACCCATGATCTAACACTGCAGCCATGCTTGTGACCACTAGAAATTTAAGGCAGTTTACCGCGATATACAATGATTTTTAAAAAAGTCCATTTTCTTAAAACCGTCTTGAAGACAATAAAAATATCTTTAAACCATTAACTGCCTCAATAGCCGAGTGGTCCTGACCGCGACTGCTACGCTGCTACGCTTTGCTCGACATGGGAATCGAACCCAGGACCTCTACCTGGGTTCGATTCCCAGGTCGAGCAAAGTGTTATTGGGTTTTTCTATGAAATTCCCAGTAGCAGCTCGGAGTTAAGAATTTGTGCCCGGTTAATAGCAATAGGCTCGCCCCCTATTACATGGCACCTAAACATACCGGCGAACTGTGGGTGTACATTAGTACGCCTCTGCCTAACCCTTCGGGGAATACAGGCGTGATGGTATGTTATGTTATGTTTATAAAATAAAATAATTTCATAAAACACATTACCATTAGGTACCCCGGTGAGATCACTGAAACATGAAACCCATCTGTGTTTTACACCTTCGCGTGCCACCCAGGCTGTACCATTCCGTTCCTGGCCCCAAAATTCACGATTCCACCAGGCTTCCCTGTTTATCTCCCAAGGTCAAGGTCGAACTTTCGAAATCGATGCGATTTGCGTTTGTTTTTAGCTAGCGTTCGTGACCTGCCTGTGTTCATCATAGGTTGTCATTAATCTGTTGCATTGTTGGAAATTTCTTATCTGTTTTCAAGGCAGTTGGTTAGAACTGTTTTTTATTTTACCCCAGTAAAAGCCTAGAGATGGTTTGCGTGTGCATGAAAGATAGGATTTTGAGATGGAGGAATAATCTTTTGTCATTTTTCATGTTAAGAAATATATGAATGTAGGTATGTATGACAAGATGTATGAATGTCGCAGAAGCATGCAAAAATCGTAGCAAGTGGCAGTCTATAGTGTTTGCCTACCCCTGTAGGAGAAGGGCGTGAGTGTAGGTTTCATGTTAAGATTATAAAGTTATTTTAGTGAAGGAAACATTCGACTCGCAGGCATGATTTGAACCTGCGTCATCTGGATAGATACACCAGACGCTATGATCACTAAGCCATTGCGAGTCGCACCTGCCATGTCGAAATTTGCCTTCACATTCTGAACTTAAGTCTTAAAGGTGACGTCAGTATCATCTATTGAAACGCAAGTTACCTTGCCTCTCAACCGACAGGATCTACGGTTAGTTCTATGTCGTACGATGCTACCATACGTATTTACTATCTTTTTGTGTTTTATTTTTGAAATTTTTTTGAACAAGAGGTATAAAGTCCACCACACTTACGCGGGTTGGCAGACATAATAGCGCGGAGGAAATATTCAGGGTTTCCTATATCGCGTACATAATAAATTATTAATACGCACATGATTATGAAAATCGACATGACATGACTCACGTAAGGTGAGAGCTATAAAAGCATAAGTTTTGGTCATAAAACAGTTAGCTTCAAACTGGTGACATCAGCCTTCAAGGTCATCTCAATCAACTACAACGAATGAACGTTTATCTCATCATTGTCGCGGATTACTGTCTTGGAGAATCTGGATTGTTATGATATGTGTGCAAGCACACCCACAGGTGTTTAATTATCTTCTATAATATAAAAATGATACGCCAAACGTGTTGCTAAGCGCAAATCTCGAGAGCAGCTGAGCCGATTTCGCTAATCTTTTTTTATAATATTCCTAGAAGTACGAGGATGGTTCTTACGGAGAGAAAAAATTAAAGAATTGCCTGAAAAACTCTAAAAACAACACTTTTCTATATTCCCATACAAAATATTTGTAATTCGTAAAAGTCATTTTGAACTTTAATACCATACCATAAAGTTTAAGTGTTAGTGGAGGGGTTCCGGGGAGGCAAAACAATATTGAGTGACGTTAGTTTTAGAATCGACTCTTGGCGGTACGAAGTTTGCCGGGTCAGCTAGTTCCTAATTTTAGGATTATATTTAAGAACTAGCTGACCTGACAGACGTTGTCTTGTCCAAGTTTCAACTAACCACCTCGAAAAATGTGGTTTTCCATATTTGTAATACACTTAGCGCCATTGATTTCTGAATACCTTATTTCTGATCTATAAATTACTTAATTTCAAAAATTTGTTCACATTGGATTGACGTGAAGCATGGAAATATAAATAGACATGCCTACATAGATTAAAATCTCAAATATCTGTTTCGGCATCAGTAAAGATCGATTTATATCGATCGATAAATATAATAATAAAAAAAATGCAACGTGCGTTAAACGTTGCATTTTTTTTATTATTATATTTATTTATGTATTTAATTATTCGATTAGATGGAAACTCTTTAGTTTCTCAAATAAAGTGTGCGCACTGTATCTACACTATGGAGGTTTCACATTATAAAATGAGTTACTATATGGCTGGATGCTTTAAAGAAGAAAACAATAATATTGTCAAAATTGTCAACTCAAAATGACACCTGTTATCGAATCAAATTTCATTGAGGTAATAACGATGTCGTGTTAGTCCGCTAGAAAATAAGTTTTAATTTTTTGTTTACTTCTTTAACCTACTCAAATATTTAGTTTTTACACCGGCTTGTGCTCGCTGGATAAATCCTATGTATGTCCCGTGATTCCCTGTATAAGTAGAGTTAGAATTACTGTACTAATAATCAATTCTTTTTCTGATTGATCTGCTTTATTTTCTTGTTTTATGTTATTTAGTCCCTGTAAATGTATTTTTTAATTTTATTACATGATTCTGTTATAATTTTTGATCAGTGCTAGTCTAGTACAGAAATACTTGAAAAAGAAATTGACTTCAATGGTTATTTTTAAAAGTCAACGTTTTCAATAATTAAAATGTTAATAACTTTTGACAGAGAGAACCGATTTGAATTTAAAATAGCCTAAATGTTAATCCAAGAAACAGGCTATGAATTCCTGCCCACTTCCTCCAAATCTCTTCAGTAGTTATCATTTGATGCGCGGTGAAACATACAGACAAACCGACAGACAAACCGACAGACAAACAGACAGACAAAAGGTCCAAAAATAATAGAAATGGATTGTGTTACCGATTCTGAGTCCCCCAAATTAGTTTTTTTGGAAATATAAGCAATGTACAGACACGGCTCACTTACATTCTTATTATATGTAAGATTATTATTATATTCCTATTGTTTAATTACCATATTGCTACATTAGCCTTGGGGCCTAATTTAGAGGACTGCGTTCGATTCCCAAGTCGAGCAGTGATATTGGATTTTTCTCTTTCTCAGTAGCAGCTCGGAGTTTGGAATGTGTGCCCGGTTATTGGCAATGGCTGGCCCCCTGTTACATGGGATATAAACAAACCGGAGAATTGTGGTTACCTTTATTTTTTTTTAAACGTTTTCACCACCAGGATTTTCTCCTGGTATCGTGGGTGCGTGTAAAAACACAAATTATCACATACACAAACACCCAGACCCGGAACAACTACCTGTAGAGCATACAAATATTTGCTCCGTGTGTATATTGAACCCACAACACGTGGCCGAGAAGCCGATCTCACATGCCATACGTGTCGAAACCTTAGTACGTCTATGCTTAACCCTTGGGGGAATATAAGCGTAGTGGTATGTGAGTATTTGTATTTACCATACTTAATTAGTTAAGTAGCCGACCCAGTAGCATGCAATGAGATAGGTTCGTCCTTCAACTGGGTAAACAGTATCGTTTGCATATAACCACCGTAGAGGTACCGCGGCGGCATCGTTAATTGGGTGCAGTGCGCAGAATGACCTAATCGCACGTGAGACAGTGACAGTAAAGCAACTAGTGAATGCTTTAATTAAATTACATAACAAACCATCGCGCTTAAAGGTTAGACAAAGTTATAAATGTACACCCACATCTCGCCGGTATATTAGTCCCTTATAATAAATAGGGTATTTATTATCCCTTTTCGCCGTGGGAGAGCCATGCTTCGGCATGAATGGGCTGGCTCAACTGGAGTGATACCCCGGCCTCACAGAAAACCGGCGTACAACAACTTACGTTATGTTTCGCCGAGTGAGTGAGGATACCGGAGGCGTAAACCTTTTAAATGGCGCGCAACGCACTTGCGACTCCTCGGCGTCGGTAATCGCTTACCATCACGTGATCCGTCTGCTCGTTTGCCCCTCCCCCCCCATCACATAATAATATACCACTTTATTGCCATTAACCAGGCACAAATCAAGTCTCCAGGCTGTTTTTTTTAATTCATGATAGGTGTGCGCTTGACCGCCACTTTACCTGATGTTACGCGACACTGCGATCAAAGATGGAGCGCGCTGGCCTAGAAGAAACCGATTCACACGAGTGAATCGGTTTCTTCTAGGCAAGCGCGCTAGACTCCCAGATCGGGGAAGACCCACTCGGGAAGAATTTCATAGAAAATCACAATAGCTCGAACCCAGAAACTTTAGCGTAGCAGTCGTACTTAAAGGACCACCAGAAAATGAGCAGCCACCGTAGCTATTCAGATTATTAGATCATATCGTTAATCAAAATAAATATACAACTGGTGGGTCTTCCCCGATGGATATAATCTGGGTGTCTTTAAATCATGAGTGAATCATTTTTTTCTAAGCAAGCGCGCTCCATCTTAGGTCGCAGTGTCGCTTAACATCAGGTGAACTGGCGATCAAGTGTAAGAATAACAAGAATAAAAAAATAAACTATCTTAATGTGAATGAATGAATGAAAGACGATTAACGAAAGGAATTTATAAGGCGCATATCAGCGGCAACGTCAGAAGAGGTCGACCTAGAAGGACCTACACCGATCTTATTGGCGAAGTCCTTCAAAAAGGTCAGGTGCGTAGTACCTACTCGCAACCGGCGCGTATGTATGAGAAGATGTATGAATGTCGCAGAAGCAAAAGAGGCATGCAAGAATCGTAGCAAGTGGCAGTCTATAGTTTCTGCCTACCCCTGTGGGAGAATGGCGTGAGTGTATGTATGTATGTACTATCTTAATGTCTATCAAATCTCAAGTCCTGTGTGTCTGTGGTTGCATTACTCTCAAAACAATGGGATGTGGTGGCTTTAACTGCGGTCATATAGCCGTCGGGAAAGGCAGCGTGGCCATATTGCATCGTAACGGTACGTGATACACCATAGAGTGGCTATCATAGCTATCACACTTTGCTCGACCTGGGAATCGAACCCAGGACCCTGCGATGGCCTTATGATAGCCACTCTATGGTGTATCACGTACCGTTACGATGCAATATGGCCACGCTGCCTTTCCCGACGGCTATATGACCGCAGTTAAAGCCACCACATCCCATTGTTTTGAGAGTAATGCAACCACAGACACACAGGACTTGAGATTTGATAGACATTAAGATAGTACATACATACATACACTCACGCCATTCTCCCACAGGGGTAGGCAGAAACTATAGACTGCCACTTGCTACGATTCTTGCATGCCTCTTTTGCTTCTGCGACATTCATACATCTTCTCATACATACGCGCCGGTTGCGAGTAGGTACTACGCACCTGACCTTTTTGAAGGACTTCGCCAATAAGATCGGTGTAGGTCCTTCTAGGTCGACCTCTTCTGACGTTGCCGCTGATATGCGCCTTATAAATTCCTTTCGTTAATCGTCTTTCATTCATTCATTCACATTAAGATAGTTTATTTTTTTATTCTTGTTATTCTTACACTTGATCGCCAGTTCACCTGATGTTAAGCGACACTGCGACCTAAGATGGAGCGCGCTTGCTTAGAAAAAAATGATTCACTCATGATTTAAAGACACCCAGATTATATCCATCGGGGAAGACCCACCAGTTGTATATTTATTTTGATTAACGATATGATCTAATAATCTGAATAGCTACGGTGGCTGCTCATTTTCTGGTGGTCCTTTAAGTACGACTGCTACGCTAAAGTTTCTGGGTTCGAGCTATTGTGATTTTCTATGAAATTCTTCCCGAGTGGGTCTTCCCCGATCTGGGAGTCTAGCGCGCTTGCCTAGAAGAAACCGATTCACTCGTGTGAATCGGTTTCTTCTGGGCCAGCGCGCTCCATCTTTGATCGCAGTGTCGCGTAACATCAGGTAAAGTGGCGGTCAAGCGCACACCTATCATGAATTAAAAAAAACAGCCTGGAGACTTGATTTGTGCCTGGTTAATGGCAATAAAGTGGTATATTATTATGTGATGGGGGGGGAGGGGCAAACGAGCAGACGGATCACGTGATGGTAAGCGATTACCGACGCCGAGGAGTCGCAAGTGCGTTGCGCGCCATTTAAAAGGTTTACGCCTCCGGTATCCTCACTCACTCGGCGAAACATAACGTAAGTTGTTGTACGCCGGTTTTCTGTGAGGCCGGGGTATCACTCCAGTTGAGCCAGCCCATTCATGCCGAAGCATGGCTCTCCCACGGCGAAAAGGGATAATAAATACCCTATTTATTATAAGGGACTAATATACCGGCGAGATGTGGGTGTACATTTATAACTTTGTCTAACCTTTAAGCGCGATGGTTTGTTATGTAATTTAATTAAAGCATTCACTAGTTGCTTTACTGTCACTGTCTCACGTGCGATTAGGTCATTCTGCGCACTGCACCCAATTAACGATGCCGCCGCGGTACCTCTACGGTGGTTATATGCAAACGATACTGTTTACCCAGTTGAAGGACGAACCTATCTCATTGCATGCTACTGGGTCGGCTACTTAACTAATTAAGTATGGTAAATACAAATACTCACATACCACTACGCTTATATTCCCCCAAGGGTTAAGCATAGACGTACTAAGGTTTCGACACGTATGGCATGTGAGATCGGCTTCTCGGCCACGTGTTGTGGGTTCAATATACACACGGAGCAAATATTTGTATGCTCTACAGGTAGTTGTTCCGGGTCTGGGTGTTTGTGTATGTGATAATTTGTGTTTTTACACGCACCCACGATACCAGGAGAAAATCCTGGTGGTGAAAACGTTTAAAAAAAAATAAAGGTAACCACAATTCTCCGGTTTGTTTATATCCCATGTAACAGGGGGCCAGCCATTGCCAATAACCGGGCACACATTCCAAACTCCGAGCTGCTACTGAGAAAGAGAAAAATCCAATATCACTGCTCGACTTGGGAATCGAACGCAGTCCTCTAAATTAGGCCCCAAGGCTAATGTAGCAATATGGTAATTAAACAATAGGAATATAATAATAATCTTACATATAATAAGAATGTAAGTGAGCCGTGTCTGTACATTGCTTATATTTCCAAAAAAACTAATTTGGGGGACTCAGAATCGGTAACACAATCCATTTCTATTATTTTTGGACCTTTTGTCTGTCTGTTTGTCTGTCGGTTTGTCTGTCGGTTTGTCTGTATGTTTCACCGCGCATCAAATGATAACTACTGAAGAGATTTGGAGGAAGTGGGCAGGAATTCATAGCCTGTTTCTTGGATTAACATTTAGGCTATTTTAAATTCAAATCGGTTCTCTCTGTCAAAAGTTATTAACATTTTAATTATTGAAAACGTTGACTTTTAAAAATAACCATTGAAGTCAATTTCTTTTTCAAGTATTTCTGTACTAGACTAGCACTGATCAAAAATTATAACAGAATCATGTAATAAAATTAAAAAATACATTTACAGGGACTAAATAACATAAAACAAGAAAATAAAGCAGATCAATCAGAAAAAGAATTGATTATTAGTACAGTAATTCTAACTCTACTTATACAGGGAATCACGGGACATACATAGGATTTATCCAGCGAGCACAAGCCGGTGTAAAAACTAAATATTTGAGTAGGTTAAAGAAGTAAACAAAAAATTAAAACTTATTTTCTAGCGGACTAACACGACATCGTTATTACCTCAATGAAATTTGATTCGATAACAGGTGTCATTTTGAGTTGACAATTTTGACAATATTATTGTTTTCTTCTTTAAAGCATCCAGCCATATAGTAACTCATTTTATAATGTGAAACCTCCATAGTGTAGATACAGTGCGCACACTTTATTTGAGAAACTAAAGAGTTTCCATCTAATCGAATAATTAAATACATAAATAAATATAATAATAAAAAAAATGCAACGTTTAACGCACGTTGCATTTTTTTTATTATTATATTTATCGATCGATATAAATCGATCTTTACTGATGCCGAAACAGATATTTGAGATTTTAATCTATGTAGGCATGTCTATTTATATTTCCATGCTTCACGTCAATCCAATGTGAACAAATTTTTGAAATTAAGTAATTTATAGATCAGAAATAAGGTATTCAGAAATCAATGGCGCTAAGTGTATTACAAATATGGAAAACCACATTTTTCGAGGTGGTTAGTTGAAACTTGGACAAGACAACGTCTGTCAGGTCAGCTAGTTCTTAAATATAATCCTAAAATTAGGAACTAGCTGACCCGGCAAACTTCGTACCGCCAAGAGTCGATTCTAAAACTAACGTCACTCAATATTGTTTTGCCTCCCCGGAACCCCTCCACTAACACTTAAACTTTATGGTATGGTATTAAAGTTCAAAATGACTTTTACGAATTACAAATATTTTGTATGGGAATATAGAAAAGTGTTGTTTTTAGAGTTTTTCAGGCAATTCTTTAATTTTTTCTCTCCGTAAGAACCATCCTCGTACTTCTAGGAATATTATAAAAAAAGATTAGCGAAATCGGCTCAGCTGCTCTCGAGATTTGCGCTTAGCAACACGTTTGGCGTATCATTTTTATATTATAGAAGATAATTAAACACCTGTGGGTGTGCTTGCACACATATCATAACAATCCAGATTCTCCAAGACAGTAATCCGCGACAATGATGAGATAAACGTTCATTCGTTGTAGTTGATTGAGATGACCTTGAAGGCTGATGTCACCAGTTTGAAGCTAACTGTTTTATGACCAAAACTTATGCTTTTATAGCTCTCACCTTACGTGAGTCATGTCATGTCGATTTTCATAATCATGTGCGTATTAATAATTTATTATGTACGCGATATAGGAAACCCTGAATATTTCCTCCGCGCTATTATGTCTGCCAACCCGCGTAAGTGTGGTGGACTTTATACCTCTTGTTCAAAAAAATTTCAAAAATAAAACACAAAAAGATAGTAAATACGTATGGTAGCATCGTACGACATAGAACTAACCGTAGATCCTGTCGGTTGAGAGGCAAGGTAACTTGCGTTTCAATAGATGATACTGACGTCACCTTTAAGACTTAAGTTCAGAATGTGAAGGCAAATTTCGACATGGCAGGTGCGACTCGCAATGGCTTAGTGATCATAGCGTCTGGTGTATCTATCCAGATGACGCAGGTTCAAATCATGCCTGCGAGTCGAATGTTTCCTTCACTAAAATAACTTTATAATCTTAACATGAAACCTACACTCACGCCCTTCTCCTACAGGGGTAGGCAAACACTATAGACTGCCACTTGCTACGATTTTTGCATGCTTCTGCGACATTCATACATCTTGTCATACATACCTACATTCATATATTTCTTAACATGAAAAATGACAAAAGATTATTCCTCCATCTCAAAATCCTATCTTTCATGCACACGCAAACCATCTCTAGGCTTTTACTGGGGTAAAATAAAAAACAGTTCTAACCAACTGCCTTGAAAACAGATAAGAAATTTCCAACAATGCAACAGATTAATGACAACCTATGATGAACACAGGCAGGTCACGAACGCTAGCTAAAAACAAACGCAAATCGCATCGATTTCGAAAGTTCGACCTTGACCTTGGGAGATAAACAGGGAAGCCTGGTGGAATCGTGAATTTTGGGGCCAGGAACGGAATGGTACAGCCTGGGTGGCACGCGAAGGTGTAAAACACAGATGGGTTTCATGTTTCAGTTTTACTTTATTAACATTTTCCATCAACTTATTTAGCTTACATAGCTTTTAAAAATTGGTTACTACATATCACGATGTCACTAATACTACATACATTATTGTGTTTTAGACTCATGATTTAGATATCCTGTCTCTTTTAAAGTACGCCAAAGTATCACCTTTCCTTTTCACACGAGTCCATCCGAAGGTTGTCTGTAAGAGATCGCTGTTAGTGATAAGACTGCCCATTGTACTACTCTATGATTTATAAGTTACAAAATATTATAAAATTGTAAAAAAGCTGTGTCTGTACATTGAAGATATTTAAAAAAAAACAAGTGGGTTAGGGTAATATATAAACGTCTCCGAATCTAAAAATGTCATTTTTAAAATTCTTGTCTGTTTGTCTGTTTGTTACGGGTTGGCGCAAAAACTACTGATTAAATTTTAATTTTGTTATCACTGTTAGAAAGTATGTGCTCCAAATTAAAAACTGGTATAAAAAAATTAGACGGAATAAAATAATTAAACGGAACCTGAGATACAGCTTGACCTCTCTAATGTATAGAGACCCATACAAAGAAGAGATCATCACTGTTGGTTTTTGAGCTTCAAGTGAGCGAAGCCGCGGGCAGAGGCTACCATATTTATATAATGTATTTTGGTATAAAAATAGATAAAGCCGCGGTGAAGGACATACATAGCTTACTTTTTAATGAAACATTCCTTTGAGAAGCGAGTGAAACCGCGGGCAACAGTTAATTATAAATAAAGGTTTCATACAGGAATCTAAACGTGACACACGTGATGTAGAAGCCAATGAAGCTACGTGGAGGCAAACTTCGAATATTCTAAGCAAATCAATAGAAATATTTAAAGGTCACTTGAAGGGAGTTCCTAAACGTGAGAAACGTTAACAATCTGATTTAGAAGTAATTCAAATTCAAGTTTAAATAAGCTTTTACAAGCGGTATGATTCTAGTTGCACGGTCCTAAAAGGTTATATGGAGAAGAAGCTGGCAAAAAACTCCATGGACTATTTAAATAAATGCCGTTACAATATTGTGATAACAGAATGTGTGGACATTGAAATTTAATGTCCCATAAGTTTGACAAAATGAGATAATATTAAACGGTGGGTTCCCAGAATTTGAGAGCTCGATGTCATTTTAATAAACTGCTAAGAAAAAGAAAACCATTTCATGAACCACGTGACGTAGAACCCAATCAAACTACGTGGAGGTAAACTTCAAATATTCCAATATATATTTATAGGTCAGTTTAAGGGAGATCCTAAACGAGAGAACGAGAAAGAGAAACATTGGAGTTTTATAAAAAGAAAATTTTATTCCAAATAAAATATTCCAGGTTTTGGTGGTTCATTTGTGGCACTAAGCGCGACTGCTACGCTAGAGGCCCTGGGTTTGATTTCCAGATCAAGCAATACTTTGCTTGATCTGGAAATCACACACAGGGCGGTTAGTCGGTTTTTCGGTTTTTCTATGAAATTCACAATAACAGCTCGGAGTGTGGAATTTGTGTGTAATGACAGTAGGCTCTCCACCTATTACATGAGACCTAAAAATACCGACGAATTGTGAGTGTACATAGTACACCTTTGCCTAACCCTTCGAAGATAGGAATACAGGCGTGTTGGTATGGTAAACAAAACCAATTCCCAGAATCACTTTATCACCTAATGGTAACAGCATTAAACTATTTATTGCATGGAACTGAAAGTGAAGAATCAGACCTCCACGTGACCTTCCTTGAAATATGTGCGAGGGTAAACTATTAATATATTTAAAGGGTGAACTTTCACAGCACGGACCATGTCGCATAGAACAGTGTTTTTATGTGGGCGTCTAGACGGCGGCACTTAAGGGTGTCTCTCTCCCATACATCATGTGACATACCGCCATGCCCTTCTGATGTCCTGGTACTAAAACTTCATTATAATTATACTCGTACTAATGGAGTTTTTAGAGAATTATTAAATTCTCCTGTTTCTTTAATAAATTTGCTGAAAATTTTATACAAAATATTAGAAAAATATTATCTATTTATCACATAATATATATGTCGCAGTAGAATTGTATAATTCGCTATTTTACATAACTGCTAACTGCTTTACAAATTAGCTCTGTTATGTAAAATAGCTGAATGGCGTCCAGCTCGATTGCCATTGGGATATGTTTATCAAAACCGCTACCCACGTTACCAATATGTCTGTACGGGCCGCGGTAAAATATGGTGCTCGTGAATAGATTTAGACTTCAAATCTTGCAGTATGACCCTGCTTTTTACTAAGTACCGTTAGTGGATGAAATCCAACTCGCATCTAAGTGGAAAAATACTGAAAAAGACTATCTATGTTTCAAACGATTAAGACCTTATTACAGCAGCGTGTAATAATCGGGTCCCCCAGATGAGAGGTAGCACTACCTATACATGTAGATACGCCCACATAATTACATGATGGGATTTTAAGGACCTCTATCATAAAGTATTTAGTTTCAAATTACTTCAACCATCATTTTATTACCTTGACAACGTTATTCCTTGCTAGCTAGTTAAAAAAATTCTGACGTGTTCTGCAACTACATTCTTCTTTCTAATGCACACAACAGTTTCCACAGCTGTAACTGCAAAGATTTCTCTTTAAAAAACTGAGAGCGTTATTCCAAAGTACCCAGTATTTTTTTATTATCCAGCAGCACTTTTAATATTCTTAAAGTAAGATGAACCTAGAGATAATACACACTTTAACTATCTTTTAGCTCTTCTTCTTTAATTTAAGAGCTCAGCTCTTGTCGGTGGAGCAAACGCCACTGTTCTCTATCTTCTGCTTTCCGTTTTACCTCTTGATACGACCCGATCGCAGTCCTTTCCTTCACTTGTTCCACAAAACTTCGTCTAGGTCTACCCTTTCCTCGTTTTCCTTCAATTTTACCTTCTAGTATAGTTCTGAAGAAGTCGTCGTGTCGTATCAAGTGGCCAAATATCTTTCCCCTTCTATTCTCTATGGTTCTTAACAACTGTCTTTTCTCTCCTACAATTACTTATACTTCCTCATTTTCTCCTCCTCCTTAGTCTTTTAGCTAATGGTCTAGAATAAAGGGGCTAGCCTGAAACTACGTAAAGAACTATGTAAGGATTCTAATTCTACTTAGAATAGAAGTACACCTAATCATTCTTATTTCCTAGTGAAATAATATTTAAGAGAGGAAAATCATATTAGAATTTAATGATTCCACTCACAAATGAAGCTGCCCGATTGGGAAAGTACCTCCACATTGCAGAAAATTTGATTACGGTCAAATAAGCTCCGTGGTATGTTGTGTTCCTAACGGTGAGCAAGGTCGCCAGAGCTCTGCGAGAAGTGTTATGTTGGCAGTGTGGGGAACGGGTGGTATTTCAGCATCACGCTCATTGTCTCCTATGCTGCAACCCAACTTTTCCTCCTTAATCTTTACCCCACCTCTCCTACCTCTCAAATAGGGTGTGATAAGATTTTTATAGTATTGGCAACGCGCGAGTGATACTGATGTTGCAAGCATCGCATAGGCTACGGTAACCGCTTACCATCAGGCGGGGCGTATGCTTGTTTTCCAGCTTAATGGTATAGAAAAAATATTGCACAATTACCTACATAAATCCACGTATTAACACTAGAAATTTAAATTTCCCCCCTAAGTTCCTTCATTCTTCTCTCCTTTTTATTTTCGTCGTTAAATCAATTAGCTTGTTTCAGGGCTGAACGTATAACTGGAGCCAAGAATGCTCAGCTGTTGTATGTGAGCAGTAGCGGCAGTCCACGACAGCCAAGCACGCCGCAACTACTTCGGGTAAGTATAATCAAAATTTATTCTCTACCTCAAAGTTTACAAAAAAGCTCACTTCTAAAGAATATCAATCCATCTACAATCTATGCCTTTAACACAGGCATAGCGTTGGTCGGTGGCAAATTGACCATTCTAACATAACCTTCTGGTTTTGAGGTCTCCTATTAATGTCCTAATGATGTCTCTCCTTAGTTGTCTCCCACTAATGTCCTACTAATGCCTGTACTAATGTCCAAAATAAATAAAAATATTTTTTTAAACTTTCATATCTCCACTTAATGACTCTGGCGTTCTTGTTTTTCTTTTTGAAAACGTAACATAGTTGGCCATTTGTATTTTTTGTATTTGTATGTTAAGGTCCTATTGGAGAACCTATTGCCTTAAATCGGTCAACAATCCAAACCTCGAGCTGCTTCTGAGAATTTCAAACCCAAGAACCCAGGAGCTTTGCCCTAGCAGTCACCACGCTTACGCTATCTTACCACTAGACTAACGAGGTTCTGAATACTTTTTTCACCACAAACAGATTCTGGAAGAGACAATACAGAAGAAAGTGCCGAAGCCTTTGTTCAAGAAGCCGGCGTCATCTCGCGGCCCCGACCGCTACCGCTTGGTTTTCAACATCGCGGACAAGACTGCCGACAGCCTGTTCCAGTACCGCACCAAGTTCGTGCAGCATATGCTCACCAGCTCCATGTACGCTAACAGCGCTGTCGGGAAACCCTGGGAGATGATTGGCAGGTAACAATTGTATTCACATACACGTCACATGAATTTCATAGTTCCCCGTATAGTAGACCATATAGACCCCTACTCCCCAACGCCCCGGTCACACGTCGTCACGTTTTGAATCCCCCACTCCCCCGTAATATGTGACGTTATTTATGGATGGTCCCTTTCCAGACATTGTAAGATTTGATTTAAATATCAATTTTATTTATACATCTCTACTATTATATGTATATAAGCTTGTAGTGTTCGACTGTTTGGCCTCCCCAGTTCTGTCCGTCCTTTGCATAGTTAAATTACATTATAATGCGGTAAAATCCATTGACATTAGTTTGACTTCATATTTTATTAATTTTCTGTGTGTGCAATAATTAATAGTTTATGTATCAATTGTACTCATAGGTATAGCCAAATTCTTTGTCATTTTTAAATGTGAGACGGCATTCAATATTAAACCCACTTTGGTTCTCTCTTAGATAATGAGTAGAAAATAATATTTACTACCTAAAAACATGTTAATGTCGTAAAACATCCAATAATGGCGAGACGTGACACAAGGGAGTAGGGAACGGTGTATGACGTCACCTAGACTGTCTGCCTTCATCCCCCTCGCCTTTGGTGAATATAGTACCTATATTTCAGTTGTCAAAACATGTCTTTCTTGTGTTCGTTTGCTTAGTTGGTCCCACTACATTTATTCACCCTAGTACAACACGTATAGTATATCAATATATTTGTGTACGATTTTCTCGTGGTTGCATTACAAACAAACGTTTACCTACTGCTTAGCCACTTTCATTCTGACAGGCGTTGATGATGGTTATCTGAATTTAACAAAACTTAGAATTAAAATACGTTGACATTAGCCGTTAATTTTGTTATCCTAAACCTATATCATACCAGTAAATAGATGCTTAGCTAAAATCGTAGAATTTTCTTCGTATCGTATTTGGTCTCTATCGTATTTATAAAGTTCTCCAAGGTCCATTCTTTTCATTTAATTGCCCCACACTATTATTCTATAATATTGTTCTCATGTATCGTGGGTGCGTTTACACAAACTCAAACTCTCACAGAAGCAGAAGCCGATCTCTCAGCCGCAATACCGAACGTATCGTAAAATCCAATCTCTCTGAATATATCAAAATTACTTCAGCAGTTTTGACGTGAAAAAAAACCGGATATATAATTTCGCATTTATAATATTAGTTTGAATTCATTTTAACACTTCTAAGCCGATATTGAAACGCTTCAGTAAAATAAATCATTCTGAATCATGATTTTTCTCAGTGTTTCAGAGCAAATAATCGACGAACTCCTATTAGGGTGCATGAAGGAGATGGAACTCAGGGATCTGATGCAGGAATTGTACAAAAGTGAGACGTTGATTTAACTGCATCTGTACAGAAAAGAGACAAACAGATATTTGTGGCCAGTGTGAATTTGATATGTCTTGTTATTTGTAATACATTTGTTTTCCTTTATCGTTGCTTTTATTTGTAGTTTTTGTATCTGTTTGGAAGTATCTTATGGGACACGATGTGCTCGTAGCTAAGTAATAACTTAGCTGATCAACTGAACTGCAAGGTTAAGCTGCGCTCGCTGCGGTATGTGGATGGGTGCATTCTTAATAAATCGTGATTTGCGTGACGTGCTTCGGACAGCTCGTAAAGTCGTCGGTCCCGGTTGTCATACGAACATCTATGACTATTGTTAGTGGTAGTCAGAAGCCCAAAAAACCCTGACAACCACTCTATCCTCCGGATATCGATATTGCCCTATATGGTTGCCCTCTGCAACCAAATTTCTGGGCAGTATCGCTTCGTGTCTGATGGCAGTTTCGCTTCGTCTAAAATACTGATATTCAGCCTCATCTTAGACTGGAAGCCCACCTCAACATAATTGGGAAAAGGCTCGGAGGATGAGGATGACAAGTGATAAGTTGTAGCGGTAACAATAATTTCGTATGTTTTAATCTGAGTAATTGTAGTAATCGCTGTTACATTTCATCATTGTTCTCATCATCATCACCATCTCATCCCGAAATTGACGATAATAAATAATAAATCAAAATTCAAACTTAAATTAGTGTTTTATTAAAACTTGCGACTACTTACACTTGGAACACAGTTGAATTTATCGAAAATTAATCTACAATGGTTTTCTCAGTCTTACTGATCATGATTTCCTATATTTCGAAGACCCACTACTTATAAACTAAAATTCGTATCCTTATTATCGAATAATAATTTGATCACTGTACAAATACAAGATTAAACTATTAAAAAATCTTTGAAAAATCGCACGGTCGAAAAATATATGCAATAGTCACCCCATTAATATGTTAATCATGTTTTATCTTTAAATTGTGCTCTAAAATTACTGGATTTTCCAAGCAATCAAGGGCTGCTTGCAGTTATTCTGTTTTCGGTCAATTTATGTAACGTATCATTAAATTTTAATAAGTTTTGCCAACCTTGGGACAACACGTTAATATTTTAAACATGGTTTGAATTCCTTTAAGTAGTTTTGTTACATAAATATCTACACAATATAATGCACTTACCATACGACTAGGTATTCATACCCGAATAACATATTGTTTCAAAGTTATTGAGTTAAGTTATTTACAATCAATTGAAACCATCCAAATGTATAACTTGAAGTAGAAATATCAAACTTGGGCTCAATTGTTTCAATACAAAATGTAAAACTCACTTTGATCCAAACAACTTGTACTGCTTCACTTAATATCACTTCCTAAGAAAACTACACTTCATCGTCTTTGTTCATACTTAACCGGAAAGAATTTAAAACACTACCGAACTTCTCTTTTTGTCTCTTCAAAGTATCATTTTTATCCACCTTTGGCAACTTTTGTATACTTTCTGAACTGGAATGATCTGTTTGGTATGATTCCTCTGGCGTTGGTGGGTTGGACTTCATTAGCCGTGGTTTCATTAGTTGTGGACCACCTAATGCAAATATATTTTCTAATTTGTGCTTTAAATCTTCTCTACTCATAGACTTATCTTCTACTTCTTCAGCGTCAGATGATTCGGATTCATGCTGCCTGTCTTCAGATTTTTCATTTACGTTAACAGGGCGCAAATTTTGTACTGCCTCTCCAGACAACAATTCTTTTTTTAAATCGAAAAATATTGATGGTCTGTCACGCACTACTGATAATTCTGGATCAGATACGTTACCTATTGATTGCGACCTTTTTCTTGGCTCATGCCCGTCTTCAGTAGGAGCAATTGATTTTTGGAATATATCGTTCAATTTGGACATGAATTTAATTTGTCTGTCGCTACCAAATCTCATATTGGCATCACCCTGAGAATTGTTTGACTGTATGCTTGCTCTAGGGTCACTTCCTTCCTCGTCTTCACTGGATTCTGTTGGTTCTTGTTTCGTATGTCTAGAAGTTACGGTATGAAATTTCTTAAAGTTAGGGGTAATAAAATAGTTTTCATCTAATGGCGGCGGGGGTGGCACTGGTATCGTCGAAATTTCCGTGTCTTCTTCCACAGAAAGATTTAACACTGGCCTGTCACTTGTGTCGGAATACCCAGATTCGTCTGTTCTTGAATTTGTTTCACTTTCGTTAAATGCTGTTATTTCTTCATCTTCTTCATCATTATGAATGTCTTCATTACTATCGAACCTTTCATCTTCTTCGCTTAATATCTGCAAATCTTCTCTGTGCACTTGAGCAATCACGTCGTATTTAGATAATACCTGATTACCTAATGACGCGTCTGACCCTGCATCCGAAAGCTCGCTCAATGACTTTCTATGAGGTATTCCATTTTTATTTGAAACATTATCATCTTCTTTGCTTTCTTTGAGGCTTATAACTTCACTGTAAGTGTCTTCTTCAGCCTGCAATACTTGATCTAATAAATCTATTATTTTTGCTTCTTTCTCTTCATTATTTTCAACTTGGATTTCTTGTATCGTAATTTCTTCGATTTTATTTGGACATTCACTATGTTCTAATTCCTGGTCTATTTTACTGACATCGTCGTCATCTATGCCTCCAGTGAACCTGTTCAATGTACGGGGAGGTGATGGGGATTCCACTACGATTTGCACTGTAACCGGTGATCTTCCATTTTTATTTGTGTGTGGTTTACTTGAATCTTCTGGTTTTTTACCCGCATGTTGCGTATAGCAGCATATGCATATAAAATAAATTGGAATTCCTGAAAACAATGCCAATTTATTATTAAATTCATACCCGACAGAATTAAATTTGAATTTCACGCGGTGAGAGCTTCTTGTGGCAACATGCAATAACGTATTGTTTGACAGGCGATTATTGTATCCCATGTTTACATTGAAGAAAACTTCAATATGGCAGGGTAATATCGTTCTGCCCTGTGCGGTACACAGGTATTATTCGATATTATTTCATTTATTTTACTTACCAGAAACACCCTTAACGTTATATATCGTAGCTTTGCAATGAGAATATTTACGTATCTAAATCAATTAATAAATCAGATATCTATAAACTACGTACCCATTAGAATCCATATAAAAACTCTGATCCAAGTGTGTAAATTAATGACGACCATTAAGTGGATGTTAGCATAGATACTGAGGCACGGAATTAATGGCACAAGCGGTGTCTGCAAAAAATATAGAAAATTAGTATTTATTAACATTGCCGAGAACCAACGTAGGCTTCCATAGATAAAGTAGAACTGATAGATTACCTTAAACGACAGTTTCTCATCGCCGGGGGGCTGCAGAGCTATGACTATGACGATGAGTATGGTCAGCACGTGCAGGACAATCACAGGAATGAGAGGCTCCGGCACATTGACTACCACGAGCGCTATTATAAGGCACATGAATACTGAAACAAAATAATAGTTTGATGTTATCAATCCTATGCTAAGCGATGACTTTTACCTATATGTTATTGGACTGGGGAGCTAAAATAATTAAGTACAATATCTTTGGCTGCCCCGTAGTGGCTCTGAGTGCTGCTGACTGCTACACTAGAAGTCCTGGGTTTTCTTATGAAATTCTCAGTAGCAACTTGAAGATTTGTGTGTGTTGATAGTCGGGATCAGTCATTTTTGATTTTGCCTCCATTCATTCATTTAAATATCGAAACCAAATATACAATAGCTTGAATTCTACTTACTGTACAGGACCATCGCTATATTGATGACTCTGGACGAGGCTCGCGAAGCATTTTTGTGCCCTTTTCCAATGATCAGCTTTATGTAACTCGACGTAACAACTGGCTCGTAGTTTGAACGATATCTGGACAATATACGGTTTTAAATTTTTCAAACGCATTTTGCACACTACAATTTACCACAAGTAAAGCTTACTAGCAATGTGCGTCGCACATTACTAATATACTTGTTAATCCCTCGTGCTAAGCTGAATGCTTGTATTACGAATGAGTTCACGTCGGTAGTGCAATGGGTGGGTTTCGTACCGGCAACCACATGATCTAAGTCCTACGCCCTAGCCATTAGGCTACCGCCGGCGCCGCTTCAATTATTTGTTGAAATATTGAGTTTTACATTTGAGGTACCAGTCGCTCCCTATAAAATATCTATAGTTAAATTAAACACCGATACGACTATACAAAACGATAGATAATACAAGAAAAGACGATTTTGAAGTAGATCCCCAAAAATAAATCATGTCATTGTCTCATTTCGGCTATTCATCCAACATCCCTAATGATGGACATGTTAATTTTAACTTTTAACATTGTATCACGATTGTTATGAACTAGACTAAAATAGGAATTGTGGCATCGCCGTGTGAGTGTCGCCAAAATATTTGACAATAACGTGCCAAAAATTTGTGCCACGTGTTGTGCCTTTGTTCAAAATATTGTAAAATATACAAAAAGCTCGCGTCTACAATTAGCAATTAATGGCAGAACTGGATAAAAAGCAGCCCGCTTTGTTTCAATGCTAGGCGAAGACGTCCTTATTTTATTTCCAAACTGCTCATTCAATCATACTTATTACATACATAAATACACTCATGCTAGACCGCCACTTGCTATGATTCTTGCGTCCACCTTTTGCTTCTGCCACATTCACACATTCTTCTCATAAATATGCGCCGTTGTGAGTTCTGTTCCATTGAAGTATGTCATATTGTTACTCTGAGTACGCACCTGACCTTTTTAAAGGATCTCTTCTGAACTGCCTCATTAGCCAAGTGTTCCTGAGCGCGACTGCTATGCTAGAGGTCCTGGGTTCGATACCCAGGTCGAGCTAAGTGTTATTTGGTTTTTCTATGAAATTCCCAGTAGCAGCTCGGAGTTAGGAATTTGTGCCCGGTTAATGGCAATAGGCTCGCCCCCTATTACATGGGACCTAAACATACCGGCGAACTGTGGGTGTACATTAGTAACCCTCTGTCTAAACCCTTCGGGGAATACAGGCGTGATGGTATGTAATGTCTTCTGACCTCTTCTGCCGCTGACATTTGCCTTACAAATTCCTTTAGTTTTTCGTCTTTCATTCATTCTCTCAGCATGCCTAAACCATCTCAGCATATTCTTTTCAGTGCGTGTCACTACATCATGTTTCAGTCCGCATCGTTATCTTATTACACTCTTCCTCAATCTATCATCCGCACATACTTCGCAAGAAACGCATTTCCACCGCATTTATTCTACTTTCACATCTCTTCTGCCACACCCAACTTTCACTACCATACATAAGTTTAGGTACCAGCACACCGATATTCAATCATACACATATTCCTGCGGCCATAATGGATCATGAGCTGGCCGGAGAGAATAGGCTGCAGTTAATCTAGATATATAAATACGGCTATACCTGAGCAAAACAACACACGTGGCGACGATAGTGTAAGAGCAGAGTGTTCCGATGCACATCATCAGCACCAGCTGCTCCAAGTCAAGGAAAGCTGCCAGCAATGCTGTAAACATGATGATAAATCGGCTGCTATGGGGATTAACATTGCCACTGGTATATCGAATGACTGACAGGGAATATTGCCATAAATTGCCAGAGCTCCGCGAGGAAGTGTTGTATTGGCAGTGGCCGTACTGGTAGCGTTAAGTATCACACTTATTGTCTTATATACTGCCAGCCCAACTATTCCTCCGTAGTCTTTACCCCACCCTTTCAAAAAGGGTTGAAATGATTTTTACAGGGTTGGTACTCCTAGTGTTGCAAGCGTCGATACGCTATGGTAACAGCTTACCATCAGGCGAGCCGTATGCTTATTTGGCACCTTAGAGGAATAAAAAAAACTTGACGAATCGATAATAAAATTTCACCGATAACGATATTATGCTGTTATTGGTTTTATAACGTTTTAGAACATAAGAAACCAGCACACAGCTGGAACCTCGGCATCCATAGCTATTTGAAATATAGTGAGTAATCTTATAATTAAGGTGTTATACACATTTGTTTTCACGCTTCTACTGGACATCAAGGATTATTCCAAAATCTCTACTATTATAAAATTGAAAAAAAGCTGTGTCTGTACATTGAAGATATTTACCAAAACAAGTGCTTTATATAAACGTCTCCGAACCCAAAATGAGTTTTTTTTTAAATTCTTGTCTGTTTGTGTGGTAAACCGTTGATCATTAATACAAGTTTAAACATACCAATAAGCGCTGTTGGTATCACTGTAGCCACGATAGGCGATCGTCTGGTAGCGCTGACTTTAGCGAACCAGTGTATGAACAGGCCATCAGAAGCCATGGAGTACAGCAAACGAGGCAGGGGAAACAAAGCACCAAACAAACTGCAAAGATAAAGACGAAGTTATCTAAATAAATCTCTCTATTCTATTCTATTCTGTTCTATTCTATTATATTCTATATAATAGTGAACAAAATAATCCATGCAAAAGTACCTAAATCGTATATATAGTAATAGTAGGTACCTAAATCTGTATGAAGTTAAATTAGGCCTTGGAGAAGGACATACACAGCAGCAGTGTCTGCTATGTAGACACTAATAGGGACTGTTCCAATGAGAAGCCAGTAGGGATCCGGACGAAATGTGTGATGGTCAGATTGTCTTCGCCAATGAGTAACAATGCAGTCAGTGACTAAATGAAGTTGAAAGATTTCGCAAATTTTCATTGTTCTAATTTAGAGGACCACCGCATTACTTAGAAACAAATCCTCATAAAATTCCACACCACTTGCTGTTCCCAGATAGAGACGGAGATTCCTACTGATAAAAGTACTTGGATACCTTTTTACTACAGAGTAACTTTGGACTTGGTACTGATTAGATTTTAAAATTGCAAATACTCAAAGATACTTTTCACGATATTTTCAAAGTGACAGCTAACCTCCAAGGTTATCTTAGGACCCTTATTTTGCAGTTGTATCTGTAGTAGTTATTTTGCAGTTGTAACAGTATAAGTATATGTTTTAGAATATAAAATATGCTATAGTATTTAGTTTTTATTACTAACATAAGTAGGTACCACCGCTGACTGACGTCACACGTCATCCAGGCCCCGCTGAAAATCAGCGCTGCAGTGATCTAATGCACTGCTGCATCATGCTGAGTGGGGACCTAATTGCTATGAACAACGGCGACGCACAGTTTGCTTAAATGGTTATATAATGGAGAAGTGCCTATTTGTTATTATTTTTCTTTTATTGTCACATATATTTCTGCCTTTTATGTAAGTACATGTACGTTGCTGTTTTTATAGTAACAAAATGTTTCTTTCTTTCTAGTTCTATTATAATCTTACTTGGGACACTAAATTTGATCAGTATTTTTATAAAATAAGAAAGTCTGTTATGACCCTTCATAAAGATGCCTTACCTAGTGGAAATGCCGAACACGGCCCCAACGGTGACTATCCACCGCGCCCAGTCCCAACCCACGTAACTGAACGCCGCCGACAGTGAAGCAACGGCAGTCTGGAAGTATATATTCCAAATAAGAACAAGTATTGATGGATGTGGATATTGCAGTTTACAAACAGGTCTCAAAATCCGCTAGTAAATCCGAGATTTCGTATTTTAAACCCATAATTCATGCTGATCTTCTTATTCTTAACGTACAATAAATGGAAAGGAAGAGAAAATTACATTTAATTGATACATTAAACTAGGTCGGCCCAGTATTCCGCTATTGAGTTAGTTGCAATATGATCTATAATGGTGCTAATTCTGTAGTGGCAAACTAAACTAAACTAAACTAAAATCCGACTAATTTTAGTTTAAATTTGGTTTGACAGGACTAATTTTATTTTAGTTACTCAATTTAGTCTAAATTGTCATTTTGGTATTCTGTTGTACGTTTTACGTCAAATTACGACTTAAATTGGAAACGTCAAACTAATTTTAGTCGTCATAGAAATAGGTGTCTACTAAACTAAATTTTATAGTCGTAGGCGGACATTTGTAACAATTTGTAAAATGATCAAGTTAATTTGTTCTCAGTAAACATTTATTCGTGATTATAATGGCAGAACATGTAATTGTGACTCTTCCGAATTCATTAGAGAGGTAAAATACTCAAGGCAAATAAAATAATTCTTAAGTACTTACCTAAACGCGAAAAGTTATTTTTCAGAAACTATCAAGATTAATATAAGACTTAGGGATAGCCGATCTAATAAAAGCTCTCTTTGCTTTTTATAGGCTCTTTTCGTAGCAATGTTTGCAGACGCCATTTTTATACATAAAAAACGGAGTTGATAATATTTTAGTGTACCTATTGATAATAATTTAAATTATTATCAATCAAGTAAATTATTATGTAAGTACCTATTCTGTTATTTTTTTAATATGGCGCCACACTGCTTGTGTATTTGCCAAGGTTAAGGCTGATCGTTTACCTGAGCCCGCCAAATTCAAATTAAAATTGGTTTTTCGCAATTTGTAGATTCTAGATTGATAGCTGTAGTCATTGTGCCTATAGCTATACAATATTCACAACTTAGTTGTGAAATTGTATAGCTAATCAGCTCAGATCTACAAATTGCGAAAAACCAATTGTAATTTGAATTTGGCGGGCTCGGGTAAACAATCAGCCTTAAGTATTTGGAGTTATCAAATAATACTATTTCCCATCGTGGGATTATATTATGGCACCACACTTTATGCTATAATATTTTCATTAAAATTTTTCATTTAAAATTTTCATTCGTTCATTACGATCTTTCATATCAAGTTCTTAGATAGGACCGTCTGATTGTGCCGAAGCCCCATAAAAGTAAATTATAATACTTAAGACTGGCAACACCAAATTAAGTTTTTACTGGCAACATCATATCATAGTCAAGTAAAATAAGGCTATAAGGACATGTATCCAGGGCCGTTAAATAAATTAATAAAAAAAGTCAACTAAAATAAGTCGTGTCAAATTCGATTTTGGTCGGGCTTTTATATTTAGTTCGCCGTAACAACAGAATACGTTTTAGACGAAACTAAACCAAAATTGGTAAAAATTTAGTTTGGTTTAGTTTGGTCAGTTGAACAACAGAATTAGCACCATTGTCGTGCTAACTCCTTTAACTTGTCTACCATAAGCTCTTAATATCAAGAATCCACCGCCTATATTGACAAATGTACTCTACGATTGTTGTTCTGTATTAATATAGAAAAATATTCTCGCTTTTTTGATCTTTCTTCCTATTGTACCTACTGCCACTTATGTTCTTATGTCTTTTAGTTAAAATCTTTTATCAACCTTCGTTACCATATTGTTTAAGATTAGCAACAGCTGCTACTGCAGATCGTCAATTCTTTAGGTATAAGCTTGTTAAAAATTATCAAATAGATATTAGCTTACCATTTCGTAATACGGCACCATCATGGTAACTATAATGCTCACGGCGGCGTATGCGGCGAAGACTATGAACAGAATCGACAGGATTGCTATGGGTATCGTCTTCTTTGGATCTTTTACCTGAAATAGAGAAAACACTATTCTAGATTTACAGTTATACAGTTCAAATTCAATTGCGATTCGTAAGGTGTGTAAGTATATTCCTAAGGTTTATAAGACCCGTAATACACACAAAAAAGTTCCCAAGTAAGATTATACCGAAATTGTCTCAAAGAATATAGACCAGCTTTGATTGACGATATGAAATAAAATTCTGTTCAAGAAATCATTTTAAAACACTTACTTCCTCTCCCGAAGCATTAACCACATCGAAGCCGACAAACCCATAGAAGCAGATGGCGGCACCTTTGAGTGTACCCCACACGCCGTACGGGAAGAAACCCCCCGACCCATAGCCGGGAGGCACCTGCTCAGCCGGGATTTCCCAGTTGCTAGGGTCCACTGTAAAAGCATTTAAACAGTAATAAATTGATGACAAAGTAAAGACAAACTCGATCAAGTATGAGGAAGTCAAAAATATCTCTGAGGTGACTCGATAACAACACAACGTTGACATAACTCGTTTCATTTTGAACTCTACCTGGATAGCTAATAAGGATGATATTTAATTATCAATTGACACTGAGCCTGCACATTTGAAACTTCGTATCAAATATCCCTAAGAAGACCACAGTAGCTATGTGATGTTTTTTGCAATTTTATGAACATACCGCGGCTATGGTAACTCTAAGGACTTTTCAGGCTTTTTGAAATAAGCTACCATTTAGTAGGAATCTATACTCTCCAAATAAAGGAATAAATAATAATAAACAATACGAACCTTTAAATGCTCCAGCAATGACGATGAAAATTATGACGATAACGTTGATGCATGAGAAAACGTTGTTGACTGTGGACGACTCGCGCACGCCGAGTGCCAGCAACACTGTGCAAAGTAAACACTATTGACTATTGTTAATTGGATAAACAGGGTGATGCATTGAATGAAGTGGCACGCTTCTACAGATAAAGGAGGCTTCCCACTGCGAAAGGAAAATGAGCGAGATATTTACCGAAGTAAGTTTGTACCCCAATCAATAGGTAAATCAGTAGGTCTCTCGCCACTGATTTAATCTAAATCATTCTTAGCTTAAGTTTGATGGGAATTGGAGAGAAACCTTAGCTATATTAATTGTGTTGAAACTTCCTTATCAGTGTGTGATTTTCTTACTTCCCATTCCCAAGACAAATATGAAGGAGAAGAGGTCAAAGTATGTTGAGATGCCGTACTCGGACGGCACCGGCATCGTCTGTTCGAACCAGCTGGACATGGAGTGGTTGGCCACCGTGTCGATGTATGCGCTCAGTCCCCTAGCCACACTCGCTGACCCTGAAAAGTACGTCAAATGTGTCATTATTTCTTGAAAATAGCCAGTTTCTTCAAACTACCACTACTAGTTCGTTATACATAGATTCCCTCACAAACGAAGAGATAAGTATCTTTGTTTCACAGCATTAACGTTGCTATGACTTTGTCTTTAGATCGTCCTAATTTGCGAACTAGCTTTCTTAACGCCCAGCTTGTTTCCTAGTTTGGTCCCCTAATTACTAGACTCTAACGTATTTCTCTTTTGAAATGGCATTATTTGTACCCTTTTTTGCCAGACAATAATTCAAGTTAGACATTTTTGCTTCAGCGTCTTTCTTCCCAAAGTTGACCCTTGGCAACACACACCGTCTTCCTACTGTCTTAACGCTTCTGCTTAATCAATAATTTCCAGAAAAGTTCAACATCGACTCCTGTGATAATTAAGCAATATCTAGAGTCGATGTTGAATTTTTCTCCAGATAATAAATAAAATAATAAAATATTCTGGGACATTTTTACACAGCACCATCTAGTCCCAAACTAAGCAGAGCTTGTACTATGGGTACTAGACAATGGATATAATACTCATATACTTTTTTTTTGTAAATACATACTTATAATACATAAGAAACACCCAGACAAACACAAACACTTATATTCATCACATAAATTTTTGTGTTTTTGTGGGAATCGAACCCACGACCTCATGGTCAGCAGTCCGGAACTCGAACCACTAAGCCACAGAGGTCGTCAGACTCTTTATTGAGTCAGATGACTCAATAAAGTTATCGAGCTAGGCCTCTATTCGAAGGATTGACCGCTGTTGGCTATAAACCGAAAGGAATGGAAACAGAGTACCACTACCTCTGTTGTGGTAGGTACTCTGTGTGGTAATGGGACCTTTTGCTTTGCAGTGGGCATGACAAAGAATGAATAAAAAAAATAATTAAATATCTTTTTGCAAAAGTTAGGATAGAATATGTTATTTTTCACCACTTTTATAGACCGTTCCTCACTGAAGAACTACAACTTACCAAAGATGAACTCCAAGATGTTATTCCACCCGACCATGAAGGCTACTAATTCTCCAACCGTGACGTATGTGTAGATGAACGCGGAACCGGCCAGCGGGACCCTGGCACCCAGCTCGGCATAGCATAGGCCTAGAAAACCAAGAAATAGGTTGCATACAGGACCAAGACTTAGATGTAGAGAGGACTAGCCCCTCTAAGCCCTCTAGCTGAGTTATAACTAAGCTGATCAACTGATCTGCCAGGTTAAGTTGCGCTCGCTGCTGTCAGTGTGTGGATGGGTGTTTATTCTTAACACAATGACATCTAGACCTCTCCGTGCCTCGGAAAACACGCTTTGTGTAATTATTGATGTGTGTTTGAGTCCTTTAATCCTGACTGCAATTGTTACTATAGCCTAGCCATTTTTTTAAGTTACTCGATGTCTGTTTATTTCATTCTTTTTTTATGGTATAGGGAGGAAAACGAGCAGACGGATCACTTGATGATAAGCGATCACCGCCACCAATGGACACCCGCAACTCCAGAGCAGTCATAAGTGCGTTGCCGGTCTTTCAAAAGGGAGTACGGTCTTTGAAAGGTTTGACGGTCGTATTGGTCCGAAAATCGGCGAAAGTTCATTGCACAGTTTTGTTTTGTTTTGTTTCTTAGGAAATGTATATTTTTTTTGTATCTAAATCGTTGTGCATATCTTGCGATTGTACTAATCGAACTGCTGACTGATAACCGTTTGACAGTTTACAGTTAATGATGTTCAAAGGCTGTTCAAAGGTGCATAGAGCCAGTGTCAGCTTACTTACAAAACAGTTTATTTTATCATATTACCAATCGATCCCTGCTTGATAGGTATACCTACAGAATCTATAGAAAATATGTAATGAGTACCAGATTTGCTAAATCGCGGAAACAATTGGATATATACAAATTGATTAAGATATACGATTATATGTGTGTAAATGGGTTTACCCGAACTTAAAATATCACATCTATAAATTGATGTGTATCATCAGAATGTTATTACCAACAATAAATTCAAATGTAGGTATATCTTACTTAGATACACACAACACGTATCTACATACAATGTTTTCGGTCTGTTTATGATAGTCAAACAATCAAATCGATAATAATTGTCAGATAACAGTAATTCCAAAGCAATGACGAGACACAAGTGTCATATACGGAATTTTACACATACAATCATTTGTATAAAGGAGTTATCTAGATAGGGTATGCATTTTTTTACAATAATTCAGGCAATTACTAAACAAAAGTTTATAATAGAGAACGCAGTGATAACTTCAGACTTCAACTTCAGAGGTCAAATCTAAGACATGCAATACTCGAAGTTATAGGTGTCCACTCGCTTTAAACGGTGAAGAAAAACATCGTAAGGAAACCTGTATGAGAGATGATGTTAACGGTATATAATCAGATTAATAAAGAGATCAGATTAAGAAACCCACTTCATTATGAATGGAGGCCTGTAGGCTGCAGGATGGTATAAAAAAGAATAAGCTAACGAAGACAACTTCAAAGAATAAAAAATATGTATGAGATGATAATAATGGCGCTGATTCTAGCAAAAATACCTAAGATAAATATAAATATTATGTTGGTTTCTTTTTTTAAGCAGAAAATCCCTTAATATTTGTTAGCATCCCAGACCTATGAGCGTGTTATTCTAAAGCCGTTTCCCAATAACAAATTCGTCGATAGATTTGCTTACTAGAGGTAGGATTTTGACATTACTTGTATGGATCTTATGTCAAAATTCTATCTCTAGTAAGCAAAATGCTTCCTACGCAGAACTAATCTTGAAATTAAAACCACATTACCTGCAAACAGCGAAGTGACGGCAGCGATGAGGAAGGACAGCAAGATGGACGGGCCGGCTGTCTTCAGCGCAACAGCGCCCACCAGCACGTACACGCCGATGCCCAGCGTGCTGCCCACGCCTAGCGATGTCAGGTCCCAGCAGTTCAGACATCTGAGAACGAGAACGAGAAACGTGTAAGTAACATACCATCCATCACGCCTGTATTCCCCGAAGGTTTAGGCAGAGGCGTACTAATGTACAATTACAGTTCGCCGGTATGTTTAGGTCCCATTTAATAGGGGGCGAGCCTATTGCCATTAACCGGGCACAAATTCCTAACTCCGAGCTGCTACTGGGAATTTCATAGAAAATCTCAATAACACTGCTCGACCTGGGAATAGTGACCTAGACTAGATGAGGCAGTTGTACATTAACATACAGGTAAGTACATTTAGAAAATAATAAAATAATTATTGCACTAATTCCATTGACAGATATATTTTTCTTAAATACCCTTAGGTTTGGACAATTACGGAAAACGTAAGATACTTTAAACTGCTTTATGATACCCAAATGCTTTTGAATAAGGACCGAGGACAAACTATGGTAAAAAGACTATCGTTTACGAGGGGGGTGCACTCTACAACTCTATACGGTAAGGTAATCAAGGGATCGAAATCACTTCCTACTTTAAAAAGGCTATCAAAGCACCACGTGCAAAACGTAAATTACGAAACGAGCGAAACCGTCGCTTATTTTCATTATTATGTTTTTTCCTCATAAAAGTGAATAATTGTATTATTATTAAGTGAAATAAATTTCTTAAAACGAAACCCATGCCAAAGGACAAGTGATTTTTAAATACACTAGGTACTACTCCTGGGGCATAGGGCTGCCGTCTGATGTCAGGATTAAATAACGCAGTAATCTATGTAAAATGCCCATCGCGCATTGTGGGGTACAGAAATACCAATTCGTGTCGTGGATTTCATGATATCCGACCACAACGCATGCTAGCAATGAGGAAAAAGCAAGACGCGTTCGGACCATTAGTTGATGTTTTATTTTTCTGTTTAAAGAACGTTTTCGTCTTGAACCTGATATATTCTGTACGAAGGTTCATGAGCACCACTTTTTGAAACCGTGCAACTATGTTCTAATTTTTAAGACATACGACTCTAAAACTGCGTAGTGACATTAGAATTACTAGAATTATTCTACAACGTAGGAGATCCATGCTCGGCACGAATAGGCCGGAGTGTTACTATGGCCTCACGGAAACCGGCGTGAAACAACGCTTACGTTGTGTTTCGCCGAGTAAGTGAGGATACCGGAAGCACAAACTCCTTTAAAAGGCCGGCAACGTACCTGTGACTCATCTGGTGTTGCGGGTGTTAATGGGTGGCGATCATCGCTTACCATCAGGTGAGCAGCCTGCTCGTTTGTCCCGCTATCCCCTAAAAAAAAGAAGGCTACCGCGAAGATTTGCCGGGCTTAACTTTTGGTTTAAAATAAATACACAAAAGACAAGAGTAGACATATATTGAAACTTTACCGTCTCAAACTGCCACTGTCCACGCGCTTCGGCTCGAACACTCGTCTCCTGTACACGACCCTACAGATGTTCCGCCACTTCCCCTCAGCCATTGATCAAGGTGTACCTTCTCTGCCACATCTGGACTCACGCCAAACACCTGGAAACCAGTTATATTTCTTTAAAAGACAGCTCCTCCATTACGGAGCAAGCCTTGTGCAGCGAACCTAGAATAGATGTACAATAAGGCTCCAAACTCGAATTTCCGTGGAACACAAATATTTGTCTCGAGTTGCAATCCATGTGTGGGATTTGTATAGAAAGTTGGAACAAATTGCGGTTATAGAAAATTATTGTAATCTTGGTACGACAAAAGAGTTCCTGAGTTTGTAATGGTAGAGGAAGTCCAAAACAAAAGGTTTTTTATTTACTTGAATGTGTTTCCTAGTATTCCCGGACACTTTTGAGCTCTGCTTCTGATATAAGTACATACAATGACTAATAGTAAAAGTGTTGATTGCCGGTTTTACATGTGTGGTACCTAACTAGGCTTACCACTAGATCCTACCATAAAGCGTGCTGCTTTTTTTACTTTACAAACATGTGTTTCTTCTAATAAATCCAAAGTGCAGTCATAGCTCAGTGACGTAACAGCTAAGTCGAAGGCTCTCATTTTCAAGGCACGCACCTCTGACTTTTCAAAATAATGTGGATATCCTTGTATACCGAGAGGAAACCCGCACGCTTATGAGATTTCCTCAACAGACTGAGAAGTCTGGCAACACACTGTAGGCTAGCGTGATGAACTATAGCTTACTTAACTCCTCTTACTCCGAGGGGAAGCCCTTGTCCAGCATTGGGACGTATTGATTGTTGATGAACTTTATCTTCCCAGCGTGCGAAGAGGAAGTTTTTTATTCTGTATGCAACGAGCTACTAAGGACATTGATGAAATAAACATACAAATTGTTGGTGTCAACCCAACAATTTGGGATTATAGGGGGAGGATTATGTGTTGGGAACTTGTTATTCCATATCAGTCAGGTTATTTGACTGCTGTCTGAGATCTGTGATATTCATTTAAGACCACTAAAGAAAGATCTCTGTTATGAATAATACTATCTATCAATACAAACAGTAGTAAATAAAATCAGCTGATACACCACAATCGTGTCAACTATGATACAGCTGGTTGTCAGTTTTGACAGAAGAATTGAGAGTTTATGAAAAAAAGGTTTTGTTATGCTAGAATGTACAAAGGTTTTAATAAACCTTTACGGTAGACCAACGTATAGTATTCCTCTAACGCTCATACGCGTACGAGAGCTTTATAAGCATTCTTTAAATTATTTGCCTTCGTAATTTAACATGACATAACAGACTATTCCCCGATAGGTTAGCCAGAGGTGTTCTAATTTACACGTACAGTTGACTGGTATTTTTAGGTCCCATATAATAAGAGGGCCAGCCTATTGCCATTAACCGGACACGAATCCAAAATCCTGGCTGCTACTGAGAATTTCATAGAAAAACTTATATTTATTTTTATAGGATAGGGACAAAGAGCTGACGGATCACCTGATGGTAAGCGATTACCGCCGCCCATGGACACCCGCAACACCAGAGAAATACAGAGATATCCTAATTCCTTAAAGAGAAATCCGGATAATCCGGGACTGCGCTAGCTTTCAAAAGTAAAGTAAAAGATAGTTATGCTTTAGTAAATGTTATATTTATCACATACTCATGGTAACGGTTATGTTTAACGGAAACTAACACTTCAATAGCCTTCGAAGCGACGGTAGCCTAATGGCTAGGGCGCCGGACTTGCAATCATGTGGTTGCCGGTTCGAAACCCACCCATTGCACTACCGACGTAAACCCACTCGTAACACAACCATTTTAGCTTAGCACAAGGGGTTAACAAGAATACTAGTAATGTGCGATCCACATTGCTAGTAAGCTTTTAAAAAAAAAACGAATGGAATAATAATATTTCTGCCAGCAACTATTAACCATGACACTGGGAAACTTGCAACAAGAATCCGCAGATGAGGCTGGTCAAATCTTACTAAACTTGCTTCCTTGATAAATCTTCATAAGATATTTCAGGAATGTCCTTAACAACTCGGTTCACGATGTCAAATCTGCACAGGTATTTCTTACTGTGTAGAGATTAAGCCTATTCTGTAACTGTTGATAACTTAACTGGCTATCACGATTGTGAAACGGCTTGGAACGTAAGGTTACCGCGAGATAACATCTCAGATTATGTGTACCAAGATTAGGTACGCACTTGCACTGTTTGTCTTACAAATTTTTACGTTATTAGTGGCGGGGTAAGCAGAGTTCGTTGTTGATTGACATCCGAAACATGAGATGAGAAAGTGTTGATTTGTTTCGTTTCTTAATCCGTCAAGTTACTCAGAAATATTGAAAAATGTAATATTCTTGGGTGCCGAAGCCCTTAAAGGATTTTCTGTATTAAACACGTTAATGTGGGAAGCAAACTGACTGCTGAGCTAGTCTGGGAACCACTGCAACTCCAAATAATCTGCCTCTAAGGAATTATGTAAAGATTATTGTATTCTGGTTTAAAAGGGTAATAACTAGTGAAATTATTGGAAATGAGGATCGAGAATCAAAATGCGTTATACCGATGTCTGGTATATTATAATGGCTGTAAAATAAGCATCTTCTTAGAATTAACGCATGAAAGCTTATTCAGTAGACTGGCAGTTATCACCCATCAGTCTCGAGATCAAACAGCGAAGGAAAATGTAGTAAGGAAATTTCTGAGAAGGCTGCTGACCCCCAATCAGTGTGGAGGACTATAGCTCCAATATTAGAGGAGACTGCTGCGTAGAGATGTGGCCTCGCTTTGCATCTTCTATCGGCTATACTATGGGGAATGCTCCGAGGAATTGTTCGGATTGATCCCTGCAGCCTCTTTTCGCCATCGTTCTACGCGACAACAGTTCCATCCCCATCATCTTGATGGCTGGCATTCCACAACTGTGCGTTTCTCTAGAAACTTTCTGCCTCGCATAACAAAACTGTGGAATGAACTATCGCCTGTAGTATTTCCAGACCAATACGACCTTCAAGAAAAGAGCGTACTCCCTTTTAAAAGGCCGGCAGCGCACTTGTGACTCCTCTGGTGTTGCGGGTGTCCATGGGTGGCGCCGATCGCTTACCATCAGGCGATCCGTCTGCTCGTTTGCCTGCTCATAAAAAAATCCGTGCCAAGTAATATGAAATTCAGATATAATTCCTATTCTCTCGCGATAAGTACCTACATTAAGATAATTACATGACAAGTACTTAGTGGTCTTTTTTTGACATCAACCACACCCTTACATTGAAGCAGATCAATACGACTTAGTAATACCTCGTTGCGCCAGAAGGATTCATATCGGTTACCATTAGTGCTCTTCCCTAGTTGTCGAATACAACTAGAGAAGTGCACATATGGTAACCGATTCAAGAATTTGCGAGTTACAATCTTAGGAACAAGAATGTCGCAGTATCCTACTAATATTATAAATGCGAAAGTTTGGTGCGATGTGTTTGTTACTCTTTCACGCCAGAACGGCTGAACTGATCTGGATGAAATTTGGCATAGAGATAGATTATAGTCTGGAATAACACATGGGCTACTTTTTATCAGAAGTCCACGCCGACGAAGTCGCGGGCAGAAGCTAGTATTATATAATTGTGTGTTATGTTGATAAGGAAGTAAGTTATTTAGGTACGGCCACGAATAAGTACTAGCAGCCCGTCCTGGCTTCGCACGCTTGGAGAAATCCCTAACTTACCTATTTCAAAATATTCTATAGCAATTCTGGAATAATGTAGCATTCAAATGGTGAAAGAATTTTGAAATAGGCCCACTATTTTTTTAATTAATTCGATAAATACATACAAATCTCTTAATATTAGTATAGATATTAAAAGAGTATTTATGACGATTACATCATAATTATATCTGAAATATATCATTGTATAACTACCGTAATGTGGTTGGTATCAAAGTAATTATATCATTATTGTTAAATCCGCAAATATTAGATAGCTGAGCGAATTCGACTCCGCGCGGCCAAAAGACAGGTTATGTTGTTCACGTGTTTACTCGTATGGTAACCACGTTTCTAAGAAACGCAACTCACAACAGAAGATAGGTATTTGATATTACAAATTCTCTCTCACTATCTAAGGTTATTTCCATTTAGTAAAATTGCACGAATATTATTGAAATAAAACGACTCCCTTCATGGTAAAGCATCTGAAACGTTGAAATAATAACCTGTATCTATATAAAGTAGTTTTATTTCAATTTTTAACATTCGCGTAAGTGTCAGAAACTAGTTAGCTAGCAAGAAAAAATTATTTATTTTAGTAACAACAAAGTATTGAGAAACCAACTGCACGTTGCAGGGAGTGGGAGAGCCATGCTTCGGCACGGATGGGCCGGCTCGACCGGAGTGATACCACGGCCTCGCAGAAAACCGGCGTGAAACAACGCTTACGATGTGTTTCGCCGAGCGAGTGAAGATACCGGGGGCCCAAACCCTTTCAAAAGGCCAGCAACGCACTTGAGGCTCCTGTGGAGTTGCGTGTGTCCACGTGCGAGGAAATCGCTTACCATCAGGCGATCCAACTGCTCGAACGGATCCAGTTGTATTGCTGCAGATCTCACTTACAATCTTGTGCATATTTCATCTTGATTCGCTACGTATAAGTCGGGTTATAGGAAGTTAATCTTTCCGGAACGCGATTTAAATCGCAGGCATTATGTAGTTACCTTCATATACACATAATATTATACCTATTAGTATCTAGTGATGCATTTTCATAAAGTTTTAATTAACCCATTTTCATGGGATATACAGCATTAAACTGACTAATTTTGTTGAATTCCGACGGTCTCTCATGGTCTCCAAGCCTTACAATTATTAGCTTGCACTTTTTCCGAGACCCCGAAGTTTTTCGTCAGCACTTATTAGTTTAGGTGCTGACTATGTTGATTCATCTTTTAGCACACTTATCACAAATCCTTGATAATTCTACACAACATCATAAATTTTTCATTTTACATAAAAAATATGTTGCTTATATTAGAATAAACGCTACGACATTATTTCACCCCTTTAGCCCCTTGCCCCAACTCACCCCAAATTCTTCATATATCTTCAAACATTTTCTTAATTATAGAACGTTAACGTGACACTGCGCGCGCGCACACCGCGTAACTAAACAGTAGATAACAATAAGGTTCTTGAGATAAGATAAAAAAATAATCGGAAGATCTTTTTAACTTGTTCCAACGAGATACTATAGAAACGGTACAGTTTATCTTAAACATCATATACTAGAGGTACGATTTACAAACGCACCGCCAAAATGAAGTCTTCTTATGCATACACTGGTCTACGTCTTCCTATCCATAGTTACCTACGGTCTCTTGCATCCCAATAGGATATCTAAAACAGCGCCACTTACCGGATCGAATTATAGCAGAGAACTACACAGTTGACCCCTTAAGTACAAAAAAAAACATCAAAATCGACAAAACCATTGCAAAAACAAAGGATTCACTCAAATATTATCACTAATGGTTACCCTCTTTGGAATGAATTTCAATAAAATCCTCGGTCACCCTCAAAGGGAAGGCGGAGGCATTTACCTTCCTCAGCCTTAAAATCTCTCGAAATATTAAATTGAATTTGAAACTCTCCAAAATGGTATCTTCCAGGAAATATTGACTAATATTGTGAGCGAATCGCTATTATCAAAAGATAACTATTTAGTCATAGCACCTACAGAAAAAAATTCGCTTGCATATTTCCTACGTATTGTTAGATACAAACATAATTATTGTGATTAGGAAAAGGGACTTTTTTCCTGATAGTCATGAAAAACTCAATAAAAAAGTTAAAACCCTGACTGCCAGGAATTATGGAAAGCATCGTCTTAAATTGAACTCCTTAGACCTGTTATTGCCTCCGACTGCATGATGTCATCTTGATTCCATCTTTTTTGGAGGACCGGTTTTTTTATTTTTAAATTAACTTTTGTTGATTATCACTTTTTAGTTAGAGATAGCAATTCTCAATCCAATTTTCATAAAATTAAAAAAATACGTTGCCTCACACTAAGATTTCTCCTGTATCGTGGGTGCGTAACATAGATTCTCACAAAGGCCCAGACTCGGAACAACTACCTAGATCATACAAATATTTGATCGAATATTTGTATGATCTAGGGATCGAACCACCAACATGTGCAGAAGCCGCTACGCCAAACGTGTCGCCAAGCCATGTCAGTTATATGCAATACTAGCTTCTGCCCGCGACGTCGTCCGCGTAACGTGATGATATATAGCCTATAGCCTTCCTCAATAAATGGGCTATCTAACACTGAAAGAATTTTGCAAATCGGACCAATAGTTCCTGAGATTAGCGCGTTCAAGCAAACAAACAAACAAACTTCAGCTTTATATATTAGTATAGTATAGAAGATATAGATTTTGTAAGCCATTTAGAACGCTTTATTTTGATACGCCAATCGATAAAAAATCTAGACATAATAACTATGGTGCCAAAATTCGACAATTTAAATTTTCATAATTTTGATATATACCTCCCCAGTGTCACTCTCACAATTGATTATCGATGATGCCTTACAAGCTAAAATCCATCAAGCCGTTTATGCTATAGATCGTGACAAAGAAATATAACATACATACTCGAAAAAAAACTGCCTCAATAGCCAAGTGGTCCGGACCGCGACTGCTACGCTAGAGGTCCTGGGTTCGATTCCCAGGTCGAGCAAAGTGTTATTGGGTTTTTCTATGAAATTCCCAGTAGCAGCTCGGAGTTAGGAATTTGTGCCCGGTTAATGGCAATAGCGAGCCTATTGCCATTAACCGGGCACAAATTCCTAACTCCCCCTATTACATGGGACCTAAACATACCGGCGAACTGTGGGTGTACATTAGTACGCCTCTGCCTAACCCTTTGGGGAATACAGGCGTGATGGTATGATGTTATACTCGAAAACATAACCCTACTTCTGACGCAGTGTTTTAATTGAAATCGTATTGTGACTGCGTATTCTGCTAGTGTTGTCTTCGAACTTTCATTTGAAACAAGGATAGAGGTGTGCATTTCAGAGGTGGACGAATGTTGTGAAAGTTATCAAAATTCAGCACGCTTGTGTCTGTAGATCTTTCTAATTATTCGCCTGGCTAACCACCGTCCTCACATGTCAAGATGTTTTCTCAATTTCTACTAGTTGAATGAGATCAGGGAGGATATTTTATATGAAGCAATTCCCTGCGCTGAACTTTTCCCCTGCTTCCCAATAGTAAGAAGGTTAGAAGGCTTGTTGCTAAGTGTATCATTGCGTTCACTTATTCATCATTCAGTTTCATTATTTAAAAGTTTCTTTGTTTTAATAGTAACAGTGTTATTAAAATTGCACGCCTATTTGCACACAAACAGTCAAATGTTAAGAATGAAATAAAATCGTGGAATAATAGTGTTTACTCTAGTATTTTCGATGTAGTGTAGTGTAAATATTAAGAAAATAAAAGTGATACAAGAGCCACAATGTCTTAGAGTAGACCAGCCAACCTGGAAAGCTGGAAAACACGTCACACGACGATACCGGATCATCGAAACACATTGGGTCGCGGAGGAATGTAACCGCGCTCCCGTAACCCCAGCAAAAAGTGGTGAGGCGAAACACCCGTGTGGTTTTAGTCGGTAGGTCACCCATTCTGGGTGGAGTCCGACTTCCCCGGGCGGCGGATGTCCATGAGGATTTCCACACGCACAAAAAAAAAATCGTCGGAACACATTGGTTCTCACGACACTTCTGTGTGGGCTGGCTGTAACTATTCTGATATATATCTACCAGTCTTTTATGATAACCAAACTCTTCCTTTCTTTATACTCAGAGATATTTTCATATTCACGTACCATGCACGCACCTAGCCATTAATCTGTCAAGCCGTCGAAAAGTGACATTCTGTTGCCGTGAAAACATCATGACAAGAAAAAAACTAACGGGGGATTGACACTTGACACTTACTACGTGATCGATAAGAGCAAGCACTTGGCAAACATCAATCCTGCACATTAGGTACCAAATAAAGTACCATAATAGCAGTCATAGTAGTTTAAACGTTTGTTCTGACGGCTGGCGGGCTGGCGGTTTTCGGTCTTAGCAACTGTGACTATTCCAGTAGTCGTCAAAATTTATTCTTGTCTAGCTGTTGCCCGCGGCTTCACTCGCATCCGACAAAGATAACTAGGATTCTAAGCGACGTATCAAAAAGTAAATATGCACCACAGCAATGCAACTGTGAAAAACGTATCCCATTTTGTGAAATAGTTTTTGCATGATAGGTGCGTGTAGGTAATCAGATAAACATACTATCGCTCTAAGAGCAATAGCACACCTCATATCTTTTTCTTAAAAACCGCCTATGGGCAGACACAATATATAAGTACAATTTATGTGTGTGCGTCACCAGGGAAGGCGGCAGGGGATTTCAGACTCACATCGACTACAAACTGCACTACTTTTGCCCTATGCGGCCATAGGACTCATAATCATAATCAAGTTGTCGTGAATATCTACTAGTCATATTTCGCCGTGGGAGAGCCATGCTTCGGCACGAATGGGCCGGCTCGACCAGTGAAACCACAGCTTCACAGAAAACCGGCGTGAAACATCACGTACGTTGTGTTTCGCCGAGTGAGCGAGGATACCGGAGGCTCAAGCCCTTTTAAAAGGCCCGCAACGCACCTGTGACTCCTCTGGTGTTGCGGGTGTCCATGAGCGGCGGTAGTCGCTCACCACCCGGCGATCTGTCTGCTCGTTTCACCCCGATCCTATAAAATAATCTGCTACATTTCAACCTAGCTTCTTACATCTTTGGGAGGGAGAAAACTGGTGTTGTCACCTTCAAATTTCTCTCCAGTTCAGGTAATAAAGTGTGTTTAGTTTCAGTACTGTTTTGGTTGGTTACAATAGAAGCGGCCTTACAGCTAAGTGAATGAGAATAGAGTGGGTGTATACTTAGAAAAAGTCTCATGTAGTTAGAAAAAAGTGTCTAGACATTGGTGCAACGCCCTTTATACTTATTATGATTTAACCTTAAAGGTATAAATACACAATATTACAGTGTCCACGCCCAAATCCTTGAAAAACATTACCTTACAAATCTTTCCAGAGAAAACAAACACAAGAATACACAATTGTTATTAAACGACACTATTTTCACTGTCACTGGCACATTTTCTGGTACTTTTTGTTCACAAAAAATGCGGTGTTTGGCATGAAAGTCGTTGTTACACTGATGTTATCTGATAGTGAGGCGATTAGTGGGAGCTACTATCTATGTTTTAGTGTATACACATTGGTAAATTGGCGGAACGCTGTTTATCGTACGTTATGTTTGTTTGATTCGTCAGGTGACACCCTAAGTGATAAACAATCGTAAACAATCAGGTTTCAATTTTATTACTGTGTGGTAAACTTATGTATTGGGCTTATTTATGTGTAGGAAACTCATTTAATAATGTATTGTTTGTTATTTCTTTGTGGTGAAACGATGTACCTACTTTACTTTATACTGTAGTATTTTCTCTCCTTATACATAATGATTGTAAGTCTTTTGAGGAAATAAATCTCTTAAACATACCATCACGCCAGTATCACCGAAAGGTATGACAGAGGTGTACTGATGTATGTACTGCCGGATTGTTTTAAGTCCCATGTAATAGGGGACCACAGTTGCCGGTTAGTTTCAAGTCCCATGTACCAGCCTATTTCCATTAACCAAGCACAAATATGCACTCGGAGATGCCATTGAGAATTTCTGCTCGACCTGGGAACCGATGAGGTTCGGCTCAACTGTTACAGCAAAAAAAATATATTTGACATTCTCTACCTTCGACTTGGTGCTGCGAAGACAAAACACGGTAAAAAGTGCATTATAGAATAGATATCCCACATGGGTACCTACTCTTTTAATCTATACTTATGTGATTAAACGAACTTACCTAAGTGAAGTTCTATCATAATTATACGAAGCTCCTTCTCCGAGACAGATTAACAAGTAGTAACGCTGGATTGTACCAGCGCCATCACAATTATTCCAAAGCTAAAAAAAATAAAAGTTTGTTCTCTCGCCTGGCAACTCTGTAAATGTCATTACGTTTTTTTGTGCGTAGCGCTGTCACTTCGTTCTCTCGACAAATTATCAATAAAATTATTATTTCTGTACAATAATGTGTAAAATCACACCAAAAAATATTACAATAAATATTTTTATCAGATGTGACGTCGTAAGATACAATATAAAGATATTTACGGTGAAATAACAAGTACACGAGTCAATGTGTTGATACCGGCGTGAGTACCTCTATGTTGTATTGTGAATTTAAAAACTACTTCCGAGTCATGTACCTAATATTGTCTAGTAATAATCTATTTGACTATTTCCGGCTTCCACCCATACTGGATCGGTTGGCAGTTCTTTTTTTTGTTCACTTTTTCGTTTTCCCTCCATCTCCAACGACCATCTAATACTTTCGCGCTCCATTTAGTTTAAACTATGTTCAACTGTTCACTACATTCCTCATTATAATTGTAACGAGTCATTTGAGTGCGTTATTTTAAAATGGGTAAAAGGAAAATTAAGGACAAGGAATACATTATGAAGAAAATACGAAAGTTGGAAAGAAGATTAGAGAGGATGCCAATGGAGGTGGAACAAGCAGACTCATCGCCACCAACTTCACCACCGCGAGCACCTACCCCGCCGTCGCCGCTGGCTCCCGTGTCACAGCTGTCCCCGGTGCTCCAGTCACTCAAACCACTGCCGCCTACAGTGATCGATCATCCATCTCATGATGATGCGGATCAAGATCCTAATACAGGTCTGTAAAATATATTACATAAGTACCGTTTTTAGTCACGTTAAAACTTCAAACGTCTGGGTAATCCCAACCACACGTAAGCACCCCCACATGCGGGTGGACATGGTGTCACTATACTCACAGAAGTACATGGCAAGCGCTATCACATCGCGGATAGACAACGCCAAAAACTATGGACTTAGCGCTATCACATCGCGGATAGACAACGCCAAAAACTATGGACTTAGCGCTATCACTAAGCGGATAGACATGTCTATTTATCTATTATGTTGTTTTTTCAGAGGACAACTTGCCCGATGAGCTCTTACAAGCCCTGGGAACAGAAGGCGAAGAGAAAAGTGAGGTTGGAGAAGCCATTAGACCAGAGTTAGCCCTCCGATGGATGAGAATCATCCAAACCGGACTGGGCAAAGAATCTAGAGACGCCATTCTTAAAAAATATCCAACTCCAATCAACTTTCCAAGGGCAGTGGCTCCGACTATGAATGCTGAGATATCAGCAATACTTTCGGAGCCATCCCTAAAAAGGGACAAAAGAATTTGCTATAGACAAAATCTAACAGGAAAGCTGATGACCTGCTTAGGTAAGTCATTAACAAAAATTATGACTGGAAATATAAACACGAAGGTTTTGGTAGAAGAAGTTAATGATGCAGCAAAAGTAGCTGCTGAAATCTACCACCAAGACTCCTCATCAAGGAAATTTTTTGCATTAGCCGGTGCAAATAAGACCATTCAAGATGCGGTAAGGAGTTCATCAATAGATGAATATTTATTTGGGGCAGACTGTGCCGAGAAAATAAAGGCGGCCCAAACAATCCAAAAGACCAGTTCTCTGATCAGGGCATCAGAAAAGAAAGAAACTAGACCTGGGGCCCCAATGAAGAAACAGGGAAACTGGAAAGGCCCGTCGCAATACCAGCAGCAGCAACAGCGAAACCGCGGCGGGCAGCATCGTCATCTTCAACAGCATGCACAGCCGCGACCAGATCAAGCTCGTCGGAGGCCTCCGAAGAAAGCTTCGACCAGATCCAGATCCAGATATCGCCGGTAGACCCTCAGGTACATGCAGGCAGACTTAAGTATTTTAAGAACAATTGGCTCGAGATATCTAATGACCCAGTAATATTAAAATGGATAGAAGGTTATGAGATCCCATTTAAGGAAACTCCACCTCCTTACAGAACTAGAACACAGCTTTGGTTTGAGAAAGAAAAAGAAATTATTAAAACAGAAATTGATAAATTAATTACTTTAGGAACGGTTTCAGAGTGTTCTCACTGCCCAAATCAATTCACATCCCCAATATTTCTAGTTCCAAAACCAAATGGTTCATTCAGATTCATATTAAATTTGAAAAAACTTAACAACTACATAGATACAGAACATTTCAAATTAGAGGATATCAGAACAGCTTGCAAACTATTATCAAAAGACTGTTTTATGGCCTCAATAGATTTAAAAGAAGCCTACTTTTCGGTACCCATTGCTGACAATTATAAAAAATACCTAAGATTTACCTTTGATGACAAGTTATTTGAATTTAATGCTTTGCCTTACGGTTTATGTACAGCACCATTTGTCTTTACAAAATTGCTGAGACCAGTCAGCACCTACCTTAGAAACAAAAATATCATGATGACAAATTATTTAGATGACAGCTTATACTTCCATAAATCAAAAAAGAAATGTGAAGAAAATGTAAAAATTGCATATAGACTTTTACAAGATTTAGGATTTGTCATCAATTTGGAAAAGAGTCTTCTAACACCAAGTCAAACATGTCAATATTTGGGGTTTGTCCTAAACTCAACAAATCTGGCTATATCAGTTCCCCAACAGAAACAACTTGCAATCTTAGATAAAATTAAATCTTACCTAGTAAGAAGTCACTGTCAAATTAGAGAATTCTCCCAATTATTAGGTACATTAAGTTCAACTTGTCCAGCCATCCCATATGGATGGGTATATACCAAGATATTAGAAAGGGAGAAATATTTAGCCCTTTTGCACTCTAATGACAATTATGATGCTACAATGTCCCTCAAAAGTATAGTTTACACAGAATTACACTGGTGGAGTAAAAATCTACACAAACATAATCCAATAAAACAACATACATTTAAAACTGAAATACTTACAGATGCATCCACTACAGGCTGGGGAGCTGTGTGTGATCTAAATAAAGCTTCAGGGTCATGGTCAAACTCAGAAAAGAATCAGCACATTAATTATTTAGAACTCAAGGCTGCATTCTTAGGACTCCAATGCTATGCAAAAGACATGCATAACTGTGAAATCTTATTGAGAATTGATAATACCACTGCAGTAGCATATATTAACAAAATGGGCGGTATTCAGTATCCTCACTTAAATAATATTACTAGAGACATATGGCAATGGTGTGAGCAAAGGGCTATTTGGATTTATGCATCCTATATAAACACAAAAGATAACTATGAAGCTGATAGGGAGTCTAGGAAAATTAATATTGAATGGGAGATCTCTCAAAGAGCTTACAACAAAATTGTTTATCATTTTGGTATTCCACAAATAGATTTATTTGCTTCAAGAATAAATACTAAATGTAAAAAGTTTGTGTCATGGAAATGTGACCCTGAAGCCTACAAAGTTGATGCATTTACCCTTAACTGGGCAAATTATTACTTTTATGCATTCCCTCCTTTCTCCTTAATATTAAAATGCCTTCATAAAATAAAAACTGATAGGGCCACGGGTATTTTAGTTTTTCCATACTGGCCGTCTCAACCGTGGTTCCCTATGTTAAAGTCACTTATCATTGAGGAAATATTAATCTTTGAACCAAATATAAACCTATTATCTTCTCCTTTCAGAGGAAGTCACCCTCTCCATCATCAACTTACCCTGGCTGCAGGGCTGCTCTCAGCGAAGCATACATGAGACGGGGCACACCAACCTCAGCTCTTACAATCATGTTGAACTCTCTTTCAAGTAACTCTACAAAACAATATGACTCATCCTTAAAGGCTTGGTGGTTATTCTGTAGAAAACTAAACATAGACCCTTATCACAGTTCTATCCCCTATATACTCAAATTTCTAAGCGAATGCTTTGAATCCGGATCCTCATACGGGACAATAAATACCACAAGATCAGCCCTTTCACTGTTAATCAGTAACAAAATTGGAACTGATGATAGAGTTAAACGGTTCATGAGAGGAGTTTACCGACTTAAACCACCTGCACCAAAGTATAATTTTACTTGGGACCCAGGAGTAGTGTTATCATATTTAGCGACCATTTACCCAAATAATGAAATAAGTTTAGAAAAACTAACCAGAAAAGCAGTTACAATTCTTGCTCTGACTACAGGACATAGAGTCCAAACCTTATCCCTAATCAAAGTTAGCAACATAACATTTATAAATGATGGAATCCAAATATACATCCCAGACATAATAAAAACCTCAAAAACAGGAAAATGTCAACCACTTTTACACCTTAAAACCTTTGAAAATAAAATAGAAATATGCCCAGTCACAACTGTAAAATGTTACATAGACAGAACTAAATCACTGAGATCAGGGACTGATAATTTAATACTAACCTTTAAAAAACCGCATCATTGTGCGTCAACTCAAACCATAAGTCGCTGGATAAAAACAACTCTAGAGGAGGCTGGAATTGATATCAATATCTTCACAGCACATAGCACTCGTCATGCGGCTACATCAGCTGCTAGAAGATCTGGGATCAATATAGACCAAATACAGAAAACTGCTGGATGGTCTCAAAACTCTGCCACCTTCGCAAGACACTATAATAGGCCAGTTGTACAAGATCCAACCGTCTTTAGTGAAACCATATGCAACACGGCAGTCAATTAAACTCAAACTGTTGATTTTGATTTATAAATTGTATTTATTATATAAGTTGTGATACATAAATAATTCCTTATTTCTTTTACTGCAGTTTCATTCACAACCCTTACTTTAAACATCTACTTGTTAATCTGTCTCGGAGAAGGAGTAAGTATAATTATGTGATTAAACGAACTTACCTAAGTGAAGTTCTATCATAATTATACGAAGCTCCTTCTCCGAGACAGGTCTCCCAACCCTCCCCTCACTGAAGTGTTCCCATAAACAGGGTTGTTCATAATTACTATCTTTAAACGAAATGACATTTACAGAGTTGCCAGGCGAGAGAACAAACTTTTATTTTTTTTAGCTTTGGAATAATTGTGATGGCGCTGGTACAATCCAGCGTTACTACTTGTTAATCTGTCTCGGAGAAGGAGTAAGTATAATTGATATTATAAATAGGAAAGATTTGTATATATGTAACGAATAAACTCAAAAACTACTGGGCCGATTTAAAAATTCTTTCATTATTTGAATGTTACATTATTCCAGATTCAACATAGGCTATAGAATATTTTTCTTACAGTTAGGGATTTCTCCACCCGTGCGAAGCCGGGGCGGGCCGCTAGTTATATATATCTACCTACTATCTATATAATATTACTATATTATATCTATCTATCTGTCCACTTAAATATACTATCTATATTATATTTAAGCGGCGGTAGCCTAATGGCTAGGGCGTCGGACTTGCGATCATGCGGTTGCCGGTTCGAAACCCACCCTTGCACTACCGACGTGAACCCACTCGTAACACAAGCATTTTAGCTTAGCACGAGGGGTTAACAAGAATACTAGTAATGTGCGACCCACATTGCTAGAAAGCTTTTTATAAAAAATAAAAAATAAATATATATTTGTGCAAACAATATCTACATTATATCATAGACAGGATTTCAAAAATCTAGACTACGTCAATGCGTTAATAGGCATGCCGAATTTGAACATTCTTACGTTTTAATCACAATTTATCATATTCAGGAGCGTAATCATAGTCTGATAATGATCACCGATCATCTTGTAGATAAGCTATCTACACGCATTTAGGTAATTAATTAGTTACTTATTAATTTTTGCACCTCATTTTGTTATATTTGTTTTGGATTTGTGTTACTAGATGGTGCTAGTATCGTTTAAACATGTAAGTATGCAAAAAATAACTCGTTTGTGATGTTTTACAAGGCTAACAGTATAGCTCAGGGTAGCGTTCCCTATGGAGTTTTTGGAGCGCCTTCCTCATAATGTCCGGGAAATGGTTTTAGTCCATAGAAGTTCGGCATAACTAACTGCCTCATTAGCCAAGTGGTCCTTAGCGCGACTGCTACGCTAAAGGTCCTGGGTTCGATTGGAAAGACTTCACTGTCTGTCCGACCGTCCGTCTGTCTGTCACCAGGCTGTATCTCAAGAACCGCGATAGCTAGACAGTTAAAATTTTCACAAATTATGTATTTCTGTTGCCGCTATAAACAACGAATACTAAAAACAAAATAAAATAAATATTTAAGAGGAGCTCCCATACAAGAAACGCGATTTATGGTAGGGAACCCTTCGTGCGCGGGTCCGACTCGCACTTGGCCGGTTTTTATCTATCTATACTAATATATAAAGCTGAAGAGTTTGTTTGTTTGCTTGAACGCGCTAATCTCAGGAACTACTGGTCCGATTTGAAAAATTCTTTCAGTGTTAGATAGCCCATTTATTGAGGAAGACTATAGGCTATATATCATCACGCTACGCGGACGAAGTCGCGGGCAGAAGCTAGTTCTTGATATGCTTCCGCTTGATCGCCAGTTCGCCTGATGTTAAGCGACACTACGACCTATGATGGAGTGCGCTTGCTTGCCCACAAGAAACCGATTCACTTGTTGATCTGTTATGTTAGATCTGCTCTGCAGTCGCGGTTTCAATCCCCACACGAAACGATTTTTTCAAATATGTCCTACATATAGTATTGGGGGTCTGGATGTTGTGAGAAATCCTCATTTATAAACGAAACTGGATACAGAATATAGACCGCGAAAAAGCGCCTGATAAAATACTAATAGCAATATCCATATTATAAAAACACGCTTGTTTCCGCTCAGGCGTTATTATCAATGTCATATAGTAATGCAATAAAAATATTGTTATGTACAACAGAAAGAATTTTTGCTCGTAATTTCGAATTGTATGAGATACCCATACCAACAGAATTTCATGGAAAAACCCGATAACACTGCTTGACCTGGGAATCGAACCCAGGGACTCTAGGGTAGGCACGCTTCCGACCATTCGGCTAGTGTATATGTATCATTCATAATATATGTTGTTGTCTTTTTATGTTATTTCTATGTATCGCTGTTGGTTTTCTCAATAAATAAATAAATATAATAATATCTAGGTACCTACTTACATGTAAATGACCCAAAGGTCGGAGCGATGCACAATGAAAAAACTCCCCCCCACTCTTCCTTAACCAACCCCCTCCAACAACCCAACATGTGACGTATGACTATGACTTATTGTGACCTAACACTTGTGAACAACCTTAGTTTTAGTAAATTTTAATGTAAAGAATCTACGTACAAAATTTCAAAACTATCACAAAAAATCACAAAGTTATAGCAAAGTTAAAGATTGTTATGTTATCTGGTTGTCCATACAAAAACATGCTCACCACGTCTTGTTACCCCCGCCCCGCTTTGCCCCTGCGCCTATTGCCGCCATGACCTGCCATGACTTGTGTTGCGTATAATATCGGAAAGATATCGCTCGGTGTTCCACTTATAACTTTTTTTAATATTTTTGAGACAAAAAATAACATGGTGTAAAAAATATAAATGATTGGCATTGGTATTTAGTTAAGACATTTCCTGTTCTCAATCATGTCTGCATTCAATTATGTTATGCCATTATGTAAGTAATTCGAACCGGTTTTGATTAATTATGAACACCAATACATAACTACAACATATTTGAAAAAAAATGCGCGGTGTGGAGTAGACTTTAATAGTTAAATATTATAAACTAGCTTCTGCCCGCGGCTTCGCCCCCGTGGAATTCGGTCTGTCATCACATCCCACGGGAACGGGATAAAAAGTATCCTATGTCCGTCCCATGGTTCTAAGCTACCTCTCCACCAATTTTCAGCCAAATCGGTTCAGCCGTTCTTGAGTTATAAATGGAGTAACTAACACGACTTTCTTTTATATATATAAAAGATAAGATAGATGCAATGATAGATTCAGGAATAGTGTGGCAAGACAACGTTGTCGACTGAAAGATGATGTAGTGACTCGTATTGAAAAGAATTGCTAAAATGGTTTTGAAATGTTGAGGGAATTAATAAGAGACTAAACGAAAGGAACTTATAAGGCGAATGTCAACGGCAGCATCAGGAGAGGTCGTCCTAGAAGGACGTACGTCGATCTTATTGGTGAGTTCCTTCAAAAGTCGCGTATATATGAGAAGATGTATGAATGTGTGAGAACCAAACGAGTATGCAGGAATCGTAGCAACTGGCGGTCTATAGTTTCTGCCTACCCCTGTGGGAGAAAGACGTGACTTTATGTATGAGGTAAAAATTCGAAAGTAACTCTACTTTTCTGTTACCTTTTCACACGTAAAATGCAACACTTCGATAAAATTCGACAAGGAGAATAAAATAGAAAATAAAATAAAGTACCTTTTGGACATTCCTTTTGGGATATTCTGTGAAATGCTCAGAGTTTTGATTGGCAATCGTCTCACCAAGGATAATCACCCTCTCTTAGGTATAGGACCTAAACATACCGGTGAACTGTGGGTTTATATTAGTACACCTCTGCATTACCTTACGGGAAATACAGGCGTGATGTTGTTATATGTTATCTTATATCCATTAAGATATTTCAACCTTTTAATCGTTAGTTAATGGTTTACCATGTGGCCATCGCTTGTCGTCTTCTGCCAGATTGCTAAATGCCAAACAAGTTTCGTGAATCGAAATCTACAAGGCCTTTACATATTTAAACTGGCAAATAAAATAAATACCGTTTTAAGGTAGGATCAACGAGATTATCAAGAATGAACCCCACTTTCACCTTGAGTTTGACAACCAATACAATATGTTCAGAAAATCCTGTCCACGGTAAAGATATTATATTATCTTCGACCCGTGAAAGTATCGTTAGGTATCAATATGCTACTATATTATAGATATATTGTACCTAATTCTATTCATTATTCTACGAGTAAAATTTTGAAAACGAAGAAACTTAAATGGCGGCCAAACTGAGGACAATGGTTCTATCACGTTTCAAATTTTTCTAGAGTTTGAGGAGATTTCGGTAATTTTTGTATGTATCTTTTCGTAATGTGATTGGGATAATTGGTACTTGACAACGCGGTCCATGGCAACTGTGACTACTTACCATCAAGTGGCTCGTCTGTTCGTTTGCCGACAAAATAAATAAAAAAGGCAAGAAGGGCCCAGCTGTGGTGGAAGGTCAGGATTAAGAGGTAGCAGCTGACTACTACGCCACCTACCGGCGTACGAGTAAACGTTATCTTACTAATCTGTGTCCAATATAGTATTCTTTTGTTACTCTGTAATATGTTCAATTATCCATTATACTTTTTGTGAGGAAACGCCTCGTTTTGCTTTTGCTTACCTTTATCGAACAGCCAGTCTATGTCGTTGTGGTTACCATGCAGATTTTATTAAATAGACAATTAAGTAGTATGAGTATTCCATTACGAACAATTAGGATGTCTGGTCTTGAATGCTTGTAGATTCAGCTGTCTAGGTAAAGCAAGTGAAGAAACAAAACTATAGTTAATAAAAATTAATATACATGTGTTTTATTTGCATTTATCAATAAAACAATACCTAATTAATACAGTGGCCATATCTACAGTTGTTGCAGTACAGGTACGGTTTTTTATGAGAGCCTTTAGAAAACGATAGACAATGTAAATGCAGAAACTGTCAGTGGCGTAGCGTAGGGGGAAGTGGCAAAGGGTACAAATACTGGTAGCTAGACAACGCTAAGCTAGAAAACGTGGGCCGGCTCGACCGGAGTGATACCACGACCTCAGAAAACCGGCGTGAAACAACGCTTGCGTTGTGTTTCGCCGAGTGAGTGAGGTTACCGGAGGCCCAAACCCTTTTAACAGGCGGGCAACGCACTTGTGACTCCTCTGGTGCTGCGGGTGTCCATGGGCGGCGGTTATCGCTTACCATCAGGTGATCCGGCTGCTCGTTTGTTCCCCTATCCCATAAAAAAAGCTAGTCAGCGGATGATCAGAGCTTTCCATCAAGCCTACTGGGTTTCGTTGAGTTTTTGCACAAGCGTTTCTACCCATTGATGACGATGACATAGTTCCGCTTATATGTGACGAAGAAGGAAAATAATGATCAGCGAAAAACAAGGAAGAATGAGACGTTTCTCTTGCTAATTTACCGTTTCGTATCAACGAAGCAGCGTAGTTATTTAAAAAAATAATTTCCTTAAAAATCCCATTTAGGCAGTTACGTAGCCGTAGTTATGAACTGTCTAAAAGGTCATCATTTTGGTACGTCATCAACATACCGGTATGTCATTTCAAGTTCAACTTTTTTTATTGTAGTTAGTAATCTACTAATCCACTCTCGGAGTCTGCCAGCCAGCCATGGAGCCCAGCATCTTAGGAGTCCGGCTATCAGACCGTATAAGGAACAGTGTAATGCGCTCCAGAACTCAAATCGCTGACGTTGGCCAGAAAGCTGCAAACTTAAAGTGAAATTGGGCTGGTCACATCTGCCGCATGTCAGACGAGCTGTGGGCTCACCACTGAGTGGAACCCATATAACGCTAGATGACGTCGCGCCAGACCCGAAAAGAGATGGCAGGATGAGCTATGAGCCTTGAAGGACTGCTCGCTGAAGGCTCTAAACCCAAAGTATTGGAAGGAGGGTAGGGAGGCCTTTGCCCTGCCGTGAGACGATAACGACTGAATAAAAAAACAGTTACCTACTATATACGGGGTCGATTTAGTCACGTGCACTTGTTAAAGGGGTGTTTGTGCCTGGTGTTTTTTTTTATTATAATATAACGAAAAAAAAATATACGTCGCCTGATCTATACTTCTATATACTTAATATATAATATATAAAGCTGAAGAGTTTGTTTGTTTGTTTTGTTTGCTTGAACGCGCTAATCTCAGGAACTACTGGTCTGATTTGAAAAATTCGTTTAGTGTTAGATAGCCCATTTATTGAGGAAGGCTATAGGCTACATATAAAAAAAAAACAAAGGCGACGGATGCTGCCAAACAGGTTCTAACACTAAAATGGAAATGGTCAGGTCATGTTCAGAGAGCTAAGGATGAAAGATGGTCACAAGTAATATCAAATTGGTATCCAATACATAAAAAAAGAAGGAAGGGTAGACCATTTAAAAGATGGAGTGACGACATCGTTCAAATAGCTGGAAATCTATGGCCCAGATGGGCAAAGGATAGAGCCACCTGGAACGGTTTGGAGGAGGCTTTCACCGCAAAAGGCGGCCCTTACATCTAACAATACTAACATAATCTAAGTACAAAACTAACATTACTAACAAATAAATACGTACACAACACAAAGCAAAACAATATATGAATTACATGTAAGGGATAAAATAAAGCTAATAAATAAATAAAAATAGGCTATATATCATCACGCTACGCGGACGAAGTCGCGGGCAGAAGCTAGTATTAAATAAATGGCATCAGTATTATGTCCTAAAAGGCACGTAGTACTGCGCTGGCGCCGATACCTAAAGGTGGTAGCCTAGGTAAAAAGTACAACTAACAAAAGAATTTGGTTTACAGACAGTTATCGTTCACATTCATGTCTGATAAGTATTTGATTTAATAAATTGAAATGTATTAATTAAATATAATTCGTTTAAAGTTTCTGGTTGGGATTAAGAGGAGATGCTTTGTCATCTTCCCACAAAATGAATGTCAGTATAGAATTTGTATATATGTCACAACGTGCTAGGTATATTATGCTCACTGTTTAACATAAAATTAAAATGCTAGCTTTGATTTTAATATTATGTTCTTCTATTCATTATGGTCTACTAATTTACGAGATCAGTTAACAATGATCAGTCAATTAACCTATTATTTGTAACGCAAACTACGAGTAGGTGTATGAAGACGAAGATGTCGTTTACTGACTCTAAACCTATTTGGTCGACTGTACCTATCGACGTCATTGTCGAAATCCCATATATTGCGTAAATACAGGATAATTATTTTCCTCTATGAATATACTCCAGTGACCTACGTGATCACGTGCCTAAGATTATAAGGCACATAATTATCCTTGAAACCCTTTCAAAGATGTTGTAATCTGTAACAAAAGAAGCAAGTACCGAGTTACCGTGTTTTGTGGTTTATGTAGACAAGTATCTTATTTTTTACCCGACTGCCGAAGGAGGAGGGTTATTATAATATAACGTTATATTACTAGTATTCTTTTATCTGTGGTTATATAAACAGACCTACCTTCCTAAACAAATGGGTGAAAAGAACCGTATTTAGTTATTAGGTACTAGCTTCTGCCCGCGACTTTGCGTGGTCTTCAGAACTGAGTCCGACCTGCATAAAAGCCTATGTGTTATTAATCATAACGTTTCAACGTTATGATTCTACTGTCACAATCTTCACTGGTACAATATTGCGATACCAAAATGTGTGTAGGTACGTTGAATGCTGTCCAAGTTTGACGAAAGTCGACGAAGATTCATATTATTTGAGAACCGGATGTCGTTTAGGTAGTATCTACTTAAAATAGCGCGTTCTTCTCTTGAGACCGCTGTTATGTCTACAAGTAATGTTACCGGCTACTCTTCAAACTGGACAAAAAAATAATAATTATAAAAATATTGGGCAATGCATTGGTCTCAACTCATCCAGACAAACATATCAGCAGAATTCTACCATCACAAAAAATATTGGAAGATACTGCGAACGCTATGATCCTGACTGTAGGACATAGTACCCATCCCAACGAAGGGAGGTGTACGTTACACGAAATAGTGGTGATCATTATTTGAATAGAGGGTAGAATTATATAATATAATTTTTAAATTAACATTTTTCTTTAATTTTCACTTGAATTTATACTCTTTTCCTGATGAGTAAACATAATGAAACAAATGACGTAGATGCCAACCCATCTTTTGTCAATCCTTTTCCCGTGGACTTTCTGAGTAACGTCATCAAGTGGTAAATTGCGAATATTGACCACAAACATACTCTTTATCACCGACATAAACAATACACTTACCTTTTCCATAACAGGTAGAAAGAAATATTTACCAGTAGTTCAGACAGTTCGCGATCGGTAGTCATTAAGTGCGCACGCGCGGTCCAGTGCGCGAGAGTCGATCGCAACGCAATACATCAATCATTCGTGTACATATTTTTTTATTCTGGTATTAGGTACTGTGTTGGTTGTGTGTTGTGTGTGTTTTTGTGGATATCGAATTTATTTGAAAAGGTGAGTTTGTTTTTATTTTTGACGGTTGACGAAAAATTTTTTGTACTTGTTTGGTATTGTAAGTACGTACTTTTCAAAATTTTCATATTTTACAATAAATTTAAGCGGATTTCTATTTAAATATAACGTCATTAAGCGCCACTTGCACCAACTTCTTAAATCTATTTAAATAATATTTAAACACAATATTTCATAGTAAATTTATGGTTAAATACAATTTAAATATATTTAAGAAGTTGGTGCAAGTGGCCCTAAACCTATCTAATCAATTTCTAAGCTTAGATTCCCATAAATTCTTCTCTGCATATTGTTAAAAAGCTTATAAAGTTATTGAATTTAAATCCCATTTACGTATACCTACCCGCAAATACTAAAAGTTTGGAATAAATGTGGTTATCAGTTAAAACTACTCAAGATTCATTTTAACAGAAACATATTAGAAAGTAGCTGAGAAAGGAATGTTTTGTTTAGTAATTTTTGTAATGAATTCGAGCATAATATTATTAAACTGAGATCATAAGCTTGTCCAACTGTTTAATTTGATAAAAACTCGCGCCAAGTTCAATGTTTTAGAATTGAAGGACTGGATTTTTTTTGCGCATTTATTGAAGTCTTTTGTGATTAAAGGCGTTACGGGCTGTGGGTTTGATTTCCGTAAAAATGTAAAAATGTGTTTGTCTTATCGGTTCTTCTCCATAACACGCACTATTTGGAACCGCGCTCCTACTTTTAGACAATTCGAAACTACCTGTAATACTGGTCTCATTGAAATAAAGCATTGATTTTGACTTTGTTTGTAGACATACTTCGTAAACCCACGATACAGTACATGTGAATTCCTTGAGACAAAAGTCTTTCAAGTAAGGCCGCCAACTTAGGCATTTTTAAGCAATAAAAAACTTGGTGATAGTTTCCAGAATGGTATCAAAGTGGAGCAATCTAGAACACCACTATCTAAAATCATTCAGATAAATTAAATTGTATTTAAACACAATTTTCTATTGTCATTTTGTGTTTAAATTCAATTTAAACATATTATTCAGAAGTTGGTGCAAGTGGCTCTTAATTTCAGTGCTCAAATAACACTTACGCTAAACGTAAGTTAATTGTTACCGTCATAAGAGTGAGTTTGAAATAATTATTGTAAAGAAACTAATATCAGCATATTATCTGACATTTAAGTACTTACTCGAATATATTCACGGTGTCAAGGATAGACTCATTTTGTCAAACAGACTCATTAGTAAGTCGTGACCATGGATTTAATACAAGATTCAAGACGCTTTAATAGCACCTAAAATTACTAAACGTTTAGACCTGCAAAATGGTAGTTTTAGTACTAAAATCCATTTGGTTGGCCGTTAGAGAAGTTGGCGGCTACTGAACATGAGATCCTGGGGGCCTATCCAAGTTGTAATCTATGATCGCTTCACGACATTCTGAACACATGACTTAGCGGTATAGATATGTACTTCCCATACATTGTAATAGTTTTGGCTCTGGTTCTCAGGTGGAACTGTATTATTAAGTTTTACTATTAGGAAAGGAGGAGTAGTGTTTTTACCGTGGCAGAGGCGTTCAGTTTTCACGTGGGAGATCCATGCTTCGTCGCGAAAGGGCCGGCTCGACCAGAGATCACTCTCGAGTCGATCGGTCGAGCTGGCCCTTTCTGTTTCCTGTTCTATTTTCTGTTCTGTTCCTGTTTCCCTTTCTGTCTGTCCAAAGGCGTCAACAGGATAGGCGTGTAACAACACTTACATTGTGTTACGCTGAGTGAGTGAGGATACCCGTGATACCGAAGGCCCAAACCCTTTTAAAAGGCGGTCAACGCACTTACGCCTCCTCTGGTGTTGTGAGTGTTCATGGGCGGCGGTAATCGCATACCATCAGGTGATCCGTCTGTCTGTGCCCGAGCCCGTCAGGGGGACAAACGAATAAAAAATTAATTCCATAAAAATCCCATAATAAAAAGTAAATTGTCAGTATCGTACTGATTTCTGACACTTACGCGAATATTAGACAATAAAATGAAACTACTTTTTACGGAATTTATCGCGGTATATTGATATTATTTAGTTCCCGACGTTGCGGATGCTTTACAGCATCCATGGCCACGGGCAGACTGAGGTGTTGGACGTCTTGATGTTAAAATTACTGATTTCTGACACTTACGCGAATATTAGACATTGAAATGAAACTACTTTTTACGGATTTTATCGTGGTATATTAAATTTTAACATCAAGACGTCCAACACCTCAGTCTGCCCGTGACCATGGATGCTGTAAAGGATCCGAAACGTCGGGAACTAAATAATATCAATATACCGCGATAAAATCCGTAAAAAGTAGTTTCATTTCAATGTTAAAATTACTAACAGCTACCTTACATTTTTGTTAATTATTAGCGATCCGATTCACGCAGAACGAGCTCACCGTATCCTTTAGTCTTGCAGTTTTGGGCTTGGATTTATATTTTATAGATTGTATAATGGGATTCCAAGCAGCTGGTAAGATCCAACCATCTTCTCTATTGAAATCACTGTGTATCGAAAGAAAACCCATACGGACAAATACTTAAATGGTGAATCGCACCATTTATAACCAAAAAATCAACTTTACATACAAGTTTGTGTACTCCTCTTTGTATGGAAACTTGCAATTTTTTTTTTGATAATTATTTCTTATTTTAAAGACCTGCTTTCACGATATTTAACTGGTTTAAGATGAAAAATTAATTTATTTGTCAGATTATAGTACAATTATGTAGGTGTTCATGTTAATAAAAGTTTCTTATATTTTACCATTTGTTAACAGTAGCAATGAATAAATTATTAAGAACCCCAAACAATGATTTGAATTCTATTTTGTATATCGCCTTTGTAACCTAACAGACAGAAATGTGTTTGCTGGGGAGTTTGTAGATAGACAGCCCCAGTTTGGGAGCTGTCTATAATGTAAAAATGACGTTCAAAATGTAGGTACCTAGTAGTCTATAATGAATAAATTATTTTGACTTGTGACTTTGTGTATTTCTGGTGGTTTTTCCCACTAATGTTGTGATGAATATGATAAGGATAAACAGTTGTTCTTACGAGTTTGCCTCGGGCAGCGCGGGCGCATAGCATGCGGGCTGTGGTTTCATTTCATGTCGTCTCCACCTTGTATATAACGCATTTGTATTCGTGGACTCTTTTAATACACCCTTAGAATCTTTCAACCATAAACTCTGCTTATTTGTACTTATAATAAATTTTAATAGTCTGTTAGTAATATCATATTAACAGCATTCTTAATTTATTTCCGAAACGCATATGTCCGAAACGGCTGCACCGATTTTGACGGGACTTTTACTGGCAGATAGCTAATTTTATAAGGAGTAAATTAGTTTTAAAGTAACTAAATACTTTTGCGACGCGAAGGAAACCGCAGAAAACAGCTAGTACCTTAGTACTTACTATAAACAAATCGACAATCTTTGCAGTTGACTTATCACAACACCGATATTACGGTAATCGTATACCCGTACTTACCTATACCAAGCGACATTGACATAAAAACTGGCAATATAAGCGCACACGCAATGCGCCCGCGCTGCGCGAGGTGAACTCGTGAGAATAACTGATGTGCTTACCGACTTACTGATGTGCCACCGGTTCATCCTTATCATACTCATCGCAACATTAGTGGGAACACCAATTAAATATTATTTGAAATGAAATATATTTTTTTCGTTCACGTGTTTACATATAATAATTTATTCAACAAGATGTTCTCTGTTAGGTTAGTAAAGAGAGTTTCAAACACCCACTTCTGCACCTATAAATAAAAATGAATCGTCAAATTTATTGCTAAGCGCAAAACTCAAGAACGGCTCAACAAATTCGGCTAGGATTCTTATGAACAATGTCTCAATTCTCGTACTCCCTTGTAAAAGGCCGGCAACGCACTTGTGACTCCTCTGGTATTGCGGGTGTCCATGAGCGGCGGTGATCGCTTACTATCAGGCGATCCGTCTGATCGTTTGCCCGCTATCCTATATAAAAAAAACATTCTCATTCTGAGGGGATATCCGGGCCCAGCAATGGGGCAGTATATTGGTTGATAATGAGGGTATTCATGATAATGTTCACTATAACAACAAGTAGTTTTATTATAATGTTATCGATCTTTAAACTATAACGAAGAACGCCATTTTTCGACGCTTAATTTCGGGCACGTGAGTTGGTCGTATGGCATAAATACAAAGAAATCAAGCATTTCCGATCATTTTGATTTACACAGCATGTTTAGCAAACTATTGCTGTTTCGATAAGCATGGCGAAAGTATTGAGTTCTAGCCTTTTACGTCCGTAATTCGCAAAACAAGTAAAACTGCAATCGTAATTTAGTTACTTATATCACACAGAATCCCCGTAATTTATCACACTTTTTTAACCGATCCTATCCTTTTAATACTTTCACCAACTTCTGAAATATGTTTAAATTGAATTTAAACACAAAATGACAATAGAAAATTGTGTTTAATTAAATACAATTTAAACACATTTATGAAGTTGGTGCAATTGGCCCTAAATGTGAAAGTTTGTGAGCTTGTTCCATACAAGCTGTAAAATGTTTGTTACTCTGTCACACTAGAACTGCTTAACGGATCTGAATAAAATTTGGCACAGCCATATGTAGATTATAGTCTGGAATAATACGTAGTTTTTTATTCACGTCGGACCCAAATCTGAAGTCCACGTAGACGAAGTGGCGGGCAGAAGTTAGTATTGTTATAAAATAACAATCTTAAAGATTACTTTGACTTACGTGGCAGAGACTTGGACTCATACAAAATAGACTGCACACGACTTCCAAGTCGTGAAGAAGTGTTAGTAGCCTAATAGCTAGGTCTTCGGACTTGCTATCATATGGTTGCCGGTTTGAAACCCAGCCATTTCACTACTGACGTGAACCCACTCGTAACACAAACATTTAGCTTATCATAAATAAAAATATAATCAAAAATAGTCACCCAAAGGTCGATAGAGAGGGTAATGATCGGTATTTCCCTAAGAGATCGCGTGACCAACGCGGAAATCAGAAGGTGAACTAAATTAATCAACAGAACCCGTAGAATTACTTCCCTAAAATTGAAATGGGCAGGTCATGTATATCGTAGGGAGGAAGGAAGGTGGAGTCACAAGATCGCAGAAGTGTTGGTTGACCCCCGGATAGATGGAGCGACGATTTCGTGAAGGTGACAGTCAAGAGATAATCCATACTAACCCAGAACCGAAACGAATAGAAGGTGGATGATAGGGCTTGGTACAGCACTAGATAACATTGGACAGTTGATAAAGATGAGAAACAAGCATACGGACCGCTTGATGGTAAGCGGCAACCGCAGCCCATAGACCAAGCAACACCAGTAGTATCAATATCACGGTGTCATTTTGAGACTTCAATTGTTATGGGGCCGGTGGAGCTTAAATTTCCAAACATTGCATAAATGCACTAACAAAATAAATCGATATCCAATATATTATCAAATTCTGTTAGTATTCGGATTGAAATACCGTTAATCTAGGTTCCTACCGTACCATTTTGTCTACTACTACTTCACTGGAAATAAACGACCGGAAAATCGTTCCAAATTTGATAAAGTTATGAAGAATTGCATTCGCTTACATTTATTTCCAGTGAAGTATTTTGGACGAAATGGTAGAGCAGGAACCCAGATTAACGGTATCGGAATCCGAATAATAACACACGTAGCGCCTCTTGCACCAACTTTAAAATGTGTTTAAATTGGATTTAAACACAACATTTCTATGAACAATTGCGTTTAAATACAATTTAAATATATTTATGAAGTTGGTGCAAGTGGCCCTTAGAATAAATTGTGTTTGAATTACGATTTATTTTGGTGTTACCTTTGTATGGGAAATTTGATCAGCCGGTCTCTTATGCTAAGTAATTTCACTGCGTATAAACTGGAACGATTAACAACATTGCTTAGCGGGATTTTTTTTAATATTACCATGGGGTCTCATCCCGAACAAATGAAACATAGTTCAAATGAATTGTTAATAGATGGCATTGCATGTATCGATTCCCAAACCTCGTGTGTTTGGCTTCGAAATTCTTACGAGGAAAGACCTTAAAAAAATATGTACTTACATATATCAAATGTTTATACATAGGACAATATAATTTAAGTCTAATTTCTTCAATTATATGATATTCAATTAAATCCTCGTGATTCTCGCTTTCTTTGGTAAATAGATGGCACTGTTTGCTGTTTTCGCTCATTTTACAAAAAGAAAAGATGGCGCTGTTCGCAGTTTCTGAGTCTATAATTATTTCTAATTTTTTTTTAAATCAAGTATTATTATAAGAATATTATATTTCAGACGAAGTTTTTCTAATGATGTATTATCTTTTTGTACCATCGGGGGCGAAGCACTAATACATACGATAGTCTACTATGATGACAACACGAACATACCTAGGTAGGTAGTACCTACCTAGAAAGCGACTTACACCTAATAGTTAGGGTTACCTTCGTGTAGGTGCCTTGTACCGAATATAGGTACTTACATAATAAAAAAGGTAGGCTAGTAGATACCTACATAGTTCAAGTAGGTATCTACTAGGTATAGATATATATATATATCACAAAATAGGTAAATATCAGTATTCTATCATCAATAAATGCATCATGCAGACGGTCGGAATGGAACGGAACGCGAGTCGTAGGTATCATACCATCGCGTCTCGCTCGAGTTCGGTAGATCAGATATACACTCGGTAGTCCGACAGCTGCGAATGCGCCGTAGTAGGTACCTACCTACCTACGTAACGAACGAACGGTGTCGTGATGGTTTTGTGTTTAAAAGCCGTAAGCATACCTATATATACCATAGTACCTATATACCTACCAGAGAACGAAGAATATTAAGTAGGTACCTACCTTAGGTACTAGTACCTACGTACGTTTAAGTATTTGTTTTTTTTAATAGATCGGTATTTCGCTTCTTCTACCGAACAAAATACCTACCTACCTAGATAGTGAATAGGGTAAAAAGTGAGACACGTAGTAGGTACTTACTAGTTTTACTTACCTACCTACTTATGTACTTACGAAGTACTTACCTATCATATTGAAATAATTACTTATGATAGGTACTTAGATATTTAAAATGGTAGGTAGAGGTACCTAGGTACATATCTAATAAGATTTACGTTAACATTTACTTTTTAAGTAGGTACCTAAGCTTTTGTAGTGAATAGTAAGAGGTTTTCATTGCTGTAGGTAGCTCACACGCTATGCAAGTAGGTAGGTAGATGAAATTAAAATACTGTGGGCGGGAAGCCCTATAGCGTGTTTACGTCATCAGTAGATACGTTTATCTACTCATTGTCATGATGTCTTAGGTATGCGCGTAGGGATGAGATACACTTACCAGTGTCAAAAACCAAGTATCAAAATAGGTAGGTACTTACCTACTTGAAAGTATTTGGCACAGCTAGAGTTCTAACCCTACTATATAATATAAATATTATCCTACAATATTTCTGAAAAAAGTATAAGTATTAGTAGGCAAAACTACTACATGTTTTCGTTATCTATTATATTTTTATGGGTAATAATTTTAGAACTACCCTCTATTTTTGACCGACAAAGAGTTGGCAACCCTAGCCACAGCCCGCCTCGCCTCGCAGCGTAAGGCGCGGCCCGGCGCGCGTCGCGGCGGCGCGGGCGGCGCGGGCGCGGCGTCCCGGCAGCGCGGATTGAAAATACTCGTAGTTCAAAGTTTTTTTTTTGCCAATCCGATTATGCACGTTGGGCGTATCGCAATATGGATCAATTTTCTATGCATGCGAGTATTTGAAAACTGTGAGTGTTCCTACATTAGCACGCCTCTGCCTAACCCTTCGGTATATGTATTATAATTATGTTAGATAAAAATGTATGGTCCCGGGTTCGATTCCTAACTAAACATTTATAGATCTATCTAAATTAAACTTTAATTTAAAACTTTAATTATTTAGTTAGGAATCGAACCCTGGACCTCATAATGTTCACCTGTCACGTTCAACAAACACTAAACTATTTTTGTGAACCCCATGAAAAAAAATCACAAGCCGCCTAGCTGCAAGTATGTGTCTGTGATGAACTGATGACTGATGTACTTAGGTATAAATAGCGAGGCGAACGAGTTTCACAGTATAAGCTCTAATTGTAGTGACTTTAAGTATAAATTCCCTTAAAATTATTTGTAGCAGGTCACAAAATTATTTTTTGCTTTCGTTATTTTAAAATTAATCTTTAAAACAAGCCTGTTTTGGTATAAATTCTTTTGCATTTAGTAGCAGGTCGGAAAATCATGTTTGTTTTCGTAACATTAAAATTATTTTTTAAAGCAACTAGGTAGGTAGGTACCTACCTAGTTTTTAGCACATGAGTAGATATACTACTCTGTGTTTTTAGTAAGTAATCTCTTCCAAATATTATATTTTATTTTTTGCGGGAAGATCTCGTTGCCTTGCCACTTGAGTTGCGTTGCGAGTGCGACATGTAGGTAGTAGGCATTTGTAAGTAAGTAGGTAGGTAGGTAGGTAGGTAGGTAGGTACCTAGGTATATTTATACAATAACTTTATTATCATTTTGCGATAAAGATAAATAAGAACTAGCTTCCGCCCGCGGCTTTGCTCGCGTGGATTTCGGTTTGTCACTCGGTCTTTATCACGGACACTTGTCAGTTGTCACCTCCCAGCCCAAAATAATCAATTAAGTAAGTACCTACCTACTTAAACTATTTTTTTGTAGTATTTTGCTTTTTTTTTCTATGCTTTATAGGAAACTTTGAAGGGCGGAATTGAACCTGCGTAGAGTCTTCTGGCTAAATAGGTAGGTAGGTTCCTACACCGATGTCGGTTGACAAGCAAAGTAGGCAGCTGGCTTTTCAATAGTTTAACTCGCGGTGGCTCAGTGGTCGTCTGGTGTACTTATCTAACCAGAAGACGCAGGCTCGATTTTCAGGCAGTCGATTTTTTCCATCACTAAACTACCTACCTACTTACTTAGAAAATATTCTAGTAAACCGCGACAAAATCTCGTTTTAAACGGCCGGCCAGCGCTAGTGGTAGGTAGGCTAAGTACCGACCTACCTACTTGATCATTATTTTGTCGTGGAGTTATTTTAAAACTATGATAATTATCTCCGATATTCATTAAAACCAAATGATGTCAATGGCAATTCTGTTCAAAATTAAATAGGTACCTACCTACTTGTGATGAATAACGTATTTAAGTAGGTACCTAATTGGTATGGATTAATGATATTAATCCATAACACAACAAAAGTGTAGGTATATACTACACTTTTGTTGTGTTAAACACCTTCGCAAATAATGCATTATTTTAGAACAAATTTGATTAGGTACCTACAACAAAAAAGGTTATAGGTAGTGAGTCAACCTTAACAGATAGATAGGTAGGTACCTACCTAGGTATATTATGCAGCCATTGACTTCGTTTACGCAGCGCACGCAATGGAAGCCTTCAAAAGAAATAACTTTTACCCGTTTTTGCTACATTTTTCATTGATGCCCCGCTCCTATAAGTCATAGCGTGATATTTTATAAAATATTTTATAGCCTATAACCTTCCTCGATAAATGCACTATCTAACACAAAAGATACCTATTTTAAATTCGAACCAGTAGGTAGTTCCTGAGATTTCCGCGGTCAACCAAACAAACTTTTTAGCTTTATAATACTTATTAAATAAAAAATAATAATTAGATGTTCACAATCTTGGATTATAAACATTTTGTTTTTTTTTCACAATCAGAAACTATGAAATTGACACCCACGTCATGTTATATTTAAAAAAAATAATGTCGGCTATTAAAAATATATTATGTCATTTATGAAATCAGTAGGTATCCTGAGAAACCTTGAAAATGACACCTACATTTTTACATGAATTTACGTTAAATAATAACGAAAATAAACTACGCGTAAGAAGATAGGTAAGTAGTTTTATAAAATTAAATGTATTACATAAGTACCTACGTGCTACCGAGAAGGAGGTAGGTACCTGTTCGGGGTGAGCGACCGTAATAACAACAAGTAGCAACTTTAGGTACCTACCTACATCCCGGCGCACCAGCGCCATCTATTGGTTAAATATATAGTAAACACTTGATATACAACCCGAGGCGATAGATGTCGCATGCGTGAACGCGCGTGCTACGTGCGACATCTATCGCCTACAAAAGAAAAACAATTCTGCCCGAAGAATCTCGCCCGATAGGAAGGTCCCATTTCTTTGTATGGGATGAGGCATCTGTACTAGTATTCTTTTATCTGTGATATTACTTACTTACCTCGTCTTGGAAGTCGTCCTCGCAGTAAAGTAGTTATTATTTGCGAAAACACTAGGAAGCGGTGAAGGGCGGGCGTTTTGGGGGCTGTCTATATTGTAAAAATGACGTTCAAAAAGTACTACCTAGTAGTCTATATTGAATAAATCATTTTGACTTTGACTTTGACTTTGATTTTATATAAAGCTTATTAAGATTTTTAACTTCAAAAAGAAGGAGGTTCTCAATTCGATTGGTATTATTTTTATATACGTATGTGCACCGAGTAGGTACGCTAAGAAGATTTACGTGATTCTTCTTTAGTTTGATGAGCAAACCATTGGATCCCGTTATAAATTTAACATAGTGTGGCCCAGTAGTTTTCATTTTATGAACATTTTTTTATAAAAAAAAATATTTTACGTGGACGATGTATTTTTTAATTTTTTTTTATGTGTATGTCGATTATACGGTTTTTTCAAATGCACTGACTTCAAGTCATTTGAATAATTATTCAGACTACAATGGATAATTATTATTTATTCAGACTTACAATAGTTAGAGAAAATTTTAGGTGCTTGAACTTTACTAATAATAATTAAAAATTAGGCGATAATTCCTAACATACCAAGATCTCCCGTGCCTAAGAGAGCACCTAAAGCCATTCGTCCCGATTTTATGATAATTATGGCAGTCATTCTAAAGAACCTGACAACCAATCTATCCTTGGGATATCGGAATTGCCCAGAAATTGTTTTGCGGCGGTCTGCGGTGTAAACTGTACTGTGCATACGCATCTAGTAAACTGGAAGGTGACTCCAACATTGTTGTTACAAAGCTAGGAACATGATAAATACATAACAATTTCAATACATTTCAACTGCCTCATTAGCCTAGTGGTCCAGAAGGCGACTGCTACGCTAGAGGTCCTGGGTTCGATTCCCAGGTCGAGCAGTGTTATTGGGTTTTTCTTTGAAATTCCCAGTAGCAGCTCGGAGTTTGGAATATTGTGCCAGGTTGATGGCAATAGGCTCGCCCCCTATTACATGGGACCTAAACATATCGGCGAACTGTGGGTGTACACTAGTACGCCTCTGCCTAACCCATCGGGGAATACAGGCGTAATGGTATGTATCTTCTATGTTCAATTTCAATACATTGATATTATACCTAGCGCGCATAACCGTTATTTCGTTTGACGCGACTGAATGGCTCTGTGAAACAATTGACTGCGTGACACAAAACGTCACACAACATAGTATCTACACACACAAAGTCTCGCGTTCAAGTATCTCGTGTTTGTGTAATACTAGCCGTGCCTCGCGGTGTTGCCCGCATTGATATCGTTTTCCAAACTTCGTGGGAATTTCTTTTGAGCCTGTGTGGGATTGATCGGAGACTATCGTGTATCGTTAACTAAACTCTTCGTGAAACACTTAGGTACCTCAGCTGTGTATAAGGATATTTTCTTTAACCTATTTATACTTTTACTATTTTATTATTTTATATTAGTTCTGTCTTTTTTTTGTTCTTTTCTCTTTTTTTGTGCAGAGTGTTACCTATAAAATGATTGAGGGAGAGACTGAACCCCACGACACAGGGAATTCTAGTGTGGGGTCCAGAGAACCTGTGCAACTTACCATATAAGTACAACTCTGTAAAAATAAGCTTTGTAATAAGTTTTGTTGCATGTGTTGTAATTTGAATAACACATAAACAAAATAAAATATTAGGTAGTATATCATAATATAACATTAAATATTTTTTTTATGGGAAAGCCATATAAAAATGTTAATATATTTTTATACTGACAAGCCAAACTTTTTGTATCATAGCATGTTTTGAATAATTCACGTGGGATGTAGATATTACGATTACAAACCACTTCGTCGATCCTTGATGCTAATGCTCACAAGAACTTGACGCAAAAAATGCGATTGAAAAAATTACGTATTGACTGAATTTGAATCTGTAATTAGGTACAAGACTAACAGAATGGCCGAGAACCGGCTCTCCTGTATACCGTTTTTTTTAAAAGCATACTAGCAATGCGGGTCGCACATTACTAGTAGGTATTAACCCCTCGTGCTAAGCTAGATTGCTTGTGTTACGAGTGGGTTCACGTCGGTAGTGCAATGGGGGGTTCGAACCGGCAACCACATGATCGCAAGTCTGACGCCCTAGCCATTAGGCTACCGCCGCTTCGATATTACCAATGATTCTTAAACTTTTTTTTAACCTCAATAATTCCACCGGTCTCTAACGGAACAATGTTCATATTCACAAGCGGAGATATTTCCGATCCGGTACGACATGGCAACCTTCAAGAAGCAAGCTTACACTTGCATCCTCTCTGGTGTTGTGGTTGTCAATGGGCGGCGGTGATTACTTCCATTTAGGTCACCCGCTTGTTCGATCACCTCGCTCTTCTATTGAAAAAAAAATATACTCGGTCTTCTCGCAAAACTAACAAACTAAAGCAGATTCTACTCGTTGTGAAAAATAAATACATTTACATACATACGCCATTACGCTTTTATTCGCCGAAGAGTATGGCAGAGGTGTACATAGATACACCCACAGTTCGCCGGTAAGTTTTAGGTCCAATGTAATAGAGATCGAGCCTATTGCCAGTAACCTGGCATAAATTCCAAACTCCGAGCTCCCCCAATAACACTTTTCTCGACCCGGGAATCGAACCCAGGATCTCTAGGAATACATCTTATAAGAAACATCGTCGCCTCCTTTAACAATCCCCTTTAGTAAACATGATATTTTATTTACGACGCAAGTGGCTAAATCGGCAGACTGTTTAAAAAATAACAAGATTTTTGCCAACCTGCCGACAACCGCCGCGAGCATAATTTAGGAAATTAACAAACGAAACGTTTACACAGTGTCCGTTCGTTAATGCTAAAATGTACAGGTATTACTCGTTTGTAGCCGGCCTCACGAGTGCTAGAAAGTAGTTATGTTAATATGTTTAGAATATTATAAAGGACGTTGATTTGGTCAGCCACCCGACGTTGACATACCATCACGCCAGCATTCCCCGAAGGGTTAGGCAGAGATGTATACAACAGTTGGTTCCATGTAATAGGGGGTGAGTCTATTGCCATTACTTACAAATTCCAAACTCCGAATTGCTACTGAGAAATTTATAGAAAAACCCAATAACACTTTGCTTGACCTGTGAATCGAACCCGGGACCTCTAGTGTGGCAGCCGCGCTTAGGACTTTTACAATTAAATGGTTTGGTTTTTTTAATAGCTAGATGGCACATTACCCGTGCGAAGCCGGGGCGGGTCACTAGTTATTTATAAAGACTAAAGAGCATCATTGGACAAGACAAACAAATTCTCTAGATAAACCAATTGAATCAAACAAAGAAAAACACATGTTTGTCGAGGAAAACCTTTCATGGGCGACCTTACTCTGAGCCTTGAGGCGGCGCGTGCGCAATCATTTTTATTTTTTCCCAGCTGCTTCATTGGTTTAGTTGAGACAAGCGCGTCTACAAAGCGTGAGTTCCGGGATTAGATTCCCAGGTCGAGCGAATTGTAATTGGGTTTTTTTTATGAAATCCTAAATAGTAGGTCGGTATTTGGATTTATAAATGTTAAAAGCAGTGATGACCATTGGACTGCCAAGTCAAAGTCTAGAGTTGAAATCCAAGGCACGCACCTCTGACTTTTCGAAGTTATGTGCGTATTAATAGTTAATTATCATGCGCTTAAACGGTGTAGGAAAACAACGTGAAGAAACCTGCACGTCTGAGAGATTTTCTCGACGGCGTGTGAAGTCTGCCAACCCGCATTAGGCTATCGTAGTGGACTATAGCCTAATCACTCTCATTATGAGAGGAGACCCGTGCCCAGCACGATTACTTTGATTATGTTATGCAGTGGGACATATAATGGGTTGATTATGTTATGGAATAGAAAACGTACCAGCAACAGTAGGTGATCTGGTACACCTGTGTGGCCCAGGGCCAGGTATTTTTCTACTTTGGTAGGCTCTCATTCTTTTCTTTCCATTTTTTTAAATATACATTGCAGTATTTATCTACTTAACTAGCTCTAAGCAACGATACTCCATTCGATGGGGTTGGCCTTAATTTCTTTTCGCGCCCTATTTAGCGTATGGGAGCCCTCTGATACATGAACAATGAAAATGTTATAGGTCCAACCGTTTAAAACCTGCGTGACAGAGGATGCACAGACAGACGAACAGACACATGAGTGACAGCAATAGAGTTCCGTTTTGAGCCTTCGGGTACGGAAACCTAAAAGGGTATGTTGATTGTACGAATTGAATTTTCAAAAGCAGTTTTTTATTGATCAATATATGAATCATACGAGCTGGTAAAAACCTTGGATCTATTCAATAGGTAACTGGAACGCACTTATATATGCGTAATGTGAACAAGTAAGTATAGATAAGTAGATAATTGCGAACGTAATAAGTTATAATTATCTACGCGTGCTAACTACTTGACCTACGTTCATTTCACGTGGGAGAGCCATGCTTCGGCACGAATGTGCTGGCTCGACCGGAGTGATAACACGGCCTCACAGAAAACCGGCGTGAAACAACGCTTGCGTTGTGTTTCGCCGAGTGAGTTGAGGTTACCGGAGGCCCAAACCCTTTGAAAGGCCGGCAACGCACTTGCGACTCCTCTGGTTTTGCGGGTGTCCATGGGCGGCGGTTATCGCTTACCATCAGGTATCCGTTTGCTCATTTGACCCCTATCCCATAAAAAAAAATTGTTTAGTATGTAGGTATTGTTTGCCTACGAAGTAAAAAATATCAGAATTATATTTTCACTAGCGACCTGTCTGCCTGCTATGACTAAGGTGATCAACTGATCTGCAAGGTCAAGCTGCGCTCGCCGCGGTCAGGTTGTGGATGGGTGACCATTCTTAACACATCGAGACCCCTCCGTGCCCCGGAGCGCACGTAAAGCCGTCGTTCCCGGTTGTCATACGAACATCTATGACAATTTTTAGTGGTCGTTGGAAGAAAAAAGCCTGACAACCAGTCTATCCTCCGAATATCGGTATTACCCAGAAATTGGGTTGCGGAGGTCTGATGGCAGTCGCTTCGTGTAAAATCAGTATTTTCAGCCAGATCTGGGTAGACTGGAAGACGACCCCAATATAGTTAGGAAATGGCTCGGAGGATGACGAGATGTTGACCTGTGTGCCTGTGTGTATTATACTGACTGGTAGTGGAAATAAAAACAAACCTGGTCCTAACAATAGCAAACATAATAATATATAAATGTCTGGACTTTAAAAGAGACCATGATTCTCTGAGTTTGTTTCGGTGTTTCTTCTCAGAGGTCGTCAGTTAGGAAATGCCGAAGCCATCTAGCTATAAAAAAAACAAACCATTGACTTGTAAAAGTGTCTCTAATGATCTACTTACAGAAATAAATATCATTTCATAATAAAAATTTTAAAATAAACTTACTAAGTAGAATAAATAATGAAACTAATTACATTAACATACCATCACGCCTGTATTCCCCGAAGGGTTAGGCAGAGGTGTACTAAGGTTCACCCACAGTTTGCCGGTATGTTAAGGTCCCATGTAATACGGAAGCGAGCCTATTGCCATTAACCGGGCACAAATTCCAAACTCCGAGCTGCTACTGAGAATTTCATAGAAATACCCAATAACACTTTGCTCGACCTGGGAATCGAACCCAAGACCTCTAGCGTTAACAGTCGCACTTGGGACCACTAGACTACAATTAATAAATTAACTTTTCGCGTGTGTTATTTTGGCAAAAGATTACTCTCTTTACCGAGCTATTTTTTAAATATTCTCGATGCACGATGCTCGGACATGTCTGTAAAACGCCGGATATGCCTGTAAACGCCGGACATGTCTATGAAAATCCGGACATGTCTGCCTAATGCCAAACATCAAGCAATCTTATATACATACGTCGAATTATTTTATTATAAGAGCAGTTTACATACACATAAGAATGTTTGCTGTATGTTAATGCACAACTTGCTTGATAATCGAAATTATCATCATTTTTAAAATCCACGGTATGAGCAGTTAAATGCGATATGCAAATTGGTAGTCTCGGAAATCCCACAAGCCAATTAAAACTTTAATTTTAAGTGTTTACATAATTCACATGATGTTAATCCGGGTAGGTTAAAATAACTCAGACTAAGTAATTAATTAGTTGATATAGAAAAAAGAGTTGGCATCAGACATACCAAGCTTATGCAGGAAGGACGAGTGGTCGCTGAAGGTGTGAAGTCCTAGGTTCGTTGGATTCCCAAGTCCATTAGTGTTAATAAGGTTTTTTTTTGTTATGTTACGTGTAAAAAGTCTAGTCAGATCCGTCTTTCCCATAAGTACAGACGGGGCATAGGCCTAGTGCCCCCGTGGGGATAGGGTATAAAAATAATCATACCATTATTTCACTTTATAAAAGGGCCCTAAACTCTGTTCTGCTTAGAGGTTCTACTTATCTATCGTGGGAGAGACATGCTTTGGCACGAATGGGCCGGCTCGACCGGAGTGATACCACGGCCTCACAGAAAACCAGCGTGAAACGTTGCGTTGTGTTTCGCCGAGTGAGTAAGGTTACCGGAAGCCCAAACCCTTTTAAAAGGCGGGCAACGCACAATGCGACTCCCCTGGTGTTGTGGGTGTCCATGGGCGGCGGTTATCGCGTACCATCAGGTGATCCGTCTGCTCGTTTGCCCGCCTTTCTGATTTCAGAAATCCAGAAAAAAAAAACAAAAAAATATGCCCCTGGATGGCCTAATACGGCCCTGTGTGCAATGTGTACCAAATTAAAACTTAAAACGATTTAAATTAAGAATACCTCTGTTTTGTCATGTGCCAAAGTATTTAACGGATTTTGCCATGATTTTGCATACAAAAATATACTCAAACAGTCCGAGGCACAGATAGTAACGATTCTACAGGAAAGTAGTTCCAAAGTAGACAAACCTCTTCTGTCGCAAGCAAATCAAATCTTTAAGCTCTTTGAAACTAAATAGAGAATTGCGTGTAAACTTTTATGTGCTATCTCAGGGGATTTACATCCTGATGATTCATCAGTTTTTATTACTATTTAATGGCATTATAATTAAACAAAAGATAAATTGAATATTGTTGTTTTGTTTGTTAATATGATAAGACTGCTGTGGATTAGGCGGGAAAGTGTAAAGTGCACGTTGTCGATTTTATATTATTTTTCAAAACCTGAATTTCTCCGAAGTTCGATGTGTAATTATGGTGGATAATTAACCATTAAGTGTTCGTGAACGTGTGAGAGTGTAGGAAAATGATATAAAATTGAAAATCGTGACTTTTTGGGTTCACTCCTAAACTCCATCGAAGCCTCAATAAAGTTTCTACCGTTTTATTGGGACAACTGAACAACTTATACTTGACACTGGCGAACACAAAATGTGTGGTGCAATTAAAATACAATCCCACAATGGGAATTATTACTACTTCATTATTCTAATACTTGACATTGGCAAATACACAAAAAGTGTGGCGCCATAATAATAATAAAAAAAAAAGACTGCTGTGTCCTCCACCGGGTATTCTCCTCATATCTTTATCTATATTTATTTTCCTAAGTTATATATATATATATATATATATAAGCGGTGACCGCAGTCTATAGACGACAGCAACACCAGTAGTGTCTGGTGCGATTTTATCTTGGTGCCTCAGTTTTAAAAAATCTTGTTTGTCCAAAGTCTCTTCCAAACCGGTACACAAAATAATTGCTTGGCGGTAGAATATTTGGCAATGCCGTAACACTAACCCAGAGGATTTCAATGCAGTTCACTTCAAAGGCTCCAAAAGGAAGTCCTCTTACTCAAGAGCACTTCCTCAAAGAGCTGTAAGAGACACTCTTACAGCTGTATGTGAGAATTTGTGTTTGTAAAAATACCCGCAATACAGTAAAAAATCCTAGCGTCGTAGATTTTATTGTCTAACTAGCTTCTGCCCGCGACTTCGTCCGCGTAGCGTAATGATATATAGCCTATAGCCTTCCTCAATAAATGGGCTATCTAACACTGAAAGAAATTTTCAAATCGGACCAGTAGTTCCTGAGATTAGCGCGTTCAAGCAAACAAACAAACTCTTCAGCTTTATATAATACTAGCTTCTGCCCGCGACTTCGTCCGCGTAGCGTGATGATATATAGCCTATAGCCTTCCTCAATAAATGGGCTATCTAACACTGAAAGAATTTTCCAAATCGGACTAGTAGTTCCTGAGATTAGCGCGTTCAAGCAAACAAACAAACAAACTCTTCAGCTTTATATATTAAGTATAGACTAGCTTCTGCCCGCGACGTCGTCCGCGCAGCGTAATGATATATAGCCTATAGCCTTCCTCAATAAATGGGCTATCTAACACTGAAAGAAATTTTCAAATCGGACCAGTAATTCCTGAGATTAGCGCGTTCAAGCAAACAAACAAACAAACTCTTCAGCTTTATATATTAGTAACTAGCTTCTGCCCGCGACTTCGTCCGCGCAGCGTGATGATATATAGCCTATAGCCTTCCTCGATAAATGAGCTATCTAACACTGAAATAATTTTTCAAATCGAACCAGTAGTTCCTGAGATTAGCACGTTCAAGCAAACAAACAAACAAACTCTTCAGCTTTATATATTAGTTTTTTTTTTTATGGGATAGGGGGGCAAACGAACAAACGGATCACCTAATGGTAAGTGATAACCGCCGCCCATGGACACCCGCAACACCAGAGGAGTCGCAAGTGCGCTGCCCGCCTTTAAAAGGGTTTGGGCCTTTTTTTTTTTTTGTTGACGGGGTTGGAAATGCTTTATGCACTATCCACCACTCCGGGGAGAGCGGTGGGGTGTGTCGGACTCCGCTCTGAAAAGAGCGATCTACCGACTAAAACCAACCTCGGCGTTTCGCGACACCACTTTGGTGCCGGGCCTACGGGAGCGCTGTAGCATTCGTCCGCGGACCCGGCAGTGGCGGGCCAAAGGGTTTGGGCCTCCGGTAACCTCAACTCACTCGGCGAAACACAACGCAAGCGTTGTTTCACGCCGGTTTTCTGTGAGGCCGTGGTATCACTCCGGTCGAGCCGGCCCATTCGTGCCGAAGGATGGCTCTCCCACGTGGACATATATATGATTAGTATAGATATGTGTTTGTAAAAATACCCGCAATATAGTAGAAAATCCTACCGTCGTAGATTTTATTGTCTAATTAGTCTGGAGATCTTTAGCACAACTCTACTGTCCTGAGTTTGATTATTGGGTTTTTCTACATACTCAAATGCAACTCAGAGTTTGAACTTTGTCCGGTTAATGGCAAAAGGCTCGCCCTCAATTGCAGGGCCTTAAACATCACAGTCAACTGTGTGTACATCAGCACACATTTGCCTAACATTTCGAGAAGTACTTATTGGCGTGATGGTATGTGTATATTTGTTCTAAACCCTCCTCATATCCCTCTGCTCGGTAAAGGTATTCAGCGTATCCTTCCATATTTAAAACTCTTACCTTCTCTGGCAAATCGAACAGAAAAGAGTTCTTGTCATCGAGGTTACTAATAAAATTTAAAAAAATATTAGCTGTAACATCCAACCAATCATAAACTTCTGAGACAGTGTTGAAAAAATATTGTTCGTCGAAACAATAGGCATTTAACCTACGACACTCATTGTTTAAACCTAGGTAGAGATTAAATAGCATATTATTTTTATGTGACGTCTTGTGTGAATAAGCTATTGGTATGAATACTATTAGTTAAGATACACCTGCAAGACATTTACCTTGGAGAGCCATGCTTTAGCACGAATGTGTGCTCTACCGGAGTGATACCACGGCCTCACATAAAACCGGCGTGAAAAAAACTGTTTCGTTGTGTTTCGCTGAGTGACTGAGGATACCGGAGGCTAAAACCTAAAAGGGTTTGGGCCTCCGGTCAAAGGTGGGCAACGCACTTGTGACTCCTCTAGTGTTGAGAGTGTGTATGCGGCGGTTATCGCTTACCATCAGGCGATCTGTCTGCTCGTTTAACCCCATATAAAAAAAGGAAATTCCCGAATTCAAAGTATTACCGACATTCAATTTTAAATTACTAACAGAATCACCATAAAACAGACATGCAAAAAGGCTTAAATACATACTATCACACGCCTGTATTTCTTTAAAATCTATTTCTGTTTGGGGTACAGGTCAACATGTAGAAAACTACTTACTACCGAGTATTTCCTCAATCCCTATAACGTTTTGCTCGACCTGGTGGGAATCGAAACACGGATATCCTGACCCTCAATAATGCTGGCAGCGGTTGCAAAACCTAACGACGCATAAGCCTTAAATTATGTAAATCCATATTGCCTTTAAGAAAATCATCTGCGCAAATAAAAAAACCAATAAAATTGTAAATTACCATCATACCATCACGCCTGTATTCCCCGAAGGGTTAGGCAGAGGCGTACTTATGTACACCCACAGTTCGCCGGTATGTTTAGGTCCCATGTAATAGGGGGCGAGTCTATTGCTATTAACCGGGCACAAATTCCAAACTCCGAGCTGCTACTGGGAATTTCATAGAAAAACCCAATAACACTTTGCTCGACCTGGGAATCGTACCCAGGACCTCTAGCGTAGCAGTCGCGTACAGGACCACTTGGCTAATGAGACAGTTTTTAAAAGGGGAAAATTGTAAATTAAAAATGTGGTCAATGACTACCGTAAAATTTTACTTTTTGTACGTACATACCTAATTAATTCCACGTTAAATTCCACGTCTATGGGGGCTACGCAATCACACACACATTAAAACATCCATCTACACGTTTGGCCTACACATGTAACTGTCAATTACTTCCGCATTACTTCGTCGGTAAAACAGCTCTATAATAACTGCCTCAATAGCCAAGTGGTCCGGACCGCGACTGCTACGCTAGAGGTCCTGGGTTCGATTCCCAGGTCGAGCAAAGTGTTATTGGGTTTTTCTATGAAATTCCCAGTAGCAGCTCGGAGTTAGGAATTTGTGCCCGGTTAATGGCAATAGGCTCGCCCCCTATTACATGGGACCTAAACATACCGGCGAACTGTGGGTGTACATTAGTACGCCTCTGCCTAACCCTTCGGGGAATACAGGCGTGATGGTATGTTAATGTTAATGTTAAAACAGCTCTATTAAAAGGAAATATATACTATAATTCAACAATTAATTATAATGAAATGACATGTCTACTAAATTACGTGCGTACCTACGTGGAAGCAAGAAATGCAAGGACACAGTTCGAAATTGAAAATCTCATAAGCCAGTAATCCAAGCCAGGGCCAATTTACCCACAGCGTAGAGTGATTATTACCTACAAAAGTTTTGGTTTCGAATCCCGAGGTCCTGGAGATAGTTTTACTACTATTCATACTCATCAAATTACACACCTTTTTTATTTTATAGTACCTACTAAATTCTAGCGTCCTCAAATGTTCCGGCACTAATTATCGTATTAATAGTTAATGATCACGTGCTTAAACGGTGAAGGAAAACATCGTGAGGAAACCTGCATGCCTGAGATATTTTCTCGACGGCGTGTCAATTCTGCCACCAGTGTGGTGGACTACAGCCAGCCTAATCACTCTCAATCTGAGAGGAGACCCGTGCTCAGCAGAGGGACAGCATAATGGGTTGATTATTATGGAGAAGACAGCCTCGGGTCTAGAGGAGGGAGGATAAACTAGAGCGGTAGTTCCAGTGCGCTTAAATTTATACAAAAAAAATTGATACGCATTATACGTTTTGTGAAATTTTGTTACAATCTTCAGACAGGACGGCTCTATTCAGGCCCTGTTCGAAAAAATCGTATAACCCCGGGCTAAGAAGACAGTTTTCCACAAACCAAACTTCTTCCAATCCATTCTAGAATGTCTCTGGATAATAATATACTCGTATTTCCGACTAGATTAGCCACCTATCCAAATTACATAAGGACATCATATAAAGACATATTTGTCATTCACGACCACTCACTGATCGTAACTTTCACTTATGGCGATTTTGTACGACCAACGAATGTACAACACATTTTCGGCGCTTGTTATTGCGACCCCATGACTAGTGATGTGCGGCATTTAGTATTTTTTGATGTTATCCGAGTTCATGAATATCGTCACGAACAGTTTCGGTTGTGCAGCGAGAATTCTGAGTGCTTCCAAGCAGTGTAGGTAATGGTGATTTAAAATAATTCCTGTTTAATATTCGAATAAAGGTGTTTTTACAAAAATATATATAGGTACTTCAAAAAGGTCAGATGCGTAGTACTTGCAACCGTATGTATGAATGTAATGTCGCAGAAGCAAAAGAAGTATGCCAGAATCGTAGCAAGTGGTGGTCTATAGTTTCTGCCTACCCCTGTGGGAGAAAGGCGTGAGTGTATGTATGTATTTAGGTACTAAGCAGCCAGTTATATGGCTTGTGCAGGTGGCCATTTATTCCCAAAGCAAAGGCAATATATAACAGTAATCAGGCCAACTCTTTGATTTAAAAACCGGAATTGTATTTTTTTATATTTAAGTAAATACATTCGCTCATATTGAAATTTCTCTTGTACTGTGGGTTGTTTTCGAGGACAATTCTTCTCGCATTCACAAACAACCGAACAAAACAAATATTAGTATTACCTAGTTCAAACTTACACACCTAGTTCAGACGACCTCTGTGGTTTAGTGGTTCGAGTACCGGACTGCTGACCTTGAGGTCGTGGGTTCGATTCCCACAGAACACAAAAATTTATGTGATGAATATAAATGTTTGTGTTCGTCTGGGTGTTTCTTATGTATTATTCTGCCCGCGACTTCGTCCGCGTAGCGTGATGATATATAGCCTATGTCCTTTCTCAGGGTCTAAAGATTGTCTGTGCCAAATTTCATCATAATCGGTTGAGAGTTTTAAGCAGGAAAGCGTAACAGACAGACAGACAGAGTTACTTTCGCATTTATAATTTTTTTGTAAATACATACTTATCAGTATGTATTTACAAAAAAAGTATATAAGTATTATATCCATTGTCTAGTAACCATAGTACAAGCTCTGCTTAGTTTGGGACTAGATAGTGCTGTGTAAAAATGTGCCAGAATATATTTATATTTAAATATGTTTTCGATTCGAATTGACTAAGGATATTTTGTGATTTGTGATTTTACGTCATATTAATTTTTGAATTAAAAAAAGTTACAACAGGAGTATTTCCATTCTCAGAATTAATCTAATAAATAAGACGATTTCTCTCGATAAAACATAAATTTGCATCGAAATAAAATCCTAAATGTTATGTAGGTCGTTCACCTTTTATGGCCATGTTATAAAGTCATTCGGACTTGTTTGGTCAATGATATTGTATTTTTAGTTATACCTGATATCCTCAACTTCGATGCTACATGACCATATATGGTAGGTAATCTTTGCAAATTATTTAGCAATATTCTGCTTAAAATTAATGCTGACCCAATTCTGTGACCTCCGTTGTCTTGTCACATCCTTAAAAGTGTGTTACTCTGTCACATAGCATAACGTACCATCACGCTTGTGTTCGCCGAAAGATTAGGCAGAGACTTACTGATTTACACCCACGGTACCTGGTTGTCCGATACGTTTAAGTCTCATGTAATAGGGGGCGAGCTTGTTGCCACTAACTGGGCATAAGGATAGGCCTGAAGTACCATTTTATATGGATATTTTCCTAAAATAGGACCATAGGACCCTCTCAGAAGTTCTAACCAGTTTAAACCTAACAGAAATCAGAACAGAAATACTATTATGCATGTGAAGATAAACAAAAAATATTGAGAAGTTCATTATTTTTATTAGTCAATTAAAAATATTGACGCACGACTATCAGAATGTAGTACGGTGATTTAATAACAACTAACTTAAGACATAACATAACATACCATCACGCCTGTATTCCCCGAAGGGTTAGGCAGAGGCGTACTAATGTACATCCACAGTTCGCCGGTATGTTTAGGTCCCATGTAATAGGGGGTGAGCCTATTGCCATTAACCGGGCACAAATTCCTAACTCCGAGCTGCTACTGGGAATTTCATAGAAAAACACAATAACACTTTTCTCGACCTGGGAATCGAACCCAGGACCTCTAGCTTAGCAGTCGTGCTCAGGACCACTTGGCTAATGAGGCAGTTACACTAACTTAAGACGTTCGCTTTAAAAGGTATGCGGCTTGTGATAGACGACGTCTCATAAAGCAGATACCTTTTGAAAATCAAAACAATGAACCATCAACGTTAATATGGCACGCAATAAAATCATTTATTTTAAAGATGCCTCATTAGCCAAGTGGTCCTGAGCGCGACTGCTATGCTAGAGGTCCTGGGTTCGATTCCCAGGTCGAGCAAAGTGTTATTGGGTTTTTCTATGAAATTCCCAGTAGCAGTTCGGAGTTAGGAATTTGTGCCCGGTTAATGGCAATAGGTTCGCCCCCTATTACATGGGACCTAAACATACCGGCGAACTGTGGGTGTACATTAGTACGCCTCCGCCTAACCCTACGGGGAATACAGGCGTGATGTATGTTGTTGTATTTTAAACATAACATTAATCTCTATACGAGAACGTGGATGTAATAAAAACTATTATCCAAACATCTTAAAAGCCTATTCTAATTCTTTCTTGTCGCTATAATAATTTAATGTCATAATCATCAGCATCAGTCTGACTTCATCCATGTTCTGCTGCTGGGTATAATATAGTCTCCCTCAGTTGCTTCATGCCATCACGGTCCTATGCAATCCTTTTTTTTTTTTTTTTGTGCGTGTGGAAAATCCTCATGGACTTCCGCCGCCCGGGGAGGCGGCGGGGCGTGTCGGACTCCACCCAGAGTGGGTGACCTACCGACTAAAAACCACACGGTGTTCCTTCCTGCACGTTTGCGTCGGGGGCTACGGGAAACAGAGAATTCGTCCGCGGCCCCCGACTGGTGCCGGCCCGCCGCAGCAGGTCCCGTCTGATTGTGTAGGGGGAGAGTGAGTCCTATGCAATCCTAATCCAATCCTGACTGGTACAATGTCGTCGATTCATCCATGTCCTCGCTACTCTCAATAATCAATACATTTATTGCACTCCATAATGTTCACAGGTTTTCTACAGATTACGATGGTATCAATCATAGCCCCATGACTCTAATCTGTCACTATTCAGTCGTAGCTCTACTTCACGTGTCATTGCCAAGTGTTCTACACAACTCCTCTTGGACCATGGGAGAGCCATGCTTCGGCAAGCGGTATTTCGCCGAGTGAGTGAGTATTCTGGAGGCCCAGACCCTTTTAAAAGCCCGGCAATACTCTTGCGACTCCTCTTCTCTCTCTCTTCTCTCTCTTTCTTCTTACCATCAGGTGATCCGACTGCTTGTTTGCCCCCCCCCCCCCCTATCCCATAAAAAAAGGTCCATGATCTTTATTTATTATCTTGTATGATCGTTCGTTCTTTGAAATTGCTGCTTGGAAAATGATTCACCAGTCAGCAGGTTCTTACAATGGCTTCCCAAGATATGTCACGGCATACATCATCAATTTACCAACGTGTCATAGCGTGTAGTGTCTCTCTAGAAGCAAATTTAACTAACACGATAAAACACTTTTACATTGTAATAAGAAACTAAACAGTGCCAGACACAGTCTACATCGCCTTTGTCAAAAACTACTGATCTAGTGATGTAAGGTCGATGCTCCTATCACTGCAATGATCAACACATTTCTGGAATCCTCCAAATCTCTACAAACAGTGATAAAACAATTCTTTGTTATATTGTCATCTCCGTCATTGTTTGAAGGAGTGCACAGTTTATATGATCCTGTACACTAATATAAAAACACTGGTTTCCTTGATAATTTATCTTTTTCTTCTGTTATTATGCAACACTAGCGCTATTATAATAAGGAACGCTTAAAAACTGAACTAAGCAATTTTGACAGTTTAATCTTTTGGGGGCAAGAATCGTATAGTCTAGTCCAGATATAAATCCTAAAGGCTAGTCCAGTATTTTTATTTCGGGTCTATAAAAGGGATAATGGATTAGGTGATCTTTTTTTTCTCTTTCGTCATCTTTAGCCTGTTTTTAAGACCTTTGATAATTTCTCCGTCATCTTTTTTAATAGTTACATTAATAAGAAGTTCTCCTGTATCGTGGATGCTTGTACACAAATTCTCATTCACTAACACATTTTGAGATGGAATTCAAACCCGCGATCAGTAATCGGTACAGCCGCTAAACTCATCTTTTATTTTTTAATAAATAATATTCTTATTAATATTTTATTAAATATTTTGATTGATTTGATAACCATGCTAATGTCTTAATGTTATATATCTATGTCCTCAGGTACAATATTATATAAATACATACTTATTACATAGGTAGCTATTGCAGGTTTTAATTAATGTCAAGACGCCTAAGTAGGTTTAACTTGGTCATACCTTTTCGATCGAAAGACGGAAATAAATTCTTAAGACATTCACATTGCAAATGTTGTTATGTTATATTCAACTTGTGGACTTACGCAACTCGTTCTCCGAATATTGCACAAATTAGATTTTAATCACGGTTAGATTTCGCGTTCCATTTTTTCCGTATCGAGGCTTCTGAGAACTCCAGTAATTAACAAAAGTCGTCAGGAAACCAGTAGGTCCACGGTAGGTCTACGTCCAGCAATGGGCTACTATAGGCTGATGACGATGATCATAGTCAAGCTAGACCTGGAGAGATGAGAAGCTTCATTCAAAGCCGGCTCGACCGGAGTGAAACCACGGCCTCGCAGAAAACCGGCGTGAAACAACGCTTGCTTTGTGTTTCGCTGAGTCAGTGAGGATACCACCTCCGGTCAAGGCGCTGCACTTGTGACTTCTCTGGTGTTGTGGGTGTCCATGGGCGGCGGTAACTACTTACCATCAGGCGATCCCTCTGATCGTTTATCGTAAAAAAAGCAGATTAAAAACATGTTGAACTTTAATAATTTGTCTGAACAAGTAGAACGGGTGAAGGCTACGTCATACTTGAGCAGTTAATTGTTTATTAGTCGTTAAAAAACCTGTCAATGGTATTATTGAACTACTTTACCGACTGAATAGAGTTGACACGCGATCCAATTTTTTTAAGACCATTTTGCAATGTCCTTAATTGCGAAAAATTGTACCCAAGATAGAATTACAACATCACGAATGTTGTTGTTTAGATGATCTTGGTATTGCCACAACAAACTTAATATTGTAAAAATGAAGACGGAATTGGCAATTCTGAATTTTAGAATCTCAGTGTTACATTGATGACATACTATAGCTGATAATTGGCCTTTTATCATCATCAAAGTCAAAACGTTTTATTTCAATTATACCAATAAAGTACTTACTTATGAAAAGCAAAATATTAGTTCCACAGATCCAAAGAGTGAATCTTATGGAGATCTCATAAACCCTGATGAGTGTAGACCTCCCTCACTGAGTCATTTGCCTTAGTTGATACAATAGTTCTTTGCACACAACAAAACAGATGGACAGTAATCTATCAACATTTTACATAAACCTTCTCAAATTTCCTTCCGAATTGGAATCACAGACAAACGCACAACTCATTCGCCAAGACATTTGCAAGTCGCTTTAGTTTGCGCACAGATTATACCAGTCACTGATAACAGAGATACGGAGGCGAAACATGCATGTTTCTCATTTTACTTCGTCATTATTTCGCGTGAAGGGACGCAGCGTAGTGTGAAGCAGTTTTGTTTTTAATTAAGTAAATTCTCTTTGGTGAGTTTTTTTTATTGGTTAAGCCGACACACAGCCACCTCGTGGTAAGTAGTCATCGTCAGCCATACACACCTGCATCGCCAGAGGAGTTGTTGATGCATTGCAGACCCTTAAGAGCTCCTACGGCTGCTAGAGCCTCCAGGAGGAAAGGTGCTTTACGACAGAATCCGACATAAGGGTGGTTGCCAGCCAGTCAGACCCTAAGAGGACCTACTGCCGGGTGAAGGTTCATTGCTTTTTGTCGTTTGAAAATGGAATATAGATTTACGAAATAAGTTTTGAACTTCACGAGGAAAATGGCATCAAGGTAGATACTTAAATGCCCAGTCACATCTGACGTGCACGGCGGGGCTCAGGGGAAGCCCCTTTATAGTCTCCCTAGGTATGTGCCCAAATAGCCGTTGGAGGGTTTTAAGATAGGTGACGATCCCGCGGGATATCCAAAATACCTATCATATCGCGAAAAAATGCCTAAAAGTAATATTAATCCAATGTTTTGTCGAGTGCTAGAAGTCACTATGGTTGATAAGTAATTTAAGTATTTTTTTATGATTTTACCAAGTTTATTAGTTGTTACAGTGGATAGTTTCGTCGTGTCTCAAGTTTGTATGTTTTTTTTTTGTTCGTGTGTACGAACGTTGTCATTTTTGTTCTCGTTCTTTTTTGCTAATTAACATATAAGTAAATGACGGCACGTTGAAGGCCTTGGCTGAGAGATCGGCTTCTAAGCTACGTGTTGTCGATTCGATCACCGCACGGAACAATATATTTGTATGAACTACAGATATGTTGTTGTACCTGGTCTGAGCTTTATGTAAAAAAATTGTGGGCCCATTATCCCTCCAAAAATGGTAATTACTTTTTAGCCAAGCCAAGACCAGCTTTAGTCTTAATTTATTATTTTTTTGTTTACATTCAGCAATCAAAGTCTTACGATTTTTTTATATAAAATATTGTAAAGTAGCGTGACCTCTTCCCACGCTGACTACATGTATACATTATAAATATAATAAATATAAAGTATTTCAGCGTGACAGAGCATTTGAACTTGAAAAATATTTAACATTGATCTATAAGAGGCAAGATAATCCCAAGATATTTTTTATTGTTTTAATCTGAAGTTAATTGTCTGCATGATAAGCATAGTTTGAATTCATTTGTAAACAGAGTAGGTAAAAAGTTAAGTATTACGTTAATATACCTACCTACTTATAGGATTACAATGTTTTAAAACATAACCATGAAAATTATGCTTCCTCGTTATTTCAGGAGTATTACAATTTTCTGTGGAATTATTCGTTATAGTCTCATTCTGGTTCTCTTCCATTTTCGGTCATTTTCATTAAATACTCTAGTAGGTACCCCACTCATTTCTCTATTACCATCTCCTTAGTATTTTTATTACGGTTCACAATTTTCTAATGTTATCTTAAAAAAGGCACAGCCATTTTATAACCTGGCTTTGGCATAGTTACATACAAACATATTTTCACACAAACAAACATCATAGTTACATACAAACCTACCTATATCCTCTTTTGGTAGACAGAGACTAGATTCCCACTTGCTACGATCCTGGCACACATTTTCCGCTTCATCTACGTTCATAGCATTAAGTAATTCTATCTCGGAGACAAGCGCATAGTTCTTAGTTATTTAATTCTTTGTTATTACAAAAAGATACAATCTATTTAAATGACATCATTCGTAATTCTTTACATTTTCGTATGTAAAACGCAGTTTCGTGTAGGCCAAGCGAAATAGATTTGTAATAAATGTATAACGAACATAATACGTTACATTTACATTTGCAGAATAATATTACTCGGTTTTTATTAATGTTATGCGTTTATTACACGTGTTGGATAATATTTATACACTTTACAGTGGTTTTAAACATCATTTAGATGCTTAAAAAAATGTTATAGTAAGTAAATCTATACTAATATATAAAGCTGAAGAGTTTGTTTGTTTGCTTGAACGCGCTAATCTCAGGAACTACTGGTCCGATTTAAAAAAATCTTTCAGTGTTAGATAGCCCATTTATTGAGGAAGGCTATGGGCTATATTATTATATAATCACGCTAAGACTAAGTAACTGTTCCACGCGGACGAAGTCACGGGCGGAAACTAGTTATTTATATTTGCAAACAAACGATCTGTCCTAGCTTGCCATGTTCTGTCTTTACATATACACCTCGTGCCCGTGCTCGTGCCCTGAAGAGCATATAGATATTTCACTATAATTGGGAGTGTGAAACAAGTATCACAACATAGTGATTGCCAATTTGATACCAAGTCTCCGAGTGGGATCAATCCTCTCTTGATCCCATTCTGCATCCTCCCCTCACTGGAGGCCGTTAACTTTGCCTAAATACTCTAGGGTACAAAGGACCTTTTTGCTTGTAGTTCCTACAGTGTTATGTTCCTTTTAGTAACAAATTACGGACACACTACAAAATGTATTGTTCTTGTTTCGCCGAGTGAGTGAGAATTACCGGAGGCCCAAACGCACTTGCGACTCCTCTGCTGTTGCGTATGTTCTTGGACGTCGGTAATCGCTTACCATCAGATCATCATCAAATATTTTGATGAAACAAAGAGTTGTCATTCAAATCTTCGACGAAACCGCATGAGCCTCCAAAGTTGCACATATTACCTATATGGTATAATTTAGGAAATTATGTCGTAAACTCATGACAGCATGACAAGCTACATGTCACGCTCCGTGATTAGTTCATTACCATCAGCAAGTCATTACTGTGGTCAACTCATTACTGTACCTACTTCATTACCTTCGTCACGGCGGTCACGGTACGTGACGACATTGATCCGAAACGCTGGATTTAAATAAAATACCTTTGCGTATTTTACCGTGTTCATAATACTACCAAAGCGTTCACTTGTATTGACAATTTTTACTGATCCTAAACGCAAGATTCAGTGGGATTTTTTCTTCTGGGACTTCTGTAAGTACGTTTTGTTACCAATTTCTACTGTAAGGTCTACGTCGCTAAATTGCTCACAATGTGAGAAAAAGTCCAAAATGTCTTTTAGTCTTGAGGAAAGAGCTATTTATATCTAGCGGGCTATTGGTTGTCATAAAATAAATAAATCAACCCATTATACAGTGCCACGGCTATCCTCTTAGAATCAGAGGGATTAGGATATATTCCACTACGCTTCTTTGCGGGTTAAATGACATAACATTTATTAATATTGCGGGTAGTTAAAAGAAGTCCTAATGACCTGAGGCCCTAGAAGATATCCTAGGGCAATGGTATACTTTTGAACTATATAATGTCATTGTCCTACAGCTAAAAGAATATCTAGTTTGACAACTGAGTTGGCACCGGGATTTGTTTCAAATGGACAAATGAGGATCAATAGCATACACACGCTTCATACAATGTTTAGTGATTTTTCAATGACGCATGAAGTTGACAATATGGACGATACGTCACGGTCAAGGGCGAGAGGCACATGTCACTGCCATCGTGCTCATGGAGTCATGGCTAATGGATTAGGAACAGTTTACGTACCTATATACGAGTACATACATTGTGTAGAATAGATCTATTTGATTATAATGGAGTAATGAAATGGAACGACATGTCGATTAGGTGTGTGAATATTTGAAAAATGTTTAGAATTTTATTAACTTCATCTTAAAGTTAAGAATGCAAATGTTTAACTACAATTATGACAATGAAAACTTAAACTACACCACTGCAAGCAATAAGACAAGAAAAAAAGCAATCTGAAACATACATACTATATTGTTTAGGGAGAAAGAAAGAAAATAAAGAAAGAAAAATGGTTTATTCAGCACAATTTTACCTGTGGGAGATGAGAACAACAATTTGTTAAATAATGTTCGAATATTAACCCAGGCTTAAAGTTTGTATTGGTACTGTAAAACTCGAAACTAAAACATATAAATAAATCACATAAAAAAATATTCTGTAAAATCGTCACAACAAAGAACCACAACAATCAAGATTTGGACAAAAAAAAAATATTGTAAGATCAAATGAAGGGCCAAGTCTAAGTGAATAGTTGTTAAACTTTTGCTTATCACAGCTAAATGAGTTTTTGGTCTCAATATAACATCAGTACATCCACAGTTAATTCTAAAACGTCTGTCGCATCCGCGTTTAATCGCAATTACTCTAATTCAGAAGAAAAACATCTTTCAGCGATCACAAAGAAAAACATTCCAACAGATTACAAAGGATATCTCTAGTAAACGTGGGAGTGCTAATAACTACGAAACTAACAAATCGTTTAACACGTGTTCACGATTATTCTAACAATGTAAAGTGCTAAGACATGACTGAAAAACTACAAAAGAAATATTTTACGCCTCATTTATTTTCAGTATTTTTAAATTTAAATAGCCTTCTTGCTAAGATGACTTACAACAAAATTTACATTATTATATATTCGCGAAAAAAAAAACAAATTTTGCGCCATCAGTCGTGACAATACAATTTGAATTGAAACTGAATCCAAATATTTTGTTATGGTTTTTTATTTCAGTGTCCACGACTCCTATTTATTTTAAAAACAATACAGTATGTACCTACTTAACATACTTCTATAAACATAAGGTGGCATGCATCACAAATCAATATTAAAATCTGGGGGCTCAGCAGTGCCCCCGCCAAGTCGAGTAAAAACAAGCAGCACGGCCTAAGTATTATTTACAGTTCAAAAACCTAATCATAACGTTGTTCACATACATACATACATACTCGTACCTATTACGTTTCATTTTACGCTTATCAAAATATTTATTTAAAAAACTTACTTCGTTTTGTTAAGAGTGTACAGATACAATAAAAAATTGAAGCAATAAGACGTCTTAGTACAAAAAATTACCGACCAATAATCATTTTTACGCACGATGGAACGGAAAACATGTATTTTAGTTCAAGTTCAAATGTTTTTATTTCAAATAAGCTTTTACAAGCGTTTATGAAACGTTGTGATTCTAGTTGCACGGTTCCAAAAGGTCGATCCTATGGAGAAGAATCCGGCAAGAAACTCCATGGACACTCTTTTAAAATAAATAAATTACAAACTTCACTGGTACAATATTGCGATAACAAGATGTGAGGACGTTGAAGGAGTCCAAGTTTGACCGAGGTCGACTATATTAAACGAAGATTCACGTTATTTGTATGCATTTAGGGTGGACGGTTGTTTGTCTAGTTTGATAAAATACTGATTTCTAATTCATAAGTAGGTAGCCATCCCATAAGCTGAAGTTTTGCATAAGCTTGTCCAAAATAATTTTAAAACTCAATATAACCTACGAATTTCCACATTACAGATGGCCTGCTGTCGACTGTTCAATGCGTTACGGCGCTGCAAGCAGCTTGAAGATGGTGACACTTCGACCCAGCTGTCTCGATGTCTCGGCCTGGTCGACCTGACCGCGCTGGGCGTCGGCAGCACGCTGGGTCTGGGCGTGTACGTGTTGGCTGGTGCGGTTGCTAAGACCGTTGCGGGACCGGCTGTCTGTATCAGCTTTCTGGTAGCTGCTGTTGCATCAGCTTTTGCAGGTGAGTTTGAAATACCTACATTATTGAATATAGCTTCTGCCCGCGACTTCGTCGTCCGCGTAGCATGATGATTAGCTTCGTCGTAGCATGATGATATATAGCCTATAGCCTTCCTCAATAAATGGGCTATCTAACACTGAAAGAATTTTTCAAATCGGACCAGTAGTTCCTGAGATTAAGTAAACAAACAAACAAACTCTTCAGCATTAGGTATATATTAGTATAAGATAGATGTTGGTTAAATTTGTTTGTCGACTATACTGCGCACGTTAAAGGCGCTTCTGTAAATAAAAGCTGGATGTCTTTGCTGAAGAAGGTGATATTATTGGAATGTTTGAAGTATTGCGAGGAAACTGACTGAGTGATACGCTTTTATGTTTAATTCAATTTCAATTCAATTCAATTTATTCAATGATACAAATATTTAGTACTTACATAGAAGTTCCAAAAGAAAATCTTTACAAAACGGATTAAATAATACTTAATAATATCTGAATCTAAAAGTAATTCTAAGATATAACAAAGGCAAATACAATTTTTAATTTGTCAGCTCGAGTAAAATACATAACAGCCTGCCTGAACTAGGTTAAACCTGTGTTTCAGGCTACCGCTTTAATGGTTTTCTTCTGTTGATTGTTCTGATGCAAATAAAAAATCTCATTAACAGAACAAACATAGTTGCGCATAGTTACCTAAGTACCTACGCGTTACGTTCCTCACGCAATAATTACCTATACCGAATGTGTAACACCTCACCTTCTAATGTGAATGCATTACCAAAAGTACCAAATAACACAATAATCAGCCATCTATACAAGGTTCTATATAACGCTGTTACTAGTGCGCACGCGCCGCAGTGAACGGACTCCCTTCTGAAGGCCACCCATTGTGTCAGCGTGTCAGTAACACTGTCACACGAAAACACGTCTGAATACCGACTGACGATTGAGGATATTATGGGTGTCCACTTCCTCGTACTAGAGATTTTTATTAATTAAGCAGAGCAGAGTTAATATACCTACAATCCTACATATATATTCACGAACGCACGCAGATTAAAGGCAATCTCGGCTTGAATAGCGGTTCAAACTTTGAGTTGTATAGTATAGTTGGTTTTCCAAAAATAAATAAATAAATAACGTATTTGTATAATATGACTATTTAGAATTCAATTTAGAGACTTCATTATAATATTTAGAGATCGGTTTACCATGAGAGAGCCATGCTTCGGCACGAATGGCTCGACCGGAGTGATACCACGACCTCACAGTGAACCGGCGTGAAACAACGCTTACTTTGTGTTTCGCCGAGTGAGTGAGGATGAATAAACATGGTATGAAATGGTATTGAATATAAATTAAAGTGGCTCAAACATGTTTTGCTAGGATAATCCATAGCATGCAAAAATTCAAGGGAGGGATACCGGACTCCTCTAGTATTGCGGCTGTCCATGGGCCTCGCTTCGCTTACCATCAGGGGATCCTTCTAAAAAAATACTAAAATAATATAGAGTATTGAAATAAAACCACTTCACGAATTTTACAGTCTCAAATCACAATGTAATGGATCTTATACAGCGTCCGTAGTCACGGTCAGACACCATGGACCATCTAAATGCGATAAAATCTGTAATAGGGGGCGAGCCTATTGCCATTCACCGGGCACAATTTCGAGCTCCGTGCTGGGAATCGGACCGAGAACCTCTGGAGTATTAGTGGCGCTACGGACTACCAGACTTTTACTAATAACTAGGTATAAGTAGGTAGTGATTGGTAAAGATAGGTACAGAATATACATTGGTTTAATAATAGATTTCAATTATTATATTGAAAAACTCAAGTAGAACGCTTACATTGTATATTTACTCTCAAACAATCACAAAGCCCCAGCGTGTCTGTTATTTTATGTAGTTATGTTATTATAGTAGTGGTATTTTTGTAAGCAGTAGGTATGTATTATATCCTTGAAGAAAAATACGTAAAAAGTCACGTCTGTATTCTTACTACAATATTATAAATGCGAAAGTAATTCTCTCTGTCAGTCTGTCTGTTATTTTTTCACGCCTAAACCGCTGAATCAATTAAGAATCGAATTTACGCTCAGCATCGCTTGCGGCTAGACCAATAAAGTAGTGTAATCTTAAAAACTGTTAATAATTGTATTGCCTCTTCATCATCATCATTGCGTATGGCATTAATCCTGCGTGATTCAAATCTCTGTATTCATTGATTTTGCCTGTTAACCAAGTCCTAAAACTTTCCTTGCTTTCCAGGCCTCTGCTACGCTGAATTCGCAGCCCGCGTGCCGAAAGCCGGTTCAGCTTACGTGTACAGCTATGTCAGCGTAGGCGAGTTCATCGCCTTCACCATCGGCTGGAACCTCATCCTGGAGTACGTCATTGGCACGGCGAGCGTGGCGAAGGGCATGGCTTTGTACATAGATAGCTTGTGCAACAACACCATGGCGAGGACAATGACTGAAGCGCTTCCTATCAACGTGTCCTTCTTGGCGGATTACCCGGATTTCTTTGCATTTGCACTGGTGTTGCTTATTACTGGTGAGTTAGTTTGTCTTTTCAGTCCATCTAACTTCACATCTTTTTTTTATGGTATAGGGGGCAAAGGAGCAGACGGATCACCTGATGGTAAGCGATAACCGCCGCCCATGGACACCCGCAACACCAGAGGAGTCACGAGTGCGTTGCCCGCCTTTTAAAAGGGTTTGGGCCTCCGGTAACCACACTCAACGCAACTACAACACAACGCAAGCGCTTCTTCACGCCGTGCTTTTCTGTGAGGCCGTGGTATCACTCCGGTCGAGCCGGCCCATTCGTGCCGAAGCATGGCTCTCCCACATTAAAATCTGCCGAAGAAGCCCCATAGAATATTTGTAAATTTCTACAAGGTTCTGTTATATACCGTCTAAAACCAACGACTCCCAAGGTCGTCTGTTTATATTAGTTTTCCTGTGTGTGATCTCTAATCGAGACCTATTTTGTCCCAGTAGCCATCACTTCCTCGATCTATGTTCCCCGTCCAAATTTCCCAACATGTTTGGCTACATAACAGTAACTAAAAACTGCGATATGCTTCCAGCACTACTGGGAACAGGCGTGAAGGAGTCGACGAAGCTCAACAACGTATTCACAGCGCTCAACCTGATCACTGTCATCATCGTCGTCATCGCTGGAGCTGTTAAGAGTAAGTACAACTCCAAACTATACAACATTATTTTTAGTACTAGCTTCTGCCCGCGGCTTCGCTCACTTGAAGCTCAAAAACCAACAGTGATGATCTCTCTTTGTATGGGTCTCTATACATTACAGAGTTTTAAGTTAGAGCACACACTCTAATAGTGAAAACAAAATTAAAATCTATTCAGTAGTTTTTGCGCCAACCCGTAACAAACAGACAAACAAACAAGAATTTTAAAAATCACATTTTTGGGTTCGGAGACGTTTATATAACCTAACCCACTTGTTTTTTTTTAAATAGCTTCAATGTACAGACAGCTTTTTTACAATTTTATAATAGTAGAGAAGATATGCGAAACCTGAATACGGTTTGGTCAGAATAAGTATCTGAATCTATTCCAATAATTTTTACACCATGTTCAAGTTCAAGTTCAAATTCAAATGTTTTTATTTCAAATAAACTTTTACAAGCGTTTATGAAACGTTATGATTCTAGTTGCACGGTTCCAAAAGGTTGATCTTATGGAGAAGAATCCGGCAAGAAACTCCGTGGACACTCTTTTTAAATAAATTATGTTACAATCTTCACTGGTACAATATTGCGATAACAAGATGTGTGGACGTTGAAGGCTGTCCAAGTTTGACCAAAGTCGTTAACATTAAAAACTAGAGAACCTTTCAAACGAAGGTTCACATTATTTGAGAACCGTATGTCATTTAAGATAATAAATAACTAGGTATGGGGTAAAAGCACACACCATCAAAGCATTTTGCATAAGCATGTTATATTTAGTCCCAAAAATATTTTAAAAAGTTACAAGGGACACCGAGAGTATCTTTCCACCATTAGGTATACGTGACCAACACAAGTCGGCAGGTCATAGCGGCAATAGGGCGGTACTAGGCGGGTAATAAGACATGGTGAGCATGTTTTTGTACGGACAACCAGGTAACATAACAAAGCTTATAACATTTATATAAAAATACTAGACGTGTCTCGGGATTCGCATATACTAAAACTAAAGTTGTTTAAGCAAAATACTGCTTCTGCAAGATAATATTTCAACGGCTCAATTTGCATAATGGTCAAGCAGTCGCCGGTTTGATCTCAGCGCAGAACCACCATCATAGTCACGGCTATAGATATAGTTGTTGCATGTCAGAGTGTGTATGCGAGATTTATGTTTCTTTATCGCACTCAAGATTCAGAAGAAAATGTGTTAGGGCAAAAAATATCTAAACAGAATTTTTCTTTGTAATTTTGTGTTTAAATACAATTTAAACCATATTTAAGAAGTTGGTGCAAGTGGCCCTTAACATTTTAGCGTCACAACGTGTACTTTGACGTAAGTTCCGTTTTGATCTGTTATTGCCGCGCACTTTTCTACTTTTATATAATTAAAGTTTTGATAAAATGGCGCTTTCGTAAAAAAATATGGCATAAACATCATAGCAATAAAGATTACAAATAAAAATATTTGACTCATATTTGAGTCTTATGCATATTCCCAATATACCTAGCTACCACAAACACACGTGCGCCACAATTTACCATCTGCCATCGCAACGGTAACGTGTAGTTTCCTATAGGAAGTTATGTCCACGTGTGGTCATTGAGCATATCCATCTCCCACGGATGACACTCAATTGAGAAATATGGAACACGGGTTGCGCCATTTTAAATAGACTGCAATGATTTGCGGAACGTATGACGAATTACTTAAGGTACGAAGGGGATCGAGAAACTCGGTATTGTCACAAGGAATGTTTTACAAAGAAATAAATAAAAATCGGCGCAGTAGCCGAGTAGCCTTCAACAATTTTTAATAAAGATTTCCTGGTAATGACAGTTTTAAAATCATGCTGTAGATATTTACGTAGATAAATCTCATCAATTGACTGGCCACCGACGTTCACATTGGGCCATAGGCTAAGTGCAACTTATATGATTTTAATTCCGCATTATTAATTGTGAAGGTAGTTCAGCAATGTTTATATACATAGGTTTAAATAAATTATTCTCAAAAGACAGATAAGTCACATGAAAAATTAAATGTTAACTTAAAAATAAGACAATTTTATGCAAGCCTAGATAAATAAAAAGATAAATAAATATCTTATAAGTTATATCGGTATTTTATTTCTACGAAAAACAGTCATAGAACTTATGATAATCCTATTATATTATCCGATTATACTGCTGGGCTTGTAATGTTACTTCTCTCAAGGGACGGGCAAGGTATTGTAATTGTCTAATTGAACTATTTACGAGTTAGAGTGGAAACCTACAGTCTTCCATCATTAGAGTCCTAAGCGTGAAAGTTTTAAGATGATTTCCTTCGCCGTTGAAGTTTTGGATAACCTGGGCGGATCTCATGATTTTGCAATGCATTTTTAACCCGAACTATCGTTTATGTGCACGTAGGCTAACGTTCCTTCGCGAAAAAAATAACGATTAGGTAGCAATTTCGCAAAATTTCTACATCTGTCTTCCGACCTTTTGGATCTACCATCCATCACCTATTCAGGGCGCTCGCAATAAGGTGATTTAACAAAAGACTTATCAATGAATTATTATTAACCGATATGGCTACTTGCGACACTCAAGTCTTAATCCTTCAAATTATTTACCAAGTATGTCTAACTCGTCTATATTTAATCTATATTTATTTATTAACTTCTTCACTTCATTCGATCTATTTAAATTGAAGTGCTATTCATTGATAAGGCAAAACCAAGATTTGTGATAGGTTTAAGTATGTTCTTGAAACCGCTAAAACACGTGCATGTTCGGCAAACTCTAATAGAATGAGGAGGGAGATAGAGGAAGACTAAAGAAAAGATGGAGTGAATAATGAGGTGACGGCTGATAGGGATAAATGAAAAAATTACATTTTAGTGAAGGAAAAATTCGAATGCGGACAGGATTAGACCCTGCGTCTTCTGGTTCAATACATCAGACGCTATGACTTATTAATCTACCACAAGTGACCGAAATAAATTGGGACAAGGGCGCGAGGATGATAATTTTTGGCAAACGCGTAGATACTACTGACTAATTTGACGTTAAACTTAGTTAAGTCAAAATAATATGGTTAATTATATTATCTATGTAAATGCTAGTGCTGGCGTGCCCTCGGTAGACAGTAGACAGCGTCGCTAGCTGATAGCTTGCGAATCCAAATATTCGTCTTTACGTAGTGAATATCATGAATCCTTGTATTCCCCGAAGGACTAGGCAGAGGTGTACTAAATATTATAACTACAACTACAGTTGAACAGTACTTATGCTTAAGCCGGTATATTTAAAATTAACTTCTGCCAGCGATTTCGTCCGCGTGGAATAGTTACTTGGTCTTAGCGTGATGATATAATAGGTCTTTACCTATGAAATTGCCGTTCTGCGGTACTGGCCATTTCAAATCAAAATAATTTTTGTTTGGCTAAGAATTCTAATTTCAAATTAATTTTATTTTAAAAACATGGAATGTTTTAACTATGGTAAAAACATTTCAGTAGAGGTAATTATCTCTACTATTATAAAATTGAAAAAAAGCTGTGTCTGTACATTGAAGATATTTAAAAAAAAACAAGTATTCATTTCTAATCCTACTATAGCTTCAGGTGACCGAAGCCGTGGGCAAAAACTAAAGAATAAAACTAACAAATTATAAAATATAAACCTAAAATTGCAGGCTGCATAACTTTTCCAGTTTGCGGGGTTAGGTGACGGGTGAAAGTAGTAGACACGAGGGAAAGCTTGTGTGTGCTCCTTATTAGCACCGTTTTAGTAAGACTAGGCTAGACAAGACTCCTTGAGACGTAACAAATTGTAAATAGGTTATCGACATGGTGAATTCACATTACGCATAAGGAAGAATAGGTAAGCGAAGCGAAGTGTTGCCGAGAAACATACTGAGATTTAATTTCATCTAGACACGTGGTAGCGTGTCCAGTTAAGTTCAAAGAAAACGGAACTGGCGATGCAGCGATCGAGTGTAATATTACCCATTTCGAGCTACTTTACACCCAATCACAACTCGGAAAACTATTTACCCAAGAAAGTTATATTATCATTGCTTTCTTGTATTTACCTAACCTATATCTGGTAATCTTTGTCACATTTATTAGAGTTCCTTATCATATCATATCATCATAGCGTCTGATGTATCTAACCAGAAGACGCAGGTTCGAATCCTGCCTGCAAGTCAAAAATGTTCCTTCACTAAAATAACTTTATAATCTTAGAATGAACAATGCAATAAAAACACAAAAAGATCATAAATAAATATTACAAACAATTATTGATATAATAATCAACATCTAAAAACTGGTATTTGTGTGAAACCTAAACCACTTCAAGATGACCTAGAAAGTTGAAATTTGAGTGCAGCAGGGTCCCCATTTTCCTAAGAGGTGTATTAATGAGGGACTGAGGTTTCATGTAATAGAGTTAAGTGAGCTTAGCGTAAATTCCTATTCGAGCAGGTACTGAGAATAATACTCGTCGACCTAGGAAACTGCTAGACTAAATGAGGGCAATAGGTACATTAATTGTATACTAAAATCATTCATTCTGCAGGTAATCCAGCTAACTGGAACATAGCTATCGAAGATGTGCCGGAAGAATACAAGAGTAAAGCGGGCGAGGGAGGGTTCGCACCGTGGGGCATTGCGGGCATCATGGCTGGTGCTGCCAAATGCTTCTTCGGGTTCGTCGGCTTCGACTGCGTGGCTACCACGGGCGAGGAGGCCAAGAACCCAAAGAGAGACATTCCTTTGTCCATTGTGCTATCCCTAATCGTGATTTTCGTGTCATACTTCAGTATTTCCACTGTACTGACAATGATGCTACCGTACTACTTACAGGTGAGTTGGTTCGAAGTTTCTCGATTAGATTTGTCTAAATCAAGTCAGTGTAAAGTCAAAGTCAAAGTCAAATTCAAAGTCAGTCAAAGTCAAATTCAATGTCTAAAGACAAAGGCAAAGTCAGTCAAAGTCAAAGTCAAAGTCAACAGTCAAATAAATAAATAAGGGCTAAAGTTTAAAGTCTAAAGTCTAGTCTAAAGTCTAGTCTAAAGTCTAGTCTAAAGTCTAGTCTTAAGTCTAGTCTAAAGTCTAGTCTAAAGTCTAGTCTAAAGTCTAGTCTAGAGTCTAGTCTAAAGTCTAGTCTAAAGTCTAGTCTAAAGACTAGTCTAAAGTCTAGTCTAAAGTCTAGTCTAAAGTCTAGTCAAAAGTCTAGTCTACAGTCTAGTCTAAAGTCTTTTCTAAAGTCTAGTCTAAAGTCTAGTCTAAAGTCTAGTCTAAAGTCTAGTCTAAAGTCTAGTCTAAAGTCTAGTCTAAATTCTAGTCTAAAATCTAGTCTAAAGTCTAGTCTAAAGTCTAGTCTAAAGTCAAAGGCAAAGTCAGTCAAAGTCAAAGTCAGACAAAATCAAGTCAGTTAAAATCAAAAGTCAAAGTAAAGAGTCGAGTCAGTCATTCAAGTGTCAAATGTCAGTCAAAGTTAAAATCAAGTCAGTCAGTCAAGTCAAAGTCAAAGTCAGTCAAAATCAAAAGTCAAAAGACCAAAGACAAACTCAAAAGTCAAAGGTCTAAATCTGACAGTCAAAAGTGAGAGCCAAAAGTCAAGTCAAAAGTCGTCAAACGTCAAGTCAAAAGTCAAAGTCGAAGGCAGTCAAAAGTCTAAAGTAAGTCAAAAGTAAGGCAAAAGTCGAAAGTCAAATGTCAAAAGTCAAAAGTCAGGCAAAATCAAATCAAAAGTCAAACTCAAAAGTCAAAGGTTAAAATCTGACAGTCAAAAGTCAGTCAGTCAAAAGTGAGTCAAATGTCAGTCAGACAGTCAAGTCACTCAAAAGTCAAAAGTCAAAGTCAAATGTCAGTCAATAGTCAGTCAAAACTCAGTCAAATACCAGTCAAAAGTCAGTCAAAAGTCAAAGTCAAAAGTCAGTCAGCCAGTCAAGTCAGTCAAAACTCAAAAGTCAACGTCAAAAGTCAAAAGTCAGTCTAAGTCAGTCAAAAGTCAAACTCAAAAGTCAAAGGATAAAATCTGACAGTCAAAAGTCAGTCAGTCAAAAGTGAGTCAAATGTCAGTCAGACAGTCAAGTCACTCAAAAGTCAAAAGTCAAAGTCAAATGTCAGTCAATAGTCAGTCAAAACTCAGTCAAAAGTCAGTCAGCCAGTCAAGTCAGTCAAAACTCAAAAGTCAACGTCAAAAGTCAACAGTCAGTCTAAGTCAGTCAAAAGTCAGTCAAAACACGGTCAAAAGACAGTCAAGTCAGTCAAAAGTCAAAAATCAGTCAAAACTTAGTCAAAAGTCAGTCAAAGTCAAAAGTCAAAGTCAAAGTAAGTCAAAATCAAAAGTCAGTCAAAGTCAGTCGAAAGTCAGTCAAAACTCAAAAGTCAGTCATAAGTCAGTCAAGTCAAAGTCAAAGTCAAAGCATTTTTTTAGTTTATATTCATAATTATGCTTTTTCTGCGGCAGGATGCGGAGGCGCCGTTCCCACATGTCTTTACTGAAGCTGGGCTGCCGGTGGTTAAATGGATCGTAACGATCGGCGCCATCTTCGCACTGTGCACGTCCCTGTTGGGCGCCATGTTCCCGCTACCGCGCGTGCTGTACGCCATGGGCAGTGATGGTGTGTTGTTCCGACCGCTCGCCGCAATCAACAAAAAGACACAGACGCCGCTCATCGCCACGGCGCTCAGTGGCTTATTATCCGGTAAGTGGAAATAATACTGGATATGCGAAGCTGATTCATTAAAGTATGTAAAGCTAATTAGAACAAACGGTACATGGTTAAATCTTCCCAGTGTGAATAAACTAGCCTTTGACACTGTTTCGGGTAATACCGCTCCGATAGACTACAGTAATGCAACCAGTTACATTCACGGTTAAAATTGTATGCTAAAACGTGATATTCAGTTACCCTTTAACACCCTTACAAAGTAAAAACTAAAATAATACTAATTACAGTTTGAAGAGGTCGTAAAAAATAATATGTATTTACCATAGTCAGATCTGGCTATACATCTACCTATATACTCAATATTATCCTCTTTATTATGACGTTATCATTACGGTTTCTTTAAAGCATTTAGTTTTTTTTATTATATGTCTTTCCCACTGAAAAATTATATTAAGCAGACCCTTTGGCGGACAATCTGTGTGTTACGTTTCCACGCCTAAACCGCTGAACCAATTTTGTTGACTTTTGGTATAGATTGTATCTTGGATGAACGCTGTGTTACCTGCGAGTGAAATCACGAGTCAAAATTAGTTATTTTTAACGCAATCTATATCGACGCATATGTCGTTTTGCTGCCTGTATAAAAACATAAGTTTTGTAGACTATTTACATCTTACATGAGCAGGTGAATAGAAATATTATCTTCTTTAATAAATGCAAAATATATTTCTTATCTATTGCCTTGGTTTTCAGCTATAATGGCGGCGCTGTTCAACCTGAACCAGCTGATCGACATGATGTCCATTGGGACCTTGCTCGCCTACACTATTGTCGCCACCAGTGTGCTGATCCTCAGGTAAAGACTGCCTTGAAGAGGTGCTACGCTTGGGCACTTGTATACCTACTAATAGCTTTTGTTTTATTGACTATCGGCAAACGAGTAGACGACCTACTCGTGTCCATGTGCGGAGCCATCGCCGCCCATCAGCGCCCACGGATCAGCAAGTTGCTGATCCGTTACCGACTACTTAAGTTTAAGAGCCCCTAGGGACTGCAAACTGCCAGAGCCGCAGCAACCGAGGGGGAACTAACTGGCTCTCACGCGGAATAATCAAAACACACACCAAGGTGCTTTGCACAGACTCCGACGTAAGGGTGGACGCCAGCCAGTCAAGACGTCAATAGGTCCTACCACCGAGTTAGATATTTTCTCGGCTCTTGAGAGATGCCCATCTGAATGTTAGTAAGGAAGTCTATTATTCTAACCCTGTAATATAATCTAATAGGCTCGCCCCCTATTACATGGGACCTAAACATACCGGCGAACTGTGGGTGTACATTAGTACGCCTCTGCCTAAACCTTCGGGAAATACAGGCGTGATGGTATGTGTAATATAATCTGTCAAGTTATCTACTAGTAGGTACATACATAATTAATGAAACAATTATTCAAAGGACGAATGTAAATAACTAGCTATATCTAAGTTGACCTCTTTAAATTTAAATGATATTGATAAGCAATTATATACTACCACATTAGGTGCCATACCTAAATATATCGAAGGACTGTGGCTCAATACACCCCTATTGCGTAAAGGTAGCAAATGTTGGGGGTTAAAGGGTCAAGTGAATAGAGGCGTGATGGTATATTTTGCTTATCAAATTTCACTACAGATTTATGAAAACGTAGATAGTAGGGGGCGAATGTAAGTATGTACCTATTCCACAAATCCAAATTCTGAGCTGCTATTGAGAATTGAAATGAAATGAAATGATGAAATGAAATGAAATGATATTTATTTCTGTAAATAGATCATTAGAGACACTTTTACAAGTCAATGGTTTGTTTTTTTTTATAGCTAGATGGCTTCGGCATTTCCTAACTGACGACCTCTGAGAAGAAACACCGAAACAAACTCAGAGCATCATGGTCTCTTTTAAAGTCCAGACATAAAATAATGCAAATAATTTTATAGAGTAACCCAATAGTGAACTCTGTTTCACGGCTCGACCTGAAAGTTTGCTTACGACAAGGCACTTTATGGCAAAGTAAAATTATAGTAGCTCCTAATAAATCCATCATCAATAAAGGCTACATTTATCGCTAGCTTTAGTAAATTCTAGTAGGTAATCATGATCACTCTGGTTAGTGATTTTTAATAGGATTTCCTAACTCCCAAACATGCGTTGTTATATTCGCAGGACTTTCAGGATTTTAAACCACTAGGTTTCTTGACATATGTTAGAAATGTTGCTAGCTGATATTATTTTAATAACTCTCACCTATTTAAGAAAATCTCCATAAAAATGCGCGACCTTGGCATGCAACCCTCACTAACCGCGCTTGCGATCACTTGTGAATATAAATTACATCCGGTTCTCAAATAATATGAACCTTCATAAACGCTTCTAAAAGCTTATTTGAAGAAAAAAAAACAGTTAACTTGAACTTGAACTTAAAATAATATTCTTCTTCCAGGTACGAAGAGGAGTCGACTCTACAGCTGCAGGCCACGAAGCCGGCGCTGGAGACTCCGTTCGGCGTGTTCAAGCAGCTGTTTAACCTATTGGGTCTCAAGTACCCCACGCAGCTCTCCTACACCATCGCAAAGATCACCATCTTCATATTCTGTAAGTGTTTAAGTACTGGTGTGTAGTGTAGGTACTTGTGTTTGATCAGAATGATGTTATTCGTTGTAGTTTTGCGAGTACAGACATGGTATCGCCATTATGACGTCATAATGGCAGGACCAGTGTTATCGTAATTTACATTTGTAAGGTACAATTTTTTTCAGGATAGGTACAAAATGATTTTTTTCCATTATAGACAGCCCCCAAAACGCCTGCCCTTCACCGCCTCCTAGTTTCTTCGCTGGGAAGAAGCAGCGCAACAAATTCCCCAGCAACACATTGTTGCTTGCGTTGCCGGGGAGACTGGAGCTAGCTGGCTGGCACTGGGTTAAATTATTTAGGGTCGAAATTAAAGCTACTAACTTAGCGCGGGCCGGCTCGACAAGGGTCGGGGTATCCCGTTAGAAGGTCTTCGCGACGGCCTTTTTGAGTACATCGTGCGTTGAATGCATTCGCAGTTGCGGTAGCGCTGGCGACGTGCGCGCTGATGAGCTGGGGCGCGGCAGGAGGCGCGGGCGCGGCGCTGGGCGCGCTGGGCGCCGCGCTCGTCGTGCTGCTGCTCGTGCTCTACCGACAGCCGCGGAACAACGTCGAAAAGCTCTCCTTCACCGTGAGTCCACTCATTTATTACCATACTTTCCATAACATACCATCACGCCTGTATTCCCCACATGCGGCCAGACGTGCGCTAATAAACACCAAGTCCCTCAGTAATAGAGGGCGGGCCTATTGCCACTAACCGGGCACAAATCCTAATTTCATAATTGCCAATCATCATCACTTTTACGTTTAGCTTCGTGGAAACCCAGAGATAAATGCGCCAGAGATTTACGCAAGTTACGATGTCTATGCGCATTGCAACAGTCATTGTGATTGAGTGAAGACATTATCCCTTCAGTCTAGACAAATAAATTGGCCAGCTGAGCTGACTCATTCTCCAGAAGGCCATTCCAATACCGAAAGAAATTCATTTATCACCACCACCGCATCTCGCCACATATTCTGCCCGAACCACAATAAATAATTTCACATTAGCCTACAAACCGCAACACAATAATGTAGCATATTGTTGTTTAGTGGCGAAATATTAGGTGTTTCGGCACGAATGGGCCGGCTCGACCGGAGTGATACCACAGCCTCACAGAAAACCTGCGTGAAATAACACTTACGTTGTGATTCGCCGAGTGAGTGAGAAAGCCTTTATAAGGCGGGCTGTTGCGGGCGGCGGTAATCGCTTACCATCAGGTGATCCGTCTGCTAGTTTGCCCCCCTATCCCATAAAAAAACCACCCCAGACGAACTTTGTAGCAGTTCTACCACCTTATTTTTATTAACTTTGAACGACATCGGAATGGGCTGGGATCTTTATCCCGCGGTTGTTGCTTACCATCAGGCGGCCCGTATACTTATCTGTCGTCTTATTACAATAAAATATACACTTAATATTAGATCGTAACTATATATTCTGTTTTCTATAAAACATACCATCACGCCTGTATTCCTGGGTTAGGCAGAGGCGTACTAATGTACAACCACAGTTCGCCGGTATGTTTAGGTCCCATGTAACAGGGGGCGAGCCTATTGCCATTAACCGGGCACAAATTTATAACTCCGAGCTGCTACTGGGAATTTCATAGAAAAACCGAATCACTTTGCTCGACCTGGGAATCGAACCCTCTAGCGTAGCAGTCGCGCTCAGGACCACTTGGCTAATGCGGCAGTTTGTTCTCTTTATAACTACAAAGAACGCGAATTCATAAAAAAACATTTCAATACAAGAAATTGTCGATGTAGGGTAAACAGAAAAAGATCTGGATCATTGTAGGTTGTTCCAACATAAAGAGTATCTACACAAATGTCTCCTTTATGTTCCAGGTGCCACTGGTACCTCTGGTGCCATACCTCAGCGTGTGCATGAACGTGTACCTGATGGTGCAGCTGGACTACCAGACCTGGGTGCGGTTCATCATCTGGCTCGTCATTGGTAAGATCGACCTGTCCATGTTGAGTAGAATCCTTCGAACAATAAAAAATCGAGAGATAATTTTATGATCGAAATTTGTATTCTTTAACATTCTAAACCCGGCCACGCATCGTTATGGCTCAATCATTGATCATGATTGATCTAATTTATTATTTATTACTCTCTAATGATTGCAGTGATAGCCTATTCATATTACCATTTTACTGCCAAGTCAAAGGTCTCGAGTTCGAAACCAAGACACGCGCCTCTGACTTTTCGAAGTTATGTGCGTATTAATAGTTAATTATCACGGGCTGTAACGGTGAAGGAAAACATCGTGAGAAAACCTGTATGCCTGAGAGATTTTCTCGAGGGCGTGTGAAGTCTGCCAACTCGCACTAGGCCAGCGTGGTGGACTATAGTATAATCCATCTCATTCTGAGAGGAGACCCTTGCCCAGCAGTGGGACAGTATAATGGCTGGATTGATTATTAATCTCTATCTAGCGAGAAAATGTTAAAAATGTTGATGACAGATCTGGTTGACTTCAAAATGTATTTTACTATTTAATTAATTTTTTCATTTTTATATTTTCAGGCTATGCGATCTACTTCCTCTACGGTATCAGGAACAGCTCCTTAAGCGCCAATAGTAAACCAGAGATCGAAACCAACGGCGTGATAGAAGAGAAGCGACAGGTGGTCACTACCAAGTTCTAACACAGACTGACATCACATACGTACTGTTTAGCCATATTAGTGTACAATTATAAAAAGCTTATGCTGATCACACACGTGACTAATACTCGACAAGTATACTTGAGCTAAAAAAGTTTTTATAGAAAAGCGCTAATCATTTTAATATACTTCGACCGGCGTTTGGTTACTGTAAGAAGAAAGACACTTTTATTTATCTATACAGCTATTACAAATATTAATCAGGGCTTAATATACGCCTTGGATACTAAGTTTGTCTGTATATCTAATATTAATATGTCTACATAAATATATCCAGAATACGGACGATAAGCCAAGAACGCAAGAATACTTGTCAGGTATAAGGTAACGTCTGTAGCCACCTTTATAAATTGACAGACAATGGTAGCTAGCACCATATATCTGTTTATCGCGTCCGAAAATGTAAAATGGGTAGATATTAAGTTCTGAATGTTAGTGAGGTGAGAATATATTGTTAATTTATGTGTTGTTAGTTTTTTTTTAACGTGACAAATATTGATTGACAGTTCACGATAATGTTTATGAATAAGAGGAATAAGAAAACGGTTGAAAAGCGTACTACCTATTACGTAAATGTGTCTATAGATTCGCATGAATTTGTCGATCAATATGTCGCTAAATTAACCGTAGAAATTTTTAATTGAGACATTTTAATAAATCAGAATTTTTCGAACGTGAAAATTGATACGTTATTGTTTAATAATTCAAATGTTTTTTAATCAATCAACAAATAATAGACGAAAGAAAATGCATTGCTTTCGAGCGCCGGAACGCCGAATGTACCGCAATAAATAAAAACGTTAGAATTATACGATCGACAAAATCAAATGAATGAATATAGCTTAGTAACTAGACTGTAAGATTTGATATGAATATTAATGAATAAGGTCCGCGTGCAAATTACAGGGTTTTGATAGGACAGTTTATATTATTATTAAGGATTATAAAATTGTTGTGCAACAAACTTATCTAGCCCGGTAACTACGTCACCTGCCAAAATTAAAAAATCGCTCGAAAAATGTTTTCTTTTTAATTTATTTAAATCTAACCATGTCTCGAAAAGTATTACATAAATATGTATAGCGAAACGTGCAACAAATTAGAGCTCAAAATTATCCCTAATTATATTCCAGTTCTTGTGGTTATTCAACTCGCCACTACTGTTGCACGGCATGTCATGGGTTCAGTTTCCACCCGAAATTTACATTTTTGTGTTCTATGGATATTTGTTTCGAACAGAACGGCTTTGAAAAAAATATGTTTTACTAAAAAAAACACAGTTTGAGCACAACACTACCATTAATCAAAATGGCGACGACAATTCCCAGCTCAGGTTAGTTTGTTGCACTGTAATAACATAATAAATGCTGTAATGTGACGTCAGATATTCCGATTTTTATAATATGGCAACTGTTACTTATTTTATAAATAGGTGCCTTTTGGAACTGTCAAATTTCTCCAATGGATAATAAACTCTATTCCTTTGAGATTAAATTGAAAATCGATTGAAGATATTCGACAGATTTGCTGGCGACCGAATATCGCTTTATTTCAATTGACTAGTTGTTTTGAAGATTATTATCGAACTGCATTTATGAACATCACTATAGTGTCAGATTTTATTACAATAATATGGTATTAAGCTGCTGCCCGAGTTAGAAATATGGAAAGGAAATATTGAAACATTTACGGTTGTTTACCATAGAGCGTTTACTGTATATAGATAATGTGACATTCCATTTTTTTTATCCTGAATTACTATTTGACCCCATATTGTAAGAACTTAATTTTTGAAATTGCCTTTCTTCATTCCTGTAAGTAATTATTATTATTTTTAATACAGATATGAGTTTTCAAGACGAATATTTATATTTTATATTATGATAAGAACAGTAACAAATAAATTTATATAATAAAGAATAATTCATAGACAATAATAATATAATTCAAGTAAACTGTGTTGTGATAATTATATGTGTGATGGACAAACGTTAGATAAATATGTACTTGCTCATTTATAAGCATCGTTTTATGACAAAATTAATTTGATCTATAATTTATACTAAGAAAATATTATCAAATATAACTGTAGAAACCCGCCCCGGCTTCACAACGATTTTTTTTTTTTTTTTTTTATTATGATTGTGTGTTAGCAACCAATCCCAAGTACATATTATAATTAAAAGTCAAAGTCAAACTGTTTTAATTCAAATAGACCATTAAAATAAGTTGACTTGACGACCACTGTTGTTTAGTGGTTCGAGTACCGGACTGCTGACCACGAGGTCGTGGGTTCGATTCCCACAGGGCACAAATATTTATGTGATGAATATAAGTATTTGTGTTCGTCTGGGTGTTTCTTATGTATTATAAGTATGTATGTATTTACAAAAAAAAGTATATAAGTATGATATCCATTGTCTAGTAGCCATATTACAAGCTCTGCTTAGTTTGGGACTAGATAATGCTGTGTAAAAATATAGCAGCCTATTATTTAGTATTGTTGAAAGTCAAATCTAGTTGCACGGTGCAATTTAAAATTACATATTAATAAATCAATTGTTATAAAACTGATGTTTATAAGTGAGCAATAGATGAAATTAACTTATTATATAATACGTAGTTGTAAGCATTAACAAACTGTGATTTATTGAATGAGTCGACTTAATTATTATTTTGAGGGAACGATTAAATGATTACAACTTGCCTACATGAGTTAATATTATTTTAAGGGCCTTTGCCTTGTCTACAAAAACTTTAATACCAATATAAATCGTAATTTAAACACAATTTAATCAAAGTGTGTTATTATTCGGATTCCGGTAACGTTAATCTTAATATAAAAGCTGCGGTAGCCTAATGGCTAGGGCACCGGACTTGCGATCATGTGGTTGCCGGTTCGAAACCCACCCATTGCACTACCGACGTGAACCCACTCGTAACACAAGCATTTAGCTTAGCACGAGGGGTTAACAAGAATACTAGTAATGTGCGTCCCACATTACTAGTAAGCTATAAAAAAAACTAGGTTCCAATCGTACCATTACGTCTACTACTACTTCACTGGAAATAAACGACCGGAAAACCTGCCTAAATTTCGTAGTTTCGAATAAACATATTCAGAAATAAACCAATTATTTCCGGTTATTAATTTGACACAAAATGGTAGGTTAGGAACCTACATTGATGGTACACGGATCTGAAGAATAACACAATTTAATAAAATTTTCTTTGTATTAAGGTTTATTTTGGTAGATACTTATTACGTTTCTACTGTCAATTTCTACTGCCAGATCCTTAAGGCTTTACCGCCACATTCAGACATGCAATAACTAAATGAACCATTACCTAAGAAAAATTTGGGTACCTTGGCAAATCACTCACAGAACTGATAACTGCTGGAGCAAATGAGTTCTGGGCTGAAAACCAGGTGTTAGTAAACATAGCGTTGAACGCCCTCTGGTCGGGTGTAAGCACGCCCTGCAAGAGGAATCTGGAAGCCACTGCATATGAATGGACTGCCAAAAGCAAGATTAATTTCCTTAATACTAAAAAGGATAAAAACAAATTCAATGCATAATTTATTTTCCTTATTAACTGATACATTCATACAACACGCTGTCCCACAGCCAATAAAAGCACAAGCCTCTAAAACTATTTCCACAGATCTTACTGGAATTTTTACATAATAAATTCAATTTGACCTTGAATGGAAGTAACGTGCCAATTTCATAACAACTAAATTTTACTTATTAGTAAACAACAATACTCACTACTACTTTAAGTTTATAACACAAACAAGAGATTAGTGTAGATTATCAAATGATTTAATGAAAAACATGATTTTTATGTCAAATTATTAGATATTAATTCCGCGTCAATAAAAAGTAGAATTATATCAATTTCGTGTAAAGAGACCCAAGTGTTAGTTTCATTTCACCGACTCGATTCAACGCATCCACCGTGTTTCTATGTGTGAAAGGTGATCAGATACCTTCACCAATCAGAGAGCCGAATGCAAACGATGCGTAACATAGAGTCGGTGAAAAAAAACTTACTCTGTTGAGTGGTTTCTGCCGTCGGTTGCCAATGGCGCTAGTTTGTATGAAGATTTCATTGACAGCGACGATTTAAGAATTGAACCGGGAGCGATCGGACTTGAAATTACAAATCCGCGACTCAATCGCGCGGTGATTTAGGGGCCGGTTACAGGTCTCTTTTTACGTAGTCACTCTGCCGTATTGACAGAAACGGAGATGATATGAGATTGGCAGAATCGACATGTCGGTTACTCATACTAAATACAAGGTTTTCTTGTATTCGTGCTATATTTTTGGAACAAACTATGGTGTTAATACTGAACAGATGAATAAAAAATATTACCTATATTTTAAATAATATTTGTAAAAATACTAATTATATTGATTGCTCAAAATAAAATCGTCATATTCTCAACAAAATCGCCCCACGCCTTTTGACATTGCTAGTGGGGTTTATACTCTATCGAGAGTTTAACTGGTACGATAATGTTTCGAAATACTTTCCTTTTATTTTCATCACATTAGAATTTTTATGGTCTAAGAACTTTATTTCTCACAAGAATTTACAAAAATTCACAAATTGAGAAATATAAATTAACATTGAGTTGAAGTAAGCATACTGAACATAGGTTAAATTAATATTAAACAACACAATAAAATTTACAAATGATTATAATTTAAAAGTGGATAGACACAAAACAAAATGTTAGTAAATGACCACATGACGGTCGCTCAAATATATTTCTTTGCCGAAACAATATGGATTTACCTGCACAAAAAAAATTGAGCCAAAGACTGTCTAACTAGATGTGGATTTTTAACTTTTCTTATGTGATTAATTCAGCAACGCCCGTAATGACCTCCGGAGACCAAAACCATAGATTTCTAGATGTCTAGAATACGAGACTTGATGGAGCACCTTTTTGGTACAGGTTCAAATAAACACCATAGAATCCTGCTGCAGAGCAAAAACCACTTATGTGTCACAATCGCCATCCCTACAATTGTTTTATGTTTGTCTTTGTGTATAGAGATAAAACAAAATCACAACAATAATAATATTAAAACTTAGCTACAGTAACTAAATAAAAATACAAACTACGAAAATAAAATACTTTGGCGCAATACATAGTATAGGAACCTTCCGAGATTCTAGATTATTCTAAGATTCTAGATTATTCTAAGATTCTAGATTATTCTAACTAGCTCTCGATACATATATAAAATGTTGGTACGAGCTAGTTATGAAGTACAATATTAATTATCACGAACTAAAGGGACGTTATAATTAACACAATAAACAATATGTTATTCCGGAATAATGGTTTTTCACGGGTGAAAGAATTTTTAAAATCGGTTGATTATTTCTTGAGTTTAAACATTACAAACAAATAAATATTTACTCTTTATAATATTAGTGTATGTATTATATATTGAACTGAGGCCACCCAGTTACTAGATTGCGATAATACAGCAATTGGAAACATGAATAATAATTCATAGTATTTATGAATATGTAAGTAAGTACTTATCGCCTATAATTGCAAACCTTTCACTTAATATTTCGTCTTAATTACCCTAAATGCTTTAGAGTCCTAAAGAATCTAAAGAATATTTAAGGTCGGGTGTTTCGAAACTTGAAATACTTATCACTGTTGCTGTTATAGCTGACCAGTTGCCTAAAAAACTACTATAAAAACCTGGTTAAAGTCAATTAAGTTAATACTTATTTAACCTTACAGACTGAATAATTACATATTGTAATGAGTACGAACCGCTAAGCACAACTTATTGATTGATCTTGCCTTAGGCTAACTGATACTCAAAAAACTCATAATTTAAAACAAGAAACTTGAATTTCGATACGCAACAATTTGTAAATTACGATAATTAATATAAAATACCTTTACTTACACAACTAAATAAGTTTAAGACCTTTAAAAATTATGACAACTCTTAAAAAAAATATGAATAACTTTTCAAGACTTCTTCCAGATAAATGTTTTGAATTGTATAATATCGGTTTCGACCTTGACCATGAATAATACCATCAAAACCGTTTTTTACAACATGAAATAGGTTTTTTTTCTGCTAAAGCCACTTCGTGTGAATGTATTGCCAAGCCTTACTTTTAATAAGTTATGCTTACATATGTGGCGTAGCTCGCGCTACAAGGGCCCTGGATCAATGACATCAATGCCCGGAATTCATTTCGGGAAGGAGCGCGGGCGGGTTGCATTTTGAATTTTACAAACTACGACTATTTCTCCTTACACTCGTCGTATCATTGATAGGCTGAGAAGCTACGCCCCTGGCTTATATACATATAGGTAAATACATAATTATATATCATCAAATATTAACACTGATCTTATTAAGTCGAAATGCAGGGATTTTCGGTCCCTTCGGTTATCTAGTACTGTCTCTAGTAGTCTTGCATTCTAGAACGATCAAATTCTCTATAGTATTACTACAAAGATTGTTTCTATAAAAAAGTATCGTATTATTTCAATATCTGTTAAATACTAATGTGTCGTTAATAGTATTATTAATATTTCCAGCAAAATACTGTAGTTGTACCATATAAAAATCACAAAAAATTAAGGTTTCAAACAGAAACAGGTGTTAGATGCCAGGAGTGAATATTAAATGCTAGATATAAAAGACACCACAGTACTTGTAGGACTGACAACCCTATTCTCACTGTCATTTTTCTGTGTTTGTCAGCCGAGCGCATGCGCCAGTCCGTTGTTCAGCAGGGCAGTTTGACTGTCGCTGTGCATTTCCGCCATTTGCACGCTGTCTATCTTGCGCCGGCGCTCCGAGCTGTGCCACGCACCGTATGTTGCGTAGATCAAGAGACCTGCAAATGAGAATTTCGGGTTATTACAATAAATTTATTTATTTATTCATTAGGATCTCCAACGAGAGATTTACACAAAAACAAAGATTATTAAACAATAGGTATTTTAGAAGTGTACTCCTTCACTTACAGGAGACTACAGCTATAGCGGTAGCCTAATGGCTAGGGCGTCGGACTTTTGATCATGTGGTTGCCGGTTCGAAACCCAACCATTGCACTACCGACGTGAACCCACTCGTAATCGTAACACGCATTTAGCTTAGGACGGGGGGTTAACAAGAATACTAGTAATGTGCGACCCAAATTGCTAGTAAGCTTTTAAAAAGAAAACTCAGTAACAGTTTAAATTATAATTATATTACACTCCCAACGCCTGAAATAAAATAAAATGGAACATTAAATATATGTTTTTTGCCTTCAGGGTCATTTCGTGTGATAGATTTTTTGACACTAAATCTAAATCAACCAGAATTTCTCTAGAATGTCAGAATTTGGAGATATACTAATCTCAATGTGCTAAAAACATTTTTTTTGCAATATCTGAAGTATTTTTTTGAGGACAATCAAATTTTACGATATTTTCTAAATAAAGCAGGTTTCCTTACATTTTTTTCCTACACCGTTTAAGCGCGTGATAATTAATTATTAAATTAATTCAATAAGCCTAAATAAAAAATACTTCGATCACCGATGAAACAAGGATAGCAGAATTGGTTGTCAGAATAGGATGCCATAAAAAAAAAACAAAAAAAAATTAGCTCGAAGTATATAAAACGCGGAGTACACAAGCTCGACTTTATTTTACTCACACAAAGTGGACGTGACGGGTTACCAAAAGATATTTAAATTTGAACTTTAAAATGTGCCGTATATTTTGGTCATTCTTGATCGTCGTCTTCGCCAGTGAGGTTCGAAGCCAGAGCAAAACAGAAGAAGTCACCATGACTTTTACTGAATTCGCCAAAAAATATGGACAGCATACGGAAGAATACGACGTCATGTCCCAAGGTGGATATATTTCGAAAGTCTTCCGTATACCTGGGGATAGAAGTCGCCCGCTTCTCTTAATACATGGCGCCATAGATTCCTCTGACAGCTTCGTGATAAGAGGGAACACTTCTTTGGCCATCGCAGCAGCCAGACAGAACTATGACGTGTGGGCGATGAATTACCGAGGCAACACATACTCACGCCGACATGTGAAAATGAACCCCGATTCAGATCAAGCGTATTGGGACTTCGGTGTACACGAAATCGGGTATTACGACGTACCTGCTATCATAGACTTTATCCTGAACAAAACCGAAGAACAAAGATTGAGTGTCATCGGATTCTCAGAGGGGACAGCCACGATGTATGTCTTGGGCGCGACTCGGCCAGAGTACAATGATAAAATTAAAATTTTTATTTCCTTGGCACCGATATGTTTTTTGCATAACACAGGATATTTTGCCAAACTTCTTATTCAACTGGGGCCTTATATAAATTTCGGATTAGACGCGTTAAATATTAACGAAATTATAGGCGCCAACTCGACAGCCAGAGCGATTGTTGACGACTGGTGTGCCGAAAACAATGCAGGATACAGGTGCTTAAACGGTTTTTTTCTACTGGTTGGGTCAAACGTTGACGAAATCGAGCCGGAGTTCTTTCCAATTATATTAGGACACTTCCCAGCGGGAACTTCCAGGAAGAATTATTACCATTTTGGGCAGATAGGTCAATCGAAAAAATTTCAATACTATAATTACGGATTAATACAGAATATGGTCAAATACAAGAGACCATCCCCACCGGAATATGACTTAAGTAAAATAACAATGAAAGTCGCTTTGTTCGTCGGGAAGAATGATCAAATATCTACCATTGAAAATGTCGCACTACTTCGGAAGCGTCTACCAAATGTCGTGGAGTACAGGCTGATGGACAACGACGCTTTCAACCACTTTGATTTCATCTGGGGAAGGAATACTCACAAAACAATGTTCCCGCATATATTTAGACTTTTGCAAAAATATACATGAGGTGACCTTAGCAGTAGTATATTTCAGGATATCAATACTAATGCAGTGTCAAACGAATCTTGATTGTGAAAGGACTTTTTACTTTATTAGTGATAAAACTTGTGTTACTAATCCGTCGGCCGTGAATTCTGTCTATTACATGTACAATACCTCGATACAAGGACGTACAGTCGAGTTCATTAGTATATTGGCACTGTCAAGGATTCAAAATATTGTAAGCGTTGGAAAGCTCGATAAATTCTATATATCCTCATATGTCCTCGTGAATAACACAACAATATTTGATCACCGTTTTCAAAAATATATCTAAACTGTATTGGCTTCAATAATATCTGAGCAGGCTAATCGTCTTAATTATGTTTACATGCATGGGAAAGTCAATTATATGCTCGAACAAATAAAATTAGAAAATATAACAATATGAACTAGTCATATTGTTACAGAAATTCCAGTAGTTTCCATTGTATTCCTCACGTTTGCTTTTTTAGTAAAATCATCTTTGTGACATAGTAATAAGGTTGAATTGGAATTACACTAAGTTGTTCAGATATTATTGTATTCATGGGTGCACACATCATTGTGAATCATACAGTTGTTCATATAATAATGTACCTTTGGCTGTATAGTGTATACATGTTACTGAGAAATAGCAGTCACTTAAATAAATGAATCTAAGGGCCACTTGCACCAACTTCTTAAATGTGTTTAAATCATATTTAAACACAATTCTTCATACAAATGTTGTGCTTAAATACAATTTAAACACATTTAAGAAGTTGGTGCAAGTTGCCCTAGATCTAGACCACAGTTTAATTATGTTTATAGTTTTCAGAATATTATAAACTTTTTTAAGGTTCATATATTTTGGAAGCCTGCAAGGGCCAATTTATGGGTAAATATTAATGAACTCGACTGTATCTATGGCCTTTTAGTGATAATATTCCCCCGAATAACTCTTGTGCAAGTGTCTGTAAAAATTATTTATAGGTAACAGTAGTGACATGTGGGTAATGCTGTGCTTTTGTCACGTTAGAGCCACGAAAATTCGTTGAAGTAATTATTTATTGAACACTGTTGTTTATCTTATTCATCAACTTTAGTGATAACGAATTTTACACAAAGTAGGTAATTTTTACCTTTCTAGACTTTCCAAGGAAATTTAGGGCCACTTGCACCAACTTCTTAAATTTGTTTAAATTGTATTTAAACACATAATTACAATAGAAAATTGTGTTTAAATACAATTTAAACTTAATCAATAATTTGGTGCAAGCGGCTCTTAATATGTGATATTTAAATGCAACGTTAGAATTAGGAGATCTCGATTTCATCTGGGTGTTATTTTGGATGCTATTTAGAATTACCTAAAGGATTTATGACGGTATACTATATCTATCACGCCTGCATTCGCCAATAAACGGGCACAAATCCAAACTTCAAGCTTTTAAGTTGAGAATTGCTTAGAAAAAACCCAATATCCCACACTTTGCTTGTCTCAAACCCCGGACCTCAACTAAGCGTTTGCAACCATCAGACCAATAAGGCAGTCTGCTGTTAAGATATTACTGCATAATTTAGGTATCAATTAAAAGTAATGTATGGTAAAATATCTTATTTATTCCGCAAACGAGTTCTATTCTAAAACGTGATTACCTCTAAGTTTTTTGTAGTATTTGACAAGGGTAATATTTCAGCGCAACAATATTAATCAAAGAGTTCATGTGTGCCTGCGTGTACGCTAATGCCGGTGACTGTCTGCATGCACTGTCAAATTACAATGATGTATCAAACTGTAAAGTATGAGTATAGTGCAGATATTAATGTAACAATCTGTAGAATATCTATCTATATTTATCTGTAAAAATATTGCACCTGCGCGGCTCCTTTCTGAGCTTAAGTAACTCAAACTCAAACGTTTATTTGCTACTAAGTGTCAACGTGGTTCTTATATTACATAATTTACAGTTCTTTTGACTTAGCGGCCTACAGGCATTGCAAATTTAAGGGCTTATAGGTGTTAAATGATGGCATGCAGTACAAAATAGTTGCATTATTATTAATTAATAAATATTTCTTTTATTTAAAGATTATTAAATTTAAATAATTGCGATTTTTATAAATTATTGTTTAGTATTTTTATATAACATTATGATTGAGATTTATAACATTTCGTATTCACGTAAATTCAAGATATTATCAACCCATTATTCTGTCCTACTGCTGGGACAGGTTTCCTCTCAGAACGAGAGAGATTAGACTACAGAACACCACGCTGGCCATTAGCGGGTTGGCAGACTTCATACGCCGTCGAGAAAATCTCTCAGGCGTGTAGGTTTTACTCACATTTTTTTCCTTCACCGTTTAAGCGCGTGATAATTAACTATTAAATTAATTCAATAAGCCTTAATAAAACATATTTCATTCGCCGGTGAAACAAGGTTAGCAGAATTGTTTGGTATCAAAGAGGATGCCATATATAAACGACAAAAAAAACTTAACTCATAGTATATAAAACGCGGAGTACACAAGCTCGCCTTTATTTTGCTCGCACAAAGTGTGTAACGGGTTACAAAAACGATTCAAAATGTGCCGTACTTTTTGGTCAATCTTAATCATCGTGTTTGCCAGTGAGGTTCGAAGCCAGGGCAAGACAGAGGAAGCCACCATGACTTACAGTGAATTCGCCAAAAAATACGGACAGGATACGGAAGAATACGACGTCATGTCCCAAGGTGGATATATTTCGAAAGTCTTCCGTATACCTGGGGATAGAAGTCGCCCGCTTCTCTTAATACATGGCGCCATAGACTCCTCTGACAGCTTCGTGATAAGAGGGAACACTTCTTTGGCCATCGCAGCAGCCAGACAGAACTATGACGTGTGGGCGATGAATTACCGAGGCAACACATACTCACGCCGACACGTGAAAATGAACCCCGATTCAGATCAAGCGTATTGGGACTTCGGTGTACACGAAATCGGGTATTACGACGTACCTGCTATCATAGACTTTATCCTGAACAAAACCGAAGAACAAAGATTGAGTGTCATCGGATTCTCAGAGGGGACAGCCACGATGTATGTCTTGGGCGCGACTCGGCCAGAGTACAATGATAAAATTAAAATTTTTATTTCCTTGGCACCGATATGTTTTTTGCATAACACAGGATATTTTGCCAAACTTCTTATTCAACTGGGGCCTTATATAAATTTCGGATTAGACGCGTTAAATATTAACGAAATTATAGGCGCCAACTCGACAGCCAGAGCGATTGTTGACGACTGGTGTGCCGAAAACAATGCAGGATACAGGTGCTTAAACGGTTTTTTTCTACTGGTTGGGTCAAACGTTGACGAAATCGAGCCGGAGTTCTTTCCAATTATATTAGGACACTTCCCAGCGGGAACTTCCAGGAAGAATTATTACCATTTTGGGCAGATAGGTCAATCGAAAAAATTTCAATACTATAATTACGGATTAATACAGAATATGGTCAAATACAAGAGACCATCCCCACCGGAATATGACTTGAGTAAAATAACAATGAAAGTCGCTTTGTTCGTCGGGAAGAATGATCAAATATCTACCATTGAAAATGTCGCACTACTTCGGAAGCGTCTACCAAATGTCGTGGAGTACAGGCTGATGGACAACGACGCTTTCAACCACTTTGATTTCATCTGGGGAAGGAATACTCACAAAACAATGTTCCCGCATATATTTAGACTTTTGCAAAAATATACATGAGGTGACCTTAGCAGTAGTATATTTCAGGATATCAATACTAATGCAGTGTCAAACAAATCTTGATTGTGAAAGGACTTTTTACTTTATTAGTGATAAAACTTGTGTTACTAATCCGTCGGCCGTGAATTCTGTCTATTACATGTACAATACCTCGATACAAGGACGTACAGTCGAGTTCATTAGTATATTGGCACTGTCGAGGATTCAAAATATTGTAAGCGTTGGAAAACTCGATAAATTCTATATATCCTCATATGTCCTCATGCATAACACAACAATATTTGATCACCGTTTTCAAAAATATATCTAAACTGTATTGGCTTCAATAATATCTGAGCAGGCTAATCGTCTTAATTATGTTTACATGCATGGGAAAGTCAATTATATGCTCGAACAAATAAGATTAGAAAATATATCAATATGAACTAGTCATATTATTACAGAAATTCCAGTAGTTTCCATTGTATTCCTCACGTTTGCTTTTTTAGTAAAATCATCTTTGTGACATAGTAATAAGGTTGAATTGGAATTACATTAAGTTGTTCAGATATTATTGTATTCATGGGTGCACACATAATTGTGAATCATACAGTTGTTCATATAATATTGTACCTTTGGCTGTATAGTGTATACATGTTACTGAGAAATAGCAGTCACTTAAATAAATGAATCTAAGGGCCACTTGCACCAACTTCTTAAATGTGTTTAAATCATATTTAAACACAATTCTTCATACCAATGTTGTGCTTAAATACAATTTAAACACATTTAAGAAGTTGGTGCAAGTTGCCCTAGATCTAGACCACAGTTTAATTATGCTTATAGTTTTCAGAATATTATAAACTTTTTTAAGGTTCATCTATTTTGGAAGCCTGCAAGGGCCAATTTATGGGTAAATATTAATGAACTCGACTGTATCTATGGCCTTTTAGTGATAATATTCCCCCGAATAACTCTTGTGCAAGTGTCTGTAAAAATTATTTATAGGTAACAGTAGTGACATGTGGGTAATGCTGTGCTTTTGTCACGTTAGAGCCACGAAAATTCGTTGAAGTAATTATTTATTGAACACTGTTGTTTATCTTATTCATCAACTTTAGTGATAACGAATTTTACACTAAGTAGGTAATTTTTACGTTTCTAGATTTTCCAAGGAAATTTAGGGCCACTTGCACCAACTTCTTAAATTTGTTTAAATTGTATTTAAACACATAATTACAATAGAAAATTGTGTTTAAATACAATTTAAACTTAATCAAGAAGTTGGTGCAAGCGGCTCTTAATATGTGATATTTAAATGCAACGTTAGAATTAGGAGATCTCGATTTCATCTGGGTGTTATTTTGGATGCTATTTAGAATTACCTAAAAGATTTATGACGGAATACTATATCTATCACGCCTGCATTCGCCAATAAAAAATCTTCAAGCAAACTTCAAGCTGTTAAGTTGAGAATTGCTTAGAAAAAACCCAATATCCCACACTTTGCTCGTCTCAAACCCAGGACCTCAACTAAGCGTTTGCAACCATCAGACCAATAAGGCAGTCTACTGTTAAGATATTACTGCATAATTTAGGTATCAATTAAAAGTAATGTATGGTAAAATATCTTATTTATTCCGCAAACGAGTTCTACAAGTTTTTTGTAGTATTTGACAAGGGTAATATTTCTTCGCAATAATATTAATCAAAGATTTCATGTGTGCCTGCGTGTACGCTAATGCCGGTGACTGTCTGCACCCACTGTCAAATTACAATGATGTATCAAACTGTAAAGTGTGAGTATAGTGCAGACATTAATGTAACAATCTGTAGAACTATCTATATTTATCTGTAAAAATATTGCACCTGCGCGGCTCCTCAAACTCAAACGTTTATTTGCTACTAAGTGTCAACGTGGTTCTTATATTACATAATTTACAGTTCTTTTGACTGAGCGGCCTACAGGCATTGCAAATTTAAGGGCTTATAGGTGTTAAATGATGGCATGCAGTACAAAATAGTTGCATTATTATTAATTAATAAACATTTCTTTAATTTAAAGATTATTAAATTTAAATAATTGCGATTTTTATAAATTATTGCATAGTATTTTTATATAACACTAGCTTCTGCCCGCGGCTTTGCCCCCGTGGATTTCGGTCTGTCATCACACCCCACGGGAACGGGATAAAAAGTATCCTATGTCCGTCTCCTGGTTCTAAGCTACCTCTCCACCAATTTTCAGCCAAATCGGTTCAGCCGTTCTTCAGTTATAAATGAAGTAACTAACACGACTTTCTTTTATATATATAGATTATGATTGAGATTTATAACATTTCGTATTCACGTAAATTCAAGATATTATCAACCCATTATTCTGTCCTACTGCTGGGACAGGTTTCTTCTCAGAACGAGATAGATTAGGCTACAGTACACCACGCTGGCCTAATGCGGGTTGGCAGACTACATACGCCGTCGAGAAAATCTCTCAGGCGTGTAGGTTTAACTCACATTTTTTTTCCTTCACCGTTTAAGCGCGTGATAATTAACTATTAAATTAATTCAATAAGCCTTAATAAAACATATTTCATTCGCCGGTGAAACAAGGTTAGCAGAATTGTTTGGTATCAAGGAGGATGCCATATATAAACGACAAAAAAAACTTAACTCATAGTATATAAAACGCGGAGTACACAAGCTCGCCTTTATTTTGCTCGCACAAAGTGTGTAACGGGTTACAAAAACGATTCAAAATGTGCCGTACTTTTTGGTCAATCTTAATCATCGTGTTTGCCAGTGAGGTTCGAAGCCAGAGCAAGACAGAGGAAGCCACCATGACTTACAGTGAATTCGCCAAAAAATACGGACAGGATACGGAAGAATACGACGTCATGTCCCAAGGTGGATATATTTCGAAAGTCTTCCGTATACCTGGGGATAGAAGTCGCCCGCTTCTCTTAATACATGGCGCCATAGATTCCTCTGACAGCTTCATGATAAGAGGGAACACTTCTTTGGCCATCGCAGCAGCCAGACAGAACTATGACGTGTGGGCGATGAATTACCGAGGCAACACATACTCACGCCGACACGTGAAAATGAACCCCGATTCAGATCAAGCGTATTGGGACTTCAGTGTACACGAAATCGGGTATCACGACGTACCTGCTATCATAGACTTTATCCTGAACAAAACCGGAGAACAAAGATTGAGTGTCATCGGATTCTCAGAGGGGACAGCCGCGATGTACGTGTTGGGCGCGACTCGGCCAGAGTACAATGATAAAATTAAAATTTTAATATCCTTGGCACCGATATGTTTTATGCGTAACACAGGATATTTTATGAACCTTGTTATTCAACTGGGGCCTTATTTAAATTTCGTATTAGACGCATTAAATATTAATGAAATTGTAGGTGCCAACTCGACAGCCAGAGCGTTTATTGACGACTTGTGTGCCGAGAACAACTCAGGATACAGAAGGTGCTTAAACAGTTTATTTCTACTGACTGGGTCAAATGTTGACGAAATCGAGCCAGAGTTCTTTCCAATTATATTAGGACACTTCCCAGCGGGAACTTCCAGGAAGAATTTTAACCATTTCGCGCAGATTAATCAATCGAGAAAATTTCAATACTATAATTACGGATTAATACAGAATATGGTCAAATACAAGAGACCGTCCCCACCGGAATATGACTTAAGTAAAATAACAATGAAAGTCGCTTTGTTCGTCGGGAAGAATGATCAAATATCTACCGTTGAAGATGTCGCACTACTTCGGAAGCGTCTACCAAATGTCGTGGAGTACAGGCTGATGGACAACGACGCTTTCACCCACGTTGATTTCATCTGGGGAAGGAATACCCACAAAACAATGTTGCCGCATATATTCAGGCTTTTGCAACAATATACATGAAGTGACATTAGCAGTAGTATGTTTTGGGATATCAATACCAATGCAGTGTGGGTACTCAAACGAATCTTGATTGTAAAAGGACTTATGATTAGTGATAAAACTTGATAATGCCGTTAATTCTAGCAGTCTATTACCATACATATGCAATACCTCGACTTTTAGTGATAATATTTCCCTGAAGAACTCTGGTGCAACTGTAGTGACATGTGAAATTGTGAATGCAGTGTTCTTGTCAAGATGGAACCACAAAAATGAGTTCTGGTAATTATTGTATTACATGATACAAATTATTTATTGAACGCCATGGCTAAGTGCACGTTTTTTTGTTGTTTTTTTTATAACTATCTCATTAACTTTAGTGATAATGAATAAAATTCATTATTATTTATTCAAGACTCTCCAGGAGATTTAACTTAGGGTCACATAAGTTAAGGCTTGCTTTGGCAATCCTTTTTTGTCAAGAAATCACCTTTGCCTTTTTTGTTAGAAAAAGCAGAAAGTACCACGTCAAAATAACTTAATTAATTCTTACAAATTTATACTGAGAATATTGATAAACCGATTATGAGTTTTGACTGTCACAAATATAACCGAATTTCATCCTTTTCCAAATGCTTTATAGTCACTATTCTACAAAACGTCTAAACCTGGAGGGCAATTTATTTTAACACAGCTCAATCCAGCTGGACATCGTTCAGCTGTTTTAGATATCAAAGCTGTTTTGAAAAACAGCTAGCGGTTACGTGAAACAGCAAATTATGCCATCCAGCTGCGACACATACCCCACAATCTATATAATAAATAAATAAATAAATAAATAAGCCTTTATTGTTGAACTTAGTTAACATTATTACTTAAATAACTAAAATACTATTTACCTTAAGTTAATATACTTATTTAAATTTATTAATAATTAAAAATAAACTTTTTGCATCTCTTTTTATTTAATGGTCGGTAAACGTTTTTCTTTTCTTTTTAATCTTCTACTTGTCTTCCGACAAAGGCCTCCTCTAAATTTTGCACAAGAAAACCGATTAAGTATTCTTAACAGCTATTACAAAAAGAAAAGAATAAATAAATGGACATGGATCTCTCCTAGCGGACTTCATAGGAACGAAATAGACTTTATTATGTCCAACAATAGAAAAGTTTTCAAAGATGTGTCGGTCATACATAATTTAAATTTCAATACAGACCACAGAATGGTACGTGCTACAATAGTAGGAACCCGCTTCAATAAAACAAGACCATTTCATAGTAAACATGTAGCGGTTCAATATACTGGCGAAACAGAAATATTGCTTAACAATCTACAAACTTCACTAGACATCAAAGAATACCTACCAATACAAGAAAAATACAACAAATTATTACACCAACTTAAAACTATAACTAAAAAGACAAACACAAACAGCAAAAAAGAAATCTCACATAAAAGTAAAGAACTATTACAGAAACGCAAGGAACTACTACAAAGAGAGAAAACTAAAGATAACCGGAAAAAATAACAGAAATAAGCAAAATGATTAGCGAACAACTACGGAGAGAAAGAAAAACAAAACGGTCTAATACGATGAAATATTATATACAGAAAACAGGAGGAATAAAAAAGGCACTAAAAGAACTAAATTGCAAAAAGGATTGGATACCAAATATTAAAAGTAAAGACGGTAAGAGTACAGGGAAGAGATCCGAGATACTAAAAGCTGCTACAGAATTTTACCAAAATATATACCAAAGCCAAAAGATGGGACAAGCTGTAAAAGAATACGATGCATCAATTAACGAAGAGCAAATACCTGAAATATTAAAAGAAGAAATTATAAAAGCTATTAATACACAAAAGAGTGATAAAGCTCCCGGATCAGACCTCATTACAAATGAACTATTGAAAACAACACTACCAGTGATTGCTTCGAAGCTTACGGATATATTTAACGAAATTATCATAACGGAAAGCATCCCTGAGGATTGGACTAAATCGACCATTGTACTTATACACAAAAAAGGTGACAAAGGGGATATAGCAAACTACAGGCCCATAAGCTTAATGTCAAATGTTTATAAGATATTTTCAAAAATAATACTTTCGAGAATTGCAAACACACTTGAAGAAAATCAACCAAAAGAACAAGCTGGGTTCCGTCGAAATTTTTCAACCATAGATCATATCCACGCACTTAGACAAATATTACAAAAATATAAAGAATATAACAAAACTTACTATCTAGGGTTTGTGGATTTTAACAAAGCATTCGACACACTAGAACACGGTTTCATCTGGGATGCGCTAAAAACGCAGGGCGTACTAACAAAATACATACGAATACTCCAAAATGTATACACCAAGAGTACGGCGCAAGTAAAGCTAGAAGCTATAGGCGAGGAATTCCCTATCAGAAGAGGCGTACGACAAGGAGATCCTATCTCGCCTAAACTATTCTCAGCCGTCCTAGAAATGATATTCAGGAACTTGGATTGGATGAATACAGGACTAAATATAAACGGCGAAAACCTGAGCCACTTACGTTTTGCAGACGACCTAATCATATTCTCAGAGAGCCCAAATACATTGGAAATAATGCTACAAAAACTAGCCGATGAAAGCAACAAGGCAGGACTAACAATGAATCTGAGTAAAACAAAAATTATGACAAACTCATCCCAAATAGACACCATAAAAGTGAATGGTGAGCAGATAGAATATGTAGATGAATATATTTACTTGGGACAATTAATATCTAACACAGACTGCATGAAAAAGGAAGTAGAAAGAAGAATAGCCAACACCTGGAAACGATACTGGTCACTTAGCGAAGTAATGAAAAACAAAGAGATGCCGATGAGAGAAAAAAGGAAGGTATTTAATAAGTGTATTTTGCCATGCTTACTATATGGATGTCCAACCTGGGCATTGACAGAACAACTAGCAAGCAAAATAAAAGTTTGCCAAAACGGAATAGAGAGAAGCATAATAGGAGTTAAAAGAAAAGACCGAGAAAAATTGAAAGACATAAAAAGTAAAACTAAATTCAAGAACGCATACAATCTATATACTAATATATAAAGCTGAAGAGTTTGTTTGTTTGTTTGCTTGAACGCGCTAATCACAGGAACTACTGGTCCGATTTGAAAATTTCTTTCAGTGTTAGATAGCCCATTTATTGAGGAAGGCTATAGGCTATATATCATCACGCTACGCGGACGAAGTCGCGGGCAGAAGCTATTTACCAATAAAATAGATTTTTGATCTCGTGTAAGCAGATAGTCTTATTACGAGTCTTATTACAATTCAATTCAAACCTGAGAAATAAAACCAAGGACTACGTGTTTTTATTGCCTAAACTGACTTAATTATGATAACTTATGAAATATTAGATATGTAAAATATGTTAAAAGCATAATAAAATTATGTGAGCACCGTCCACTGACGTCAGTCGAGGTAATAATTAAAATAATAAACATATTAAATGTTGTTTTTTGTTAGCGATACCTATTTCAGCACCTATGTAGACGAAACGATTAAATTATTGTATGATACCCGAGTAGGTCCATACCTACTCGGGTATCGTACTCGGGTATAATTATTGCTACTTTTCATTCATTTTTATTTGATGAAATCATGAAATTTTTTACAGCGCTTTCAGATGCGCAATGAATTTTCGTTCAAAATTATTTATCGCAACACTTGCTTTTTTTTCGATTTTATCTATTAAAATGTCATTTTGAGCAGACTTAATTTAAAGTGTGACGTACAAAAAATGGCTTAATTAATTTTTTTCACATGCTATTAGCGAAATATTCCATGCCTATACCCGAGCTCGACCTCGGGAGCCAAGATAGAAATTAAACAAATTTCAATAAAATTAGAGAGATAGACTGCATCCTGAGGAAGGACACAGCTACCTTGTCTAAAAATAAGTACTTAAATAGTTTTTTTACCGGTGAAATCGCGTACAGTCCGTTTTTTGGACTTGTCTTTTTTGGTAAACAAACCCTGTCCGATGCGAAAATCACAAGTTTTTCCTTAATCACGCACTTGATGTAGGAAACGATTTTATTAACACTTACACTATACACATACACTCTAAATTACACCAAAAACTGCTTCGAAATCACTATAAAAGCCTATTATTTTTAATGAAAACGAAATTTTATGTAATTTCATTTTCACAGAATAAAATAATCATGACAATTTGACATTTCAAAACTCTAGACTTTATACCAATTTTAGGAATGTGACAAAATAATGAATGATTTTGATTTATGTGAATGAACAACTGAACTGTAATTTCAAGTTCAAATGAAATGGCAGCCAGTAAAAATGTTATTGTATAACGCCTTCTCCTTATCATTGCGAATTAAATCCCATAGAATTAATACAGGCACAATTAAAAGGCCATGTTGGCAAAAATAATAAATCTTTTAAAATGGCTCAAGTCAAGGAATTGATTAAATAAGATAAAATAGGCACGGTGTCATGGACCAATTGCATAAATCATGTAATCAAGGAAGAGGATAAAATGTTGCAGCTCGATGACATAATAGATACTGCAGCAGATGCACTGACCCAGAGGTTCGTAATACATGTGTCAGAATCTGATGACTCTTCAGAGCCATCAGATTCTGACTCGTGTATTTTAGAGGAATCCGAATAATAAATTAACATTTCGCTGTTTGTCGTTTTATTTATTAATATCCACACATTCACTTCATATTTAAAATTAAAAGATCAATTCAGTACCTACTCGTCAAGGTGAGAATCATTCAGTCTTGGCTAAGAGTATTTAGTTCAGTCATTCATTCATGATTTCCCAACACTATCTAACCACTATCAACTGTCTCTGGTTATTAGGACGCCATATTTGTTTACTAAAAAAGACAAGTTAACTGGGATAGACTGTAGATACAACATAGTTCTAGCTCTATATAAAATTAAACGGAAGGATATAAATATTAAATGATTACCTTACTAAAGGCCGGGAAACACTGTTTATCTTTGCAAATCCGTTTAATTTTCTAACTATGTTGGGGTCGGCTTCCAGTCTAAACAGATGCGGCTGAATATCAGCATTTTACACAAAGCGACCGCCATCAGACCTCCGTAACCCAATTTCTGGGCTATACCGATATTCGGAGGGTAGACTGGTTGTCAGGCATTTTTATGGGCTTCTGACTACCACTGACAATTCGTATGACAATCGGGACCGATGGCTTTACGTGCTCACCAAAGTAAGGATGGGGTCTCGATGTGTTAATAATAGTCACCCATCCGCATAATGACCGCGGCGGGCGCAGCTTAACTTTGCAGATCAGTTGATCAGCTTAGTTATTACTTAGCCACGAGCCCCCACCTTAACTTTGCAAATCCATTTGGTTAATAATAACAATATACCACCACCATAACAGAATCTGAACGAAGTTGGGGGACTGTTTTAGGTATTACATAACATAACATACCATCACGCCTGTATTTCCCCGAACGGTTAGACAGAGGTATGCCAATGTACACCCACAGTTCGCCGGTATGTTTAGGTCCCATGTAATAGGGGGCGAGCCTATGGCCATTAACCGGGCACAAATTCCAAACTCCGAGCTGTTACTGGGAATTTCTTAGAAAAACCCAATAACACTGCTCGACCTGGGAATCGAACCCAGGACCTCAAGCGTAGCAGTCGCGCTCAGGACCACTACGCTAATGAGGCAGTTTTAGGTATTATGTGTATACTATATACATATTATTATGAGGATTGTACTCAATACTCAATACTCAATATAAATTATTATTATAATTTATATTTTATTACTTATTTGTTACTTGCTACTAATATCATAAAGGTGAAAGCTTGTGAGGACGTATAGATGTTTGTTACTCTTTCACGCCAGAACGGCTGAACTGATCTGGATAAAACTTGGCACAGACATAGATTACAGTCTGGAATAACACACACTTTTTACCCAGGTCGGACCTGAAGTACACATAGACGAAGTCGCGGACAAATGCTATTATAATTTAAAAAAGGTTTATTTTTAACTTACCAGCAGCGATCCAGACACCGAATCTCACCCAGGTCATATAGTCCAGGTTCAGCATGAGGTACACGTTGATGAGGATGCTGATGCCAGGCAACCACGGCACCAGAGGCACCTGATACATATAAATAGATCTTGCTTTAGAAACTAAGATTATCCTACTAGTATAACATTGTAAAAAGCCGTGTCCATACATTTAAGATATTTAAAAAAACAAGTGGGTTAGGTTATATAAACATAATTTTGTTATCACTGTTAGAAAGTAAATGCTCCAACTTAAAAACTGGTGAACTTCTTCTCTCAATTAATTAAAAATACCCTTGGATACAGCGTGAACTCTGATATATAGAGGCCCATACAAAGAAGAGATCATCACTGTTGGTTTTAGATTAAATTATTTTTGGGATCCATTTCTAATCCTAACATAGCTTCAGTTGAGCGAAGCCGCGGGCAAAAAGTAAAACAGATACATATAAGTAATTAAACATTGTGTAAATAAAACCAAAGTTAGGAATGTACCTATGTTCGGATTTTTTAATTTACATATAATACTCACAGAGAAAGCCAGCTTTTTGTCGGACACTGGCTGCCTGGAGATGGCAACGAGGGTAGCTATGACGAGGGCTGTGCCGATCACCAACATGGCGATGGCCCCGGCGTGGCCTGCCAGGATAGCGTCTCCGTACTGGTTGATGCTCGTCATCATTATGAAGCACCACACCCCTGAGTGACAGCAAGACATATATATTACGTAAAAAATCATTAGCATACACTTCAACTTTTAATTGTATTCAGTAACTTAACAATTCGAATAGAAATAATGATAACTAATAGTGTTGGGGTGGTGAACGATTTGCGTAAAGAATGAATGATAAAAATGTTAAGTTCATTCAATAGGGTATTACACCTTTTTTTGAAAACTGTTATAAATTAATCCTTAGATCGTAATGAACCAGTAGAATTTTTATCTCAGTTTTATAAAACAGAAAAATGCCTTAAAACCTATTTTTAATTTATGATTTTGAATTTTCGCGCGGAAACGCTAGCCGCCATGCTACTTCGGGTCGTGACGTCACTTCATTAGTAAACAATACAACTGCAAAAGACCAAGTAACGTCAAGTTACTATCGGAGTGACATCACGTCGGAATCCAATATGGTGGATGGTGTTTTAAAACAGATTAAAAAAGACTATTTTTGAAATTGAATTATAAAATTTACATTGCATTTTTATAAATAAACTAGCTTCTGCCCGCGACTTCGTCCGCGTACCGTAATGATATATAGCCTATAGCCTTCCTCAATAAATGGACTATCTAACACCGAAAGATTTTTTCTAATCGGACCAATAGTTCCTGAGATTATCGCGTTCAAGTTCAAGCAAACTTGGCAGGTGGTACTTGACAGGTGGTAAGAAGATGATGATCCCGTTCAGCGGCTTGTAGTATGTTTTGATTGAAGCTCACTTCAAGATATAGCCAATATTGTTAGTTGATAATTGAGTATTGAGTATCCGAGCGGAACTTTAGTAAAATATGTCTCGGGAACATGAATAATAAAAGAACGCTAAATGAGGATATGTCCTTTAGAGCGTTTGTTGGGTCCGAGCGGACCCAAGCTCGGTCCACACGGATACAAAACAAACGCTCTAAAGGCTGATGAATAACGTATTTATTTGGATAAGGATTAATATCATGTTTATAAAAACACCTACGCAAATAATGCATTTGGAATTTTAGAACAAAGTTAGCATAAAAAAGGTTATAGTCAGCCAACCTTAAAAGATAGACATATGCTGTCGCGGACTTTTTTTTAGAACTTTTAAAGCGGAACAATTCTTTCATATATGATTTTTGCGAAACTTTAACCGTTTACGCAGCGCATGCATCGGAAGCTCTCAAAAGGAAAAATCCCGATTTTGAAACATTCTTCATTGATGCTCCGCTCCTATTGGTCTTAGCGTGATGATATATAGCCTATAGCCTTCCTCGATAAATGAGCTATCTAACACTGAAAGAATTTTTCAAATCGAACCAGTAGTTCCTGAGATTAGCGCGTTCAAGCAAACAAACAAACAAACAATCAAACAAACAAACAAACAAACAAACAAACAAACTCTTCAGCTTTATATATTAGTATAGATACTAACGTTTCTCGTTTACTTTTTTTAAAATCTATCATAAACATGCATTTTTATTGGTGTAAAATACCCTATTTCGTTCATTCCTACACCACCTCACTATTTTTTTTTTCAAAAACTGGTAACCCTTCAACTGTCAAGTTACTGAATTCAATTTAAAGTCGATGTATAATTAGGTTATTTGAGCTGCGCGACTGTTAGCATTGGCTAACTTTAGTAGCGCATTGTTACTTGTGAGGTACGATAGATGATGGGAAGCATACCGTACAAGGTGACGAGCACGGACACGGTGAGCGAGCTGAGCTTGGTGGGCAGCGCGTGGCCGTCCGCGTTGAGCAGCTGGCGCAGCGCCGCGCCGCACGACCAGCGCAGCGGCTCCTGCGCGCGGTGCGCCGGCTGGCTGTACTCGTACCTATAGGGAAACATTCAAAAAATACATAAAAATTCGAATCTGAGGCACGCAACTCTGGACAAGACAAGTTTTTTTTTATGGGATAGAGGGGCAAACGAGCAAACGGATCACCTGATGGTAAGTGATAACCGCCGCCCATGGACACCCGCTACACCAGAGGAGTCATGAGTGCGTTGCCCGCCTTTTAAGAGTTTGGGCCACCGGTAACCTCACTCGGCGAAACACAATGCAAACGTTATTTTACGCCAGTTTTCTGTGAGGTCGTGGTATCACTCCGGTCAAGCAGGCCCATTCGTGCCGAAAAAGCAACTTGCTTTTCAATAGATGTTACTGACATCACCTTTAAGACTTAAGTTCAGAATGTGAAGGCAAATTTCGATAGTGCAAACGAGAATCGCGGTGGCTTAGTGGTCATGGCGTCTGGTGTACCTAACCAGAAGACGCAGGTTCGAATACTTCCTGCGAATTTATATATATACTTCGAATTTATCCTTCACTAAAATAACTTTATAATCTTAGCATGACAAATGCAAAAAAAAACACAAAAACATAGCATTAATAGTAAATTATCACTTTTTTTTTACTTTATTATTGTTTTACAAGAATAAACAAACATTTGTATTAATAATAACACTAAAAAACCACTGAGGTTTAAATCTGTGCTATTGTGAGTCCGACTATTAACAATTTTAAATGTAGTTAACTATCAATATATCACTTACAAAACAAATACTACTTACCTACATGCTACTTAAAAAATATTGTTTTAGTTTAGCTTTGATAGTTTTTGTTGACAAACTGTTACATAATTGTGAGGGTAGGTTGTTGATCAATCGAGGAACAATATATCGGGTAGTCCGTTCGCCGTATACATTATTGGCGCGGTGTGTACGAAGTCGTTTCTCAGAAACTGCCCGAGTGCGCACAACGTGCGTATGTATACATATAATATAATTGTATGTGTATAAAGTCCCCCGCGACATAACCACGAATACTCCCAGTGCAGGAAGGATCTTTAAAAAATATCTTAATTTTTAGGGTTCTCAAAAGAAAGAACTATAGTTTCCTGATCACTATTGGTCTATCACGGCCCTTTTCTGAGGAATGCGTGAAGGTATCGAATCAAAATTAATCCCAAATACGCAGGTATACTGTCCCTTGGAGCCTAAAACAAATTCAGCTTCTAAATTCAACACAAACACTGCATTTTGAATACACCTGTGTTTTTATACAACTCTTGTAGGTACTGCGAATTACAAATAAAATATATCAATAGATCTAAAGTTCTCACCTAAGTAGCAGCACGCAGGCTGCGACCATGGAGTACGCCAGCAACGTGCCGATAGACATCATGTGGATCAACTGTTCCAGTCTGAAGATCATCGCCAACGTGCCTGCAAACAGAAACAGTCTTATCGTATTGTTTAAGTAACAAATATTATAAACGTGAAAGTTTGTAAGGGTGTATGTAACCGGGAAGCGTTAGTGTGTGTTAGAACCGTCTCTCAATCAGAAGGTAAGTGAATTACCTCAGTGGGCGACAGAGTGGATTATGTTGGTTCAAATATAGAAGTCGTTAAATCTCTCATTTACTCAAGACTTCATATTCATATTTTTATTTGCAATCCATAATGTAATACAGGTGTTAAGTATAGTAGTAAGAAACAATTATGGACCCTGTCGGGCACAGCAACATTAATAACTAAGTAGGAGAGAGGACCTCTTTAATTCTTATTTCCTTAAGTTTTCATTTATTAATCTATAGTAATTAGTGTATATAAATGTAAAATATTAAAAATATCTATTATATTATTACTTTCCCTTATCTTTCTATTATTATATTTATTATATTCTTTTACTTTTTATTTATTTATTCACTAGATTTTTTTGTGTTGTAAGTAATTATTATTATTTATTTATATTTAATAATTTTATTATTTAAATTATGTATTAGTTTTTAGTTTTTTAGTTAGTTCTTTTTTTGCAGGGTAAATAGGGAGGGGGCGTCTGTGCTATTTCCCCACAGGATGATGCCATAGCTTAACCAAGCATGGGCATACGCATAATATGTAACTAGGGCAGTTTGTAGGTTGGTAGTCTTTATAATTTCGCGGAGGCCGTAAGAAAACTAAGTACTTTTGTATGTCAATATTACAACCCCAAAACGCCCGCCCTTCGTGACTTCAATAGTACTATCACTGGGAGAAGAAGCCACAAGAAACTCCCAAGCAACGTTTGATTATCAAAGGAACATTTAAACTATAACTTTAGCAATAACTATGTAGGTAGAGTTATAAAAGAACTCATGAAAGTATGACGACGAGAGCACAAGTCAAACCCAGGATGCGAAGTTCCCCAGCCACACTGCAGCTCGACTTCACCGTCCAAGCGTGACGCATCTGATACCGTTTTGTACCACCAGGTGGCGCTGTCAACTCAATTGGTCAACAGAGCATCCGTAATGGCTCGCTCCGACATATGGATGTTAGTTACTTTTTCAAAATGCATGGATGTTAATGAAACTTTACAATACTATAAATCAATATCTACGCGGCGTGTTTATGATTGCTATATATTTACAGACAACACCGAAGTAAATTATTCAATTTTCCGTCCAGCGGCAGAATTTTTAGGTTGTGAGAAAGTGATAGCTCTATTGTATGAGTAGAGCAGCGTCCCTCTCTCTCACAATCGCATTAACACGCCATAGAACGCACTGCACCGCTGTCTTAAGAGAAGAAGATATAGTAAAGTTTGAACAAAAAATACCTGTGAAGAGTCCAGCGATCATGGTGCCTATGAGTGGTGTCTGGAAGCGCTCGCTGACCTGCCCCATGAAGCGGAACAGAAGCCCGTCCGAAGACATCGCGTAAATGATGCGTGGCAGAGGAAACACCGCGCCCAAAAGACTACCAACATCATACAAATAAATTAAAGAAAATAAATCTTGAAGCATTGCATAAAAAGCCTAGTGGTATGCGTATACGCACAACTAGTTACTTTTTATGGGATAGGAGGACAAACGAGCAGACGGATCGCTTGATGACCAGAGGAATCGCCAGCGCGTTGCCCGCCTTTTAAAATGATTTAGGTCTTCGGAATCCTCACTCACTCGGCGAAATACAAACGCTGGTTTTCTGTGAATCACTTTGGGTATCACTCCGGTCGAGCCGTTCGTGCCGAAGCATGGCTCACCCACGGTAAAAGTTTATCAAATAATCAACCCATTATATGTCCCGCTGCTGGGCACGGGTCTCACAATGAGAGGGATTAGGCTATAGTCCACCACGCTAGCCTAATGCGGGATGGCAGACTTCACACGCCGTCAAAAAAATCTCTCAGGCGTGTAGGTTTCCTAACAATGTTTTCCTTCACCGTTAAAGCGCGTGATATTTAACTATTAATACGCACATGACTTCGAAAAGTTAGAGGTGCGTGCCTTGGATTCGAACCCGAGACCTTTGACTTGGCAGTCCAATGGTCATATCGCTACGCTAACACTGCACATAAAAAAAAAGTTTATTCATAATATGTATAATTAGGAGAGCGAGAAATCGACAGTAACCTGGAGCACAGAGCGCAGATGGCTCCAACGCTGACGGCGTACTTGGCCCAGGGCCAGCCCAGCTGGTCGTAGACAAACGGGAACGGGGCTTTCTCGTCCTGTAACCAATACATAGGTACTATTATTATAATTGCGAAAGTAACTGTGTCTGTTTGTTACGTTGTCACGCTTAAACGACTAACACAATTTTGGGATAGTAATAGATTAGAACTAGGCGAAAGACCTTATTGTCTTAAAAATACAAGGAAAACCACAGGCTACAAATAAAGCAATAAAGTGTATTTTAATTAGTCTTCGTTTAAACAAGAAGAGGACGAAAGAGATTTTAATACAGATATTTTTTTTCTATATATTCGCCCTTATTACATGTGTCCAAAATTATAAACAAATCGGCGAACGGAGACTGTACATGAGTACACTTCTGCCAAACCCTTTGGGGAATACAGGTGTGATAGTGTGTTACCGTTCATGCGATTATTATGATGCGCAAAAACGGAAAAATTCGGCGCTGCATATATGACAAAACATTTTTCAGAACTGACGTTTACTATGGACGAGCTTCCGCCCGCGACTTCATCCGCGTGGAATAGTTACTTAGACTTAGCGTGATGATATAGTTTTCATCAATAAATGGGCTATATAACACAGAAAGAATTTTTCAAATCGGACCAGTAGTTCCTGAGATTAGCGCGTTCAAGCAAACAAACAAACTCTTCATCTTTATATATTAAGTATATATAGAAGATTATGAATATTTAACTAGATATTCAATTTTAGATGAATAATCATATCTTCATCAATCATATATTAATTCGTAATTTTATCTTTACATTATATTTTTGTAAGTAGTAGATCGTGTTGAGTATGAGTACAGACCTGCATGTAGTAGGGCAGCATGAGGGTGAGCCCAGACCTGCATGTAGTAGGGCAGCATGAGGGTGAGCACAGACCTGCATGTAGTAGGGCAGCATGAGGGTGAGCACAGACCTGCATGTAGTAGGGCAGCATGAGGGTGAGCACAGACCTGCATGTAGTAGGGCAGCATGAGGGTGAGCACAGACCTGCATGTAGTAGGGCAGCATGAGGGTGAGCACAGACCTGCATGTAGTAGGGCAGCATGAGGGTGAGCACAGACCTGCATGTAGTAGGGCAGCATGAGGGTGAGCACAGACCTGCATGTAGTAGGGCAGCATGAGGGTGAGCACAGACCTGCATGTAGTAGGGCAGCATGAGGGTGAGCACAGACCTGCATGTAGTAGGGCAGCATGAGGGTGAGCACAGACCTGCATGTAGTAGGGCAGCATGAGGGTGAGCACAGACCTGCATGTAGTAGGGCAGCATGAGGGTGAGCACAGACCTGCATGTAGTAGGGCAGCATGAGGGTGAGCACAGACCTGCATGTAGTAGGGCAGCATGAGGGTGAGCACCGAGGAGACCCCGCAGTAGGCCAGGAACACCACCAGCAGCGACGCCACCACCGCGAACGGGATCGTCTTCTGCGGACGTCGCGCTTCCTCGCCTGCCGTCGCCACGCAGTCAAAACCTGGGGCCAACAGGTAACTACACTATATATATAATATAAAATATCTATATAATATAAAAATGAATCCCTATTTCCCTTGGTCATCACGGTGGCACGGTGGCATCACGCGTGAACGGCTGCGCTAATTTTTTTTTATCGTGTTTGTTAGTGAATGGCCCCAAGCACAGTCAAAACGGCATTTCGGGAGTACGCAAGGGCGAGGTACATGGATGAGTGGTTGAGCCTCACGAGACTTGCTCACTCCAAGAAATTCATAGGTTCCTCATCAAGATGGCAAAATACCATTTGGAACTCAAGCAGGCGAGAGGCCCGTCACTTGATGGGGGCGCTGACCGGACATTTCGGGACTAACGCTCTCCTTCAAAAGATGGGTCTGACGGACACATCAGCCTGCAGGGGTAAAAGGGAAATTGAGAGCTTGGAACACATTCTGTGTACATGCGATGCAATGGCTAGAAAGCGAATGTGCCTCTTGGGGCAGAGTTATCCAGGACCAGAGGACTACAGATTCATACCCCCAGGCCTCATTATAAAGCTTATGGAAGAGCTGTTTGAAGAACTGGGGGAGGATGAGGATTAGGTATCTCAGGGAAGCACAAAAGATCCCATTGGGTCGAAGTGCTCTGAGGCCTTGCTGCCTCGGCCCCACACAAGATAAGATAAGATAAGATAGTGTATGGAGAAAGTTCTTATGAAAGAAAAAACTAAGAAAGTTGCGCACAACATTAGAGAAATGTAAGAAAATGATATTTTTTTTATAAATTATACCAATTCGAATTATATATTTATAGTTATGGCAGGACAACGTCTGTCGGGTCAGCTAGTATTATAAAAAAGGAATAATGTTTTTAAAATTGTAATGGATAAACTCAAATATTACAGATCCTGTTAAAAAAAATCTTTCATATACGAAAACCTACATTATTTCGAAGTAACATAGATGAACGCGACGATAGCTCTATTGAGATGATGTGAAATAAGGCTAGTGGACTGTATATGTAAGAAATATAATAATCTGCAAATAGGCTGATACAACGGTGACGGTAACGGGGTATATAAAATAAGGAAGACGCGAGCGCGGCCGTGCGTGGACGTGAGCTATGGCTGTCTGGGTGGAGTGGGCGCCCGGTGCGCGCGCTGCTTGCCCCGCACCGCTTCTCCCCGCCGTCGATGTGACGCAGTTGAGGTCAATGACTCAACCATAGACGATATTGTTAGTCGATTTAGGAAGAATAACTTTTTCAGGAAGAATACAATAAACAGTCATCTTACCAATGAACCCGTAGAAGCAGACGGCAGCGCCCTTGATGATGCCGGCGAGGCCGTAGGGCGCGAACCCGCCCGTGCCGAAGTCTTTGTGCTCCGACTTAGGAACCTGCTCCGCTGGGATCCGCCAGTTCTTTGTGTCCGCTATATTACGACAAACAAATATTGATAAGACTAGGTATTTTTACATTTTTTTTCTAGGAATGTTAGTGGGGATGTGCAATCGACTTATCGATACATCTTTCTCGAATTATCGACACTTCTATAGAGGAATTAATTTTTAAATTAAGAATTCTGCACGTGAAATAACTAGAAACATGTTAACTACCAAGTATGAAACGCCGAGCCAAGCCAAATACGATAAAAGACAAGTCAATATTGATTAAATTTTGGACAGTTTTGATTGAAATGGATTTTATAGTTACGCGTAGTCTGCCTGCGTAATAAGACTACATCGATATCCTCTCGCTACGCATATCGCTATTGGCGCTCCCTAGTCCCAACAAGTGCGACCAAGACAGTTTGATAAAAAGATTTAGCTTAGCACAAGGAGTTAACAAGAATACTAGTAAGGAACTAAGGACCAACCCACAATGCTAGTAACCTTTTAAAAAAACCAAAATAGGTCGTAAACGCGACTGCTACGCTAAATGTCCTGGGTTTCATTCTCAGGTGGGGCAGTGTTACTGGGTTTTTCTATGGAATTCTCAATAGCAACCCGGAATTGGGGGTTTGTGCCCGGTTGGTGGCAATAGGCGTTTTACATGGGACCTAAATACATCGAATTATGGGTATACATTAGTATACTAGGCTATAACTGCTCTCTCCAATGGTCATATCTATACTCTGAAGAGTTTGTTTATTTACTTGAACGCGCTAATATCAGGAACTACGGGTCCGATTTGAAAAATTATTTCAGTTTTATATAGGCCATTTATTGAGGAAGGCTATAGGCTATAATATATATCATCACGCTAAGACTTAGTAACTATTCCACGCGGACGAAGTCGCGGGCGGAAGCTAGTCACTCATATGTAGGCTCATATCAGTAGGCATATATTAAAAAACATGTTACCTTTAAATGATCCGGAGATAATGACGAACAAGACAACACAGAGGTTGACTCCCGTGCAGAAGTTGTTGAATTTGGTTGATTCCTTCACGCCAAACGCTAGGGCGACTGAAACAAAACAGATTACGTATATTGAAGGAAGCATTTGACTAGCGGCCGGTCCCAATAATAGATCAGTCAGTGGATTTGCTAGACATAGGATTTTGACATAAGATCCTACCTTTGATAGGCAAATTTATTGAGAGCCATCGTTAAAAGGAAGAGCTACCATCTATCGGGGTAATAACCCGTGAAATCCTTCTCGCACGGCGACTATGGGTGAGAGAGACGGACAGAAATCAGCAGTTGTTGCATGCAACCATTTAATAGCATTCCCTGCATTACCTACGCTAATTAATGTGGCCCAAGATAAGGCTACGCTTGCCGCGGTCCGTATAAAGAAAGTTGCTTACTTTGTTAAGGTTTTTTTTTTCATGAAAATGTTTAGCACATCAACAAAAAAAACCGGGTCAAATCTACCTATACTAACACTCGTTTTGCGGGAAAGAGATAAAGCATCTACATTCAATCCCCCCACCCAAAAACTTTAATGGCAATTTTTTAGACAAAACATTTATTTGGATAATACGAATTTAATTGTATTTAATTTCAATTCGCTAAGCTTACATATTATAAAACGCAGTCTCCCACAGCGTCTGTCTGTCTGTTCGCGATAAACTTAAAAACCACTGAGCGGTTTTGCTTGTGGTTTTACTAATGGACAGAGTGATTCACGAGGAAGGTTTTAAGCTCTATAACATCATGCTACGACTCTTAGGAATGGGGTGACGCAAGCGAGACCGAGGGCGGGTGCCGGGTAGCTTGTTTTTCTGCTCGTTTGCTCCCCTATAGCATAAAAAAAGAGAACTCTGTTGCTGCGGAAGAAAAAAATGAATGAAAAAGACGATGTACTGACCAGAGAAGGCCATGATGACTCCAAAGGCGAACACGTCGGGGTATCGCGCCAGGTGCGGCGTATCCAGAGGCATCGCCGCCTCCAGGTGCGTGGAGATCGCCTTGTTCAGCAGCGAGTCCAGGTACTCGCTTAAAGCCTTGACTACTGACGCGGCACCTGGGATTATAATAAAAAAAAATTCTAAGTATTTATTTTGGTCGACCCTAACATCGGCTGCTCTGCTAGAGGTCCTGATTCCCAGATCGAGCAGTCTTATTGGTTCTATGAAATTCTCAGTAGCAGCTTGAATTTAAGCCTAAAGAAGAAGTAAAACATATTTATTGTCCACCACGAAACTAAGAACACAAAAAGAGAACTATATTATTACAAACTAATGTAGTATTTTTTGTTTCTTTTTTGGGGTGGACTGGAGCCTAAACTAGGGAAGCCCTGTATTTCAAGACTCCAGGATTCACATATAATTACCAATTAATGGTAATAGGCTCGCCCCCTATTATATTGAACTACACATACGGCGAACTGTGACATTAGTACACTTCTGCTAAACCCTTCTAGACTGTCAAAAAAGGACGTTATAGACCAGTGATACCCAAAGTGGTTTATATCGGTCGACGACAACCTACAAGGGGTGCTATGTCAGGAGGAAGAAAAATTAGGGACCATGAGATCTAAATGAGTATGGAATAATAAAAATGTCTGCCCAAAACCGAAAAATATGGCGCGGTTACAAGGTAAAGCAGTTTAGGGACCTCTGTTCTAGTGTTACTAAGGGTTATAACAAAGTTGTAAAGCTTAATATTGTAATCCAAGTTGATATATTTTTTTAAAGAGTATCTATGGAGTTTCTTGCCGGCTCTTCTCCATATGACCCACTTTTTGGAACCGTGCAACTTAGTTTGACTTTTCAAAAGTACCTTTTATAATGGTCTAATTGAAATAAAACATTTTGACTTTGACTTTACTAAGGGTCGCATTACTAATTAATATAATAAAATAACGCGAACTTACCTATAATATATTCCAGTATGAGATTCCATCCGATGATGAAGGCTATGAACTCGCCAACGCACACGTAACTGTAGACGTAAGCGGAGCCCGCTTTGGGCACGCGCGCGCCGAACTCCGCGTAACATAATCCTAGAACAAGAGAATACTTACTTGTAATTCAGCAAACTCAGCATATCCGTATTAAGATAATTATGTGACTTGATATCGAGATTTTTTTCGGGTAACGTGGGATTATGTATCTTTCTGAGTGAAAAAAGCGGTATTCTATTCTGGAAAGCGGGAAACACTACAAAAATGGCCGACTAGATCACACTTGCCTGTGTCACCCGCGGCCCCGTCGGGTAACTACGTTATTCGTCAATTTCGAGCCGGCCTGATCTAAGTGTTATTGAGTTTTTCTATGAAATCCTGTAAGTTTCGATTTGTGCCCGGATGGGCCACCCACTATTACATGGGACCTAAACATACCAACGAACTGTGGACATAAATTACACCTCTGCCTATCCCATCGGGGAGTAATCATTTACAGACAAAAATAATTATGACAATGAAAACATTTTTGCGAGCTCACGGTTCGCGTGAGACGATGGATGTGATGTGTGATAAAATCGCTTTCAAGACAGACTTTTTGACAACTGTTTATTCAGCCGTACGTACCACTATTTTTGTGGTCACTAATTAAATTATTCATTCATTTAACACAGTTCCTTTATTCAGATTAATTTTCTATAATATTATTCATCTACATTATTAATTAAAAAGAAGTACAACATTTTGTTTGGGTGTAGGGGGTAAGCTCAGGGACTAGTTCTGATTCTGAACATTCTTTCACTCCTAATAAAGCAACACTATTCCTGACAACAGCTACTTTTATTATGTGACAATAGTGACCTTATCCTTCACACATATCAAGGGCTTCAAGAACTAATCTATGTGTTAACCGCCCGTCTATTAAGCCAAAGTTTTAAAACACGATAAAATACAATAGGTACCTTTTTACGCAAATAAAGATATGAGATAGGTATACCTCATGTCACCATCGTGCATATAAACCACTGTCCTAGTCGTTCTTAGTAACGAATACGGTAAATACAATACTTGTCAATATTTTTAGCTTTAACACTGTTACATTCAACTTTTTCCCTTTAATAGCTGTACAAAGGAGGAACACCTCACCTGCAAAAACACTAGCGACCGCGGCTAGTAAGAACGACAGTATAACAGCGGGCCCCGCGTAATTCTTGGCGACGTCACCAGCGAGCACGTAGACCCCCACTCCTAGGGTACTGCCGACCCCCAACGCGGTCAGGTCGAGGGCTGATAGGACTCGGGCCAGCCGGGCCGCTCCCTCCTCTGCCGCCTTACGACGGGAGAGGACGCCATACGCGAGCCGGGCAACACGAGTCGCGCCTGCTTTAAGCCCACCTGCGAATACAAATGAAAGGATTTTTTTAATGGGATAATCTAGGGCGCGCAGACGAGCAGACGGATCACCTGATGGTAAGCGATAACCGCCGCCCATGGACACCCGTAACACCAGAGGAGTCACAAGTGCGTTGCCCGCCTTTTAAAAGGGTTTAAGGGCCTCCGGCTACTCGGCGAAACACAACGCAAGCGTTGTTTCACGCCGTTTTCTGTGATGCCGTGGTATCACTCCGGTCGAGCCGGCCCATTCGCGCCGAAGCATGGCTTATTTGCCGAATATTCCACGAACAACCTTTACCAGAACGATCCATAAAATACTCGTAGTATTTACTCTATATATTCTACTACCGACCCGCCCGCGGTTTCGTCCACAAAGCCCCGTTCCTAAGAGTCGTAGGGTTATATTAAAATACCGTATTATTATAATAAACAATACCATATTATTATTTACTAGCGACCCGCCCTGGGTTTCACCCGCGCTGCCCCGTTCCTAAGAGTCGTAGGGTTATGTTATATAGCTTAAAACCTTTCTCTTAAATCACTCTATCTCTTGAAAAAAACCGCATCAAAGTCCGTTGCATAGTTTTAAAGATCTAAGCATACTTACATAGGGATAGACATAGGGACAGACAGACAGCGGGACGCGACTTTTTTTCGTTTTATTCTATGTAGTGATGATAGTGACCTAACATCGAGGTTAATAAACAATATATAAAATTAAAATACATACCAATTCCTAATAAAACGATGCTGGCCATTGAAGTGGCAATTCATTAACTCTTCGATAGTAAAACTGGATGACAGCGACAAAAACTACTATCAATTGTGCCGATCATTTACGAAAATTGATTTTTGATCTGGGACACAGTCACAACTCTCTTTTGGCCTCAAATACAAACTGTTCTTTATTAGATAAACAGAAGCCTCATTAAATCGAATAACGATTAATTTGCGAAACGACTAGCGATATCAAATAAGTTTACACTGCGACAAATGCACATAGAACTAACAAGTCTATAAAATACTGGATAGAAGAACTAAACCTAGAAAAACTGTCGTAACGAACGTTAATATCTGCTTAAACTCGCAGAAATACATACCGAAGTACTACAATCGCAAATAAAGTGCTTAACGAACAAATATACTTATGCTTAGTTTGCAATTTACATCGTTGACTCAATTCAATAGTGGCACAAGATAATTATGATGCAGCAAGTTGGTGATTTATTTATCTTGTTGCAATATTTTGGATACTCGGAATAATCTGGGGACGGGCAAGGTTTGTCGAACTCATACCGATTGAAACCACAAAGATTTAGGACGTTCGCTAAGCACCACGACCGTCTAGTCACGTGCTATTTTAAAACGAGAATCCATCCAAAGTGATGATATTTTGAGATCGTTACATGAGGTTACATTTTCACGTGGTAGAGCCATGCTTTGGCACGAATAGGCCGACTCGACCGGAGTGATACCACGGCCTCACAGAAATCCGACGTGAAACAACGCTTGCGTTGTGTTTACCCGAGTGAGTGAGGTTACCGGAGATCCAAACCCTTTTAAAAGGTGGGCATCACACTTATGACTCCTCTGGTGTTGCGTGTGTCCATCGGCGGCGGTTATCGCTTACCATCAGGTGATCCGTTTGATCGTTTGCTCCCCTATCCCATAAAAAATGGGGTTGCAAGCGGGGGAAGGGGACTAATATCGGGATACAAACTCAATCTCCTACTTTCTACAGAGAAATTAACAGAAATACAAATAACTCGATCTGTAAGTTCTGGGACCAAATTCGACAGCTAGTTATCTCAGGATTCTCAGGTATTAATATTACAAATATCCTTTCCAATATTTGAAGCGATGGATGGGAAAAATAAAGACTTGTACTGATTTTAAAGCTCATTGACAGAACAGGTCTCAATCAAATATATAAAAAAATACACTTACACAGCAGAAGCAATAACACCCACATATTAAACAAGTACAGCACAGCAACTATTCGGAGAGACTGCTGTGTTTTGCCAGACCTCCGCCTAAAGGCGAACTCTCGTCAATTGATGGAACAGACATTACGATATCAATACGCGACACACCAATTGATACAGAATGTTGACCTTATTCAATATTGCTCAGTTAACCGACACCCGTTTGCTATAGAGGATGTATAATTTTTTTTTAGGTGGTAGTGTGGCAAACTAGCTCACGGATCACCTGATGGTATGCGATTACCGCAGCCCGTGGACACCCGCAACACCAGAGGAGTCACAAGTTGTTTTGCCCGCCTTTTAAAAGGGTTTAAGGCCTCCGATATCCTCACTCACTCGCGAAACACAACGTAAACGTTGTTTCACGCCACTTTTCTGTGAGGCCGTATCACTCCGGTAGAGCCGGCACATTCGAGACGAATCATGGCTCTCCCACGGTAAAATCTATTTAATTGTAAATAAAATTCTCGGTAGTAGGAGCTAGGGTCTGACTGGCTGGCGACCCTTACGTCGAAGTCTGTCGTAAAGCACATTGGTATGTGTTTCACCTTTTGCGCGTAAAAGCCAGTTCCCCTTCGGTTTTCTCTGGCAATCAGCAATGCAGCCTGTAAGGGTCGTAACGCATCAGCAACTCCTCTGGTGTTGCAGGTGTCCATGGGCGACGATGACTACTTACCACTGGGTGGCTCGTCAACTCGTTTGAAGAGTTAATCCATAAAAAAAAAAAAACTATCTCATTAGTCTAGTGGTCCTAAGCGCAACTGCTAATCTCGTTCGATTCCTAGGTCGAGAAGTTTGATGGATATTTTTATGAAATTCTCAGGAACACGCCTCTACAGACGTGACGAAACGAAACCTAACTTCTGTGACGAAACTAAAGTGAAAGTCAATATCTACCTCTGTGAAAGTACTTACTTAGAATGTATATTTTTTTATTTATATTGTCACACTTCAATAACTCAGTATTGTCAGTAGAATAAATAATAATATGGTATTGTAAGTCAGGTTAGACTGCCTCGTTAGTCTAGTGGTCCCGAGTGTGATTGCTATACTGAAAATCTTGGGTTCGATTCCCAAGTCAAGCAGTGTTATTGGATTATTATATAAAATACTCAGTAGCAGCTCAGAGTCCAGATTTGATCCTGAATAATGGCAATAGGGTTGCCCCCTATTTCACAATAGGACCTAAACATATTGGGGAACCGTTAGAGTACCTCTGCCTAACCCCTCTGGAATACTGGTGTGGTGGTATGTTTTTACATTTTAAGTCAGGTCAGGCGGTTTGAATTTAATGTGTTTCTCAACAATCCCATAGCACCTATTTACTGTCCATTATATATACGGGAGACAAGGAATATCGACCTTCACCCATCTGATGACCAGATGAGACATATTTTTTATCAAATATTATTAATTATGAGAAAGATAATTTAATTACAAAACCAATTGTATAGGCTTGCCTGCAAAAAACCATTCATAAAATATTATTGCCAAGCTTTAGAGTTTTGGAATTCAATTACTAATAGCCATGAACACTTTTCTATAGGCAAGTTATCATAGGCATATTTGTTAATCAATAATATTTGATAATAAATATGTCTCATCTGGTTATCTGATGGGTGAAGGTTGGTCTTCAATGGCTCTTAGACCAATAGTCACAGTGTGATCACGCTTGTTGTGACAAATGCAGAATTGCACATCTTCAAATAGGATGCAAGGCAAGGCCTCCGACTTAATGCCCTATAATTTTTTTTTCTAACAATGTACCTATCATGGAATCATCTTCCTATACAGTATAATAAATATGTATATTATATTATATGCTTAATAATCTTAAAAATAGGCTAATATTTTTTTGGATTTGCCATCTTGCCTAGTTAAATAAGAAATAATATTTTCCTTAAGGAAAATTTTGCTATTACATGAGATAATGTACTTAGGTATGGTGTATTATTCTAGTTCATGTTACCTACTATAATCTTGAAATAGGTAAGTTCCTATTTCAATTTTATAGATTTAGAGTGCTTTGAACTTGCGCACTTGTGATTTTTTTGTCTGGCGATAGTTTGATCATTCTGGGATTCACTATGGAGTTATATGGCAGTGCTCGCATTTGACGATTAGAATTCGACATGGAATTATACAGGACTACTACAGCGACACTATCGGTCGACTAAAAATCACAAGTGCGCGTTAAACAATATGAAAGCCACTCTCTGACCATGAAGTGAATTGTAATGCAAATATTATTCATTTGTATTAAAATTTGTCCCCTAAACTTGGACACAGAGACGCTTTAGTGTTTTAACCTCATAATGTAGGTACGTGATAATAAAATGTAAACAATTAAAAACTTACCTTCTTCATATGCCTGCCGCACTGTATGGCCTCGATCTTCCCGGCCACGCACTTCTTCGTAATTTCCCATCAAACTATCACCCGGGAAGGACATATTCAAAAACCAATTTTACAACCTAACCTACTCATACATTACTTGGCCACGTAACACTAAAGCTCGTATTACTACTTACGACTAGACTGTGTTAGATTACAAGTCAATGATTCGTCTACCGTAAATGTGTTTCGAATCACTGCAATTCATAGGGAGAGCAAACATTGCAATCCATACCATACCGCTAGCTCGGAAAACGTGAATCTGACAATGACAGAGAGACAGCTGATGAGCTGACATCGGCTGAAAATGACATGATAGTGATGTTATGAGCACGAAATTTTGAAACTGTCGATTACATATTTAAAGATATAAGACTATAATACTACTATTGGTGTCGGATTTTGTAATAATATCTTACCGTGTCCAGTTTCCGATACAGCCAAGCGCCTGTATAAGGTAATGAATTCATTGGTTTTGACATTAAAATACCAAAAATCTAAAACATTGACGAGTAAAATTGTTTTTTAAAATCAGTAATTTTCGTGCCACAGTTTCTCATATGTGCAAAAGCCTCCTTTCAAATAAAAGTTTCAATATATTGAGATTATGTCTTATCTTTTTATACTAATAAATTGTAGGTATTCAAAGGTTCAGATCAATTTTTCTTTTTATTTCAGACGAAATTACATAATTATTTGTCACCGTAAAATTATAAATATATTTAATAATTAACAAAAATGTAAGGTAGCTGTTAGTAATTTTAACATCAAGACGTCCAACACCTCAGTCTGCCCGTGACCATGGATGCTGTAAAGGATCCGAAACGTCGGGAACTAAATAATATCAATATACCGCGATAAAATCCGTAAAAAGTAGTTTCATTTCAAAATATATTTAATTTATAATGAAATGCAACAATATCGTCTATTGTGATAAGAAGAAAGAAATGGAAGACGCGGTCTAATTGGTTGGATTCACTCACGTGATTGTATTCCCACCAACACGTGGTACCATAACACCGACAATAATCTGAGAAAAGTTTATAATTTGACGGTCAATAGAATCTTAGAATATGAATGAGGTTGTAATACTCAGTACAGTACTGGTTGGCCCATAGATATATATTGGTGCACAATTGATGGCCAGGCGCCTTTACATTATAAAGTATCGAATATACGTGTCACAATGTAATTTTCATTGCCTATTTTAAATTTTCGTCAGTTTACAATATCGCTGGATTGAATTATAAACATCAAACAATTATTTATTATACGGTGACATTATTTATAAATTTTATAAATATTACATAATGCACAATTATGTACGTTTAACTTATGTCTCAAATACGACTGCACACTTTGGTGAAATGGTTAACGTAGTCACGTCGCCACTACGTTGCGCTGCCTGTCGTGGGGCTCATCCGTGAAGTCCCCCGAGACACAAAGGTTGTTAACTAGTGGTAGGTAAAATTAAAAAAAAAACCTCGCGCTCATAAAATAAAATTAACCCACGCTACACTTATCGATACTGAGATATTGGTTGAGGTTGAGGCTCGCCCCTAAGTAGCAAAGCTGTCAAGTCTAATATTGGCATTGCTAACGTCTCAGCTAACGTCAACATAGTCTTTAAAATGCATCATATGGATGCGTTCAAAGATTATAGTTGTACAAGAGAGCCCTCTTGCGCCAATTCGAGGCATACCAATTTGAAGCGTCGTATGCATTTAATAATAGTAAAAAATGCTCTTTAGGTAGCTATCTATAGGTAGATAGTTATACAATATACAGGTATACGATTCCATTTATTTAGGTAGAATATTATTGGTTTCCAGATATAATCTAATATCTGGACGGAGAAGAGATCTTAGCTTGAAGTCTGATGTAGGTACATAAAACACTAAAAAACCAATTAATTAATCACAAAATGAACACGAAAAACAAACTTATGTACGTAAACGCAAGTTGCATCGACCATATTGTGTGATATTGTGTAATGTTGCCACTTGGGCACTTGCCAGTTAAAAAATATGATGATAAATAAATTATATTTATTTCTTTATATAGATCGTATAAAGACACTTTTTATTTATTTATTATGGCGCCATACTTTTTGTGTATTTGCCAGTGTCACTGTCAAGTATTAGAGTAATCAAACTAAATTTCCCACCATGGGATTGTAATATGGCACCACACTTTTTGTGTTCGCCAGTGTCAAGTACAAGTTGTTGAGTTGCCCCAATAAAACGGTAGAAACTTTATTGAGGCTTCGATGGAGTTTAGGAGTGAACCCAAAAAGTCACGATTTTCAATTTTATATCATTTGCCTACACTCTCACACGTTCACGAACACTTAATGTTTAATTATCCACCTTAGTTACTTCGGAGAAATTCAAGTTTTGAAAAATATTATAAAACCGACAATTGTGCACTTTTCATTTTCCCGCCTAAAACTCCTAAAGACACTTACAAGTCAATGTTTTACATATTTTTCTTATCTACATGGCACCGGCATTTCCTAACTGACGACCTCTGAGAAGAAACACCGAAACAAACTCAGAGAATCATGGTCTCTTTCAGCGTTGCCAGATGGTTACATTTCTTACATTTTTCGTAACTTTTGACCCCCTCGCGTAACATGTAAGTAATTTTTATATTTAAGGCATTTTTCGTAACTTTTGAGAACAACGAGATAAGTAATACTAGATTTTTATTTTATTGCAAACAGTACACGAACGCATCCAAATTGAACTCCAATTTTTAACAATTAATGAAAAATCAGGAGCTAAAAAAAAAAAAAAGGTCATTCGACATTATAGATCCCAAAATGTAACTTTTGCACCAAAAATGTTACTTTTCAGGAAACGAAACGTAACTTTCGACTCAGGGGCCCTGGCAACACTGGTCTCTTTTAAAGTCCAAACAGTAATAGTATTATAATATTTTATATTGTTAACTAGATAGGTATTATTATTATATAATACCTAGTATTATTATTAGAGTGTTACGATATAGGTAGGGCAATATCTGGACAGGCCTTTTGAAGAAAGAGCCATAGCAGCTTTGAGTTAACCTGTCATAACTGACGGCACGCATACATCAGGCATCGTGTAGCTCAACCATTATTTAGGGAGCTCAGCGACCTGTCGTACGGCGATATCATATAGAACACTTGAAACTGTCAGAAAACGTTAATATAAATTTAAAACTAGCCTACATAGTACTCGCATTTATATATCTATTACATATACTTACTTACACAAATTCAGAAATTTAAATTAAAACAGATATTTTAAGAATTGAATGTCAAATGTGAGGCACTTAATAAGTATAAATAATGTCAACTGAGTAGGTAATAATAAATGTTAAGCAAAATAGTATAATAAATGCGACCAAAAAAGTTAAGATCATATACTTAGTAGGTACATTAGACAACATGGACAACGGGAAAAAAATTTACCTACATAATTACAATCAATTTTATTCTAAATAGTTTTGAATATAATGCACTATGTCAATCTGTCATACCTATACTCAAAACTATTGTGTAACTGTAGGTACATTGTTTTTTTTTTTTAAAAGAATACTTGGGGCGTGATCTACAATCGATATCGAAGCCAAAAATATACTTAGTTTTTAGAATTTTTGTCTGTTTGTCTGTATGTATGTCCGGGCTAAACTGAAAAAGTACCTACTGCATGTATTTACTTCAAATTTTGCATGAATATTACTAACAGGTCGGGTCAACATATAGGCTATATATCATCACGCTAAGACTAAGTAACTATTCCACGCGGACGAAGTCGCGGGCGGAAGCTAGTAATAGATAAACAGATATTGCCATAGCAAGTAAACGCTGAACAGCCCTGACTAACAGCACCCGTTCACGAGCATGACGTGTGTATCCGTGTATCCGCGCCTTTCGACTCAACCATGTTCTAGGGATTAAAACGGCCCGACACACATCGACACCATCAACAGGAAATTTAAGTGAGCATGACTAGCTTAGACCGCCAGGCAATCTGAGAGCAAAATACTTATAATCATATGGACTGCACTAATGCAGACGCAACATCAACGGGTACCTACTCAATACATTAAATAAAATAACCCCGTTCATCTGCAAACAGTAGGTACTACTTCATGATTGTCCATTATAAGATAAGGCAAGTCATTAATATAAATCAAAAACAGAAATGGGCCAAGAATTGAGACCTGCGGGACTCCCATGGTAACAAGTGATCTCTTGGTGTTCTCTTTCCATTGACGTCCTTCTGAATCCTATTACTCAGATGCAATTTCCTGATTTGAGTTTCATGAAGGACGCAATCGAATGCCTTAGACAGATCAAAGAATATAGGTACCCAAAGCATCGTATGCATCCCCCCAAGCACTGTTAATGTGCCCTAAAAGTTCAACACCGGCATCGGTTGTCAAACGACCCCTTGTAAATCCAAACTGTTTGCTAATATAATAGTCAAATTAAAAAAAAAAGCTTTGCATTTGATCCATTAGTTTTTCAAATATTTTACTAAACGTAGGTAACACTGAAATAGGCCTAAAATTAGAGGGGTCAGTCGTGCTATCTGATTTAAACAAAGGTAATAAGTAGGTATCTTACTATTTTTCATAGGGTCAGGAAATTAACCACAGTCAATACAGCCATTAAAGATAAGGGCTAAAGTAGGTGAAACTACGAAAAAAACGAAAGGCGAAAAAACTACGATATCAATTATGGATTTTACATTGAACATAAACAGAATTACCCGACAAGTCTGCAGTCTTCTTTACATTTAAGACCCAGTTTCACCATACTATGTTTGTTAATTTAATGTATTATAAGTTTTAATTATGTCTCGGCATTTGACATAGCTAAATCGAAATTCAAAATCACATGCATTTACATTGTATAGTTCGCGCAAAATAACTTGACCCAAAACTAACGGAGAGGGGGAAAGTTTGCGCAGTGAATTTGCGTGCAAAATGTACTAAAAAACGACTATTGCGCATCCACCATTTTGGTTCAAGTTATTTTGCGACAACTGTACTTCGGTAATGATTCGGCAACAGCGGGGGACGAGTTCAGTGATTTAGTAGTCGAAATAGGAATGTTTGCAAAGAATTTTTAAGTCTGCTGTTACTATTGTCACCAATTTTAAGACGTTAGTCTCTATTTCGGCTACTATTTCTTCCCGATTCTAGTTACATTATTACTAATTTTCGAACTTATATAACGGGATTTTGTTTTTTTTTTTTTTTTTGAAATGGACAGTAGCTGTTGATTCAGGGAATCTTAACAGCGTAACCGAACTTGGTGGCGAGGCACCGAATGCCTCCAGCCAGGAGCAACTTAAAATTAAGCAACAGCAGCTAAGGGCGTCCCCTGCGGGACACGGGCCTCGGCTTAGGGCGTTGCTGGGGGGGCAGCTAGGGACGGCTGGATCTGGTTTAAATTATTATTAGGGACTAATTTAAAGCTACTGGCTCGGCGCGGGCCGGCTCGAGCAAGGGTCGGGGGGGGTTACCATTACTGGGTCTTCGCGACGGGCCTCGCCGGCGAGGACGGTAAATCGGGCGGCGTTTGTGCGAGTGTATTTTGAGAGTGCTAGTCTCTCTATTCGACTCTTGTAGGACCGTTATAGGGTCGTCAGGGTAAGCTAGAGCGTGCCTTGGACGGCGAGTTCTACTAATCTGGGAGGGGATGTAGTCGACGCTACTGACCACCAGGGGATTGGGGTGATGGGGGGCCCTATCGAAGTAACGCTTGGAGGCGCGTTTCATAAACTGCTTGATGGTAGGCAGTTTTAAGTCTAAGTGGAGTTCCCTGTTACGCACGTACCACGGAGCGCCCGTGGCTTTGCGCGTAAATCGGTTTTGAAGAGTTTGCATCCTATGGATTCCAGACCCTTCGATGTGTGCGAACACAACGCTAGCATAGGTCATAATGGGACGGATGCACGTCAAGTAAATTCTCACCTTATATTTAAGGGATAATTTACTGCGTGCATTGAGCATACTGTGGAGACGGCCGAGAGCGAAAGCGGCACGGGAGCGAACCGTCTTTATGTGCTCTCGGAACGAGAGTCGGTAATCTAGAATCACGCCCAGGTATTTGGCCTTCTTTTCCCAAGGGATCGGTTGGCCGTAGAGGGAGATGGGTCGGGCTTCAGTGGAGCGGTCGTTGCTTTTATGGAAAAGAACGGCCGCGCTCTTGGATGGGTTAACCTCGATTCTCCATTTCCTAAACCAAGTGCCGATGGCATTGACCGAGGTCTGGAGGATCTTGGTGATAGCAGGGAGGGATTTGCCGGAATAGTAGATAGCCGTATCATCGGCGTATAGGGCCAACTCCGACTTGGAGCTTTTAGGAATATCGCTGGTGTACAGCGCGAAAAGGAGAGGGGAGAGAACGGAGCCCTGAGGGACTCCGGCTCTGATTGGATGTGGGGTCGACAGAGTGCCGCCCTCTATGCGATAACGAAAGGTGCGATTCGACAAAAAGTCCCGTATGATGAGCACGAGACGATCGGGCACATTGAGCGAGTACAGCTTGTAGATCAAGCCGTTGTGCCAGACTTTGTCGAAGGCTTTCGCCACGTCGAAGAAGAGCATGCCTGTCGTCAATCCGCGCTGAAAACCAGCGCTGATGTGTTCGACTATGCGATGCACTTGTTGGACGCAAGAGTGTTTGGTTCGAAAACCAAACTGCTCGTCGGGAATGATTTTATTGGATTCGGCAAAATCCTTTAATCGGGCATGAATCAGCCTCTCGTAAATCTTTCCGAGGGTACTGAGAAGACTTATGGGGCGATAACTGGACGGCTCAGTGCGGGGCTTACCGGGTTTGGGAAATCCGATAACAATGGCTTCTTTCAAGATTTGGGGAAAGATGTTATTATTAAGTGCCGCATTGAAGATGGCGGTCATCAGCACTATGAGCTGGGCGGGGAAGAGTTTCACCACTTTGTTGGTGATACCGTCTGAGCCGGGGGCTTTCCTGGGACGCAGATTCTTAACGATCGTCCGGACCTCGTCCACAGAGACGGGCGGGACAGGATCGTCTGGGTCGGGATCGGGGTTGGGGTTGGGGTTGGGGGGGTCAGGGGGCTCCGTAGGTTGGAGCGGGATTGCAGCTCTACGTTCGACTTCGGCGTTCACCTCATCGAGATGTGCCTGATCTACTGGTAGTGTGCTGGGCGAGCATTGTGCCTCTAGACTGTCGGCTAGGCATTCGGACTTTTCGTTCGGGATTTTGCCATAAACAACCTCTTTTATACAGGAATGCTTTTTATTCAGTGCGCAAACTTTGACAATTGAAACTTAAACGAATTTTATTAAACACCAATTTGTTATTTTGATATGTCTTAGTACAAATTATCGAAGTTATCGTCAACGAAAGATGTTTACTTTGAAACTGATTTTATGGTTACTCGCTAGCGCACGGCAAAGCGCGCGCGCCTTAGTACTTACATCAGCTGTGCGCTCGTTCGAACCGCCTGCGTAGGTATGGCGCGCGGCGACTATCTGTCTAATTTCTATGATAGATTTTCAACGTTAATACAAAGCAATAAGGCTCATGTTTAATTTGACAAAAAAAAGCCATTACATTAAAAACTTTTTTAAGTTATTTGAAAAGTAATTCCAATTTATCTTTCATGCTTAGGCTTAGGACCATCAGAATGCAGAAAATGAATCATTATAATCACGTAATACAGATTAATGTAAGACAAAATTTCCAAACCGCGTACTGGCTCACACCGAAGCGACGAGCTGCATCGTTGGTACTTGCTCTTGGGTCTCGCTCGAAGAAATCCTTTGATTGGCGGCTAAAATAGTCCTCTCATTAGAGACCGCGGGGTTATGAATCCCATGGGTTCGCATTCGAGGCACACACTCTGCGGCATACAGTCTGCGAGCTGCCCGCAAGTTTTCACCACTAAGAGATACACTCGCACCATTTCGTAAAACTTACGGTTACTAAACTCTGACATCGTGCGTGACCGGTCACAGTACGAAATACGAAACTCGGGCGGCGGCGGCGCCGGGATCGCGCGGGAAAGCGATACACACGTCACAGGCGCGTGCGACGAGCAGACTGCCGGGCGGCGGGCGCGCTACCCCATCCCCGCTGCCACCCCCGCGGGTTCACCCCCGCTGACACCGGCGCGTGAGTCGGCTGGCGCACGTGCCTATTGCTATTATTGCGAATAGATATGTGTCCATATTTTGCTGATTTCAAGCCGGATAAAAATTAAAAAAAAAGTTTTGAACTAATAATGGGAATGTGTTCTATTACTGATACTGAACTACCAAAATTTTTTTGCGCACTGCTTAAAAAATGACCCTGTATAACTTTGAGTATTTTCTTACGTAGAAATTAAAGTCAGCGTTGTTTACATATATTCGTTCATTGTAGAGCTCATAAATTCGTTTTCTACTTTTATGGATGCCTTCAGTTGCTTATTCATTGAAGGATGCGTTTCCATTAACCGTGATCGTTTTGTAAACAAAAGTGACATCAAACTCTGCACAGTAGGTAGGTACTACTTTTTTTATAGTATTCTATTATCTGTGACAGTACCTACCTATGTTTTGAAATACATTTCGTAAGAAATATTAGGGTTATGCTCATAACACATAACTACATTTATTTTTATGTTTAGTAAGCGACCTGCAGTTTTTGGATTAATAGTGTTATCCGTTTTAATTACTCTCATAATGGGAATCGGGATACTAATCATCTGTCCAGCCAGAGTGGTCAGAGTCTAACATATTAATAATTTCCTTGTAGCTAGTAGGTATACCTAGCTACAAGGAAATTAATTCATTATGCTATAGCATGTCTATCAGTACACCTCTGTCTGCCTAATCGTTCGGGGAATACAGGCATGATATCCAGGGTAGGTTTCAATAAGGTTTTGGGGTAATACGAAGGCATACACAAAAATAAAGCGCTAGTATGTACAGAGTAACATGGTAAATAGGTACTCATTTATTCAAACGGGTCAGTTTCTTCGAAGAATACTAAATAGATTTTCATAAAAATTGTGCAAGCTGTGATGAAATAAAACGTCAATGGTTCTGGAAAAAATAAAATAAAACACTTTACATTCGACAATAATGTTATTAATATCGGTACATGACCGGGGACCACAACACCGGTCAGTACCTACCCACCTTTCACATACTTAATTGCTTTTTTATGGGGTAGGGGGGCAAACGAGCAGACGGATTACCTGATGGTAAGCGATAACCGCCGCCCATCAACAGCCGCAACACCAGAGGTCAACAGCCGCAACACCAGAGGACTCGCAAACGCATATCGTAAGTGTTGTTTCACGCTGGTTTTCTGTGAGGCCGTGGTGTCACTCCGGTCGAGCCGGCCTAGTCTTGCCGAAGCATGGCTTTTCTAATTAATCATCCCCTTGAAATCTAGGTCCCTATGGTACCTACTTACCTAGATTTATAAAAGGCAAGAGTACGATCTTGAACAATTTTAAAATGACACCTTAGTCATGCATGCTCAATGTTCTAGTTTTTCTCCTTGTGAATCTTCGCTATGTACATAGGTACGTAAATATCTTTGAAACTTACGTTCTTCAAATCCTACATATTTGACTTCTCCTTTCGTTACTATCCGCAATAATTTGTTTTGCTTATCCGACTTGATTGGTTTCGGTGGCTTGCCCACAGCGGCCGAAGTCTTCTTCAGAATGGTATTGTTATCCAGCAGATTAGAGCACTGTGGCGGTTGGGCGAACCTTGTTAGAGGGTTATCCACCATGCAATTTTTTTCCCTGAAATCAAGATGTTGGTAAGCAACCAATTCTGTTGTAGGTAAAGATAATCCACATGAGGGTAAACTTGTTGCCATGTAAGAATCTTACCTGTTGCGCACGGTAAGTTCAACATCTTGTATAATTTCTTCAATGGGCTTCTCTTCGGCCTTCTGTACAGGATTTAGGTGGTCGTTAACACGCTGGTAAAATAGAAAGGAATGGTTATTAAAATAGGTTCAAGTTCAAGTTCAAATGTTTTTATTTCAAATAAGCTTTTACAAGCGTTTATGAAACGTTAATTCTAGTTGCACGGTTCCAAATGGTCGATCCTATGGAGGTATACATTAACCCACTAATCAAATGCAAAAGGAAGTAGCTTTATATAGAGTGATAAAGGTACCCTTGTTACCGTTTAAATAGGACTAAGGTACAAGATCCAACATTGTTGGAGAGGCAACTAAGGAAACGCTTTTATATCAGACCTAAGCTTTTACATCAGGTGAACTGGCGATCAAGCGTAAGCCTATCAAGAATTTTAAAAAAATCATCATTAACTCATTGCTAGGCACGGGTCTCCTCTCAGAGTCAGAGGGCTGAACCATTACGGGTTGTCAGACATCACAGCCTTTGAGAAAGTCTCTCAGCCCTTCAGGTTTCCTCACGATATTTTCCTGTACCGTTTAATCGAGTGATAATCATTAATACCACATGATTCCGGAAAGCCTAAGGTAGGTAAATGTGCTTTTGTTACGAACTCGAGGCCTTTGATTTGGTTTTCCAACGGTCATATCACTAAGCTAGCGATGATTCGCTAGCTTGATTAGCTTAGCTAGCTAATCTATGGCTATATTACCCCCGAGACGCATGCCTACATACCTAACCACGAAAAGACCTATTTCTAAAGTAAAATCTAAAACCTTACGTTGTAGATGTTCTCTTTAGCAGAATTGACTTGGTTGGAGCCCGAAAGACTACTCGACTGGCTGTACATATCATAGGCTATCCAAGAGAGTAGCACCACCAATGCTCCAAGATGGCCGTCCATCTTGGCGGCAAAACCTAGGACATGACGAAAATTATGTTTAGCAAGGTAAGCGATTACCGCCCATGGACACCCGCAGTTCACACCGGAGTAGTCGCAAGTGCGTTGCCATTGTCGGCCTTTTAGAAAGGTTTGGGCCTCCAGTATCCTCACTCACTCAGCGAAACACAACGTAAGCGTTGTTTCATGCCGGTTTTGTGTGGGGCCGTGATAACACTACGGTGGAGCCGGCCTATTCGTGTCGAAGCTTGGCTAAGTTTATGTTTGACGCCTCGTTTGGTGAAGTGTGTTCTATTCTGTCCCCACACAGAACAAATGTCTTTATGACCTAGAGAATGTTCTGCGTCTGGAAGTTCGTCATTTGTTTGTAAAAATTAGTGTTGACTTGTAACACGCTTACGAATAGAAGTATATAGGTCATTCTAAATTATTTGTCTCGTTTTTAAATATGACGATAATCTTGCCAGCCTCGGCCTAAGCCACCGTGGAATATAAGCGTGAATTATATACTTACAACTATACAAATCCAACATAACTGTACTACATAAAACATTTCAAACAAAACTGCTACTCAATATTGCCCAAGGACGCTCGTGGCGGGCGCTCTCCCCCAGATCCCCGGGAAATGCATTTGTGCGCAGTTTCCAGTACCTAAATTAATACATACTACCTACCTATGTATGCACCGTTATTGATTGCAGGCTCAAGGTCGCCGAGCTACGAAATCCCGTTACAAGTTGAATGTGTCCGGGTCATGAAATATCATAATTACCACGTAACTTTAATTGAATTATATACATTAGTTACTTTTAATTAGAACGGTACCTTTGTCGTACCTCCCTTCCTACTACATTGGTACAGAGATTGGTATTTGTACCTATTAAGTAGGTACCTTAATATCATTCACGTGTTTCAGCGGAATCGCTGAATCCTTTTAAGGGCGAGCGATTGTCTCGAGTCCTCTACCTACAACCTACTGTACGTACGTCAGCAGTAGGTGCACCTCCAGCTAACTTTTCCCTATATGATGATGAAATGAAATGATATTTATTTCTGTAAGTAGATCATTAGAGACACACATTTACAAGTCAATGTTTTTTTTTTTTTATAGCTAGATGGCTTCGGCATTTCTTAACTGACGACCTCTGAGAAGAAACGCCGAAACAAACTCAGAGAATCATGGTCTCTTTTAAAGTCCAGACATAAAATAATGCAAATAATGTGAGTGGCACAATGCAGGGCAATGTCTGAAATGGCCTTTTGAAGAAAGAACCATAGCAGCTTTGAGTAGACCAGTCCTAACTGACGGCAAGCATGCATCAGTCATCGTGTAGCTCAACCATATTTAAGGGAGCTCAACGACCCGTCGCACGACAATACCAGATCAGCAGGACATTCGTGTAGGTCGTATGAAATTCGAATTCTATAGAAGTAGTTACTTATATTACACACATGACCCGCCACATGCTACAATTCTTGGATACGTACTTCTTTTGCTTCTACCACCACTTTACATACAAACATACGCGCCAGTTGCGAGTCGATAGGTATATATATATCTAATTAGGTTCCTATTACGCGCCTCATCAATAAAGTGAGGTACCTACTTCAAAGATGCTTATAATGGCGTTCCTTCGCAAAGCTTCCCTCGACATTCACCTTTTAATCCCTTTTGTTAGTATCTTTTCATCTTGACGAACTGTGTGGTTTAGTGGTTCGAGTACCGGACTGCTGACCATGAGGTCGTGGGTTCGATTCCCACAGAACACAAATATTTATGTGTTGAATAGTGTTTGTGTTCGTCTGGGTGTTTCTTATGTATTATAAGTATGTATTTAACAAAAAATAAGTATATAAGTAGGTATTATATCCATTCTATAATACCCATAGTACAAGCTCTGCTTAGTTTGGGACTAGATGGTGCTGTGTAAAAATGTCGGAGAATATTTATTTATTTATCTACCTATTCTCTTGGGTTTCTCCGACATGCCCAAAACATAATTCTTCTCAATTTATTTATATTTCCTTTTAATATAATTAGTCCCTACACCTAAACAGACCCTATATAAAGTTGCGAAGCCGGTGCTTAACATCATCAAGCCTATAAGGGTTCTGTGCTAGACGCAGGACCTCCACTAATGTGCACACCATATAACCCTGTCCTCGGCTTATGGCATTCAGCTTCCACCAGTAATTATGAGATGGAAATCTGTAATAAACTACCTGGCCGATAACTACGCTCATTTTGCTCATAAGTAGGTATCCCGCGAAAACGTTTTTCCCTGAAATCCGACCTGGCTAGATCGATTCTTCGCCCCCGTAAAATGTAGGTAGACCGTACAATACAAGGTAAAATTCATAGAAACCCTTAGAACAAAACCCATAGAACCCTTACAAATATACTTACCTATAGGTAGGTATGTATATAATATAAACATCGCTCGAATAATACATAATATACTTAGGATCTACTACATACAACAAATATATCGCCAGCGTTATTAAGTAAATATTCATACCTGCTTTATGATCCGGGGTAGGCAGGCACTGATGAAGTGACAGCACGAGACGAGGTGTAGACGGACACTAACGGCGGCTCCCGGCTGCCCGGCCGCCCGCCCTAGTTTATTTCCCGCCCTGCGCTGATAAGAGCTACGAATAATATCGAGTAAAAATGAATTAACTACCTACATTAAAATCACACAATTTGAAGGTTTGAATACTGTGATCCCATTAATTTCAGATCTGTTATATTAGGTTTCAATAGCTGTCAAACACAATCGAAATCCTCGTGATAAATTATTAATATTATTAGTTACCTACTTAGAAATGTAGAATACTTAGATCTTTTGCAAATCTCTTTCAAGGTAGCCTAAATAACGGAAGGAAATGGCAAAACACGTAGATCTACTCAAAGATACATGTCTCCGAGAGTAGAGACCATTATTTCCCTACTATGCCAACCTAATTAGACCCAGCACGTTATCTAGGACTTTAGTACCTATGTAGGTACTATTTTGTAGTTGTACTTACTCTATTTTAGGCTTTATTTTTGTCATAGGCTGGAGGATGGGGAAGGTTTACGGGAGGATGTTGGATCGGAAGTATGGCTATATTATACTTACCTATGTACAGTAAGATCGAAATATCTGTGCGTGTCTAAGATTACTTATATTTTTTTGTAATTTAGTGAAGGAAAAATTGGACTCGCAGGCAGGATACGAACTTGCGTCTTCTGGTTAGGTAGGTACACCAGACGCTATGACCTCTAAGCAACTGCGAGTCCGACCTGCCATGTCGAAATTTACCTTCACATTCTGAACTTACGTTTTAATGGTGACGTCAATATTTTTTTTTCCTTCACTAAATAACTTATAATCTTAGCATGAAAAATCACAAAAACATATTATTTTTTTGCCCAAAATTATTGAATCAATAAAGAAAATAATCACGAATGCGTAACGTCGTACATACTGTTCGAGTTTTTATAATAAAATCCATTTGCAGCTAACTTGGGGACAGTTATGACCGCACAGTCATTTCATACGGACTCGCTTGCTAAAGAAAATAAGAATCTAAGTACATACTTAGGTACCTTGATTCATTTCGTATTATTTATATTTTCATGCTTGCAATAGAATAGTAATACCTATGTCGCGTGCTCCGTGCGTCCTCTGTACTCTTCGGCTTTTGCAATCAGTGCATGTAATGGAGAAGACATTCAGATCGTGGTTGAAGAAGTGCATGCATCTCTCAACTTAATATTATAAATGAAAATCAGTTAAATTGTAAAATTATTTTAATCAACACATTGCGAATCTCATGGCACCACAACAAGGCACAAACGATCACTCGTTACAAATAATAATAACATCTATATACATACGGAATAACTAGAAAAAACTCGCTGTTAACGTTGTAGGTATTATTATTAAGGTTATTTATAACAGAACTTTAACAAGTGTGGGTAGTTTGATAACACTTTAATAGCTCATAACTACCTCACAGTTTTGGCAGGTGTAACGAAACGTATTTTCTTATTTCAATCGACCCTAAAAACTTGGTTAAATTGAATAAAAAGTTGAAAATACGCGACAACCAACTGGATATAAGATTGAATACTGAATCACGGGCATGACAGCCTAGTATTGGAAATAAAAACAAAAAGGTGTTTAATTTTCTCAGTAAACTCCACTTCGCCTCAGTAGACAGGACATATTCTAATTGCCAACTTCAGCTTATTATTTTCCATTTTTCATCCAATTAAATCAATTATTAATTAGACAGCGGGCACAACAGAAAAAAACATTAATCGAATGATCCGGACGAGCAACGGTTTCGTATCTTTTTGAATTTCGCTTCGTTATTTTTTTAAAATTTCGTTTTGTTAGTTTTTATTATTAATCAAAAATAATAAAACAAACCGAGTCGAGAGGGGCGTGTTTGTTGAAATTCTGTTACAAATCGCCTTCGAACCTTTTACTTTATGCTAATTTAATACTGAACTAAATTAATAAATAAAATACATCACTGTGCGTTAAATTCATCACATTGTTGGATCTCACAGTAGACAGCTGTGAATTGGTGACAGCTATTTTAGTCTGAACTGAGGCCGTATCATGACGTGTTATTGCCATCATTTTCCGATTGAAAGAGAGGGATGCCGCTCTACAGATTAAATAGCGCTATCTCATTCTCACAACCTAAAAATTATGGCGATAACACATCGTGATGCAGCCCCTGACTTGCACTCATCTTACACTCGGCTAACTAAAGCCACCAGACTAAAGGCCGTAGCCAGCAATTCATTACGGAGTAGGCAGGGAACATTTCACAGATAGCATGTGAAAAATCAGAAGAAATAGTTTTTCATACGTCATACTGCGTCTTTTTTTCACACAGCACGCTCAAAATCGCATTTCGATGAAATCTTATTTTGTTCACGATTTCAGTGTAAGTAGCAAAATAGCAAATGAGGTGATAAATGATTTAGAATGAAAATTCATTGCTGACGAAAAATAGCAGGCGGCGAAATTTCGCTAGAGAAATCGGTGTGAAAGAAAAACATAATTTCATCAAATGAAAATGAATGAGATGTAGCAATCATTTCAATGCCTATTACGGAGAGAGGGTTCTGGCTGAGAACCAGATACAGGAATTTATTTTGAAGGAAGCGCTGGATTAGATTCAACTCCCCTGCATACCAGACTAGTGCCGGTCAAGACCTAGGACTTCAGTCATTGAACAATGTTAGATGCTAATTGGCTAAGCTATTGCGAAACGTAAAATTGATGCGTGCATGTCAATCTTTTTATTTAAATTCTCACCAAACTAACAATGTAAGCCATAAAATAACTAACAACAATTTAAACAACACAACCATACCTTACTGCACCGCAATCGATATCGTTTATAATATAATCGTTTATCATTACCATTAGAAATTATTATGGAAAAATATTGTTGCTTCAAAATTAAAAAATATCGATATTGGGTAAACGCAGGCGCAGCAGGGTGAAATTCATAAATAGGTCGAGGTATCGAGAATGAAAATTAACAGACCTTCCAAGAGAACCTGCACCACACTAGTTATATACAAACAAGATTTATTTATATACTGAAATATTATGTAATTAAATTCCATTCTCAAACAACAATGCGCTCACGCATATCAAAATTTTATTGATAGATAAGCAAGTTTATTTGGCTCGATATTTTCGTCAAGAGCTAAAATAGTTTGACGGCGACTGTGTATCACTGGATATTTGATTTTTATATTTTTACAAAACACTAACGATTCGGCCCGGCTTCGCTGAACAACTATTCATCATATTATTTTTAGATTAACCCGAAACAACACGGCGCGGGGAATTGAATAATTTATAATTATGTAGTGATTTTTTTCTCGGGACTGGACACTTCTGAATAAGAGAAATTGTGTTTTTTTTAAAACGTACCAATAATGGACTAGAAATTCCTTTCCATTACCCATTACCTTTAGTGCTATCACACTACCAGGTAGCCATTTTTTTTTTGTGCGTTATAAAAATTGACTTAAATAACATATAACATACCATCACGCCTTTATTCCCCGAAAGGTTAAGCAGAGGCGTACTAATGTACACCCACAGTTCGCCGGTATGTTTGTCCCATGTAATAGGGGGCGAGCCTATTGCCATTAACCGGGCACAAATTCCTAACTCCGAGCTGCTACTGGGAATTCCATAGAAAAACCCAATAACACTTTGCTCGACCTGGGAATCGAACCCAGGACCTCTAGCGTAGCAGTCGCGGTCAGGACCACTTGGCTATTGGGACAGTGACTTAAATACTCAACATTATTATATTTTAACTATAGACGCTGCAAAATTATCCATTCTATTTTATAAGGCGACAAACTTCAAGCTGTTAACTAACAATTGACAATAATTTTAGTACCATAATTAATTGTTCTACATCAATTACTGACTGTACAATTTGTATTAAGTATACCATAATTATGTAAAACTGCGTTGTAATAATTATTAAAAATATTTACAATAATGTGATGTCTATATACGGATTAAAAAAATCATCAAAAAATAATTAACGTAAAATTTAAGGCACATATTATTATATACTTTATAATAACGACAACAATATCAGCTGCATTATGTAACATAAATAATTAGATATAATTTAAATTACATCAGGCACAGTAAAAACTGACGGGTTAAGGATTTACACTAAGGGCCACTTGCACAAACTTCTTGAATATGTTTAAATTGCATTTAAACACAAATTTACTATTAGAAACTGTGTTTAAATACAATTTAAACATATTTAAGAAGTTGATGCAAGTGGGCCTTAATGTGAGTTTGTTGCCAAACTTTAAAATAAATCAATCACTTCCATATTCGCTGACAGTGTTGCCATTACCATAGAAAATAAAAAATATAACAAACTATTCTATTAGCCTAGATAAAAATTATAGTTAATATATCTCGAATAAGTTAATAAGGTACATAAGCTTACGTCTAAATTACATAAGGCCGCTACTTCAAATGCCACATTTCAGTCAAACATTTATTTATATATTTTTTTTTTATTATTTTACCACGGTCTTAATCCCTCTCATTAAAGAGGAGGCCCGTGTCCCGCACAGATTACCGTAGTATTTTTAAAATAATCACACTTCATACTTCCTCAGCACGGCATTATTATCATATTAAATTATTTAAATAATTAATTATTCAAGAGGCGTATATTAATTAAATAAGACAGTTTACTATCTTTTTTTTAAGACTTCTATTTAAGAAGATAGTGTTGTATTATGACGGTTATCATGATTCAATTTCATGATAGTTGAGTCCATTTTCCTGAGGACTGCTATATCTAAGACCCCGTCAACAGCTTAGGCTTTGTCTGGCGATCGAATAGTCAGCGAGTTCAAAGCCTTAACCATCGAACTTCTGTGGTTAATTGACCCCAATAGCTTAGATATTTTTTATAGTATCTTTACAAATTTTGCATAAGCTTATAACTTACAATTGGTTTTTGAACGACTTTCTATATTAAATAATATTGGATTACATAAATTATTACGTGTAGCACTAATGCTTTTGTTCATACAAGGGATGGGCAAATATCGATATATCAATACGATATATACTGTCGATATTTTAATCAACCATATATCGATACTCGGTCACCTATCACATTCGATATTTTTTTACACAACTCGTTTTCGTATTAATTTTACTGTTTTCGGTTCGACTATATTTTTTTGTTGGATAGTTATCGATACAAGTTGCTTGAAAATATCGATAGGTAAATATTTTCATTCCCACCCCTAGTTCATACTGTAATTTATACTATGTAAATTTTGTATTCTATATAATATCGCCTTAGTGCATACAGAGCATAAAAGGCACTATCTTTTTAAGTAACACTTGACATTATATTAAATGTCAGTACATCTGTGCTCTAGTATTTAAAATCAATGCTTGAACATCATTCGTAAATATGTGCTAAAACAATTTGTAACTAGATATTGTTTTCTATATCACAAAGCAATATTTTTATTATTAATCATAAGTTGTTTAATCGTCAATACCACATCACGGTACATGTCACATTTGAATAGTGCATGTGATTTGTTTGAATTTGATATTTATGCCCTAACATAGGATGCACGTTGTTGAAATGCAACAAGTAGTTTACACAGTGTTATAAAGTTGGACGGCGGTCCCGGCTTGTGGAGCCGGCGGCTGTTCCTATGCGCGCGCCGAGGCGGGGTGGTACGTGATGACGTTGTGCGCATGCGTGAAGGGCGGCACGGCGCCCTCGGCCCGCGCGGGCTCGGCCGGCAGCGGCAGCTGCAGCGCGCGCGCCTTGCCGCCCAGGATGCAGCGCGTCGTGGCGCCGCTCTCCACCTCCACCGACAACTCTTGCCCCGTCAACCTGCTCAACATACATCCACAATCATCAACTCAGATTCTAAACTACCTGCAATTATAGTCTATTTTTTTAAAATAAAAAGTGTACTAGCAATATGTATCGCGCATTACTAGTATACTTGTTAACCCCTCGTTATAAGCTTAACTTGTGAACCCACTTGTTACATAAGCATTTGCTTATGTTACAAGTGGGTTCACATCGGTAGTGGAATGAGTGAGTTGTGAACCGGCAACCACATGATCGCAAGTCTGACGCCCTAGCTATTAGGCTACCGCCGCTAAAACATTTAACTTCGACAAAACATTTTTAAATGAAACTGCTTTCATCTAACCTTTAACATTAAAAACGCTCAGTGCAGATTAAAATCGACTATTATGACCTTTTCAATATCGATGTTCGTACATCTCTTACTCAAAATATAAGATTTAATATTACAACGAACAGACATAACAAAAATACAATTGCTACAACCCTCTGAAGGATCACGGTACTTCGAAAGTTTCAAATCTATTTACAAAATAAATACAGTTAAAATAATAAGTGCTATTTCCATATGCTCACATATTATATCTGTTAGTCAGCACTCCAAGCAGTTCTCCAACCAGGTCTTCCGGGGCAGAGCTCTGTGACTGGGGCGCCACAAGACCCACCACCAGGTCATTCTTAGCTGAAGGAATGCTGATCACCACCAGTTGTACATCTGTGCTCATTATGCGGATGGCACCAACCTATTGAAAGGAAATTTTAATAACAAAAATAGGTCGAACACCGATACTGTTTAACTTAAGATACTACTCTCCAAATAAATAAAGTTTGATTCCCGTTTATAACCAATATTTGTATAATTCAGTGGTGTAGAAATCACAAGCGCAGCTCATGAGCGATAAGCCCTAAATTGATTCCCAGATCGAGTTTTTTTATGTGTTTTTATGAACACAGTAATAGATTATTTATATTATATTATAACTTTAACATACCGTTAAGCTGTAGTCTTACTTGAAGTCATATAATGCGACTCAGTCTGTCCTCCGGGGATTAGAGGCGTGATTTGTATCATATAGGTAGGATAGTTGTAATATCGTAGGTGTTTTGTGTAATATCGTAGGCGAGGTACGAGATACGAGGAACTGTCTCCATGCAAAATATATAGCTTAAGAGAATTTAAGGATAAAAAAATAGATGCCTTGTGATTCGGTAACCCTTGAATTTTTGTATGCAATGGATTATCATGTATGAGCCATTTTAATTTATATTTAACACAATTTTTTACGCAAATAAATGATTTATTTATTAACATATCTCACCTCTGTGATGGCGGTGGGTTTCTTCAGCGGCTTGAACGTGTTAGCATCCAGCTTGTATATGGCAGACTCTGTGATAAGCAGGCAGCGCTCGGCCAGCTTGTTGTAACGGTTGAACTTGTGGATGCGGCAAGAGAACATTGGCCGACCGATCTGTTGTGACTTCTGTAGCGATGATACCTGGGACTGGTACGCCGCTACAAATCAAAATATTTAAGACTGTGACTGTCTATTACAAAAAATAGAGTCGATAACCGCTTACAATCAAATCGTATAGTAATATCCTACTAAGATTATGCATGTGAAAGGTTGTGAGGATTGATGTTTGATACTTTTTCACGTCAGAACGGCTGAACGGATCTTGATAAAATTTGGCATTGAGACAGATTATAGTTTGGAATAATACAGTCATGGGCTACTTTTTATCTAGGTCTGACCCACTTATGAAGTCTGTGTAGACGAAGTTGCGGGCAGAATAGTAATATTATTAGACGATCGTCGATCTCGTTGGTGAAGTCCTTCAAAAAGGTCAGGTGCGTAGTACTCGCAACCGGCGCGTATGTATGAGAAGATGTATGAATGTGGCAGAAGTAAAAGAAGTAGCAAGTGGCGGTCTATAGTTTTTTTATGGGATAGGGGGGGCAAACGAGCTGACGGATCACCTGATGGTAAGCGATAACCGCCGCACACGGACACCCGCGACACCAGAGGAGTCGCAAGTGCGTTGTCCGCTTTTAAAAGGGTTTGGGCCTCCGGTAACCTCGTTGTTTCACGCCGGTTTTCTGTGAGGTCGTGGTATCACGAAGCATGGCTCGCCTACGTGAAATAAAGTTTGTGTCTACCCCTGTGGGAGAAAGGCGTGAGTGTACGTGTGTAGGAAGAATACTGACCAGCCTTGACGTTGTAGTTGTTGTCGGCGAGGTAGTCTCCCAGCCAGTGTCGCGCCTGCCCCCAGTGCGGGCGGCGCGCGCGCAGGGCGCTGGCGGCGCAGATCTTGAGCTTGAGCTGCGGCCACTGCGCGCGCGGCACCGGCGCCAGCACCAGGTAGGCGCGCCAGCGACGGTACGCCGCCTGCAGCAGCGCCGCCTGGACACGGCGCGGCGGCGAGGGCCAGCGCTTGATGAGCCCGCGGTGGCGCTGCAGCTCGGCTTGCAGCTCGCCTATGTAGCGCCGGCAGCGGTAACGTCTACCGATACAATGATAGCGTTACTTCACTCTTCTTCAAGCGGTACTTCATATTATTCACTACAATAACTCAATAATCTTAGCATGGAAACGATAGTTAGGGCCACTTGCACCAACTCTCAAATGTGTTTAAATTGTATTTAAATACAAAATTTCTATGAAAAAATGGCATCGTACGACATCGAACTAACTGCAAAGTAAGTCATGTCGGTCATCGGAGAAGTAAAGTAACTTGCTTTTCAATAGTGGTCACTAACGTCACCCGTGGAACGTAAATACAGAATGTGAAAACAAATCTCAACATGTGCACCAGAAGACGGGTTCGAATCTTGCACGTAATCAAATTTTTTCTTCACTAAAAAATTATTAATAATATTAGCATGAGATATACAAAAAGATAGACTTTATTGTTGTTTATATTTAAATTTTTATATAATCATCATCAACATTTATTATCCCACTGATAAAAAAAGTTATGGTATTAAATAATATCGACCACGCTATGCGCTACCCTACTGCGCAGGTTAGCCAAACTCGACACAGCATCGAAATATCACAAATATACCAATTTTCCTTCACCGTATTGATGCAAAATATTTCGGAATGTCAGAGATGTTGAATCTTTGGCAGTCTTATGATCAGCTCGTTAGACTACCACTGCTTTGCAGTTTTCATAATCGATAATAAATAGCAACTATTTGTAGTTTACTGATTTCTGAAGCTTACACAAATATTAGACATACAGTCCGTTTTTTTGGACTTGTCTTTTTTGGTAAACAAACCCTTCCCGATGCGAAAATCACAAGTTTTTCTTTAATCACGCACTTGATGTAGGAAACGATTTTATTAACACTTACATTATACACATACACTTTAAATTACACCAAAAACTGCTTCGAAATCAGTATAAAAGTCTATTATTTTTAATAAAAACGAAATTTTATGTAATTACATTTTCACAGAATAAAATAATCATGACAATTTGACATTTCAAAACTCTAGATTATCTACGAATTTTAGGGGATGTGACAAAATAATGAATGATTTTGATTTATGTGAATGAGCAAAAAATCCAAAAAGTCTTTATCTTCACAAAAATAATATTGTGTACAATATTATCCATAGCATTTTTTTGCTATTTCGTATACTACGTTTTTAATCATGAACCCTGTGCTGACATTAAAATATTAAATATTACAGATGGAATTAACAAGAATTAGAATTAAGAACAATAATAGTTGTAGCTAGGAATTTTGTCTAGAAGGGGCAGACATTCCGATGCGGACCACAGTGACGACGTTGTTCCCGAGGTGAACGGCGTAGAAATGAGTGGTGGTTGAAGTCTCAAGGTCAGAAGTACTGCTCCAGGACCCGACGGCTTGCATGGCAAAGAGTGGGTCCCGGCCTTAGCGGCTCTCGGGCCGATTGAGGTAGTTCCTTAGCGCACGAGGGGCCAATTCCACTCCGATGGAAAACGGGGAAGCAGATCCTCTTTGCAAAGCCGGGACGCCCTGCAGATTCTCCGTAGGCATTCCGATCCTAGTGCTGCTCGTCAATGTGGGCAAGCTAATTGAAAGTCCTTGTGGACTGCCTTGTCGGGCACCTGGTGGGGGTGGGTTTACTCTATCGGGTTCAATGATACTGCATCAGATGCATCGAACCAGAGGTTCATAATACATGTGTGTCGGAATCTGATGACTCTTAGAGCCATCAGATTCTGACAAGTCGTGTATTTTAGAGGAACTACTAATAAATTAATTTTTTGCAGTTGTCGTTTTATTTCTCCATATTCACTTCACACATTCACTTCATATTTAAAATTTAAAAACAAATCAGTACTCGTCAAGGTGAGAATCATTCAGTCTTGGATAAGAGTATTTAGTTCAGTCATTCATTCATGATTTCCCAACATTATCTAAACCACTATCAATTATCTCTGGTTACTAGGACGCCATATTTGTTTACCAAAAAAGACAAGTTAACTGGGATAGACTGTAGACATATCGAAATATTAAAATTAGCAAAATCAAATCCCGACGTTTCGGGCCCTTTACAGCGTCCATAAAATCCGTAAGCTGTTATATTTCAAGATATATATCTAATTGAATAATTGATTCAATTAGTGGGTACTAACTTCCAGGCATTGAATATGGTGAGTGCGGCCTTCATCTTCCTGTAGCGCATGCGCGCCACGGTGCCGCGCCACAGCTTCTGCAGCAGGACCACGATGGACGGGAGCAGCTCCGCGCGGGCCAGCTCCAGCCCGTGCAGGGTCTTGGCGCTCCTGAACAACGACAACCAACAATGTTCAAGCTCAAATGCTTTATTCCAATTTAACCATTATTACAGGTAGGTAAGAAAAAAAATATTTGTACGGTGCCAAGTAGTATATGGAGGAGCACCGGCAAAAAAACTCCTTAATAACAATTAGTTAGAAAAAAAATTTTTAGTCAATCGTTACTTTTTCACTCTTTCGGTTTTTTAATTCAGCTGTGCTACCACGGACAGATCTGTGGCAGGGCCACTATATATTATCTATGTACATATCTATATTAACCATAACCTAAACAAATAAATAAATAAATATACATATAATTAATAAACATAATAAATACATATAATAGTACATGTATAAAACTATATATTTAAGTATAATCAACTACATAAATAATAACAACAAATACTAATATTTACATTTCAACTAAACCTACAAACTGAATACATAAATATCACAACACTACATAGACACACATGCACAATAACATAAACTCAAAATCACTTACCTGTAACACCAGCCAAAGTCGTGACGTCGAAGAGTCGTTGGTCGTCGTCCGGCATTCAACGATCGTGTCGCATCGAGTAAGTGCGCCGCGGGTCCCGTTACTTTATAAAAAACGGGCGATCGAATGTTCACCGGCGGCGGCGCAGCGACAGAGCGCCGCGCCCACCTCAGTACGCCACGGTGTCCCGAGGCATGCACACGCTCGCCTGCATTGCGCCGCACTACCCCGAAGCCTATGCTATCTCTCTGCCTACCACCCGCGATACGCTTGTATATCTCGCATATAATTTGTGATACCTACCTGTTTCGCTTGTGCTTACAACCAGTGCCTATAAGTATATTGTAAAAAATAAACTGTTAAAAATACGTGGTGTTTGGACTTTGACCAGCAAAACCCCCACAGTGGTGACCCTTGGAACACTGAAGCACGGACATTTGGAGCACGGAGCAGCGCATAAAACCGTAAGCTAGTGAATCAATTACTTAAAATGTCCAGAAGTGATAATACATCGGACAAACAAAGCGAAGATGGCGGTTCGCATTCGAAAGAAATGACATTTACACCATCCGATATTTTTCGTGTCGGGGTACGACTTCCACCGTTTTGGCCGGAAGAACCAGCGGTTTGGTTTGCGCAAATAGAAGGCAGCTTCGCACTCTCGGGTGTCAAGGATGACGATACGAAATATCATTATGTTAGCGCGCAACTCGAACACCGTTATGCCGCGGAAGTAAAAGACATTTTAGTAAATCCCCCTGCAAAAGGCAAGTACGAAAAATTAAAAAGTGAGCTAATTAAAAGGTTATCCGCATCGCGTGAAAAGGAGTTAACCCAGCTCCTCATGCATGAAGAGTTAGGAGACAGGCGACCTTCAACATTCCTGCGACACCTGCAACACCTAGCTGGCCCGAATATACCGGATGATTTCATCAAGACTGTGTGGACTAGCCGCTTGCCTGGTAACATACAAATCGTGGTAGCATCACAGCCGGAATCCTCGCTCCCTGCACTCGCTGACCTGGCCGATAAGGTGCACGACCTTGTACCACCAGCGCCGCAGGTGGCTTCAACAGACGCTGTCCCTAACTCCACGATCGAAAAACTTTCTAGAGAAATAGCTGAGCTTAGCCGCCAAGTACAAGCCCTCTCGGCAAGAGAATCAAGGTCTCGGTCAAGAGACAGGAACCAACGCGGGAAAAATAACACACGTTCCCAGTCTAATTATAAAAAATTCCCTACGTGTATTTTCCACCACAGGTATGGTGATAAAGCGCGAAGATGTCTGAAACCCTGTGATTACCAGCCAGGGTCGGGAAACGCCGCAGGCAGTCATCAGTAGCGACCCATGATTGCCCTAGTTCAAGCGGTCGCTTGTTCATCACAGACAGGCGCTCAAAACTGCAGTTTTTAGTCGACACAGGCAGCGACCTCTGCGTTTTCCCCCGCTCTGCTCTCAAACAAAGGCGACCACAAACAACGGATTTTGCTCTCTTCGCCGCAAACGGCACACAAATTGCCGCGTACGGCTCTCTTCAAATGGAGCTGGATCTTGGGCTTCGCCGCGCTTTTACCTGGCGATTCACAGTAGCTGACGTCACCAAGGCTATCATCGGAGTCGACTTCTTGTCTTTCTACGATTTAATAGTAGACTGCCGTAATAAACGCCTCATAGACAACAAGACTACTTTATCAGCAAGTGCAGCGCCCGCCCCCTCTTCTGATGCCATTTCTTCAGTGAAGACAATTACAGGCGAGTCAAAATACTTAGACCTACTTAGAGACTTCCCAGAAATAACTCGCCCAGCAGGGACGCATCGGGTTATACGTCACAACACTGTTCATCATATTAGAACAACACCAGGACCACCCGTGTATTGTACCCCAAGACGGCTTGCTCCAGATAAACTGCAAATTGCAAAACGGGAGTTCGAGGATATGCTGAAGAGCGGAACAGCAAGACCATCAGAAAGCCCATGGTCGTCTCCACTACACCTCGCTCCTAAGAAGGACAACGGATGGCGACCATGTGGCGACTACCGAATGCTCAACGCACGCACAATTCCCGACCGATATCCTATCCGTCACATCCAGGACTTCACACAGAACATCACAGGCTGTAAAAAATTTTCAAAAATTGACCTGGTGAAGGCCTACAACCAAATACCGGTCAACCCCGAGGACATCCCCAAAACAGCCATTACAACACCCTTTGGAATGTACGAGTTCCCATATATGACTTTTGGGCTCAGAAATGCTGGACAGACATTTCAGAGATTCGTAGACGAGATGACAAGGGACCTAGAATTCTGCTACTCTTATCTTGATGACTATCTCATATCCTCACCTGATGAAGAGTCTCATCTCCAGCATCTACGTCTCCTCTTCGCAAGACTCAAAGAATATGGAATGGTCGTGAATACTTCCAAATGTGTTTTCGGAGCCGAAGAAGTAACTTTCCTGGGCTGCAATGTTTCTTCCACTGGCATCAAGCCAGAAGACAGTAAGGTCCAAGCCATAAAGGACTTTCCCATCCCCAAAACAGTACGTGAACTCAGGAGGTTCCTCGGGATGATTAATTTCTACCGCCGGTTCATACAAGATGCCGCGCAATCGCAAGCACCGTTGCATAACTTACTCACCGGATCCGTCAAAGGCTCTCATCCCGTAAACATCACTGGAGAAGCGCTGCGGGCATTCGAACAATGTAAAGAAAGCTTGTGCCAGGCAGCACTCTTAGCACACCCGGACACAGACGCGAAATTGGCGCTAGTCACAGATGCGTCTGACATCGCAATTGGCGGAGTACTGCAGCAGCAGAAAGACGGACAATGGCAACCTCTCGCTTTCTTTAGCCGAAAACTGAGTCCAGCGCAGAGAAAATACTCGCCTTACGACAGAGAACTGCTAGCAATTTATGACGCTATCAAACATTTCCGACACCTAGTAGAAGCAAGACACTTCACTGTTTTCACAGATCACAAGCCAATCTGTTTCGCGTTTCACGGTCACAAGGAAAAATGTTCGCCTCGTCAGTTCCGTCATTTCGACTACATTGCCCAATTCACAACAGACATCCAGCACATATCGGGAAAAGATAACGTGGTGGCCGATACGCTCTCGAGAATAGAGGAAATCGTACAGCCCATCGAGTTCGAAAAACTGGCAGAGTCACAGACTGATGATCCAGAGCTCAAGCAGCTATTAGAAAAAGGAACTTCGCTCAAACTCGTCAGAATAACCATTCCAGGGACGAAACTGGAACTTTATTGTGACCATAGCACAGCAAGTCCGCGACCTTACGTACCAAAAGAGCTCAGAAAACAAGTATATGACACTTTACATTCACTCAGCCACCCCGGCCCTAACGCCTCTGCAAGATTAGTTGCTCAACGTTATGTATGGCCCGGGATAAACAAAGATTGTCGTGAGTGGACAAAACTCTGTCACGCCTGTCAACGCGCAAAGGTCACGCGACATGTTTCACCACCGCTGGGAACCTTTAATTTACCAAGAGGCAGATTTAGCTTCATACATATAGATTTGGTTGGTCCACTGCCACCTTCAGATCATTACAGGTATTGTCTCACTGCCGTCGATAGGTTCACACGTTGGCCTGAGGCAATACCATTAGAAGACATAACCGCTGAAACAGTCGCCAAAGCTCTAGTGAGCAACTGGATAGCACGTTATGGCTGCCCTTTAGAGATCGTAACAGATCGCGGGAAGCAATTTGAGTCTGCACTCTTCAAACAGCTTTCAGAGCTCGCTGGATTTCAACGCAACAGGACTACCGCGTATCATCCTGCAAGCAACGGTATGGTCGAACGAATGCACAGACAGCTCAAAGCGGCCATAATGTGTCATGAAAGCCCGAAATGGACAGAAACCTTACCATTAGTGCTCTTGGGAATGAGAAGCGCCTTCAAAGAGGACATACAGGCATCACCCGCTGAACTCCTCTATGGCGAACCCCTTAGATTGCCCGGAGAATTTCTGCAACCGAGCACTAACCTGCATACCACTAGTGACTTCACCGAATTCTCAGCACGACTTCGCTCAATCATGAATAGCATTCGTCCTCAGCCAGCAGCGAGACATAGCAGACGAAACATATTTGTGTTCCGGGACTTACCATCTGCAACTCACGTATACGTCAGAGACGACACAGTGAGAGGATCACTTCAGCCGGCTTACACAGGACCATACGAAGTTATGGAAAGAGGTACGAAAGTCTTCAAACTAAGAATAAAAGGAAAGGAACAAACAGTGTCCATAGAAAGGTTAAAACCAGCATATGTACTTACCTCAGACACTCGTATCATTGCTCGGCCGGATACTTACCCACCCGTGGAAAAAGACATTCCAGAGCCTATTTCTGAAAGCAAAGATATAGTAAGCCCCAAACCAAAGACCACTCGCTCTGGAAGAACAGTGAGATTCCCAGACTATTATCGCCCATCCTAGGATGGTCTCAGGGGGGGAGTCATGTGGCAGGGCCACTATATATTATCTATGTACATATCTATATTAACCATAACCTAAACAAATAAATAAATAAATATACATATAATTAATAAACATAATAAATACATATAATAGTACATGTATAAAACTATATATTTAAGTATAATCAACTACATAAATAATAACAACAAATACTAATATTTACATTTCAACTAAACCTACAAACTGAATACATAAATATCACAACACTACATAGACACACATGCACAATAACATAAACTCAAAATCACTTACCTGTAACACCAGCCAAAGTCGTGACGTCGAAGAGTCGTTGGTCGTCGTCCGGCATTCAACGATCGTGTCGCATCGAGTAAGTGCGCCGCGGGTCCCGTTACTTTATAAAAAACGGGCGATCGAATGTTCACCGGCGGCGGCGCAGCGACAGAGCGCCGCGCCCACCTCAGTACGCCACGGTGTCCCGAGGCATGCACACGCTCGCCTGCATTGCGCCGCACTACCCCGAAGCCTATGCTATCTCTCTGCCTACCACCCGCGATACGCTTGTATATCTCGCATATAATTTGTGATACCTACCTGTTTCGCTTGTGCTTACAACCAGTGCCTATAAGTATATTGTAAAAAATAAACTGTTAAAAATACGTGGTGTTTGGACTTTGACCAGCAAAACCCCCACAGATCCAGCACTAAAAGTCTATTGCCATTAACCGGGCACAAATCCCAAACTACGAGTTGCTACTGAGAATTTTGTAGAGAAACCCAAATAACACTTTGCTCGACCTGGGAATCGAACCTGAGGTCCTGACCTCTAGCGTAGCAGCCGCGTTCCAGATTTTTGCAGAAAAATGTACTGACCTGATGAACAACTTAGTATGTCCAAATTGTACGTCGGTGATGTGCAAGTCTCTCAGCAACACCATGACGGCATCCTTGTCGGAGTTGCCGCGGAAGTTGGGCCACGTGTACTGCGACAGCATCTTGTAGCGCTTGAGGAAGCGGTCGTACCGCTGCCGGGAAGCGAACCCCGCACGGCGGACGCGGACGTTCTCCACTAAACCAAGGTATGCCACTTGGTGACGGACCTAGCGGGTATAAGAAAGGTGTTTTTAAATTAAGAACAAATCCGTAGACGCCTAAAGAGATGATATTAATTGACAATGTACTTGTAGCATGTAGCTTCTATCGTAGGCCCAGCAGTTATCTCTCATTACTAGTATTCTTGTGCTAAGCTAAATGCTTTTGTTACGAGTGGGTTCACGGCGGTAGTGCAATAGGTGGATTTCAAACCGGCAACCACATGATCGCAAGTCCGACGACCTTTTCCATTAGCCTACCGCCGCTTTTTAACTTATATCAGATTGTGTTAGGTATCATTCCATACCGATATTTATATCAACATAAACGATTTCACAAAAACAATATCGAGTAAAAACCCCGAGCGAGAAGAAATAAGTCAAAACTTAAAACTGTTCTGGATACAATTTGGCACAGATATAGATTATAAGGAATAGCACATAGACAACTTTTTATCCAGGTTGAACCCAATTCTGAAGTTAACGCATTTATGTTATAACTTACGCTGTGGCGTTCATTAGGGGAGACCTACAAATGCTGTCAATGTCGATAAAATTTCCGCACTAGAGACTGATACCCACTTGAGCTGTCTCTGAGCTGATGAATACTCTGTAATAATGTGTTGAGAGTTACCAGCTGGTCGTCCCAGGTGGAGGGCGCCTGCAGCGGGTTGGGCTTGACGCAGCGCACGTAGAAGGGCTCCTTGCTCTGCAGCCCCGACACCAGCGACGACATCGAGTTGCGGAACAACGTCGCCGCCGACGGCGGACGCTTCGACGTCTGGAGGGAACACAACATTATAATACCAGGATACATTTGTTCAAATACATCAAGTTACGAGTATCATACAAAAAACTAGCGAGACAAAAATCCTCGAGATAACTGCTTCATTAGTCTTAAATGAAACTGTTACGCTAAATATCCTGGGCTCGATACACAGTTGTTTCAAAATGAGAAGACATTTGCAAACGTTCTAATCGGTCACACGATTAGAGTTCCCAACTATACTTTTGAAAAAGTATTATACTGTTTTTCACGACATTATACTTGCTTTTTAGCATCCATATGCCTAACACTAAGCACATACTAAGCCAGTGCAGCGTAAAAAGTAAAACACTGTTCATATATCCTAAAAAAGACTATTTATTTTTCTCCTCGGACCTAATACTTTATTTCTTGTAAAAAAAGTTGATAACTCTGGAAGTAACGACAGACGTCAATCACATAGATTAATATCGATATCGTCGATATCGATATTCTCAGTTTCGTCCTTACCTTTTGTATGTTGGTGCCACCTTCCGGCCACATCTCTGCCAGCGACTTGTTGTTGGAGGAGTGCAGCAGTCGCTTCAGATCCTGCCATAATGAATCCTTGTTCTTGTCCATAAAGCCTGTTATTGCGTACGTCACTTCGCCAGCGTAGTGACTGGAGATAATAAAGATTAATTAAGAAAGAAAGAAAGAATCGAACCCACGATAAGATCTAAGACGTTTTATACTTTTATGAATGGGGTATAGGTATAGTGGTATAGGTATGTTTATACTTGGACTTTTAATTGTATTCAGTAACTTTACAGTTCGAAGAAAAATAATGTTACCACACTACAACTAATAGTGTTGGGGTAGTGAATGATTTTGTATAAAGAACGAATGAAAAAAATATTTTAATAAAAGAAGCACTCACGTAATTCTGAAGTCGACGCCGTGTTTGAGTTTCTTGTCTGTGGGGGCGAGCTGTCGCGACGTGTAGTGTTTGTGTCCATTCAGTCGTCTGTCCATCGCCTCCAGCAACTGCTGGTCTGATATCTACGAGGAAAAATCTCAAAATTATACATAGTTAATTCAAACTGAATTTGGTTGATTAAAGTTTCCAGTAAAAAACGTTTTCTTGTAAAAAAAAATTATAACACCAAAAGTATTTAAAATGTATAGTCTTTATCCCCTTTTCGTTGAGATCGTTTTTGTATTTAAATGATAAATTATGTTTATTTCTGTATATAGATCTTTTAAGGACACTTTTACAAGTCAATGTTTTTCATATAATTTTTTAACTAGATGGCACCGGCATTTCCTAACTGACGACCTCTGAGAAGAAATGCCGAAACAAACTCAGAGAATCATGGTCTCTTTTAAAGTCCAGACAGTACTTAGAGCAAATATATTTATGTGTGAGTTCAGGCAATGTCTGAAATGGCCTTTTGACGAAGGAACCGTAGTGCATTTAGCATGTGTATCGTTTTAGTGGTATCTTTATAACCTTGGTGGGGTTGAGGCAGGCCTCGTCCATGATGGCGATGAGTCCCTGGTGCGGCGCGTCCACGAGCTCGCAGATGACGCGGTTGTTGAAGTACGTGATGGCCGTCCACTGGATGCCCTCGCGGGCGTACTCCTCCTGTTCCTGCTTCAGCACCAGCTCTGCCACAAGTTCAAGACAAGATGCCCATCAAGCTAAGAGCTATAGCAATTCACGTGGGAGAGCCATGCTTCGGCATTAATGGACCCGCTTGACCGGAGTGATACCACGGCCTCACAGAAAACCGGTGTGAAACAACGCTTGCGTTGTGTTTCGCCGAGTGAGTGAGGTTACCGGAGACCCAAACCCTTTTAAAAGGCGGGCAACGCACTTGTGACTCCTCTCATGTTGCGGATGTCCATGGGCAGCGGTTATCACTTACCATCACATGATCCGTCTGCTCATTTGCAGGGAGGCAATGATCCCAAAAAAAAAAACAATATACTGTACAGCTGATTCCTGTGGTTTCACTTGTCACCTAAAGTGACGTTATTTTTAACTCGATCAAACATAAAGCCTATGTTACTGCGGAATAATGTGACTTCCCATACGTGAAAGAATTTTTACAATCGGTTGAGTAGTTTTTAAGTTTGTCTATTACCAACAATTTTACAAACTTACAAACAATCAAATCTTTCCTCTTTACAATATTAGTGTTGCTGCTACTGAGTATTTCTAGTTGGAAAAACTCAACCAAGAAATCAAATAAAGACCTATGTTGCCTATATTGTAATGAAGTCAAATGAAATATAAAATACTAGCGGCCCGCCCCGGCTTCACACGGGTGGAGAAATCCCTAACTAACCCTTTTAAATATACCATAGCCTGTTGTGTTTATCTGGAATAATGTAGCATTCAAATGATGAAAGAATGTTTGAAATCGACCCAGCAGTTTTCGAGTTTATTCATTACATATATACTTACAAATCTTTCCTCTTTATAATATTAGTAGGTATGACGTTTATTAAATAGTTGCATACCTATAAAAAGTTGTTGCAGCTTCTCATTGCAGTAGTTGATACAGAACTGTTCGAAGCTGTTTGTCTCGAAGATCTCGAACCCGTAGATATCTAACACTCCTATCAGACTGCTCTTGTAGGTGGCTTGGGGCGCTTCAATCGCTTTGTTGATCTGAAATGGGATATTGAATATTATTATTTAGGCATATCAGTGGAGTTACGATGACCTCTGTTTTCCTCGTCCCTTGGGAAATTCCCAAAAATTCCGAAAATGAAACTACATACACAATAGAAAGAGATTGAATAAAATTTACTTATACGTAGCATTCACCAACTTCGTAAATACTAAATACCCAAAGTGTATGGTGATGTCATCACTATCTGTTTTGCTATGTATAATTCCAGGCGCATTTTTCTACTTTTGAATTATAAATCGGAAAAAAAGGAATCCTACTAATATTATAAATGCGAAAGTTTGTGATGGATGGATGTTTGTTACTCTTTCACGCCAGAACGGTTAAACGGATCTAGATAAAATTTGGCACAGGGATAGATTATAGCTTGGGATAACACATAGGCTACTTTTTATCTAGTTCGGACACAATTATGAAGTCCACGCAGACGAAGTCGCGGGCGGAAGCTAGTAAAGAATAAATAGTAAAGAAGCTAGTAGAGATATTATCATATGGATAATATCTCAGCTATCTTATTTCGAGGTAAGGTCAGGTCCAAAAAAAACGACATCCTTACCTGCTGAACAATCCACGTAAATAGCCTATCGTAGGCCGCCTTCGCCAACGCCAGTCTGGTATAGTTGACGTCCATCAGCGAGTGTTCCTTATTGACCAGGTCCCCTCCCGCAGACAGCACCCTCCCCGCCATGGCGGAGCGGAGACCTTGCTCCGTCACCCCTAATGCATTCACACACTGTTTGAGAGGACCCGAGATGATTAACTGGCCGTCTTGTGATTCTGTGAAGGTTAGTTCGCCCTAGAAAAAAGAAAAGGTACAATAAGAAAAATGATGTGAATGTTAAGCTGATAACACTCATTGCAGAATAATTCTATCTTCTGGGGACGTTAGGTTTTAATTCCTTAGAGGTCAGAAGAGGGCTTGATCAGCTTTTGGTAGCATGCAAGGCTCGCCGAGGACAAATAGATTGCCCAGAGCTCCACAACCTATTCTGTCGACTGCATGTCCCCGGTAAGTACCTAGGGCATCGCCGAAGCCGCCGACACACATTGTTTGCGCCACCAGGATGTCATACAGTCGCCAGAGCCGAATCCCCTGTGTGCCGTACCCTTGAGGTGCTTAATGCCCTCCTGATGGTCCACTCCGAATGTGACGTGTTTGCAGATGAATGGAGACAAATTGCGCGAGTATGTCTGATGTTCTGCGAGATGAAGTATGCGAGAGCGTCCACTATTCCGTGTTAGTGTTAGCTTCTAGGTAATTATAAGTATTCTAGTTATTACGTTACCCTTTTTTTTGTTGTTTTTCTCATGTGTACCTACCTATGTTTCTATGTTAATTAATGTAATTGGTTTTTAACCGTTTTAATTAACTATAAATAAATAAATAAATAAACAATGTTTACGTCAGGAATTAGCTTCCCGTGACAGCCAGGTCCGGTGTATGCTTTGCGTCGACATCATAGTTTGATATGTTACTGACCAGTGACCACTATATGTGCTGTGACTTACCAGCAAAATGACTCCAGCGACGATGCTCCAAATATCGTCGACGACAGACTGCGAGAAGGCGAGCGCATTGAACGCGCTGTTGGTCACTGAGAACAGCTTCGAGTCCTGCGCGGTGGCTCGCTCGCTGCCCAGGATCTTGTACACAGCGCTCGATGCGAGCCCGTACTTCTTTGTAAGTGGATTATTTGTACTTAAAAGCTGAAATTTAATCAAATTTATCGATTATACAGAGTGGTTCAAATGCTTGATTAGCCTAGTGGCCGTAAGCAAGTCTAGAGGTCCTGAGTTCTATTACCATGTCGAACATGGATTTTTCGTTGAAACTCTCAGTGTTTTGATTTTTACCCGGTAAATAGCAATAAGCTCCCTCCCTATTACATGGAATCATTCTGGCTGGCCATTTGTCTGGACTAACATCTCTGTCTAACCCTTCGGTGATACAGGCGTGATGGTATGTTATGTATGAAGAAAGTCATCTACTTACCGTGTTATATTAAATTTCTTACTTGTGCCTTTTGTATAGTTAGTTTAGTTAATATAATTCTTAAGTTTACAGTTTGTAAACGCTTACAAACTATAAAAAAGAGTATTTTGGTTAGAGTAGTATCCATACTAATTTTATAAAACTGAAGAGTCTGTTCGTTTGAACACGCTTATATCTGGAACCATCACTTGCATTTAAAAAATGTTTTTGCATGATAACCCATAAACCCAGTTCTTGAGGATTAGAGTACATTCTTAAAATAACGCTACTACCCTTAGGAACCGAGCAAAAAGGCAGAAACAGCGAGTGAAACCGCGGCACATAGAATCTAGCTTATGATAAAATAGTATACTATTTGGTACTAGTGTTGTATTCAAAACTATGACTAATCGTAAACTATCTCAAAGACGCTATGTTTACAGTTTACAAACATCTGTGTACTTTGTTTACTAAACATTACGTACTATATTGTTATTGTTAATTACATGGCCACTTATTACAATTACATAACAAACTATAACTCGGTCACTGGAGAACGAGCAACGATTTTTGGATGAAGGAGTAATTAATATTTTATTACATTATAATTATTGTTAAATAATCAGTGGGAACGCCTCGCAGACTGATTGTAGTTTTACTTTTAACAAGATTTCTACATAACATGCTTCCTATTAAACCTACTTCGACAGTATTATTAGGGCAAGCTTGACCACTCAGGACTGGTACAACTGGCATTTACAGAAAAATAAATTAACAGACTAACCATAAACATTTTAATTAATTTTGTGCTTTTGCGATCTAATTTTTTTTATGGGATAGGGGCAAACGTGCATACGGATCGCCTGATGGTAAGCGATTACTTCTAGTCGCTACTCCTTTAAATGTAAAATTCGGAAACATCTCCTCAGTTCTTTGGCAGAGTCATAATATTTACCTCTTCTTATAGATTTGTATCTCTTTTATTAAGTCCGCCTCTGTACACTGATTGCGCACAAAGAATAAATAATTAAAATAAATACATTACTGCCGCTCATGGACACTCGTAACACCAGAGCTGCAAGTGCGTTGCCCGCCTTTGAAAAGAGTTTGAGCCTCCGGTAACCTCACTCGCTCGGCGAAATACAACGTTAAGCGTTGTTTCACGCCGGTTTTCTGTGAGTTCGTGGTATCACTCCGCTCGAGCCGGCCCATTCGTGCCGAAGCATGGCTCTCCCAACATAATATATTAGGCAATCTTTAGCAGTTAATTTAGCTATCAACCTTTAACCGAGCCAAACCCATGAAGCATGGCTATCCCACGGTAAAAATAAGTTGCTATGCATACAGAATTTCTAGGATTATTTAAAAACGTGGAAATAATGCACCTTTTGCCAAGGAGAGTTACTTGCAATCATATCGTAACAGTAAGACATCACAATAGAGTACTGCATTAGGTGTTTATTTATAAATATTCTGTATTATATCACCGGTACCACATTGATTGTTAGCTGACGTCATCGTTTTCGACTATTGTCCAACCAGTGTCTATAGTTGTGTAGTTATTATATTCATACTAGTTTTCCAGCAGTATTTGAGATTTAGATGTTTTAGCTCCTGTAAATCTTGAGGAGTGGTAAATACGCCCTAACCGTCCAGGAGAGAGAACGCTGTTATTTTAGAACACGATATGAGTGACTATGTCCAGACATGGTGGCCATAGACTAATTGATTGATTGTGATGCATAATTGTTTAGGTACCTCTTGTCCGTTCTGTCTAGACGTCTAATAATAATAACATAAGTTTATTAAAACGACAAAATCAAATGATTTATTTCATAGCCTTTTCACAACTACGACTTCCAGTTTGACCATTGATATTTTACACGAAGCGACTGCCATCATTCCACATCGCAATTTCTGGCCAATACTAATATCTTTCCTAAGGGTAAATTGGTTCTCGATTTCCGGGCCTCTGACTACCACTTACTATTCTCATAGGGTTTCGCAAGACAACCAGGACTGACGGACTGACTCAAAATGCTCTCTAAGAAAAATTCCGCCCTCCGAGCTGTTACTGAGAAGTTTATGGAAAAAACTCTTAACACTGCTCGACCTGGAAATCGAACTTAGGACCTCACGCTCCGTAGCTGCTTTAGCGACTAGAGCAGTGGTTTCCAACCCGTGGTCCGCGGACCACAACCTAGTGGTCAACAAGGCCTAAAATATGGTCTGTGAATGGTCTGTATAATCTTTTGCTTATATTAAAAGTTTTGATTAATGTTTAATTTTAGATTCACATACTTATTTTATTTTACTTAAAAAATCACTGCTGACAACAATTAAATTTAAGTGGTTGCTGGTCAATAAAAGGTTGAGAAACACTGGACTAGAGCCACAAGGCAGCCCTAGATTAACAGTGAGGTAATGATTAAAACACAAACACGTGTTGTAAATCTAGCGCTTACCTGATAAAAGGAATGGAAGTTCCTCTCCCCTGGTTGCAGGGACACCACCCTGCTCTTCTCCAGCAGGTAGTTACTGATGTGACCCCCCACAGGATCCCCTTTGTAGTCGAAGTGGATGTCCATGTACTTGCCGAACCGCGAGGAGTTGTCGTTGCGATTCGTCTTGGCGTTTCCAAACGTTTCTAATATGGAATTTGACTGGATCAGTACGTTTTTTACCCTGGAAAAGACGATAGTTTTAATTAATTTTGTGCTTACGCGATCTAAATTATTTTAATGGAAGGAGGGGGCAAGCAAACGGACGGATCACCTGATGGTAAGCGATTTCCGCCGCCCACGGACACCCGTAACACCAGAAGAGTCGCAAGTGCATTGTCCGCCTATTAAAAGGGTTTGAGCCTCCGGAATTCTCACTCATTCGGCGAAACATTACGTAAGTATTCTTTCACTCCGGTTTTCTGTGAGACCGTGGTATCACTCCGGTCGAGCCGGCCCAGTCGTGCCGATGCATGGCTCTCCTTAGATAAAATATTAGGCAATCTTGGGCAGTTAATTTGGCTATCAACCTTTAACTGGGTACTTATTACGACGTAAGTTTTTTTTGTTCTATGTTGTGTTCTAACCTAACCAGACGGATTACTAGATCCTACCAGCTATCGCGTGCCGTTTGTATATTACTTTTAAAACTGCTCCCCAAAGCCAAAAACCCACGTCAAACAGTTGGGAAATAAAAAGTTTAAGGAAGGTTTCAGGATTGATTCTCGACTTACCTATCAATATAATCCCTGTGAACTTGTGTTGTGTTTGCAGCTATGTACTTCATTATGAACTTGGATGCCTCCGTCTTGCCGGAACCTGACTCGCCTGATATTAACACACACGTGTCTCTACCCTGCAACAAAAATTATGTATGCAGTCTTTGTAGAATAATAATTATCACTCGCTTAGACGGTCAAGGAAAACATCGTGAAGAAACCATATGCCTGAAAGACTTTCTCGACAGCGTGTGAAGTCTGCAAACCCGCATTAGGCCGGTGTGATGGACTACATCCTATCTCTTCTCATTCTGAGAGGAAATCAGCCCAGCAATGGGACAGTAAATGGGTTGATGATGTAAGTCGGGATAAGAAAAAATCTCAAAGATTGAGTTAACTGCCGTACATCCCTACTGACCGCAGCAAACATTTGCAGATTGATAGATCAGCGTTAGCATTACTTTAGATACGGGCAGTGAGACATTAAGGGAATGAAATATTATGAATTTCCTCATTTTTATAAAATGCAAATGCAAAGTGTCAAATTCACCATTATGGCAATACAAGGAGTACCTATAAACACTGGGTGGCCTACCAGACAACAGTAAAACCTTTTTACGACCGAACATAGTTTCACGACGCCCGTTTATGGTAACAAGTCAGTTGCCAGCAGGTATTATGGCCACTTACCGGAGATCTTGAAAGACCATGTTGGTAGTTTATGACGTCTTAGTAAAATGTAAATTTTACACACAGAATTACGAAGTAGTACTTGTCTCTTGCCCACGACAACGACCGCATGTTGTTAAGACGACAATTATCTTACTGGGAGATTTGATGTGACCATAATCTCAGACCACTAGAGAACTCAAAACAACCATAGAAAAAGTGATAAACTACCAGAAAATAAACCCCAAGGCCGTAGACCAAAGCGTTGGACGGATCTGATTCGGGAGACCTTACACGTGCCATTCTGCGAGGCCACAGGACGGGCGCAAGATCGGATTACCTGGCGCAAACATATCCGCGACGAAACATGCAAATTGGTTCACGGTACCCAATCATGAGGGACTGATTAAAAAGAAATATATTTGGATGAAGACCATTTCTGCTTAAAAGAGATTTTTATGGGGATGGAAAGTACTACTACTTACAGTTACTTTGCCCATAAAATAGCGTAGAGGTCTCATACAACGTCGAGGTCACAGACTCGATTTGAGGTTCAGACAAACCATAGAACACACTATGTTTATCATTGACTGTCTTACCCGGTCTTCTGACTCACCTTCAAGAACATAACACACTCGTACCTAGTTTTGCGGCCTTTATGTATAACCAGCAGGATATTGTTAGAGGCGAAACTTTATTTCATATTTAAGAAAGACTTAAAATATGTTTCATCGGTTAGCACTTCGCTGGTGTACCAGAAGGTGAAGTGGCGTTTCATCAGCACCCTCAGGATATCAGCAAGTTTGCATGATGTGATTGAACACCTCATCTTTTAAGTTATTGCTAGATTTGTTGCTTGTCATTTCTGGCTTATACCATCTTAGCTATCTCGTTACCTGTTGCCTCAGCACTCTCTGGCAGGCGTCTGCCACGGCGTACACGTGTGGCGTCACCTCGAACATCTCCCGCCCTCTGTACTGCGCCATATGCTGCATGCCATAGATGTCCAGGCTTTTGTACGGGTTCACAGACACCAACACCTCGCCGATGTATGTGTAGATTTTGTTGTGTTGAAACCTGGAGACAACATAAGAAAATTTGCGGTTAGAGATTGATTATGGTGGTAAGAGACAGAAAGCTCATTTGATGGAAAATTATTATAGCCATGTCTAGAGTTTTTCTGCGGAAACAAATGTCCGGTGACAAAAATAGGGATGGACTATGATATTCTTGTCATCAAGAACATTTATACCTTCGCAGAATTTATTCATAAGAAAGAGTAAATGTCATAGATGTGGTCTTGCAGATCCATATAGAGGCCAAGGTGTCGTCAGAACTTAACCTTGAACTAACGTAGCGGGCGTTGGTACCAAGAAGTCATTATCAAAGACGTTTATGGCGCGAAGACACTTAAAATACATAATATATCATAGACGGGCGTGGCAATCTGTCAATACTTCACTTAACTTCAAATAAACCGGTTCATTGTATGTGTAGCAAACAAGATTGTACTAGAAGTGTTCTGTCAATGTTGTTATCAGTTTTAAAACCCTCGTTAGTTTGCAGGAAAAAGTGTATCCAAGAAAGTAGTACCACATATTATATACGAAAACCACATCAAAGCCTAGGTAACTAGGTAGGTATTTACTATTTTTTTATCAATATTTTACAAAACGACACTGCTAGAAAAGAAAGAAAGAAAGAAGAAAAAGTTTTTATTTATTTATTTATTTATTTCGTCCGTATGACTACTATATGCTACTACTAGACCTTTTTACACATTTCGACCATCATAAACGGATTGACATGTTTTCCGAGGTAGGTACGAAGGATTCTCAATATGCTTAGAAAGGTCACTCATCCAAAATCACCCACCGCGGAAAGCATAACTTCTCATTGCAGATCGATTCTCAAGACATCATAATAACAAAAATATCATACATCAAGGGACGCGTAAAATACTTTAAAAATCAATTAATAATAACGACAAATGAAGTGGAAAATCTTTCAATAGTGCATTAGTCGCGGCTCATTGGCTCGATTAAGATTTTAACATGGCTCGTTAAGCAAATTGTTATGCACTATACCACCCAGAAAAGTTTTTCCAAAAATTGAGCTAACGGCACGATCACTGAATTATATTCAAAAAGTAGACATCAAGTTTAGAATTTGCATTTAGAATTTATTGATAAGGCCACCGTTTACAAATAAAAACACATGGTTTTCGCATTTATAGCCATGTCTTAATTAAGAGCGTTCTGGAATTCTTCCTTACTTATCGTCTGCTTCAAATCGTTTCACCGTTATTATTAAAAGCACCCTATCCTGTGTGTGTTTGTAAGGTTCACTTGGGTAACACAAATTAGTTAATAAGTAGTTTTTTTCTGTAATCAAGTATCCTATACGAATCAATATATTTTCTTTCTTTCCTTCTTCAAGTCTTATAGTTTCGAGTCTTTGCTTCAAGTCTTATAGTTTTAGTCTTCAAGTCAATGTGCCTTAGCTTATCATGAGTAAAAACTGAGTCCAAGCCAGCTCTAGAAATGTCAGCCTTATGGCCTAAACCTAAGGCCCCCAAATTTTTTTTAGAAAGAAATAAGAAAGAAAATCATACTGCATTGCTTCTGCAATGCAAACTGCATCTTGTCGACCATACTGCATTTTTCAGTTTTAAGTAGTAGACAAACTACTGCCTAATTTATTTTTTTGCAGATTCAGTATACCATACCCATTTATTCATATACCATTCACATCTCATGGACCCCAATTTTTCTTCCCACTGACATAGACCCCTTGTAGGTCGTCGTTGACCCCTGGGGGTCGATATATACCACTTTGGGTATCACTGGCCTAAACAATGGTCCTAACCAGACCTCCTGCCAAGTTTATAAACTTTTAGATGACATTCTTCTCAATAAAGGAAGTGTTAATATTTCATAATTCCTATTCTAAATACCAACTCAAAATGCTAATGTGCCATAAGCCTACCACGTTACCAAGAGAAACATAAAGTCATTCGCCACAGTAGAGCTTTCAGCAATTTGAATACAAAAGGCATTTCGTGCCGAAATTCATAACCTCCGGGGTTATTAGGTCGTCGACCTGTTACACGCGACAATAGCGAAGCCAGATGCGAACCGTAATAACCGTCAACCGTCAACAATACTACTATAATAAAAATATATAACACTGTCTTGTAATGTGTGGGTTATGATGTAATTGTTACAGCTAAAATGGCCCTATGTTATGTAGCCGCGTGTAAATCCCCTTATATTTAAGCCTCCCAGCTGCTTTGTAGGCTATAGTTCTACAATCTGTAACAGAATAAGCACAAGACCTTGAAGTAGTTTGTTCAGAATCGACTACTGAATCCATTACAGCACTGGTTTTTAATATACATAAGTTAATTTTTCCCGAAAAGATAATTACAGCACCTGAAAGTATGGTCCCCTGAAACATGTAATTGTAATGTGTTTTGTGCATTTAAATAAATTAAAAAAAAAAACATCAGTGGCTCTAGTTATGGAAAATTAAAACCTGTTGACACAAATTGTTATTGTGTGCGTGTGCGCCGATATCATGGTCGTTATGGGTAAAACTGTTGTACAGCCACCACTTGTGGCTTTAGATATATTAGGTTATAACTAATTTCTTGAAAGAAAATATTTTTAATGTTTATCAAAATGATTTTAGGGATTCCTGGTTGGAATTGTCAACCTGCACTTGCCGCGCAGTCAGTAGATGTCGACTTTAAAAACCTACACACTATATGCCCGATTAAACTTTACATTGATGATCATAAACCACGGGATTTACCACTACACTAATAGTGAAATAAATGGTCACCATGATGATGCCGAAGTTGGGGTTCGTAGAGATGTGAAGCTTCTATCGAGAGAAACTTCTGCCCGCATCTTTGTCTGCGTTGACTTCAGAATTGTTTCCGAACTGAATAAAAAGTAGCTTATATGTTTCCTGGCTATAAACTATCTCTGTGAGATTTTTTTCCAGGTCCATTCAGCCTGAACGAGTCGTGAAAGAGTCACAAATATCCATACTACAAACTTTCACGTTTATGATATTAGTAAGATGTACAGTTTTATCTCCTCAATAGGCTGAAGACTATAAGGAAGGAGAATCAAGACAATAAGCTCTGTACGAATTATTAAGAAACGCTAGCACATTATTCAACAATATAAATAAACAATACGCTTCACAAAATCTTGGAGAATAAGATCATACATGAGTCATACATACGAGATATTAGTCGATCCGATGCATGAATATTTATTAAGTAGGCTTACACATGTACGATAGATCATTTGCTAGTCCATTATTAAATAAATAAAATGGATCTAACCTTGGAATATAAAAGCTTCCTTAACGAACCAATATAGTTATGGCTACGAATTTATGATCTACTTTTATATTATGGGAAGAGTATTCTTATGTCCGTGATTGATGATTAGTCTAACGCAGGAAGCAAGAGATTAATCTTACAGAATGGACAGCGAACACACTCCTATTTGCTAAAAACAACTAAGTATCTGCCTAATGTAGCAATATCCGCCGTATGACCATTAATTACAGTGCAGAAATTGGAAAACCTTTGAGCTTTATTTAACAGTATAATGTTTTGGTGCCATCATAGATTTCAGAGAGTGACCAACAATCTGCTCTCTTAAGAATGTCCACACGCCAGACAGACTAATTTTATTTTCACTGGCAACGATAATTAATGTTCCAACACGCGAATCATACGGACTCCGTTAACTTACGAAAGCAGAGCACACAACCAAAACAAATCCAAGCGTGTAAAGCTCGACGCGCGCGCAGGATGACGTCACCGGCGCGCGCGCCCGCAGCCCGAGCGCCTCGCAGGCCGGTTTTTAGTTCAAGAGCAGAGACCGAGGTCAGCTCTGTCATGATCTTAGCACATACACCACATTCCCGAGAACCACGCCAACCAAAGATACAATTAAATCCCCGATTAATTTGTGTTGGCAAGGCTTTTATGGTATAGGCATAGGCTTCCAAGTGGTACGTGGGCTTGTTTTGTAAGGTAATTAATAAATTTACAAATTTATTAATTAACCTTGAATGTTTTAATGTAATCGTGGACAGGAAATACACTGTAAAATAACACACATTTAAGGAAAAAGTTACAAGGATACCAGAAAATGGAGAGAGAGAGAGAGAGAGAGACAGAACATGTAAAGAGTTATGTTATAGACAACAGAAAAACCAACAGGAAAGAATAAGGACTACAGTCCACCATTCATAATGATAGTACTTTTAATTTTAAGGACTAAGACCTTGTTTGAAGCTGTGAATAATGGGCCATGTCTAATATTCACAGTTCCAAACTAGGTTTTGGACCTTGATGTCTTATTTATCATCCGATTAATTATTTGTACTTAGAATGTGACAGGACACCTGTTGACACCTTGAACCTCCCGAAAAGGACGAACGCACACACAATAACACACTCACCCCATTTAGAAACTGGCATTGTATGCTAATGTTACTTAGAACGTAGACCTTATGGACTTTAAGACTTTAGTTAATCTGTACGTGTTTAAACAGGTAGATTACAGAGCTGAAGTCTTTAATGAGCTATTAGTGAATATTTGCTCCCGAAAAAGGATTGTCAACTATGAGGAAAATGAAATCAATAATAACCAATTAATTTCAATAGCAAATTTATAGGCAATGAAATGGGCAATATAAAATGTATGACTATGAAATTGAACGTTTGTAAAGTCATCGTAGCGTTCATTGATGTCCGTCTAAAGCATTACTTGGTGGACATCACACTAGCTCACGATGCGAAATTGTTTTTTTTTAAATAGGCCTTTTAAAAGATCGCACTCCCTTTTAAAAGGCCGGCAGCGCACTTGTGACTCCTCTGGTGTTGCAGGTGTCCATGGGCGGCGGTCATCGCTTACCATCAGACGATCCGTCTGCTCGGTTGCCGGCTATCCCATAAAAAAAATCGTCGGCGCAGTATGTATATTTCTTCCATACATCCCCACGAGCCTTCAGTTTATTAGTTACTTTAATTAACTCAACCATATCATCATTCACACAGTCTATCATCTATTTGAGTCTCTCTTTTTTATACCAATTCACATTATCTTTCTAGTACCATGCTCAGGTAATACAAAACCAAAATATATCAATATATATTATCGTCAATTAAGACTGTTCTACATAAAATCCAAATAAGAAATCTAGAAACAGTTCCTCATCACGCGAAGCAATGAGATAAATAAAATATCTCGCTTGGATGTCGTACTCAATACTAAAATCATCGAGATACTTCAATGATTTGTTCTTATTGATTAGTTGACTCATAGCCTCATTGGCTAGCCTGTCATGCATGCATCAACGAGTGAAATAATACTAGGTATGAGTGGTATGACTAACTACCGTGAGCTTGGGTGTAAACACAGTAATAGCACTATAATAGTGTCAGTAAAGTATATGCAATTAGTACCTATCTATAGGAATTCAAAATGGTTCCCATATAATTTGCAGGCAGTTGAAACGTCTTGAAATAAAACTACAGTTTGGACTATGTTGTATATCAGAAGGTTGGACAATTAATTTCCTTTGAAATATTTTGTAGGTCCATATTGTTTACGAATATGATAAAATTAGACATGAGGCTAATACAACGGTTCTTAAAACTGGGTCTTATAAAGAATCGGCAAGCAATTCCATAGACAGACATACCTAGATGTTCAAACGCGGCGAAAGCCTCAATATGACAATTCCTCAATGCATCCTGCATAAAGGATGGTCATATTGAAGCTCTCTTATTGCTTCTGACGTACTACCCTAGACATACAAATAATAGAAACTAATTCAGTTGTTGAGGTTGATGATTAATTAATTCTAGTATTTTCGAATTACGTATCCTGTCCTTCCAATAAATAGGGCAGGATTTCCCCTGGCTGACTCAAACGCAAAGCGTTCACGCGGGATAGCAAGCACTTGCTCCTTATGTTTGAGTTCAGAAATGCATACAAAACATTTCTATTCTAAAATTGGAAAAGCTTATGATGTAACCTATGCAGACCGTTCTGTTTCGTTTGATTTTAACGTAATTCCGACTATAAAATCAATAGAAACTGTAATAGTGCTACTATCAGACATGCTAACTGCTAAAGGACATGTTAATCAGATAAGTAGGCCTTCAAGGTACTTTTCTATCAGTGTAACATTGAAATTAAGTGGCTTTCAACCAAGGGCTCTTAAGAATTCCAGATGTGGTGCTACTCAAGGCTTAATTGTAATCAGTAAACACTCGAAAGAATAACTTTTGTAAGTAGTATTATTTTGTAAGTGCATAAAATTAGTTCCAGATTTAATTAAGCATCAATTCTCTTGTTAATATTTTCCTGATTGCTTAAACTAGTTTTTTGGAAGTTTAAGGGCTTTCCTTCCTTTAGGGGAAGTAGATATGTTTCAGAATATTATCCTTGCTAAAAACCATTGTCTGTCATGATGACGCATAAGTGCCATGGGATTTGTATGGAATTTAATATAGTGGCTCATCAGAAGCACGATTAGCATCTGCGACAAAACTAAAAACACCTGTAGTGACCACACCAAATTATATTTATTCAAACACTTACGTAATAAATGTACGCATGCATTATTGACTATTCGCCCACAATGACTCACGTCTTGTAAAACTGCTATCGCGAATTATCGCTGTTTATCAACTGTTGAATTATCAGCCGATAAATGAAGCGCTTTTATCGAAGCCGGTAATACGGATGATATTTGGTCGATTGTTATTATGTTAGGTGCGTATGTAAATACAGGCACCTTATATAATAACACTCGAAACAGGAAAAGTCCATGAAACTGATGGACCTTGAACAAATGGAGTAACATTTCAATGACCGTTTAAAGGATAAAACAAACGTCTCACATGGTCAATCCCTAGAATTCAATACGTCTTTCTAGTTAACAAGTTACATCTCAGAGCAAATCTTTAACCAAAATATACTTATGTATCTGTTTTTGAATTCTTGGTCTACACATTCGTCTTGATGTGTGATCTCTTCCAAGAATAGATCACCGCACCCCACATCCTAAGGATGTCGTAAGACGGGAATCAATGTGATGTCGTTTATAACTTGGAGCCATGTTTTGAGATTTTAGTTTATGAGCCCGAATATTTCTTCTAGCTATCTAGCTTAGGCGATATCTTAACAGCTGATTAGAGCAAATGCAGTACGGAGACGATCAGTGTTGATAGTCGCTAGTTGAATGAGAGATACGGGTGTTGCATACAAAAATATGGTCAGTGTTGAAGGGAGAAAGCGTGTCATCGCGCACAGGTTCTGTTCCACACTAGCACCATATAGTCAGATGATTTTAGGAAAGATTCAGAGGAGATGGTGCATTTCCCGGTTTCTCAAAAGATTTGAATTTATTTACCATCGGAACGAAAGATAGCAAGTTCTGGAATAGGAGACTTGTCGACTATTGTCGTTATTGCAAGTATAAAACTGTTCTTAGTTATTGTACGTAGTCTTTTGTAAGTAGCTTTATTAATCTCCGTCCATCAACCATCTATTTATTTATTCAACTAATCAATTAAAATGACTGTCCCTACTTTCTCCCTGCTTTTTCCAATCCCTAATTTCGTCCGTACTTTTCTTTTCCATATCATCGTTGATTTTAAAGTCTTACATATCGTTCCAACTATGAATACAGACAGGTAAAATACAAAAATAGCTAGAAACTATGCTGGTAAACACGCAAAATTTATTTACATATGAAGGAAAAATCGCGATAACATATAACATTTAAAAATAAACACCACGTTAGTAGGCCGTATTAGTCATCAACTGGAATTGTAATCACAAATTCGGAAGTCTATATAAATTATGGTAAATAATAACTATATAATATAGCCATCTATGAAAGATTGTTATTTAGCTATTTTATTATATTAGGTAAAATTACGTCACTGTCTCGTGTGATTCATAAACACATTTACATGTATGTATGTAGCTAAATTTACTTATTACGACCATGCCTTGATGAATGAGAAGAAACATCTGGCCTTTTGTTTTGCTGTACATTTAAAGGTTGTTCAGTGAATATACTATGTTGAAGGCGTGTGGCTTTCAAAAAAATATGTTCTCTCTTCTAGAGTATTACATTATTAATCTATGATAAAGGAAACACTCTAACATGCACTGTGCTTGCGTGAAGTATTGGGGCCTTGTGACTCTTGGAAGAAGGTTTGAATCCTAACAAAGAAGGCATTCACAGCATGCATTATGAATTGAGGTCTTAAATTGGATACCAATTATACGGCCTCTGAATCTACAGCCCACAGGATGTGTTAAAGTCATTCCTTTTAGGTTCTAAGAAGAAGAAGGATAGCGATATATAAAATATAGAGCGGCTACTCTCTCTCCTTAAAATAATCGTATTTACACGCAGTAGGTACAGGCTCAGACCATATCAATCTAAAGATTCTGACCAGAAAATATATAGCAATGTACTATTGATAACAAAGTCTTATTGCTCCACTAGCTTTACTCAGTCTATATAACAGAACATTGAACTCATCAATCTAGCCGTCACAGACACCAATCGATAACATATTGAGAAGATCCATGTAGCCAGACGAACATAATAGATACAAGTTCTTTGGATCCCTAACATCATGATTTAGCAAACTTGACTTTCCATGAATTAATATATCCTTTGCATGTTCTCACTATTAATAATAATGTATTGTAAGCTGTGGTTGCCTTCAACAAATGAGCATAAAGCTTGTAACACTGTGACTTTACAATTTTGTTTGCAATGTGCATAATTTAATGGCATCCCTAAAATATATAAATGAATCGTATAAATGGGCCACATAGGTAAAGAAATCAAATCATGATAATTTGTCATGCATATCCAAAGTAATATCTTAACCAAACTTAACTTCGCTTAACCAAAATTTTGATATAGAGATAGATCAGATCTTGGAAAAGGATACAGGCCAGCTTTTGTTTCAAAAAGTCTTTGTACTACGAGTAAAACCGCGTGCAAAAGTTGGTGTGCAAATAAAACAGAACTTTGTGGAGTGAGGCTCAAAGCCTGCTTATTTTATAACACCAATAAGAAGATCTGTAGGTAACTTGGTGTAAACAAGATTCCTCTTAGCAATTTTATTTCACGACCATGCTATGGAATCTCGCCGCAGTGAAATCATATAAACAGGAGTTTACTAATAAGGCAACACACATTGATAGCATTCCTTTTATAACCATTCAGCATGTCATTGACAACTCGCAATGGAGCTTCAAAAACAAAACCGAACATTATGACAGAGACGTGAATAGAATCGGCACACCAATTCAAATTCTCCAGGTCACCGACATACATGCATCCCACGTATACACACACGCACACATTTGTAATTAGGAGATCACTTTCTTTGAGGCGGAAATAGCGACGATGCGTCTTCGTCGTGTGTGTGTGGGCGTCACTTCCGCTGCGCTTCGAGCGTCCTTGCCTCGGAAAATGTAAGGAAGTAGGGTTCGTGATATTCTAAGCTAACAAGCACGGCGCCTTATAAAAGATAGCTCGTTTTCCTCGCGTGATTCATCCTTTGTTGGATAGTTAGGTCACTTAATAGTGCGGTGGTTACGTACGGCTTAGCTTTGTTTCGTGTTTGTCTTGCTATTTTCCTGAAGTCCGACCTCTGCAGTTTTGGGACTGGCATCTACCATTTATGAAATAAAATCAGCAATTGCAAAAGCATTTTTTTTATGTAATAGGGGGGCAAACGTACAGCCGCCCATGGACACCCGCAACACCAGAGGAGTCACAAGTCCAGGCGGGCAACGCACTTAAGAGGTTGGGTCTTCGGTAACCTCACTTACTCGGCGAAACACAACGCAAGCGTTGTTTCACACCGGTTTTCTGTGTGGCTGTGGTATCACTCCGGTCGAGCCGGCCCATTCGTGCCGAAGCATGGCTCTCCCAGCATTGCAATCCAGCAAATAAACCAATTCGTAACGTTAACCATTTTATAACAGTCAATATACCATGTTTGAAAGACTATTTCCCCCGTAGGGTAAGGCAAAGGTGTACTTAGTTACAAGTACAGTTTACTATAACTATTGTATTAGGCTCCTCGTAATAGGGTATGAGTGAGCCTATTGCCATATTTCTCTTTCAGTCAATAGATGCCTTATTGTTTGTCGTTCATGGAAGGACTTAATCCCTTCTATTTTGTTCAAAGTGCCTTAAGAATCGTATCAGATGTATTAGACATATTCCTATGATAATATTTATTCAGCGTTATGTCAAAGCCCTGTGTCTATTTTCGGAGAGCCGTCTCATCACTGAACTATTCCAGGCGTTTTAGCCTGTGAAACCCATCAGTATGTGGATGTCATAATGTTTATAAATATAATCGTCCTCTCGTCTTGAATAGCACGCTTGCAAGGATTATAGGACGTATTTTAGCCAGTAATTTTTAAATGTTTCGAAACTGCAGCCGATTTAATTAGAGCAGTAGCAGAGTAGGTAAGTTTATAAAAATAGTAAGAACTTCTAAGAAAATAAATAAATAAAATATAGTTCGTTTAGCTCTACATATTATTAGAGTCAAAAAGTGAATGAGAATATTAGAGCATAACAGTCTGTAAGTATAATTTTTCAGCCAAGAAAGAGCATTCAGTAAAAAGCCTCCGGATAGGCTGCGTGAGCGACTAACGTAACCATGACACTTAATAACGGAATTCCAATAAACGAGTAGGTTCCAAATATGACGATATTCTTAAATCACACCAACTTCCTACATAAGCAAACAAATACAAAACCACACATTGACATTCCATGGCTCTCCATTGCCATTGGGCTTCGTCATCTTGCGGTTTATATTGCGTGGCCTCTATTGCTTGCCACAGACTTAGAAGCATCGGCTACACACATTTTAAATAGATAATTATCATGACATAATTCTCAAGCTTAAATGGACAAGGGCGCAATGAGGACATTACAAAAATAATTGTGGTAAGTACCTAAACAGAAACTTCTTTAGTTTAGAGAACCAGGCTCGTTTCAAGTTCTCCTTCGCAGGTCAAGGTACATGAATTCAAAGGTAACATTTCTTTTGAAAAACCAATTGTTATTAATTTATCGGACTGTAGGTTATTTTTAAGCTGAAAAAAGGTTAGGTTACTTTTGCAGCTGATAACTTCTTCCAGTACCAATTATCGTATATTTTGGTCATTCATATCCGCAAAACGGGTATTGTTGAATGACTTTGTGCAGTGTTTTCCCTGAATTGCATAAAATATCCGATAAATAATACAATTAAATAAAAGAACTCATTATGTTCTATAAAATTTTGTAAGTGTTTATAATGCTATTCAGGCAAAGTTTATAACCGTCGATAGTGTTATAATTTATATTTAAAATTTAAACGACGAAAATGAAATCGCAGATAAACGTTAGCGATTAGCGAATAAATTTTATTTTGAATTATTTACTAAAGCTAATTAAATTTTATACAACATCGACATAGCGCACCGAATTAGCAAGCTTAAGTGGCAGTGAGCTGGCCATATCTGTAGAAGGAGCCGCTGGAGTGGAGGTCGCGACTTGGCATTGGCAAAGCGCAGTGTTATAGCCCTCCGGCAAGATGGAGCGATGATTTGCGAAAGGTGGAAGGAAGCTGGATGCGACAGCTGAGGCCTACGTCCAGCAGTGGACTACTACTATGGCTAATGATGGTATACCACGAATATGGGACAAGTTAACCGAGACTGTTTTGTCACAACTTATCGACTGTAGGTGTGTCTTTATGATACTATTGGTCCAGATTATATTTATCATGTCCGCTTTAAATAATGTTCTCTGTAAATTATGTCCTTTCTTGTTATCATGAGCTTATTGGAGGATATTTCAGCACATTTACATCAGCGTAGAGGATATTAGCAGTAGAGTTATTCCTTCCTTATTTCCGTTATCTATGCATTAATTTGCAAGGAGACCATGTAAGTCGAATCCCCTGCTAGGCACGGCATTCTCATATTCTTCTCTCACCTGGGGAATTAATAATATATGGAATATTTTGAATCATATCTACTAAAACAGCACTTGTCTTCTACTCCCCTATAGGTCAAGGGATTCATGATATTCGCCACAACCATGACAGTAAAACTCTGAGGCCACACACGTGGCCAAGAGGCCACCGATGTGGCCAAGTTCCAGTCACAAATTCGAACTCAAGAATCATAAGACACGAACAATTCAACAAGCGTGAATGACACGAAGCAATTCCATCACATCGAAGTCGTTGTGTACCGAAAGAACATAAAGTTAGTTCACAACAAGTTACCGGGATCAACAAAAAGTGAGTTCTTCAACTCTGTATAATACTGCCTGTGAGTATTCGCACAATCATTGCGAATTTATAGGCGAGGTGCGATCGTAAGCGTAGAGCGGACCACACAAGCGGACGCCGCTTGAAGGTTTACTGCTAATGAAACTTTATATATGCGTTGACGTAAGTAGTTTTTTATGTTGTCATTTATTTTCTGAGCATAGTTTATAAAAGAAAACGTTTTTAAGCTATTGAAGAGCCTTTCCTACAAATCGCAAATTAAAGTCAGACCTTTTTAATGCGCAATATCCTTATGGATCCTCAATATGTCGAACTCGTAGCGACTAAATCGAAAAAATCACAATTGCTTTATCTTACTTATTTTAGGGCCACTTTTTTTTTGTGCGTTTGGAAAATCCTCATGGACTTCCGCCGCCCGGGGAGGCGGCGGGGCGTGTCGGACTCCACCCAGAGTGGGTGACCTACCGACTAAAAACCACACGGTGTTCCTTCCTGCACGTTTTCGTCGGGGGCTACGGGAAACAAAAAAATCGTCCGCGGGTCTTAGGGCCTCTTCTAATTATATTTAAATTGTATTTAAGCACAAAATTTCTATGAAAAATTGTATTTAAATGCAATTTAAACATATTTAAAAAGTTGGTGCAAGTGGGCCTAAGTCGTACTTAGTTGTGCTTAAAAACAAGCAACGTCCAAATGCCCGCTTTATCGTTCCCATTCACACCTTACCTTATGACCAGGTCAGTGACCCAGCTAATGTCTCGAGCACTTATTGTTCATTAAGCCACGTGACTGGCGGACGAGCGACAATTCGCAAGTCCAAGAGATTTGTGACTACGAAACGATCGTGTGCGGACGTCCTTATTTTAGAAAACATTTTAGGAAGCAGTGATGATGAATTAAGCGACATCCGGTGATTTAAGAGGTTATTCAGATCCGATTTATAATCTATGTAAATTTTCTTATAAAACCATCTCAATCGTATAAAAATTCTCATGGCACATAAAAGAAATGCGTATTAGTGAAAATACCAATCCAATACTAATCAGAAATCTTATCTTTGGCCTCAGGAAGTTTCCATCTTTCGTGTTCTTTTTCTGAGGGTTATAATGGATATATTCTTCTTCTTCTCAGTCGTTTCGCTCTTGGCAGAGCGGTCGTGGTCACGATGAGGCGTCCACTTTAGTGTTAGAGGCGGACACAGCTCTCTTCACAATCTCCTGCCATCTCTCTCTGTTTGCAGACTGTCTGGTGCAGTCTGACACACGGTTTCCCACTGCGGATTTCACTTGATCAGTCCAGCGCATAGGTGAAGCTGCCACGTGATCTGGTTCCCTCTACTTTTCCTTGCACGACTAGCCGTTCTATTGAGTTGTTATTACGTCTAGAGACATGGCCAAAGTACTGTAGTATGCGCGTCTGTACTATGGCTGATAGACGTTTTGTGATGCCGAGTTCCTGGAGTATGGACACGTTGGTGCGGAACTCTGTCCACGATATGCCGAGCATTTTCCTCCAGCACCACATCTCTAGACCATCTATCTTCCCCTTTTCCAACTCACGCACTGTCCATGTCTCAGCCGCGTAAAGAAAGATTGGGAATACCAGCGTTCGCATGAGTCTGACTTTAGTGGATTTGGTGATGTTGCGATTCCTCCACACTTTCTTTAATTTCTCCACAGCGGTCCTAGTTATAGCCATACGACGCTTTACTTCATGGATATATTATTAGAATATTAAATTATCTGGGGGCACGGCAGTGCTCCCGCCAAGTAAAGCGCGAAGCAAACACTGCCGTACCATCCTTTACTGGAACCATTTCGCCGCATTTTCAGGCCCCTATTTGAGAACCTCTGGATAAGACCAGAACGCAGAAATTTTCGTCATCGAGTAATACCATTTTACCAAACTAAGACTACTATAAATTCCAGTGCGGCCACGACTTTACAGACAGGTGGTTCCGTAGAAGTATTAGAAGAGTTTTATTTTTATCCTGGATATCTGTAAATAGATCCTAAGCTCTAAATGCGTTTTGCCACTCATCGCAGGCGCATCAGTAATTAGCCCGGACCTGTAACAAAACAAGCCTCTATGCGAAAAATTTTAATTTGCGAACCATTTCTTTATTTGTTATTTTTACTCGACTACGAAAAGGGAAGGAAAGTTTAGCAGCCTGTGTATGTATAATTATTATAAGTATGTGTCTATGTTAAATACACGCATAAGAGAAAATATTTCAGTAGGTGCTAGGTAGATTTATGAATGTACAATTGTACATACTATAGTTATCAGATAACTCCCCATATTTCCAAACATATCGATACATAATCGATCGATATGTAACGATATCGATGATGCCGCAGGAAAGTGGCGCAGTCGACTGACATTGAAACATTATAATAATCACATAATATTTGTTAACATTTATGTAAATGTAGTTTACCTATGAATCAGACTGGTCCCAGTTAGTCGCTCGCCAGTAACCGGCGATAATGGGTGACTGACGGCGTTTTATTTTCTTCTCAAATGATTTCGCACGATTGTTTACCTAATAAAGGTGTATTTTTTTTTCTTAAATCTTAAAAAAGAATAAAATTTATTTAGCATAAACATGAATCGCGAACGTTACATAAAAATTACAAAAAAAATGTGTGTCTCACGGCTGCACTAAAAAGGTCCATTTCAGCATTTTCAGCGAATATGCCAGACAGAACCTTTAAAAGGAAGACTATTAGTACTTTTGTTAATTCTGTTTAACAATTAAATAACGTTTCAGCCACCAGTCCGGTATGTTTACGTCCCATGTAATGGGGGGCGAGCTTATTGCCATCAACAGGTCACAGATCCCGAACTCGAACCGAGCCGAGCCGAACCGATCCCGAACCGAGCTGGCACTGAGTTTCATAGAAACACCCAATAACTCTGCTCGACCTGGGAATCAAACCTAGGATCTTTAGCGTCGATCAGTCGCGCTCAGAGTCACTAGGCTATTCAGGCCGGGCCTTTTTTTCTTTATGGTTAATAATAACTCTAATCACCGGTGCACATTAACATCACCGAGGAGTCGCCGCCGATGCTTTTCTGATACTTTCTAGAATAAGATGAGCACACTTCACTTTAAGAAGGGATTTTTCTATAAAGGAGTTACCTAAGACTGGTCTCTTATAGATCCTGACGTCACGATGCTTTTCGAAAACAGAGCTATTTATAATAATGACGGAAATAAACACCTGCGCTATTCTTTGGATATGATGTCAATGATTACTTGCAAAAGCTTCGTCACGACAGTCGCCCACAACACGGGTCGCACTGACCTTTTGTGATGAATCAGAGCATAAAAACATTTGTGTACGAAAAAGATCAGCGAACACTTGTGACGGCGACTATACTTGTACTATGTAGTATGTTATTGTAAACATACCTAAATGTCACGTGAAAAGTTCATTGTACTGTTAGGTGCTGAAGTGGAAAGGGCACAAAGAAAGGCGTTCCGTTATTTGTGCCATTCACAATTCAGCACTTAAGTAGTTTCTAGTAAAATTACGTGAAGTTATTTAGTCGAATGGTTAGGCACAAAGTATCTTTAATCTATATATCTATACTAATACTAATAATATATAAAGCTGAAGAGTTTGTTTGTTTGTTTGTTTACTTGAACGCGCTAATCTCAGGAACTACGGGTCCGATTTGAAAAAATATTTCTGTGTTAGATAGCCCATTTATTGAGGAAGGCTATAGGCTATATATCATCACGCTACGCGGACGAAGTCGCGGGCATAAGCTAGTTAATATATAAAACTGAAGAGTTTGTTTGTTTCCTTGAACGCGCTAATCTCAGTAACTACTGGTCCGATTTGAAAAATTCTTTCAGTGTTAGATAGCCCATTTATTGAGGAAGGCTATAGGCTAATCATCACGCTAAGACTAAGTAACTATTCCACGCGGACTAAGTCGCGGGCGGAAACTAGTCACTAATAAACTAGCAGTAGAACAGGTGGACAACGTTTAGTTGAGGCTAGACAAGAAAAATAGAAATAAGTTAAGCTTTAATAATAAATATCCTCTTTTTAACTTTATAATGTCATTGGATAGAAAGAAAAATAGTGCGTTATAATTCTTCTGTGCGTGTCTTTGTCTTTGTGTTTGGATCGATTTGTGTGAAATATTGTTTGTATGCTTATATGCCTTGGATGGTTTGAAAATAGACCCGGTTGAACGGTTATTTATTTTCAGGGCAGGACAACATCTGCTGGACCTGTTAGTATATTATGTAAATAATAACACAAGAATATAACTAGGTGACTGTACGAGCTACGAAAAAGCTATTTTTTCTCTTTCCATTCATCCACATTTCGAATCCATTGAGATTTTGCCAATTCCAAATTACGTAGATATGAAGAATTATTTCTATGTTAATGTATTCTACAATTTTCTTTTCAAACAAACGTAACTAAATGACGTCATAAACTAAGTTACATTCCCACATATTTGTATAGATAATTAAGTCGGTTAATAGTAAGCATTAGAAACGTGACCAAGTTTATCTCTTTTAGTTTTAGTAACATAGGTGCGGTAATTACTGAAGGTGAAGTCATAAAAACGACAAAGATAACTACATACTATAAATCAGTCGATGCTTCTAAGACTGAATGGGCGTAAAGTGCATTTACTAGTGAGTCTGGGTATTTTTTTAAGAATTGGAATCTATCTGAAGATTGATATCGTACGTACTAATTTTCTCACTCACAAATACAGATTTTTTTATGAACTGCTTTTATGTAATGCTGAAGATCGATATGAATCTACGAGCATGTGAATCTATGGATAAATTTTGATCAGAAATAAATCTATATAAATAAAACAAAGTCGTGTTAGTTACACCATTTATAACTCAAGAACGGCTGAAACGATTTGGCTGAAAATTTGTGGAGAGGTAGCTTAGAACCAGGAGACGGACATAGGATACTTTTTATCCCGTTCCCGTGGGATGTGATGACAGACCGAATTCCACGGGGGCGAAGCCTTGGGCAGAAGCTAATTTATAATATTTATAATTTAAAATATTTTCTTGTATTTATAGTCGTTGAAAAGATGGATGAATTGTGTTTAGGCCGATATGATGGGAAAGGGTGTGAATAGTGAGACCACGGCAGACAGGGGTGAATGGAAGAAAAGGACATGCTGCGCCGACCCCAAATAGATTAGGACATGGGCAGGAAGAAGAAGAAGATTAGTTACCGATTAATTATGTCAACACTCAACACTAACGAACGCAAAATACTTGCTAAACTGTTGCGTTCTACAAAGGAACCTCTCTTGTACAGCTACCAGTACATGTAACATAAAACCTGCGCACGCGCAGACCATAAGACGGATATAATGTTCAAATGCAGTTACATGCAAATATGCAGCATGCTAACCGGCTGACTGGGCCTATTGTGCTTAATTAGTAGCCGGCCAGTTAGCGTCGAAGACGTGTGCTGTCAATTCTGAAGTCCACACAGACGAAGTCGTGGTTAGAAGCTAGTATTATTATAAATTTAATCGATACGAAAATAAGATGGAGGGAGTGTTCGAGCTGCAGATAGAGTTTTTGAAAATTGAGCTGAATTACCTACCATGAAGTTCGTATTACGAAAAACTTAATACCGCAATGTAAGGTCCGGTGCACTGCACTCTTATGAAGTCTTTGACCATTAGTACTAAATATCATCAATACTAAAGTTACAGCCATTACTTTTGAACTCATTGGCTTTTCCACATACCGATTAACAAGCACTCCACTCATTCAATACTGCATTCCGTCATGTACGCAACAAATGCTTTATTAATAAACCATTAAACTCATGCGACCTATTTCGTTAATATGCGTATGCGCCGTGAAAGTATTTGAAGTACTTTTTAGTTAATGTGACATCTTATGAGCTGTGCTTTGGTGTTGACCTAGATATGCATTGGTAAAAATGTTGAGTGGAATTTACTGTGTTCCTAATTTGAATTTAACGCGAGCGATATTATGCCTATTTAGGTCTGCGTACTGGCAACTACATATACCTGCATAAAGAGCCAGATACACGTTAGGACTGCCTCATTAGCCAGGTGGTCCTGAGCGCGACTGATACGCTAGAGGTCCTGGGTTCGATTCCCAGGTCGAGCAGTGTTATTGGGTTTTTCTATGAAATTCCCAGTAGCAGCTCGGAGTTAGGAATTTGTGCCCGGTTAATGGCAATAGGCTCGCCCCCTATTACATGGGACTTAAACATACCGGCGAACTGTGGGTGTACATTAGTACGCCTCTGCCTAGCCCTTCGGGGAATACAGGCGTGATGGTATGTTATTTATTTTTCAACAGGTATGATGGGCAATTTAGGAGCTCTGACGGAACGCTAAGTCAAGAGGTTGAATTAAGCACGAGAAAATCAGGTACAGAGCCACCGCGGATAAAAACAACGAGTAAAAATGGAAAACTGAAAGTACAGACATACAACTTTTATCACAACATTGGAAATTATAATAAAAAAAATATATGTTGGATTGAGGTTTAATAGACCGATATAAAGTTGGAAAGATTTCAATATTAGTGGGCTCCTAAATACGATAAAATAACTAAATAACAGAAACAAGGGCGCCAGGAGCTCAGCACTACAAAAAAATTTACAGCGAGATAACCTTCGGTGGATCTTGAACCTTTAATCTGCCGGTGGAAGGATAACAATAAAAGACATAACACTGTCTTGCCTGTCCTTTATTTCCCGTAGGCTTTTCAATACATAATGAATAGGAGCAGAGCTGAATTGAACTGCGTCCATTCCGATACCTTATGTATGAGCGATATGACTAGTGATGATGAACGTGATAATCTTTTTTATTCCCTAAGAGCTCTAACACCTTCATTGCTGATGTATCTCATTATCAGACTAGAAGGTGATTGAATATATAATACTAGCTTCTGCCAGCGGCTTCGCCCCCGTGGAATGCGGTCTGTCATCACATCCCACGGGAACGGGATAAAAAGTATCCTATGTCCGTCTCCTGGTTCTAAGCTACCTCTCCACCAATTTTCAGCCAAATCGGTTCAGCCGTTCTTGAGTTATAAATGGTGTAACTAACACGACTTTCTTTTATAAATATAGATTTTACATAACTGCCTCATTAGCCTAGTGGTCTTGAGTGCGACTGCTACGCTAGAGGTCCTGGGTTCGATCCCCAGGTCGAGCAGTGTTATTGGGTTTTTCTATGAAATTCCCAGTAACAGCTTGGAGTTTGGAATTTGTGCCCGGTTAATGGCAATAGGCTCGCCCCCTATGACATGGGACCTAAACATACCGGCGAACTGTGGGTGTACGCCCCTGCCTAACCCTTCGGGGAAAACAGGTGTGATGGGATGTATGTATGTTATAATATTTTACATGAAGCGACTTAACTTCCGCGATCCATTTCAGACAATAACGATAACAGAAACGAAAACAATGAGCTAAGAATAATACTCATTCATAGACTAACCGCGGCAAACGCAGATAGTTTGGGTAAATTTCCCACAAAATTTGAATGGTTATTATGAACGAGTCCATTCCGTCTGAGACCACGACCGGAACTGATTTCGGCAATCGGCATGCAACGCCAAGTTTAACCGGTTCCCAATTATGCATATTGGACAGTAAATATATCGGATTTGGAGGCACTTACAGCCATTAATCTTTATAACTAAGCTGACCACTTCGTAACGTGGATGCAGCTAAAAAATGTTGTCAGTCTTCTAATGTTATTTATTCCATTTTAGATTTTTAGAATAATTTACTGATGATATTCATAATATCTATCCACATCAATGCCAACTTTTTGGCATGATAATGTACATGAGTTAATGAAAGGGGCTCGTGGCTCAGTAATAACTAAGCTGATCAACTAATCTGCAAGGTTAAGCTGCCCTCGCCGCGGTCAGTGTGTGGATGGGTGACCATTCTTAAGCACATCGAAACCCCTTCGGTTAGCACATAAAGCCGTCGGTCTTGGTTGTCATACTAACATCATCTAACAATGAGAAAAAAATCCTGGCAACCAGGTCTATCCACCGTATAGCGGTATTGCCCAGAAATTGGGTTGCGGAGGTCTGATGGCAGTAGTTTTGTGTAAAATGCTGATTTTCAGTCGCATCTGGTTAGACTTCAATCCGATTCCAACATGCTTAGTTGGGACAAGACTCAGAGGATGAATAGAGGTTAATGAAAACTTAAGTGCAGTAAAACACCATGCGTTATTCTGGAGCTAGTAATAAATTAAGTAGGTAGGCGTTTTACTTATCAAATTAGAGTCCAGGCCGCGATGTTTTTTTTTTGTTCGGACTAATAGAAACTACTACACAAATTTTCATACCGTTTTAAACAACACAAAGAGGGATTATGCATGAAAGGTTAAGGGTTGGTTAAGCTGGGGGAGTCTGTTTAGGTAAGTGTGTAATATGTTACTTATGTAAAATAAGATTTAGATTTAGATTTAGGTCAGATATTTATAAATATCTGACCTTTACTTTTAAAACGTTAATAAGACCTTAACAGTGTTTCAATCTGTCAAAATGCCGGAAAGGCATAAAATCTTTCACAGCACTTCCATTTAATCGCATCGTCGGCGTCGGCAACATTTCAAAGGAAGCCGTAAAATCAGAAACCAGCAAAGAGCTATGTGAAGAAAATGAACTTGTTGATTCAAATCCAAATGTTTTGCTTACTTATGAACATGGATTCTGCGGTGTGCCGAGAAACTGATTGAGACGTCAGTGCGCTGAGCTAGAATAGCTTCCGATTTTGTTTTGTGGTAAGTTCATGAAAGTTGATATAATTTTATGCTTTTGCGGATCGCTCATTTGCGTATATTGTGGTTGAGCGCTTATGAGGTAGTTTTGTTTGAGCTCATCGGCATTATACCATATATCCATTGTTAGGAGGAATTCCATTATTGACGCAGTATTCGAAACTTGGAACCACGGACTATTTCGAAAAGAGGTTTTCATGCTAACACCACATGTGACATACAAGCATCGCATTATACCTTACGCTACACTTTTCGCCACTACAAGTACTCAATTATTTTATAGCATAATAAAGAGGTATTATACAAACAATACTACAAGGAAAACATGATGAAAGGCCACTCAGTCGGCACCTTGAGCGATGACATCAGAGCTGTGTCATCTTAGGCTTCAGGCTTCTATCGTAAGTGCTAATAAAGGTGATACTTGTATGTAATGCAAAACGTGAAGTGAATACTTTAGGTAATCCCAACAATGCAGGTCAAGTTATTAGTTACAAGTTCGTTTCTATCAAAAGTGCGGTCTCGGATTTGCTGGCAGTTGTAGTAGAAATATCAGAAAAGTGACCAACAGCACACAAAATTAGGAAGACATTGTGTGTCAGCTTGAGAAGACGAGTCTTGGAGAGGAGATCGCAAACTAGCCAACGAAGTTTAGCAACGAACCTGTAAAAGGTGAATGCAACCGACTGGCGGCTGCTGGATGGAGTGATAATGACTAGATATAGTGGAACTCGCTAGCAAGGCCCATCGTCACTAGTGGATTGCAGAACCGTACCGAAAGTCAAAAGGGGTGGCGTTATTATACGTAGGTACTCTGGAAGTAATGATCTGACTGGTAAAACGTGGGTTGAAGTTCTGCGTTCGAATTCCGGGTCGTGCGAAATGTTGTTACCGTTTATGGGGATTCGATTCGATGGTACTTGTTTGGTCTATTTTGTGACTATTAAGTACTAGTATTTTTATTAAGTCCCCGCGACCCAGAGGAGACAGTGACCAGGTGCTCCCTAACGCAGGAGGTGTCTTTTTATATTTTTTTATGGTAAGTATAGGGGGCAAACGAGCAGACGGATGACCTGATGGTAAGCGATAACCGCCGCCCATGGACACCCGCAACACCAGAGAAGTCGCGAGTGCGTTGCCCGCCTTTTAAAAGGGTTTGGGCCTCCGGTAACCTGACTCGGCGAAACACAACGCAAGCGTTGTTTCACGCCGGTTTTCGGTGGGGCCGTGGTATCACTCCGGTCGGGCCGGCCCAGTCGTGCCGAAGCATGGCTCTCCCACGTGAAAAAGAAAAGATTTTAAAAGAAATCACTGTCATAGGTTTTTCGTAGATCCGTTCATGAATATAATGAAACAACACGTAGACGTAGTGTTTTGGTGGTTCCAAAAAGGTATAGCCTCACCAAAAGTAGCTGTGACAAGAATTGTTTCACATGCCTTATAATTTCATTACTTATATATATTTTTGTCTCATGCATCCGAATCACACCTATTTGAGGAACGATGCAAACGTGTGTACTTAACTTCAACATAAATAAACACTGATGCATGTATTTTGGACAATGTTAGATCATATTTTGGTGAGCATTATTCATTTGTTATTCTTTGTCACTTGTTTGTATAGGTAGGTAGGTACCTACTTAGACTTAGGAAAATCCTGCAGTTCATAGTAGCCGCAGGATTCAGCGGTGAACTATAAATCAAAGAGTGGGCGATCACAATAGACCATTTTCGGTCGCAGTGATACAATAGCCGAAAGAAAAAAAAAAAAAAAAGGTACTTAGACTTGAAATTTTTCGATGATCAGATTTGGTTTTCTGGATGAAAATAAAACGGAGATTTTTGCTTCCGCTAATGAAAAAGGAAATAGGTACGTACATACATTTTTTTTACCAGTGATTTTGAAACTTTTGCTTGTACACTACATGTTACCTCACTCAGGATTCATATACCTACCTACGTGAGTCAACTTGATTATAATAGGCATGATGACGGTTAGCAAGAATTACTAAAATAATATGTTCATATACTGAAATATAATTAATATGTTTAGAAAAAAATATTTATTTTTATTTATAAGACGGGATTATTAATTTATTTGATAAAATAAAACTCCAAAATACACAAGTCCGCCATGTTCAGTTGAACACCAATCAGATTCAATTACGTCACATCTTTGTTGAACTGTCACCGTCACGTAAATTTCGTACGAATTTCGACGATCTCCGCGCTTAAAATTTTTTTATTATGTATTTCCTAATTGTATATTACTTAGTTTTTTGTTCTACGACTTGTTAAGAACTTATTAAGTAATGGAACAAGGGTTTACCAAGGCAAACAGCTCTAATTTGCCCAGAGTTGATTTTTTAATGCATGCTGGGGCAGTTCCTGGCATCAAACAAAGTCTTCTGTTCAGCAGAATTTAGAAATGTTTAAACTACAATGTACTCGTAAGTATTATTTATTATTAAATAAAAACTATATTAAAATTACTGTAACTATACGTTACAATAGTTAAAAAAATAAAATCACTTTTAAAAAGCACAGCTTCATATGTTTAGTTTTAATAATGTTTTTATTTTATAAAATATGCTTACCTATCGATTTCTTTGTTTTAGATCCTCCAGGCCATCTTATGGGGATGACGCGGTTAGCTACGTTCAGTTAAAACGCGATGGAAATCTGTGTATAGTTTGATCAAAAATCTGCGCAGAACACAAGGTCCACGCGAAGTTATATGCAGTAACGTTAATAGTTGACGAAGTAAAGGGAGAAGTTTTATCGGTAGAATGCCATGACAGTGTTGCCTCACAAGGGGGCTGCAAAAATGCCATTGCATTTCTCATGTGGGTCCATCGTAGGAGTGAAGAACCGTCGGATACATCTATTGAATGCTACTGGATGAAATCAAAGCTATCTCGGGTTTGGACTACATTGAAATATATTACAACAAAATATTTATCCAATATCAAACCTAGTTTGCAATTAAATACTGGAGTATTTGAAAAGTTTATTAAGGAAGGAAAGAAAAGGAAGCTGCAAAACTGTGTGGCTTAATCTCGCCGTGCAAGATTAACCCACTTATATCTTATTGTTTTGTTGTGTGGCACGTAAACAAATAATTTATCAGGGTATTTTTTTGACGTATTATCACACTGGGGAACAGCACACCACTTATACACTTGCGAAGTCATGTCTAAATAAAAATTAACAAAAATATCATCTGATAAGTTGTTTAATCTCCTATTGTGTACGATGCCAAAACATTGAAGTGACGTCATAAGCAGACGCCATGACACCAGCGACCGTTTTCGCGCTAATTGAAAAACATTGAATTAAAATAGCATTTTTGTATCAAAAACCATGTTTTATTGCAGAAATAATTTATTTTTCGGAAATAGTATATACATAAGAATATTTTAGAACAGTTTTTGAAAATCAGTCATCATGCCTATTGCTATAATAAGAGCTTCGGATGAAAAAAGTAATTATAATAACTACCTATTGTTAAAATATACGCGAAAAATAATATATGTAAAGCTTTAGTGTTCCGTGTCGGCTAATAAAAAATTTAATGAATTTTCAAAAATAATTACTTACGTGAAAAACGTAAAGATTGAGAGCCACTGGGCTATAAGAGTATACATTACTAGTCTTATGACGTAAAACACCAGAACTAATTGTATAATACAGACAGATTTATAGCAGTAATTTAATACAACACCTCTTCAAACAATTGAAATAAATTGTGCAACAATTTAATATCTGTATTCAACATTACTGTAAAAACTATTCCATGGGAAATGAATAACAAAGGCTGCAATTCTTACTTTACCAATGACTGCATAACATAATTGCTTACATACTTAACTGTAATGTTGGATAATTAGACAGACAACCATATCAGGTACTTGGTGTATCTACAACACCAAATTAGGTAACTATTTGAACTTATCTTTTGTTTCTTTTGAGGTTTTTTAATCTTAATGTAAGATTATTTATGTAATAGTCCTTTTTGGGGGTGGGCCAGTGACCAGGCTAAACAAAGCACAAAACACTGTAATTTAGGGGTATATGATAGCTACTCAGTGTACTCTTAACATAATAATATTATTTGTGAAAATTCATGCATTGTTTGTTGATAGGGGACCAAAAAGGAATACCGTAGATACCGTAGTGCACTACCTCAAGATGGGTGCATGGAATTTTTGAGATTCTGAAAGTGGTTGCTAAAGTTTAAGATAATATCCTGCTCTGTGAGCAAGGCTAAAAGATATGGCACCCAGGAAATTTGGATCCATATCATCCATCCAAAAAAATTATGTATAATCTATACTAATATATAAAGCTGAAGAGTTTGTTTGTTTGTTTGTTTGCTTGAACGCGCTAATCTCAGGAACTACTGGTCCGATTTGAAAAATTATTTCAGTGTTAGATAGCCCATTTATTGAGGAAGGCTATAGGCTATATATCATCACGCTAAGACTAAGTAACTATTCCACGCTGACGAAGTCGCGGACGGAAGCTAGTAATAAATATAATTGGGCTAGAATTTGAGTAAAAAGTCACTGTCAGTATAATTTTATTAACAAATATACCTGCACCTTCGAAGAAAGAAATTGAGTATGCCAACCCAACAAAGAGCCTAAATGTATTCAATTATGTATATATTATTACTATTTTATTCTATCATTCAAATTATTTTTTCTCTAGTTGACTTTTGAACATGTGATTTCTAACATTTATTCATCAAACCGTGTAATGGCTGGGCGCAAGAACAATATATTTAGCATTGTCTTTAATTAGCATACTGAGTTCACAGCATAATAAGATTTTATATTTTTCTTATGAAAGAAAAGCTTTATAATAGTATCTTATATATATCTCCTGACTTACTGTATGAATTTAAAATAATAACAGAAGAAGCAATATAATACATTTATTTTATATGTACCTACTTAATGCATTTTGACAATGGTTTGTTTTGATTGCCATATGGAACCAATTTATGGAACATTATATTTGATAAATAGTTCCTCCAGTTATTTGTGGACAAGGTCAGCCTAGAAGATTTATATAACATGATTTCAACTGCTTTTGCCAACATGGTATGAAGAAGAACAGGTTAGAAAATTCTGCACTGTGTTAGGGTAGGCTTTGCGGAGCTGTAGGACACAAAAGAGGCTACATAAAAAAGTTGTTAGTCTGCATCTGGGTGAAATTTTGTACATGCTATTTCTTTGTTGTCTTTAACTTTTATTTTTTATCTGTATAAAAAAAAATCTACCACATAAATATACATAAAGCCTATGCTAATGAAGTTACTCAACTGTGAGTCACAAGGAATGATGTCATATTGGTTATCTCCGACTCAGCTAAATATATTCCAAAGTATAATTAATAAATTGCTACTCAAAACGAAGTTATGTAATCATTATTAAACAGTTACTTTTTATATATAAAATATATTTTTATTTATAACTGAATAAGTAATTTGATGAGAACTAATTATTTCGGAATGTTTCAAAATATTCTATCTCTTTACTAATGATTAAGATATTTCCTTAAGACATTGTGTTTGAAACAATTAGGTAATTGATTCAAAATATTGTATAATGTAATTAAATAATAATAATAAATGTTGTGCCACTTAACACAAACAGGAATATTAAAAAGTATAATGTGGATTACTAGACTAGCTTAGTCTCTTGTGACATACTTAAATAATTTTTAGTAACTAAATTGCAAATTTTGGATTGACCTTGAAAAATGCATTTAAACAGGCCTGCATTCATATAGAATTTGGAAGTATTTATGAGATGCTATTCAGTCAACTTTGAGAATCAATGGTTTAGACTTTTTTTAAATTTTACTAGCATTGTGGGTCGCACATTACTAGTATTCTTGTATTATATTAGTAAGTATCTCTCTAGTATTCTTAATTAGTCTAAACCAGTGATTCCCAAATTTATATGTATAAATAAATAAATAAATATTCTGGGTCATTTTTACACAGCACTATCTAGTCCCAAACTAAGCAGAGCTTGTACTATGGGTACTAGACAATGGATATAATACTTATATAGGTACTTTTTTTTGTAAATACATACATATAATACATAAGAAACACCCAGACGAACACAAACACTTATATTCATCACATAATTTTTTGTGTCCTGTGGGAATCGAACCCACGACCTTATGGTCAGCAGTCCGGTACTCGAACCGCTAAACCACAGAAGTCGTCAATAAAGTAAATAACATTATTTACTTTATTGACGACTTCTGTGGTTTCTTATAATTCTATTATAATTAAATTATTTAGGTTGTTACTGCCAATAAGTACCTACTTAAAATGCATGTCAAGATAATGCCATGCCAGTGCAAAATTATTCTATGAAAAACTAAACCTCATAAAATTACTTAATTAACAAAAAAATGTGTAATTATGAAATAGCAATTGCTTCAGGCTAGCACATGTGCCTGTTGGAACAGGTGTGTAGTGTATATGCAAGGTCAACCTGTATGGTAATTCGTAATACATTACAATACCTATTCACATATGTTTATTTACAGATATTACCCCCCAAGAGGCTTGAGTCAAAAAATGTTTTTGTTGTGTATTACTATCTACGATATTCTGTTAGACAGTTGCACCAGTCACTATAGCCAGGTAAAATAACAGCTACCTGAATTTAATTGACAGTTTTTTATTTACATTATGAAATACAAAACGTAAACATACTTTGTATTTCATTCAATAATGCATGAAAGTTAAAATGTTCATGTATAATTTAAGGTTGATGACGATAACATTAGAAATAACTCACCTCAAATGCAAATTTTGGATAAAGATATCGGCGGTCAAATTGTCCAGCAGGACAAAGTCGGGCACACCGACTTCTGGCTGCATCGCCATCGTTTACAATTCACTTTGTAATCCACCACAACAATAGAGTAAATGTTTACACACCGTTCAACTTAGATATTTAATTACGTTCAGTAATTATTGTCAACAAACCGTTAAAAATAAAAGAACAAAAAACACAACCCTCCTCCCAAACACTTTGTTCAAACTGGCATTTTTTTTAAATTTCTATAAGCTGTCAGCTGTCATTGCCTCAATCAATGTTGCCAAGATTTGTAAATTATTCTAACACGTTGAATCGCATCGCGTGGTTTTACTTATTTCAATTTGTTTTTTTATAGGACTCGGTTTTAAATACATTAAAAATCCTAGATATTAGAAAAGATAAATCATTAATTCCTTATATTCAGTACATATCACATAATAAATGCATATTATCAAAAACTTTCTGATACAGTTTCTGAACTGAGCACACCCAAAACGCCGCCATTTTCCTTGTTGTAGGTGCCTCAAATGTCATAATAATTTCAATTTTCATGTAAAATAGAATTTTCTTTGATTTTTTATGTTATTCGATAGATTATTTTAAGTATTTTGCAACGTATCATTATTTTCATAAGTTTTTAAACTTGGCTCGTTCGCACGCAGTAGTCTCGTGACAATAGTTCAAGTTAGTCGTAATTTCAAGGATTCTCAATGTCCTACGATGAGGATCATCTTCATAAAAGGTAGCAAGAGCGTTACGCCCACAGTGTAAGAATAAAGCCTATGTTTTTGTGGTCTTATGGTGATGAGAACGCGAAGTGTAGTGAAAGTGCGTGTATATTGATGGGACAATGAGCGACTCCCCAGGCGTGGAGTGGCTTCCTGCATTCAGCCCAGGGCCACCACGCCACAGTCCGCTAGGCCCTATCCCACGATTCCTGTATGAAGATGTGCAGCCCCTCGGCCTGCAGCAGGAGAACAATAATAAAGAGGGTGACCAGAAAGAGAATACGAACAAAATCAAACACGCAAAGCCCGCATACAGGTATACGATTTTTCTAATGTTCCTAATACGTGTGAATGCGTCATTTGTAGGTGACCCTTAAATTGATGAGTAAGAAAATGTATGTAAATGAAGGTTTTCATGAGGTAGGCAATATTATTGGAATGCTGACACAGTTGTAATAACCCAGATGTTTGAATAATATTGAAATTCTAAGAAGTCAGTAAATATACAAGTTTGCATTTTTTTTATAGAAACAAAGCATGGTGATATTTATTGTAGTTGAAACATATTTTTCAGCCTATAAGGAAAAATACATATTTACTAGATGTGACAGGTCATTGGCCTTCATAGTAACAATACAATCATACTTGTGTCCGTCAATAAAATAATAAACTCAGCTTCTTCAGTGTAAAATTCTGTTGTAATTGGTTTTGTTTTTAATTGAACCAATTGTTCGGTTTTACACAACCTGATACTGCTTGGAGTATTGTGCTTAAAATCAATCATCGTCACTCATTTCAATTTTATTTTATACTCTGCTCTAACTTTGGACCATAGACGTAATTTAAGTATTTACATGTAAGGGCCACTTGCACCAACTTCATAAATGTTTAAATTGTATTAAAAACACGAATTTTGTGTTTAAAATCAATTTAAACATATCTAAGGAGTTAGTGCAAGTGGGCCTAAGTGATAATACTTTACTGGATGTAGTCTGGATTTTATCTGGAGGCAACTATAGTAGAGAACAGAAGATGAAACATGTCTTCATTACCTACTTACTACTTACAACAGTCTATTTTAATGGGTAAATTTTGCTAAGAAAAAGGCCAGAGTAAAAATGAATTCCTTAACTTATTATTTCAAAAAAATATACACTAATAGTGCCTGTTTAAAAAAGAAGGTGGTAGGATTTTTTACGCACATACACCAACTTTTTAAGTATGTTTAAATTGTGGTTAAACACAAGATTTCATTGTAAATTTGTGGTTAAATATTATTTAAACATATTTAGGAAGTCCAAGTGGCCATGAAAAAACTTAAATCTATAGTCTATTTAACAATTCCTTAGACTTTATGGTATAAGTCTTATCAAATCTGAGAAAGTTAATAAGCTGTATGCCTAAAACTCTCCTCAGTGGCCAGACTAATCACATTTGACTCTGAATACCAGAATTTTATATGTAATGATGTGTCTTTTTTCTTAAAATGAGTTATGAAAAAGATTATTATAAAAATATTCTTTTTCATAACTAATTTTAAGACTTCTAGTTAGTAGTATTTCTTACTACTAAAATTCTTTGATAGATTGCTATAATTATATGGCAAACTATAAACTCTTAAATCCAGCATTTTCGAAGAATAAAAATATGTATATTATTTTCTTGACACTTTTTTTTTATCAACATTGCAAACCAACAGATAATGGAAAGTATTATATGTTAGATTATACTATGACGCAGGGGTGGATAACATAAGATTATAATACAATCTATATGATAGGCAGAGTTTATTATACCATAAATGGGTTAGCAACATTCCAACAGCTCAATAATGCCAAAAATGTAATTGTTGTAAAATTGTCCTGCTGATTATCTAAAATTATAATTAATATGTTAGCAACAATTAGTAGATACACTAGAAAAACAATTATTATGACCCTCTGGAAACCATTCTATAATGAATTATTGTTTCCATTACAAGCAACACCATCACCCATAAGATTTGTTCTGTGCATACAGGTATCTTTTTAAGCTCTGTTTATGTATAGTCCTTATAAATATACATTCAACAGACATATATACACATCAAAATATATAATTGTCTCTGATGTGACTACCTTAAACACCACCATCACAATTCAGTCAAAAGTAATATTGATGAAAGAAAAGAAAAGAATGAAATGTTATTTATTCTCGCCCAAAACTATGCAGGGAAATTATTCTGACAAAAGTTAATGTGTTGGTTAAACACTACAATAACAAAAACAAAAAAATCTAAATTTAAAAATATATGCATCTGCCAACACCGACAGTGTTGCATGTATCTGATGAATCTGACAACACTGTTGTCTGCTTGGGTGATGACCATTACTGCAAAGTAAAATAAATTTAACCATACTCTCTTGTTTTCCAGTTATGCCAGCATGATCAGACTCGCCATCAACAGTTCACCTAATGGAAAGATGACGCTCAATGAAATATACACATACATATGCAATGCTTTTCCATACTACAAGGAAGCTGGCAAAGGATGGATGGTTAGTTTTCGACACAGCCTCCAGTATCTCTATTGTATAGCATGAGTTCTGACAGTCTCAAATATCCCTCAAGTATATTGACTCTTTCCCCTAATCAATACAGTACAAAACAAAATCAATTCAAAACAAAGTATGTTTTTTTATGAGATAGGGGGGCAAACGAGCAAACGGATCACCTGATGGTAAGCGATAACCACCGCCCATGGGCACCCGCAACACCAGAGGAATCGCAAGTGCGTTGCCCGCCTTTTAAAAGGGTTTGGGCCTCCGGTAACCTCCTTCAGTTGAAGTTACCGCCGAGACACTCTGGTCGAGCCGGCCCATTCGTGCCGAAGCATGGGTCTCCCACGTGAATTCCCATGTAATTCCATAATTATTATTTAGCTTCAAAATATCCCTAAACTTAAGTTGGGAAATATTTCTACACCTCACACATTATATTAGACCACAGTAACTAACAACATGACGTCAATTACTGTCCTTCCAGAAGCTGCTGCCATTGGTGGAATTCTGAAGGCACATTCTGAACAGTGGTCTATGGAGGGATCCTTAAAAGTCATTGCTAACTTACAGTTTCTAAATGTTTTGTTTTCATTTTTCAGAACTCAATAAGGCATAACTTATCATTGAACAAATGCTTCATGAAAGTGGCTCGCAGTAAAGATGACCCGGGCAAAGGTTCATACTGGGCGATGGACACCAGCTACAAAATGGCGGAGGTCGCACCCAGACGACGCAGAAGTCTTAGGGTAAATACTGAACCATTAGCAGACCATACTTCCATCTGTCCATTTCTATTTTCTTACCTACATAGACACAGGGGCAAACACAGTAAACACAATTCATCTCATTGATTCCCATCTCATTTATTTGTATTTTTCTCGTTTGTGTTTTAATGATATTACTGCTAAAGTTGCGATATAGCCTCAAAGTGTGGTTTGAATATAAAGGAAGTTCATAAGAATGTTTATGTAGGCAGACAGTAGCTATAATTATGATCCTATGTGTTTGTGTTTATAAAAGAATGTCTTTAAAAAATCATTGTCGCTAGCAGATGGCGCCGTACAGTCCAGAGTGCAGTTCGAACAGCAGCGGCGAGGCGGGGGGAGTGCCAGCCTCCGCGGATGCTGCGCCCACGCCGCCCGCCACGCCCACTACTCCCACCACGCCCACTTCCCCTACCGTGCCTGGGGCTATCAAAGAGGAACCCATTGTCAAGGAGGAACCAGGTAATATTGAACGACTTTTTACAGATTCTAATATCATTTAGGATTACCACAAAAGAAATTGATTGAAATAGCATTCTTGATGAGGTACTTACGTAGTTGCTTATTTACAGATTCAAAGCACACGGACGACGCACTGTCAGCACTCATGAACGAGGAGTTAATAACTGATGTGGATATCAGCAGCGGTGAGTAAATAGATATAACTACTTCCGAGTTGGTTTTTTTTTGTATGTAGGTATGTAAGATCATTGGCACTTTTTGAAGCTATAACGGTGTGTGTCAGAAAGGAGTAAGTGGGATCTTGACAAAGTATGAACTATACTTTAAACCATCATTGGTTTCCTCACGGAGGTCGACGAGGGCGTTTTTAATTGACACCATTTCGCATCGGCATCAAACTGCGCGTACGCACGTACTTACAACTCTGTAAGCAATCAATTGCAATATGAATATCTTAGCTACTTAGGGTGTTTCTGTGTCGGAGTGTTGGTATGTCTTGCTTGACGAGTGGTGGCATGTCGGCAGAGCGGTCGTGGTGCGAGGGCGGGCGGCGGCACGTGTGCGGCGCGCTGCGACACAGCTCTCTGACGGACGACTACGGCAACTTCGTGGTGACGCGCTACGAGTGCGACTGCCCCGCCGACGAGCCCGAGCCGCCGGTGGCCGCGGCCGGGCCGCCCGCGCCCGGGTCGCCCGCGCCCGTGCCCGCGGCGCCCTTCGCGCCCGTGCCCGCCGCGCCCTACGCGCCGCTGCCTTACTGGCACTCTGAGATTTTATAACATCCGAACGCGCCCGCACACACACAGTGACTCCACTATTCACATCTTCATACGTTTGGTTGATCCAATTCTTCATATCACGATTTATTTCCATGTCAATTGTTTTCTTCGGTCTATTGTAGTTTTCTAAAACGTCCAATCTTGACGTTGCGTTCGAGTATACATAATGAAACTTGACATAGTATAAGAGCAAAATATTAAAGTAAGCATGGATTAGATGTTATGGATTGTTAGCAAAAGTTTTGATCAAGTTTTAAAAGTATGTTTATACTAATAACTTAAATAATTATAATCCTTTCATAAAATTACTTGGTATAAAAACTTGGTCAGAATAAATTTTGCTTGTTTGGATTGAAAAGTTAGCTTGATGAAGTAAATAACTAGGGATTAGGAAATGTGTTCGAATGAAGCTTGCCATTTTTGACACGTTTTGAAGTTTATATGAATACTTATCTGACTGGTAGACGACAAGGAGTACATAGGACATACTATTAACAAATGAAGTTCATCATTAGTTGTACTCTTTATTGTACCAACTACTACATTTCACTGTTAGGTACACAAAACAATGAATTGAGTATTTCAAAGAAACAAGTAACCGGCTTAGGTACAGAATTTAATTAAAACAAAATAGTTGCCTTGTATGTCCATCGCTACCATGTCGAAAAATTTTATATAACCCAATAAAAACGTAAACTATGTGCGTATATTGGAGAATTTTGTAACAAACTTACAGAGACAATTATCACTAGACATCTTTGTAGGTCGAGCGATTTGTTGGAAGGGCCGGACCGACTGATATATAATTTTACGTGCTGGTGGTCCTTATGGCCATATAACTTTACGACTATACTGATCAATAAATCTGCTAGGTTAAGCTGTGCTTTCCGCGGTCAGTCTATGGATGGGTGACCCTTCTTCACATCGAGATCTCTCCCTATCTTGGTGAAAACGTTACGTCGTCGGTCCCTATGAGTTCCGTAAGTTGTAATCAGAAGCAGCAGAAAGCCTGTCTTACGAACTAACCAAATTGCTCTTCCAACAACAGAGTCTCATTTATCAGATCACCAACATATCTGTCGAATTACGTATATATAGTGTAGGCGTAGTTACCTAGACAAGAAACTTGTTGTATTTGTTATTAAGGCGTTGTATACGCGCTATGTAACGGGGTTTTCATGGACCATAGTGCATACGTTATGGTTGGCTTGTTGCACAGAATGGATAATTTAATATGCTACTTTCATAATAAAGGAATAAATAACAGAATACGGTAATTCAGTCCCTTAATAATATAAAAAGCTATTTAACATTCGGTTATGTGTATTTCTGACCATATTCCAGCTCAGTCTGCCTAGATAAGTGACATGGTGTAAAAAATGAAAATAAATAGGATTGACATTTGCGCATGCTCTATTCGGTCACGCGGTATGTGTCGATCCCGTATATTTCTTGCAACATGTCTGAAAGTAGATTGTTACTTGTATAGGGGGGCAGACTTAAATACTTTTCAGGTTCATCCGTTTATCCAATATTTATATAACAAAAATAAAACAATAGTTGGATGAAGACAATTTATGCCATATTTTCACTGAAGGTAGCATATTTAATGTAAACGGACGATGTAATAAAATTATGACAGTATTGGAGCCAGATTGGTGACGAACAGATCTCAGAATGACCAGTATAATATATTATTATAATTAAAAACATATAATATTATTATAGTGTGCTAATATTTTTTAATTTTAATTGTGCATAATGTAGTATTAGTTACATTTAGTTTTAAAAAAATCATAAAAGTAAATATGAGTTAGTCTGTACGAATTTATAATTTAAATATAAAATATTATGTAACTATTAATGTATTGAATATGAAGTCACACGTATATACGTAAATATTGCTTTTTAGGGAATCGTATATCGGCCTATTGATAAATAATTGTTTGAAGGTGCGTACTCTGGTATTCTTTGTCGTAAAACAATTAGAGAGATTAATATTACAGCTGGTAGCACTGATGAAAGGTTGCCAGCTGTTATATTTCGTCTTATGGTAGTAGACATATAAGTACATAATATACATATACATAGTATATAAATTAATATATATATTTGGTAATGGGGTTACTTAATAATATTGAGAAAAAACGTTATGAATTGTTAAGAAATTATGTAAGAAATTGTTTTATAACGAAAAGTATCCAAATTACGCACTCTTAGGTTCTGCTTGCCTAAATTTAACGATACTTTTTAGTTTATTCTCTAAGGTGCAAATACGTATTTTTGTGCCATAATAGCGTGGGCTGAAGGATGGCATTGAACACTTAGAATTAAAATTGAAAAATAAACTGTCCCATATCTTATTGAAAAATGTGTTCAAAAAGTTTTTTAGAAGTTATACCAACATACACGAGTAACATTAGTATGTGTATATAGTAGTAATTATTTTAATAATAACTGAGAAATCTTGGATGTTAAGTATTGTAACATTTTTACCCGTTTATATTAATAGTGCAAGAGCCACGAATTTTTATAAGTGCTCACATATTTGTAGATTATGTATTAAGTTGTTTATATATTCAAGCTTTGATGATTCTGAGTACATTATCTTATGTACTGGCGATAATATGTGAGCATTATGTATCTGTGAGAGTCAGTGACGGTTGGACTACAATCATAGCAACTAAATGTCAAAATGACCATAGTTCAAATACACCTAGCTACGTATCCTGTAAAATCAAGTTATCGGAAGTTCCTTGATTAAAAACATTGTACCTATGTATGTTTTATCATGTCAAGTTTTAGAATCCAAACATATTCTACGTAAATATGAATTATCGTCCACTTTGAGAAACACTGATGTTGAACAACTATACAAGATACGGAACATGGTGTTTCTAGCAAATTTCTTAAATTTATGACAAGTATTTATTAGTTTGTCTTGAAAATTATATACTGAACCTTGTTTTTGTCATATGGAGCTTATCATATGGCCGTTATTATATCGAAGGTTAAATTGTGGTCCAACTGAGATGTGTCATTGCTCTTGTGGTTGAATGTGGTCAGTGTTAAACCTGTAGTGATAAATATCTATTTATTTAGTTTCCTTTACTTACAAAAACATGATGTTACATAATAAATAAAATTCCTTTATTGGTTAAACATTCCTCCAACATCGACATCTATTTTAAAGAACGTTTATTTGAATATTTTTCCTACACAGTATATTAACGGATACAGGACTTAAACGGAGGTCGCCGCTTGCGATCAATGTATTGTCACGTATCAGTTTTAGTTTAAATATCGATGCAAAAAATCGACAAGCGAGACTGTCAATATTTTCAGTAATTCCATTGTTAATGGAATTATTATTCTTCGCGTATTAACCTAACATTGCATTGTACTTTTAGTTTTAGTTATCCCTGACATGATTGCAAATAACTTTGAACATTAATATATTATGTTTGTACTGCAGGATACAACTTATACGCTATATAATAAAAAAATCAGTTTATTATTTCATTTTATACTTTTCTGACATTTCAACTAGGTTTTATATGAAATGTTTTATAAAGTTTAGTGCTAGGAGGTAGTTTTTCTTTACAACGGTAACTTGGAAAGTTTACATTAACATAATTCTGATGTTGACATGCATAACATGAAATTAATATGTTGTTTATTAGTGTCGTATAAAAGAAAACGTATGATTTCGAATGTGTCTTTAACTTATCTTGTATATTGGTTTTAATTAAGCGAATAACTTTGTTTTTAATATAATTTTGAGAAGGGTACATTTTCAAAATACAAATTGTTTATAAGATACAGAACGTTATCGTAAATTATTATTAGACAGGACACTTTCGTAATTACATTTTCTCAGATATTTTGTATATTTTTTTTAAATATGAATATTTTTTAATTATGCATAATTTTTTATATCGACATAATAAACAATGAGGTGCATAGATTTATTTGCCATTAGTTGCCATCATATTGTTTGATAGTATTTATTGTTTTCTGTGATAAAAAAAAGATAAAACATTTTATTTTTCGACGATGACAAAATGATGTACTTTGTATTATTTTTTATTTTTATTAAATAATAGGTCCTTCAAATGTGTCGTTGCAAACTATATATGTATAAAGTTTGAAATACAGATAGATTTGCAATGTTGTATGTATGTACGTAAGTGTAAGGTAAACGACGCATTTGAAGTAACTATTTATGATTATATTTTTTTATATTAACAACAATAATTTTATTATAACTTTCGAGCTGGTGCAGGTTTGTGAAGTATTATTTAAAAGTTTAATCCAAAATATTATAGAGCAAAGTAATAGTTTAGAATTATATTTTATTTATCATGAAGTTTTTCTATCTAAACATTTCTGTATTAATCCTTTAATGTCCCCATATTTACTTGCTAATCTCATCATAATCTTTGATAAGTGACCGTATTTTACAATATTTGGTTAGGACCAGACATGCTTCAAACAGCACCGGCTCACAATTGCGTATTTTACGTTGTTTCGGTTACTTACTCCGCCTATAAATGATATTAACGCGGCGATATGGAAAATTAACTATTTTATTGTAATCACGTTAGCCGTTAATTTAAGAGTAGGATGTTCTACCTCTAAACAAATCATAGTTGATGTACAATATTATAAACTTTTAACAGAACTTGTATGTTTTATTTAAATACCATATCAAAAACCGTAAAATATCGTTAGGTAACGACGTTACGCTATCTAAAAATCATAGCATATTGACCCCTATAATTTAACTAGGAATGGTGTATTCTTATGACATTGCATTCCCCAAATTCAAGAAAAAAACTATATATTCAAAAAAAACAACAATAGAAATATCAACAACTTTAATGATTGAATATATACAAGAACAATATACATACACAAGTTTAACAATATTATCTTCTGGAGCGGTGCGGGCCCTGGACGCGGCGTGACCTAATACCGACAAGTGTTACGTCACCGTACTGTAGTTGTATGAACTATATGAGCATGTATATGTAGTAGTAAGCTAAGGGGATTAAGACAATAACAAAAACTAAATGTTAAGATGTCACACATATTCTCGACAATATATGTATCTTTAGGTTTCGCTAGCTGTCGCTTTCACGTGACAAAATATTTAAATTCTAAACAGTAAAAATCATTGTAAATATCGACACCGCAAACTATAAATTTTGAACACTACTTCGTTACAGAAACAATTCGTTGTGATTATGAAATTTTATATGATAGTAGCTAAATCATAAAAAATAACTACAATTTAGTTAACACTACAACTAGATACAAACACTAAATTTTAATAAAACAGATAAATGTACTTTTGGAGGACTTAGAAAATAATATACAAGAAATAAAATAAAAGCATCCTAATTGCACACAAGAAAAAAATACGTAAAACATAGGCACCTCAATAATGATAGTTAATTTAAATATTTTATACGTTGAATTATTGTTGTATATTTTCGGCGGCGAAAGAAAGCTTTCGTCAACTGTCAGATCTTGAAAACCATGTATACTAATTTTTAAGTATTGCTTTTAACTGGAAGAAAGTTAGGGAATTCGATTAAGGTATGCAAAGTCCGCAAGCGGCTACTGGCTATATCATACTTAGTATATTTGTATTTCCTATATAAAAATATGAAAAATAAAATAATAATTTAATCGTCTTTAAAATCTAGAGTAATTCGTCAACCGTGTCAACAGAGGAGCGAGTAAAATTTAAAATATACGTATTCACAGCCCTAACAACACCCATTGGACATCCCTAATGAAGTCGAAGGTTATATTTACAATGTTTAATTTTGTCTTGTTTACGATCAATTATTATTTTCGTTCAGACTATTACCTATCCACCCAGCACTGATAATAATTAAGCTTTAAATCCTCATTTTATACGACAGATTTATCAACAATGAGGTTCGTAAACAAGACGACAAGTATTACTTTTCGTTCTTGGCAACACATTTCAAATGTTTGACCAAACATTTGGGCTGCAAAATATAAGATTTCATAAGTTTAGCAGTGCGCTAAGTTCATACAAGTGAAGGCATAATAATTATAAATATTTAATTCGTCAAGGTCAAAACTAACACACTGGGTTAAGTTTGATCAAACATTAGACACAGTATAATAGACCTTATAATCCAAAATTCTCATATATTGAGTGTGGCCAGAAAAAAAAACAAATATAAAAATAAAACAAGTTTATGAAGCAGTAGTAAGTATTTTTACTAAGAAGATCCTTGTTTTAACGATATTCAAGTATTTGTGAGATTTATTTTCAGCACATAATTTTGACGCTGGCAAGATCTTCATGTTTTACTGACCACACTCCCATCGCTAATGTACAGCTAACACTTCTAAGTAAAATTTACTTCTATAACATATTACTATAGTTAAACAAGTAATCATTTTAATATAATATGTACTGAAGTTATGTTCTTATTGTACATTATGTAGATAACTGTTATCTTCTCATAAGGCATACTTCGATTGGTGTATTATAATATAGCAAATAATAGAACATCACGCCGTCTCAAATTATCACAAAATGTAATATAGCTACACATTCAACAATTTGATATTGCAGCAAATAATATTACAGTAAATAGATTTTTAGTCGTTACTAACTAGTTATTGCTTAGTTTAATGATAAGGTCAAATTTTAAAGAGAAATTTATATAATTATTGGAACTGATCTTAATCGTAACCGGACTAAGCATGTTAAGAAAACGTATGTAGTAGGTACAAGTAATTTTGTCATAATCAATAATTTAATGTCTGCCTTGCCTTATTTCAATATCCAGCAAAAATATATGAACATGAAATACATATAATAATGTGATCATATTATTATGTATTAAAAAGTTGTTCTATCGTAAATTAACGAGGGCAATATGAGTTTTGTATAGTTATTAAAATTTTAGATAATAAACGATACACACTAACATTGCCACTACAATACTAAACAAAAAATACTTCTAAATGAAATGACTAAACGTTTCACTATGAAAACATGCGTTTTATAAGCTTTTAACCTTCTACACGTAAATCATGTATGGTTAAATATCCCTATAGGCACAATATTCTAGCGTCTAATCCTGGGTTAGCGGCAAGCTAAATAACCTCTAAAAATATTTTACTACCGATATATGTATATAAATTAGAGTGTTACATTTGGATATAAGATATTGAGGTTTTATTTAGGCGTTAAACCTACATTGTAGTCTGTGTTATTGCTTCGTTAAACAATACCCACCTAAATTGCTCATTACACAGACAAAATTTAAATAGTTTTTTAGCTATACCTACGCCAGTTTAAAATACGCGTTCAAGGGAAATATTTAATTTATAACTAAACGTGTATAATAAACAGGGCATTATTTCTATACATTTAGGAGATAAATATAAAAAAATTGTTAATAGCACAACTATTGGTGTCACAGTAAGGCTCAATTGACGCAACCATTCAATTTTGTAATTATTATTATTGTAATATTAAAAACGAAGCTAATTTTACTAGTATTGCTTTATATTTGATGTAAGCTAGACTTTTTGTCTAGCCGAATTGTAATAATGTAAATAATATTACAGTGTAAATTTAGAGAAATTTGAGAATGATGTGTTTGGAATAGTAAAAGATTATTTTTGCTGTTAATGACACTCATGTATATGTTATAAAATACAGCTTGAAAAAAATCCGGATATCTTTTCATTTTATATAATTATATTTTAAAATAACTCTAATATTGGCTTAACAAACAATTTAGTTACTTAATCGTTCATTGACGATAACTTAAGGCAAGTTATGTACAGTACAACTGACAAGTAGCACTGGCCGTCTACAGAAACAATCGTATTTATTTAACTCCTAACCTGAACTCAACCGTGGTTCTATCAGTTACCACTCAAGTCAATCTAATAATGATTGAACTCGAATAACTTGTATCATACGTGATAGAGATTTTCACCATTTTCGTATAAATTTAATAGCTGGAGTTCGGCAATAATATACGATATAGCATACAAAAGCTTAGTCAATGATGAACTGGCAACATTGAAAACGTCAATTTTTTGTCTAGAAATATTCACACTAGCCGTAAAAACATAACGGGCGAGTTTATATAATTGAGTGGTTGTTAGAAGTTCCGTGTGTAGGCGTAGTGTAGTGTAGTGTAGTGTAGTGTAGTGATAGTGAGCAGCTCAGAGCGAGTCGCGGTGCCACACCCACGTGCGCTTGGTGTGGTCGAACCGGTGCGCTAGCCACTGCGCCTGCAGCAGCTCCAGCCGGTCCTGGCTCAGGTACAGCGGCTTGCCGCGCCTGCCGGATACACAACCACTTATACTTGTACTCACCCACATCACACCTGACTATTCCACTCTGAGGATCAGCGTTAATATGTCAGATTTGGAAGAGATTATTTTTCCAATATTCAACACACCAATTTCAATTAGCGTCTCGACTAGTTATTATATTAATCATTAAAAAATTCAAGTGACTTTATTCTGAAAATTACTTCGTAGAAGACTGCGACCCGCGAAGGTAATGGGTTTTCACTTTACAAGATAAAATCACCCAAAAAATAATTATTATAAAACGAGGAAACTGGAATGGCAACACTTAGCACGTTGGCAGTGATATCGTCGCTGGGTGCCAAACAAACAAAGGCCTATTGTTGATTTATCAAACTTTAAAAAGTTGTTAGATTTTGGGGTAGCTAATATTATAATAGCGGCAATTTGGACACGACAATCGTGAATTTTGAATCTCTGACAGGTTTTATTTAACATAGTGTAAGTATATAATACAAATTTTTGTCATATAAATGACTGACAATACTCCATATATAATTATGTTTCTTAACTGGTTAACGTTTTAGAATAAGGTGGACGTATACTAGGTGATATGTTGACGTCATAGATATAAGATACTGACTTGAGATCGCGGTCCTCCTCGTCGTAGTCATCGAGGTAGAGCGAGCCCCAGAGACAGGCGCGGCGGCCGCGGATCACGATGATGTATGTGGATGTCACCACCAGGAAGATGCCCGTGCCGCCGCCGCATTCCATCGCGTGCTAGATACACACGACAAATATTCATTAAACATTCACGTCGTACTTCGTTCGTTCTTCACGTGACGATCTCAGAGGTTTAGAAGTTCGAGTACCGGACTGATGAACACGAAGAGACAAATATTTATGTGATAAATAGAAGTGCTTATGTTCATCTGGGTGCTTCTTATGTATTATAATTATTTACGAAAAAAAGTATATAAGTATTATATCCATTGTCTAGTACCCATAATACAAGCTCTGCTTGGTTTGGGACTAGATGGTGCTGTGTAAAATGTCGAAGATTATTTATTCTGTATACATAACATAATCAACTCAATCATTATATGTCCCACTGCTGGGCACGGGTCTCCTCTCACAATGAGAGGGATTAGGCTATAGTCCACCACGCTAGCCTAATGCGGGTTGGCAGACTTCACACGTCGTCGAGAAAATCTCTCAGGCGTGCAGGTTTCCTTACGATATTTTCCTTTACCGTTTAAGCACGTGATTTTTAGGTTGTGAGAATGGGATAGCGCTATTTAATCTGAAGAACAACATCCTCTTTCTATCGGAAAATGATGGTAATAAAACATCACAATACGGCCTGCACTGTACTGTCTGGGAGTGGGCAAAAAATGTCGATATATCAAAATATCGAAATTTTTCTATACAATTATCGATATATATCGCCGATATTTTTAATCACGATATATCGACATTCGATATTTATTTTAAAGTATCGAATTTGTATCAATTCCGATTCTTTTTCAACAAATCAATTACAAAATTTAATGATTAAAAAATACTATTTTCGTCTATTCTTTTTTACGAAGTGAATGATAATGCGAAAACTCGATAATTTTCGATCGAGAAATCGATACTTTTCACTCGATACTGTCTATAATATCGATATATTTTTCACTTGGCCATCTCTATCTGGGAGTATTGGAAATGGCGATAAGTCGCAGTAGTGGGGTCTGACCTGCACGGCCTCGGCGACCTGGTGCTGGCGGCAGCAGGGCTGCTTGAGGCACACGAGCGTGCCGCACAGCAGGCACACGCTGGCCTCCTTGGGCACGGCGCCGCACTGCAGGCACACGCGCTCGTGGTAGTACGTGAACAGCCGGTCGTACTCGTGGGGCAGCGCCAGCAGCGCCGGCTGGCACCACACCACTGCCATCGACCGCAGCAGACGACGGACCTGCACGACACATTCATGTATTTATGAGTGTTTGCTTCAACAAAAGTAAATGTTGGTACAGCCTGTAGGACTAAAAGGCCGCTGTTATTCGATAATTGCAATGCGGCCGCTACACTATGCTCCTTGCGCTGTCTGCCGCCCAGGCAGTCGTAAGCATAGTGTGACTGTGTGTGTACGCACGGCGAGCTGTCCGCGCGCGGCGGCGGCGCCGAGCTGGCGGGCCCAGGCAGTCGTAAGCATAGTGTGACTGTGTGTGTACGCACGGCGAGCTGTCCGCGCGCGGCGGCGGCGCCGAGCTGGCGGGCCCAGGCAGTCGTAAGCATAGTGTGACTGTGTGTGTACGCACGGCGAGCTGTCCGCGCGCGGCGGCGGCGCCGAGCTGGCGGGCCCAGGCAGTCGTAAGCATAGTGTGACTGTGTGTGTACGCACGGCGAGCTGTCCGCGCGCGGCGGCGGCGCCGAGCTGGCGGGCCCAGGCAGTCGTAAGCATAGTGTGACTGTGTGTGTACGCACGGCGAGCTGTCCGCGCGCGGCGGCGGCGCCGAGCTGGCGGGCCCAGGCAGTCGTAAGCATAGTGTGACTGTGTGTGTACGCACGGCGAGCTGTCCGCGCGCGGCGGCGGCGCCGAGCTGGCGGGCCCAGGCAGTCGTAAGCATAGTGTGACTGTGTGTGTACGCACGGCGAGCTGTCCGCGCGCGGCGGCGGCGCCGAGCTGGCGGGCCCAGGCAGTCGTAAGCATAGTGTGACTGTGTGTGTACGCACGGCGAGCTGTCCGCGCGCGGCGGCGGCGCCGAGCTGGCGGGCCCAGGCAGTCGTAAGCATAGTGTGACTGTGTGTGTACGCACGGCGAGCTGTCCGCGCGCGGCGGCGGCGCCGAGCTGGCGGGCCCAGGCAGTCGTAAGCATAGTGTGACTGTGTGTGTACGCACGGCGAGCTGTCCGCGCGCGGCGGCGGCGCCGAGCTGGCGGGCCCAGGCAGTCGTAAGCATAGTGTGACTGTGTGTGTACGCACGGCGAGCTGTCCGCGCGCGGCGGCGGCGCCGAGCTGGCGGGCCCAGGCAGTCGTAAGCATAGTGTGACTGTGTGTGTACGCACGGCGAGCTGTCCGCGCGCGGCGGCGGCGCCGAGCTGGCGGGCCCAGGCAGTCGTAAGCATAGTGTGACTGTGTGTGTACGCACGGCGAGCTGTCCGCGCGCGGCGGCGGCGCCGAGCTGGCGGGCCCAGGCAGTCGTAAGCATAGTGTGACTGTGTGTGTACGCACGGCGAGCTGTCCGCGCGCGGCGGCGGCGCCGAGCTGGCGGGCCCAGGCAGTCGTAAGCATAGTGTGACTGTGTGTGTACGCACGGCGAGCTGTCCGCGCGCGGCGGCGGCGCCGAGCTGGCGGGCCCAGGCAGTCGTAAGCATAGTGTGACTGTGTGTGTACGCACGGCGAGCTGTCCGCGCGCGGCGGCGGCGCCGAGCTGGCGGGCCCAGGCAGTCGTAAGCATAGTGTGACTGTGTGTGTACGCACGGCGAGCTGTCCGCGCGCGGCGGCGGCGCCGAGCTGGCGGGCCCAGGCGCGCGCGGGCGCCGCACAGTCGGGCGGCAGCGCGCGCCCGGCCGCCCACTCGCGCCACTCCATGCCGTCCGTCACCAGCTCCAGGTAGTACGCCAGCCGCACGAACTCCTGCCGCGGCGACGCCACCTCCGGCAGCGGGCTGCCGTACAGGTGGTGCCGTAGCAGAGCCGCGATGCGCAGGAACGGCAGCAACAACTCTTGCAACTGTGCAAAATATTATGCATATTATATACACTAGCTTCTGCCCGTGACTTCGTCCGCGTAGCGTGATGATATATAGCCTATAGCCTTCCTCAATAAATGGGCTATCTAACACTGAAAGAATTTTTCAAATCGGACCAGTACTTCCTGAGATTAGCGCGTTCAAGAAAACAAACAAACAAAATAACTCTTCAGCTTTATATATTGGTATAGATACTGTATAATGAGCTATAGTAATTTTAGTTCGAATGTTGTAACTAACTAGCTGGCGTTGTACCAGTGAACTGAATCGCGCTATGGTTTCGTTACATGAATTTACCTTAGCTGACCAGTTTCAATATTAAACTAAAACTAAATTTTTAATATTCACCCAGGAACAGGAACATCTTGTTTCATTTCTTGGACCTAGTACTAGAAAAGTGTCGCAACTTAGGAGTGAGTTCGTCACATATGATCACGCCTGTATTCCCCGAAGGGTTATGGCAGAGGCGTACTAATGTACACCCACAGTTCACCGGTATGTTTAAATCTTTGACTATCTATCCCTGGACAAGTAGCGCGCTTAATTCTATGAACAAAAAAGTCTGTCACTTTTGGTGCGGCGGGAGGAAACACTACATAGACATTGCTGCACACATACTCAAAATCATTTTGTATCGCTACGAACTCACACATATCGAAATCTTTACCACTAACACAATTTACGCACACAAAGAGGTCAAATACGTCAACATACAAGAATTGACGACAATACAAACGTAAAAGACATTAAAAATTATTAGGAAGCTACTATGTCGATATTTTATATCGATAGATTATTTTAGGAAGCATGGATCCAATACAATACAATATTCGTTTATTTTCTCAAAATTATAAGTACGTATTGCATTTTTACATAATAATAGGTTATGCTGTGGAGACTGGAGCCCGTACTAGGAATGCTTGTTCCCGAAAACACTAGGCATGGTGCAATTACAGATATTGAGAATTTGTTGCGGTGCATTAATAAACTATAATTGACTGACTTTTACTTAAGCTAGGTGGCCAGGCGGTGAGATGGTGTGTGTGCGTGTGCGTATGTGTGTGCTTATGTGTATGTGTGTTTGCGTGTGTGTGTGTGTGTGCGCGTATGCGCGTGTGTGTGCGTATGCGTGTGTGTGTGTGCGTATGCGTGTGTGTGTGTGCGTATGCGTGTGTGTGTGTGCGTATGCGTGTGTGTGCGTATGTGGTGTGTGTATGTATTTTGTTACAGGTGTGTATATGTCTTTTGTTACAGGTCTATGTTATAACTTTTAATATTTTTCCGTAGCATCATAGTCCATGGACAGTAACCAGTTGTTTACTACATCTCGGCATTTTTTTTTGGGTAAAGAATTTGGGTAAAAGCGTTTTGTTTGCTCTATTATAAAGACAACCCCCCAAAAAACAAAAGAATTGTTATCGTTTATTAGAATAGTATAGTAGAATAAATGCTGTAGAGATGAGAGCGTTGAGAAGTTGTATGGAGTAACTTTGAAAGATAGAGTGAGAAACAGAGTCTTGCAAATACGAGTACAGCAAAATACTTATTCCAGAAACCTGTTCCACAAGTATTTAGGAATATGCGTTTATATGGAGTATATTTTATTTATTTATTTTATTTATCACATACAATGTTTTTGCAGGCATGCACCCAATACAACATTTTAGAAATATGTATACGTTTTTATGTGTTACAATTGTAATTGAAAACTAATTTAGAGACCAGGGGATCGACATGTACAATGGGTTATAGCTGTTACCTGACCCACCCTAAAAACGGACGAATTTGAACCCTCTGCTTGTTACATTACAAGAGTTATTCAATTTGTATGAGTTTATCAGACTAGCGCTACTCGATGAACGAATACAATAATAATACAGATACGCAAAACGTTTGCGTTAGGATATTTATAACTACTTGTTATTCAATTTAGATTTTTATGCTGTAAGACTAAAGGTTTATCTTCGATAATATAATTAGTGTCATTGCTACTAATAGCGTATTTTAATTAATACACACAAGTAGATCTGGTCTTGTGGTTCGTGTGTAAGACTGAGACGAGCAAGATGCGAGTTCAAATCCTGCATGGCGTATATTATTCTGTTTTCAATTTAGAATTTATTCAAGAAGTATTTCTTACATTATTGTAAAGAACTATAGACGGACACACAAATATAAAGTTTCTAACTTGGTTATATTTTCACTTAACTTGTAATAAGTGGGTATATGAAAGACAAATACGCGTTCATTATAAAACTGGTATTCAAATGTTACTAAGTTTTAGGGTAGGAAAATAAAAATAAACCGTGACAACAAAGCTAAAGCCAGTCTACGCACAATTGCAGTGACTACGCGCGAGCACTTTTTACCTTGCCTTACTAAATTGTGAAAAACAACGTATTTTTCCAATTTTTTAATTTATGTTTTGGAGTAGTTTTATTATCATGTCATTGTCTGTGATTATTTAAAATACAAAATAAACTATTTACACGATGAGAATGTTGGCATCAGAGAAATTGCTAGGAGACTTATATAGCAGTAAGTGTATTTTTATAATTTTAAATTTCATTATTATACCTAGCTATTGCTTTAATCAAACCTATTTTTATATGCCTTCTTTGTTTCAGAGAAATACCGTCAGATTGTGGTTGAGACGTTTTGAAGAAACGGGAAATGGCCGATTTAATAGTCACTAATATTTGGAAATATTACGTGACAACACGGATATTTTCTTCATGAAAGATAATTGCGCCATACACCGAGCTGCTGTGGTGCAAAATTGGCTGGCCAGTCAAGAAGGTGTCAAGACAATAAATTGGCCATCTAAAAGCCCTGCCTGACCTAAACCCAATAGAAAATTTGTGGGGTCAAATGATTTTAAATTGGGATTCATTAGAAGTCAGGACAAAAGAAAATTTGGCACAACTTGTGACTTCAACATGGAAACTGATGAGAGGAAGTAATGCTTGCTGAAACATGATGTGCGGCATGCGAAGCCCCTTGCAACAAATTATAGAAAGAGATGGTGCTCCACTGGAGTTAACAATACTTATGTGTCAGTGTGTTAAATCAATTGTTGTTATCACAATTTCTAAGGAAGTGTTTCTTACAGTGATTAAGCATGTCCTTTTGCGATCATAACTATTATTATTTAAATATTTAAAAACCTATAAAGTAGGTCAAAGTATAGTGCTATTGTCACATAAGATTTAAAGTAGGTATGATAGTTTATGTGGTGATGTTATTGTTATAAAAATAGAAATATTATATTATATTTCTAAACATTTAACATGTTGATTCACTACATTGACTACTGTTTAAAGTAGGTATGTATTAGATTAATTACCTACTTTAAAAATAAAAATGGGTATTTTATAGGCAACTTTAAAACAAAGAAAATATTTAGTAAGTAACAACTTTAATCAAAAAAATCAAGCTTTCATAAGTATTAAAACTTCTTTTTACGTTTTTGCTTTTTAATATAAGTATATATATTATATATATAATATAATATATTTAATTATATAACTATGACAAGTAATTGTGTATTCTATATTTAATAAAATCGTTATCATAATAATTAATGTTTTTCATTTCTGTTGTTATTTTTATTTAAATAGTATTTAAATATCATATAAAAACATTTGGAATTCAAAAAACAATATATTTGAATATTGTAAACATAAAAAGCTAAAAGAAGCGCAGGGCTAGTTTTGAACTCATAACCATGCTAACATAGATACACTGTTGCAACCACCAGACCAAATCACCTTAACAAGTATTATTGAAATTAACAACTCCTCAATCATGTGACAAAACAATATTCAAAGATTACCTACCCTAACGTTACGTGTTAAAGATCAAATTGGCACAACTGTAGTTTATAATATTTGCCTATCTTGAACAAGTCGCTTTAAAACAACGACCTAGGTCGTTGTTTTAAAGATCAAAATAGCTTAGTAGGTAGTCTGTATTATTATTTTATTTGTCATCGAGTAGCGCTAGTCTGATTACCTCATACAAATTGAATAACCCGTAATATCACAAGCAGAGGGTTCAAATTCGTAAATTTTTAAGGTGGGTCAGGTAACAGCTATAACCCATTGTACCTATTGTTTCCATTTTTATGTCAAATAAACATTTACTTCTGATACATACAAAATGCAGCTTTAATGAATTGCAATAAACTCACTCACACTAAGATCGAACGCGTCTGAGAACGTGTCTCCAACATAGGAGTTTTCGACTCGGTACGTGGTAGATTAGTACAAAGAGTATAATAATATAGTTGTTGGATTAGTATGTGTTCATGTAAGTAACCGAGTATTTGAGGGCGTATGCGTCTATTCGTACTTAGTCTAGTCGATACTCCAAAATATTCGAGACGCGTTGAACGCTGATTTGATACTGAGTATTTAGACGTCCAAGCAAATACTTGTTCCAAAAACCTGTTCCACTCAATACGTCTCACCTCTAGCACATATTCAAAATGTGAATTAATTAATCTTTCGAAAGAGCTCTGTTATACTGGTTTGCTTCAAAGCACGAACCCACGAAAGAGTAACAGTAGCTTTTGGCGATTTTTGACCATGTTTCTTATGCCATTTAGAACTATTGACCATTCTGATGCAATTGAAGTAGTAAACTTGGGACCCAAAAAAAATATGATGATGCTGGAAGATATAAAATAACTTGAACTGCACTGTATCTCTGTATATTCATTCTTGGAGTAACCTTCGAAGCAAGTCACAGCTATAAATATAAATGTTTTCCACAGTGTGAAGCTAACCTCTTTCTCCATGGTGAGGAGGTCGGGCAGGCGGTGGTCCCCGGGCGCGGGCGGCCCGTCCTCGGTGAACAGGTCGGAGCCGGCCAGCGCGGCCAGCAGCAGGCGCGCGGCGCCGCGCAGGCCGGCCGGCTCGTCGGCGCGCGCCGGGCCCGCCAGCGCCGCGCGGCCCTCCGCGCTGGCGCCCGCTATGAACTGGCACACCACTTGGTAGTAGCTCAGCGCGTACAGCGCGCGCACTATGCACGTGAACTCCTCTGTTAACATAAAATGGAATTTTAATATTTTTGAGGAAACAATTAGAATTAATGGAGCGTGTATGATATTACTCTTAGAGTAGATATTATCATAAAAAAAATTAAGTATTTAATTTATTTATTATTTAATTAGATAAGACTTCGTATTATATCTATGGTCATAAATCAGACAATGATAAGTGCATTTCTGCTCAATATGACTTATTAATATTTTGGTCATATCAAGATAACTACATGCAAAATATTAATACATTTCCTGAATGTGAAAGCAAATTTCCACATGCCAGATGGGACTCGCGGTGGCTTAGTGGTCATTGCGTCTAAGTGTCTCATATTTTAATAGTGCCTTCAAGATTTCTCAATAATTTAATTACTTATCTTATAAAGTAATGAATTTATTTTTATCATATTCTGACCTATGGCCACAGACAAAAACAAAACAAAATCACATAAACAACAAAGAAGAAATAGGTTTGCTATTTAATACTTTCAATAACACTATATTATTTTGTTGAAGAATAAAGGTGTGGTAGTAGCGTAAAAATGATTATGTGTGTAATAGTGGTATTGATGTAGTACTGACGCATGTCGAGGTATGGCGGCGTGGGCGGCGCCAGCAGCAGGAACTGCATGAGCAGCGCCAGCGGGTCGCGCAGCAGCATGGGCACCGGGCGCGCCGCCGCCTCCGCGCTGGCCACGGCCGCGCCGCACTCGGCCCCCGCGCCCGCGGCCCCCGCGCCCGCCGCCCCCGGCCCCGCGGCCCCCGGCCCCGCCGGCTGCAGCGCGCGCCACGCGGCGGCGGCGCCCAGCCCGGCCCCCGCACTGCTCAGCACGCGCGAGTGCGCGCCCGCCACCACCATCAGCGGCACTGCAACCGATTCATTACTATTGCTATGACGAAAAACTATAACAACGACTTAGATAGGTCACGAAGATACTAGATAAGTCGAAAGAAAGTACTCGAACACTCGTCACTCACCTAATGACAATAGTTCAAGGCCGGGTCCAGCATCTTTTGGACCCAGCATCAGCAAAATATCAACGGTCCGCATAGATAGTTATATTATATAACCATCTTGGATTGGTCCACATATTATATAACTTAGATAGTCGGGATAAGGCAGAGAATTGCTTAAGATTAGTTTTTGATTGATCAACGCAGTTTATTACATAACCACCGGAGTGATACCACGGCCTCACAGGAAACCGGCGTGAAACAACGCTTGTGTTGTGTTTCGCCGAGTGAATGAGGTTACCGGAGGCCCAAACCCTTTTAAAAGGCGGTGAACGCACTTTTGACTCCTCTGGTGTTGCGGGAGTCCATGAGCAGCGGTTATCCGCTTACTATCAGATGATCCGTCTGCTCGTTTGCTCCCCTATTGTTGGCAACCCAACAACCGGTAGCAGCCACCCCAGCGCCTCTTGTCGGATGACAGTGATGATTTACCTAGCTACTGTCAGTTTGACAAGATAAAAAGGCTGGTCACTCACGGCTCGCTCTCTTTCTTACTTCATATTTCGTATGAAATAGTTGCTCTGTTTTATTGTGTTGATATTGACAAAATTCGCCGCGCTGCACGAGCTCGGCCTCCAGGTTGGTGCGCACCAGCGACGCCACGAACATAACATAGCACAGCATAGCATAGCACATACCTATGCACTCGTTCCTGAGCTTGTAGCGCGGCGCGGTGCAGGTGAGCAGCGAGCCGCCGCGCTGCACGAGCTCGGCCTCCAGGTTGGTGCGCACCAGCGACGCCACGAACGTGAAGATGGCGCCCGCCGACGACCCGTAGCGCTGCTTCAGCTTGCCGCCCGCCGTCGCCGTCATGTCCTCCATCGCTTTGGCCATGGCTTCCGACAGTCGACTCGGAGCCTATTATATTACAATTAACTATAGTTAGGTATGATTGAAATGAAACTACTTTTTACGGATTTTATCGCGTTGTATTGGTATTATTTTATTCCCGACGTTTCGGATCCTATATAGCATCCATGGTCACGAGTAGACTAAAAGCGTCTACACACGGCCCTAAAATCGGAGGCGATATCGGGAGAGTGATGGTGGGGATGAAATCGGCTACTACTCTACACACGTCCCTGTCCGATCTCCCTAGACGATAATCGGCCCTAAATCCGTAGGGATGCCGCTCTACAGATTAAATAGTGCTATCCCATTCTCACAACCTAAAAATGATGGCGATAACACGTCGTAATACAGGCCCTGGACTCTATACATATCGTCGATGATAGTGCAATATCGCGTAACTAACAATCATCATATCAATATAATATAATAACATATCAATGTTATTTCATTGAAAATTTAACCTTATAGCCATTGCTCTAAGCTCTAATTATCAATGAAATAACATTGAAAATTTAACCTCTTAGCCTGTTCTAAGGCTTGATGATCAAATAAATAGGTAACATTAAAAATGAACCTTACACCCAAGTGTTAGTAAGGCGGTATTGCAGTATGATCGTCGATATGTTGTGTTGTTGTGGTACTGACCGGTGGGGGGTGGTCCTTCTCGAGCATGTCGTGCACGAGCTGCGCGCTGTGGTGGTAGGTGCGCGCGTGGGGGGGCGCGCGGGGCGGCGCGGGCGCGGGCGGCGCGGGGCGCGGCGCCAGCGGCAGCACGGCGTTGGCCAGCTGGCGGCACACGGGGCACAGGAACTCGCCGCGCTCCACGTGCAGGTTGTGCGGCCGCTGCGGCGCCGCCAGCGCGCGCAGGTACGCGTGCAGGCAGCGCAGGTGCAGGTGGTGCCCGCAGCCCTGCACGTGCACGCCGCCCTCCCACCCCACCGACACCGACATCAGCCACGACTCCTGCGCACACCACACCACAAACCTTACCATGAGCAAACAGACCAATCACCAGCGGTAACCTGATGGTAAGGACTCACAAGTGCGTTGCGCGCCTTTTAAAAGGGTAACCTCACTTACTCGGCGAAAGACAACGCAAGCGTTGTTTCACGCCGGTTTTCTGTCAAGCTGTGGTATCAATCCGGTCGAACCGGCCCATTCTAATATAAGCATTCAAACAATAATTTAGATGGTGAAAATGTTTCGCATTCGTGACTATTGACTTTATTGATATCGATATTTTTACATAATAACACAAATTCAGTCTTAGTTACATAAAAAAACACAATAACACTGGTCAACCTGGGACATCTAGTGCGCTCTCGGCCTCGAGACACGTGCCTGACGTTACCTGATCGAAATGCTGGTGCAGTTCGTCGTGCAGGCGGTAGTGGTGCGCGGCGGCGGTGGTGTCGTGCTGCGCCTGCAGGCGCGCGCGCTCGGCCTCGCACAGCGCCAGCCGAGCGTCTCCGCCGCCAGCACGCCGCCGATGGCCCAGCACCGACGTCGACTGACAACCAACACCACAAGTTATGATCGCCATTAAACTAACTCTTTCAACTTACAATAACCCTAATATCATCATCATCATCAACATAGACATCATCATCATCAACTTAGTCATCATCATCATCATCATAGTCATTATCATCGTCAACATAGTCATAATCTCCGTCAACATAATCATCATCATCAGCATAGTCATCATCATCGTCAACATAGTCATCATCATCATCATCGTCATATCTTATAGTCATCACCAACTACATAGTCATCACCATCATCAACACCGTCAACATAGTCATAATCTTCTTCAACATCATCATCATCAACATAGTCATCATCATCATTATCATGGACAGTCATCATCATCATCTACATAGTCATCACCATCATCAAAATAGTCATCATCATCGTCAACATAGTCATAATCTTCGTCAACATACTCATCATCATCAGCATAGTCATCATCATCGTCAACATAGTCATCATCATCATCATCGTCATATCTTATAGTCATCACCAACTACATAGTCATCACCATCATCAACACCGTCAACATAGTCATAATCTTCTTCAACATAATCATCATCAACATTGTCATCATCATTATCATCTACAAAGTCATCATCCTCGTCATCATCATCAACACAGTCATCATCATCTACATAGTCACCATCACCTACATAGTCATCATCATCAACATAGTCATAATCGTCTACATAGTTATCCTCATCAACATAGTCATCTTCATCAACACAGTCATCATCATAAGTCACTTCATCAATACAGTCATCATCATAGTAAATATCTCACCTGTAGTAAAACAACTAGTCCGATGGGGTCAGCAGGTGTGGTGGGCGCGGTAGTATTACATATGACACAGTCGTAATCCCTCTCCACGGCCTCCTCCTCCTCCCACTCCATGGCGCCGGCCTCCGTACCATCGAGGTTCTGCATGGCGGATATAAACTGTTGCTGACGACGCGCGAATTCGCGCATCAACTGTTGTTGTCTTTCACGCGCGCGTCGTGACCGTTCTTCTTTTTCTCGCCTTTCTCTGATGGGAGCATTGAGATAAATTAGTTTTGATCTTATTGTGTTCTTTTAGAGATTAATTATGAAATTTCAGAAGCTGTAAAATTTACAAGCATGAAAATGTGAAGGCCTGTTTCTAAGGGGGTACATTGGGAACACAGTGCGTCGGCGCACGCAGTATAAGAAGGTATGTGTTAGGTACCTGGCGCGCTGCTCGGCCTGCCGCTCGCGCTGGTGCGGCCACAGCGAGTGCCGCACGTGCGCCACTGCGCCGGCGCAGGCAGTGTAAGTAGGCAGTGTATGTGTTAGGTACCTGGCGCGCTGCTCGGCCTGCCGCTCGCGCTGGTGCGGCCACAGCGAGTGCCGCACGTGCGCCACTGCGCCGGCGCAGGCAGTGTAAGTAGGCAGTGTATGTGTTAGGTACCTGGCGCGCTGCTCGGCCTGCCGCTCGCGCTGGTGCGGCCACAGCGAGTGCCGCACGTGCGCCACTGCGCCGGCGCAGGCAGTGTAAGTAGGCAGTGTATGTGTTAGGTACCTGGCGCGTTGCTCGGCCTGCCGCTCGCGCTGGTGCGGCCACAGCGAGTGCCGCACGTGCGCCACTGCGCCGGCGCAGGCAGTGTAAGTAGGCAGTGTATGTGTTAGGTACCTGGCGCGCTGCTCGGCCTGCCGCTCGCGCTGGTGCGGCCACAGCGAGTGCCGCACGTGCGCCACTGCGCCGGCGCAGGCAGTGTAAGTAGGCAGTGTATGTGTTAGGTACCTGGCGCGCTGCTCGGCCTGCCGCTCGCGCTGGTGCGGCCACAGCGAGTGCCGCACGTGCGCCACTGCGCCGGCGCAGGCAGTGTAAGTAGGCAGTGTATGTGTTAGGTACCTGGCGCGCTGCTCGGCCTGCCGCTCGCGCTGGTGCGGCCACAGCGAGTGCCGCACGTGCGCCACTGCGCCGGCGCAGGCAGTGTAAGTAGGCAGTGTATGTGTTAGGTACCTGGCGCGCTGCTCGGCCTGCCGCTCGCGCTGGTGCGGCCACAGCGAGTGCCGCACGTGCGCCACTGCGCCGGCGCAGGCAGTGTAAGTAGGCAGTGTATGTGTTAGGTACCTGGCGCGCTGCTCGGCCTGCCGCTCGCGCTGGTGCGGCCACAGCGAGTGCCGCACGTGCGCCACTGCGCCGGCGCAGGCAGTGTAAGTAGGCAGTGTATGTGTTAGGTACCTGGCGCGCTGCTCGGCCTGCCGCTCGCGCTGGTGCGGCCACAGCGAGTGCCGCACGTGCGCCACTGCGCCGGCGCAGGCAGTGTAAGTAGGCAGTGTATGTGTTAGGTACCTGGCGCGCTGCTCGGCCTGCCGCTCGCGCTGGTGCGGCCACAGCGAGTGCCGCACGTGCGCCACTGCGCCGGCGCAGGCAGTGTAAGTAGGCAGTGTATGTGTTAGGTACCTGGCGCGCTGCTCGGCCTGCCGCTCGCGCTGGTGCGGCCACAGCGAGTGCCGCACGTGCGCCACTGCGCCGGCGCAGGCAGTGTAAGTAGGCAGTGTATGTGTTAGGTACCTGGCGCGCTGCTCGGCCTGCCGCTCGCGCTGGTGCGGCCACAGCGAGTGCCGCACGTGCGCCACTGCGCCGGCGCAGGCAGTGTAAGTAGGCAGTGTATGTGTTAGGTACCTGGCGCGCTGCTCGGCCTGCCGCTCGCGCTGGTGCGGCCACAGCGAGTGCCGCACGTGCGCCACTGCGCCGGCGCAGGCAGTGTAAGTAGGCAGTGTATGTGTTAGGTACCTGGCGCGCTGCTCGGCCTGCCGCTCGCGCTGGTGCGGCCACAGCGAGTGCCGCACGTGCGCCACTGCGCCGGCGCAGGCAGTGTAAGTAGGCAGTGTATGTGTTAGGTACCTGGCGCGCTGCTCGGCCTGCCGCTCGCGCTGGTGCGGCCACAGCGAGTGCCGCACGTGCGCCACTGCGCCGGCGCAGGCAGTGTAAGTAGGCAGTGTATGTGTTAGGTACCTGGCGCGCTGCTCGGCCTGCCGCTCGCGCTGGTGCGGCCACAGCGAGTGCCGCACGTGCGCCACTGCGCCGGCGCAGGCAGTGTAAGTAGGCAGTGTATGTGTTAGGTACCTGGCGCGCTGCTCGGCCTGCCGCTCGCGCTGGTGCGGCCACAGCGAGTGCCGCACGTGCGCCACTGCGCCGGCGCAGGCAGTGTAAGTAGGCAGTGTATGTGTTAGGTACCTGGCGCGCTGCTCGGCCTGCCGCTCGCGCTGGTGCGGCCACAGCGAGTGCCGCACGTGCGCCACTGCGCCGGCGCAGGCAGTGTAAGTAGGCAGTGTATGTGTTAGGTACCTGGCGCGCTGCTCGGCCTGCCGCTCGCGCTGGTGCGGCCACAGCGAGTGCCGCACGTGCGCCACTGCGCCGGCGCAGGCAGTGTAAGTAGGCAGTGTATGTGTTAGGTACCTGGCGCGCTGCTCGGCCTGCCGCTCGCGCTGGTGCGGCCACAGCGAGTGCCGCACGTGCGCCACTGCGCCCGCGCACCGCGCGTCCAGCGCCGCCAGCTTGCGGAGAACGCGCCCGATGAAGTACGGACCGTCGCCTGCACAAAACATACCACACTATTGACCATCCCTCTTCAATATATACTATCACGCCTGTATTCCCCGAAGGGTTAGGCAGAGGCGTACTAATGTACACCCACAGTTCGCCGGTATGTTTAGGTCCCATGTAATTGCGAGCCTATTGCCATTAACCGGGCACAAATTCCTATCTCCTAGCTGCTACTGGGAATTTCATAGAAAAACCCAATAACACTTTACTCGACCTGGGAATCGGACCCAGGTCCTCTAGCGTAGCAGTCGCGCTCAGGACCACTTGGCTAATGAGGCAGTTCTCCTCATTAGCCAAACTCTTCCTCTTCAATAAATAGCCTGTGATAATGAGGCCTCCACACTGCTCGTGAAATTGAACGAGGTTTGGCGAATACCATAGTATAGAAAGGTACTTCATCTTACGTCGTCCAACCTCAGTTCGCCTCGAGCGACTTCCATTTGTTGTCGGTTTTTGCAACCGAGTCAAAGAACTCAAGGCTCCTGACGAGGTACAATCATGTACTTCGAACTTCGGTAAATTTCGACAATTACTTCGTCGAAGCCACTTCGCGAGTAGTGAAGTGGAAGCATAAAGCTTCGCTCAAATCAAGCACGTCCGTAGCTTTGGGATCTGACTGTAAACTATCATGGCTTCGCGTACATCATATTATTTAGTAAATAACATAGGGGTCCGGATGCTCGATAGCAATGGTTTTTCTATTGAATATTTCATTTTGATACTTCACTAAATAGTATAAAACAAAGTCGCTTCCCGCTGTCTATCTGTCCCTCTGTATGCTAAGATCTTTAAAACTACGCACCAGATTTTGATGCAGTTTTTTTTAATAGATAAAGAGATTCAAGAGAAAGATTTTAAGCTATTTAAGATAATCCTTCGACTCTTAGGAACGGAGCAGCGTGGGTGAAACCGCAGGCGGGTCGCTAGTATAAGATAATATAAACAAATTATACATGTATTTCAGTATAGACAGCTTACCAATAGGCTCGTCTGTATCAGGGGCAGGCTCTTCCAGCGAGAAGGAGTCCAGTCTACCGGACAGCTGCGAATGCAGTTTTAGCAGCAGCGATATTATAGACTCGTTCACAGGGATCGAGTCCTCCGACTGTGTATGTAGTTGCACCTATAACAAAAAGTATCGATTCAACAAAAGAGAGTTACTCATCTCACTTAATAAGAGAGTTAGTCGTCTGCTAGGCTGGCGAGCGGCCACAAACTGCTTCTTGACGATCTCTTCGTTCAGGACCACCATGCAGTTCACACGCGAGGTTCGCTTACGTACTCAATATACTATAATAGCACTATTGTAATACAGTCCGCTTTTCATTGAGTCGACCACCAGGACCCAACAATTTGGTCCTTCGAGCCGGCAAGTATATTTAGCTGTTATTTCGTATGGAAATATTCAAATGATATCCAATATTTTGACTACTTGACGTTTAAACATGCTAAGCGCCTTTTGCATAGGGTCAACTTTCTGGAACCGTGCAACAGTCGATAGTTTTACTTTAACTTTAACTTAGTCTAGCGAGGTCAACTTACATTAGTGCTGATAAAATAAAAAAAGTATTATTAAAAGTGGACTATAGCCTAATCCCTCTCATTGCGAGAGCAGACCCTTGTCCAGCAGTGGGACATATAATTGGTTGATTACGTTATGTTAAAAGTGGTATTGCCCAGAAATTGAGCTGCGTAGGTCTGATGGCAATCGCTTCATGTAAAATATCGATATTCTGTCGTATTTTGTACTGAAAGTCGACCCCATGTTGGAGAGAGTGTGGGAGGGTGAAAAGTATGTACAGTTGTACAGACCTGGTTGCTGGTGGAAGGTTGGGCGGGCGGCTCGATGCTGCGCGGAGCGGGCAGCGCGGGCGGCGCGGGCAGCCCGGCCGCGCCGCGCACCGACAGCGCCCACTCGCTGCCCTCCATATCTATATAAACACATACCATTACTATACACATTCTGTCATTTTGTAAACACACTCACAAGCGCAAATGGACGCTCTTATTTCAAATATACTACTCTTACGTCAGGTATTAAGTAATATACCTGTACATACTTCCGAATTAAATCCCGGCTAAACCCTTGAGTTTACACGTTATAGTACGGCCTTAGATACGATTTAGTTAGTAGTTGCCTTGCATTGTATGTAACTCACATAAATATATTTGCTCTAAGTACTGTCTGGTTTTTAAAAGAGACCATGATTCTCTGAGTTTGTTTCGGCATTTCTTCTCAGAGGTCGTCAGTTAGGAAATGCCGGTGCCATCTAGTTAAAAAAATATATGAAAAGCAATTGACTTGTAAAAGTGACCTTTAATGATCTATTTACAGAAATAAACATCATTTATCATTTAGTTAGTTACTTAGTTCACCGAGCACAAATTATAGCTAATTATATGGTCAGATACTACCTGTTAAATTGTATACAGTTGCCAGTGAGTGGGTAAAGTTAATTTATTCAATTAACAGACTTACCATATTCAATAGGGACAGGTGGCGTGTCCAGGTCTGATGAAGTGGCGATGGCAAGGCTCATCTCGTCGTCGAAGGTTTGTAACGCTAACGCTTGACTATCGTCTGTCACATCCTGTTGATAGACAAACAATCAAACACCTTGATATTTTGGACCCAACTAACTCGAATTATATTGTTTATGCTAGCTTCCGCGGCTTCGCTCACGTGAAGTTATAGGATTAAAAATGGATCCCAAAAGTAATTTAATCAAAAACCAACTTCTTTTTTTATGGGTCTGTATACATCAGAGAGGTCAAGCTGTATCTCAGGATCAGTTCAATTAATTGCGATAAGGAATTACCCAGTTTTTAACTTGGAGCATTTACTTTCTAGCAGTGATAAAAAAATTAAAATCTATTCAGTAGGTTTTACGCCAACCCGTAACAAACAAAGTAGAATTTTAAAAATCTAATTTTTGGGTTCGGAGAGGTTTATATTACCCTAACCCACTAGGTTTTTTTAATAACAGACAAAATGATTGAGAGCAAAATGGGTAGTAAGTTCCGTAGATAATCCTGCTAAAGATTTTGACTTGACTACTTTTTAGAAGGGTAACATATATCAACAGTGATGAAATCTATGTTAAATAATATCCCTTGGAGTGTACTTAATTTTATTCTATGACAGCTAAGTACAAACACAACGCGCAAATGGTGTACAGGTACGTTAAAAAAAATATATATTAAAATACCTGTTGTTCAAAAATTCACCAAAATACCATTTTCGCACTAGCTTTCAACTCTCACTGATATCACATTGCCTTTCGTCGGGGATAGTTCAATACCACGTAAGTAATACTTTGCTGTAGGGACTATTTTTCAATAATTTCAAAGTAATTTAATTCACAGCTAGGCCTTATAGGTAAGTGTAAGTTACGCGGTATTATACTATCCCAGACAGGTTAAAAATTGGGTACAAAATTATACATGGTCCGTTGAATTTTAGCGAGCTAAGAGAAATCGTACGTCAATAAAAATTGTTATACCTCTAACGCTCGTATTTGTGGGGCATCCCCGCCGCCGTCCGATTGGTCGTCCATCATAGAATCGCCTCGCGCCACCTAATGAATATTTCAAAACAAAATAGAATCACTAATAGCACAGTAGCACAAGCACGAACAACTATCGAATTCGTATCGTAAACGAATGAGTTGTTTTTTTTCTACTACAAATCTCATACATACGTCATATACATACATATTTTCATATCTGTCTCCCATTAGGCAGAGACTACTAGGACTAGGAATCGAATCCAGGACCTCTAGCGTAGCAGTCGCGCTCAGGACCACTATGCTAACGAGGCGGTAGCGTCTCTTAAAAAATCAAAATCATATTCAAGATCGGATTACTAGGTAGTGCTTGACCGCTTTCTAACGTTTTTGCTGGGAAGAACAAACGTCCGCGCAACAAATTCTCCAGCTATACATTTTTTGTTTGGGGTAGTTAATTTTTTCAGTCAATCAGTCATCGTGCAGCTCAACCAGGGAGGTTTTTATATGGAGTGAATTGGAGAGAAGCAATAACTTCAAGCTTTTAAGAAGACAGTAGCGAAGTTAGTTACCTGTAAAGAAGTGGGCACGGCGAGCGCAGTGCTGGTGACGGGAAGTGACGTAGATGTTGTGAGCAGCGGTATGCGCGCCGTCTCAGACTCCGACGGCTCCCATTCCGTGTCACCTACGAATGAGTGATCATTTTGTAGAACAATTTTTTTATACAGGATGTCCCAGAACGTGACGATAAGCTAGCAACAGGGGAAAGGTCCACTAATGGCGGGCCCGGGAAAAAAATCATCGATCGCTACGGTTCCATAGTACCATTGCCATTTAAAAAAAAGACAGTTAAAATTTTCGGCAATAGAGTTTTCAATTATTTGAGTTTTTTTACTGTTGCATCTCAAGTAGTTACGCTAATTATTTTCAAATCAAAGTAGATCCAAAAACAATAATTTTCTGAGAAAAAATACTAAATATCATCGGTTAAATTATTTCTAATTTCATATCACTCAACTTTAACTGCTCATACGAAAAAAAAATGAACTAAGCAGCTGACAAGGCAAGTTTGACCAAAATATGGACCATTTCACCAAGATTCTAAAATGCTATAACATGTACATGTTATGTGTTAAAAAAAATATAAGTTACCTATTATTGAGGTAGGTGTCCTAATTTAAAAATATTTCATTCAAATAAAAATCCTTCTTTATTTACGAAACTGATTCTGTTGTTGGAGTAAAACAAGTTATGTTGCAATTTTAATCATTAGAAAGAGATAGCCTAAGGTTTTTCCATGTAGGATATCGGTTTCGATTTCATAAATTTATTTTAAATTGATACTGAGATTGTTGCTGGCACCTTAGGCTATTTCTTTCTATCGTTTTTGTATGTTCGTTTGCTCCCCTATGTTATAATGCCGGCACTACACTACTCGCGAAGTTGTTCGGCGTTTTACGCGTTGTCGCACACGGCGGCGCCCGCGAACGTAACACTTACTGTCGGAGTGTTGTGTGTGCGTGTAGTGCGCGGGGTACGCGCAGGGCGGGGCGCGCGCGGCGTGCGGCGGGCGCGCGCGCGCGGGCACGCCGCCCACCACGGTGCGCGCGTTGTCGCACACGGCGGCGCCCGCGAACGTAACACTTACTGTCGGAGTGTTGTGTGTGCGTGTAGTGCGCGGGGTACGCGCAGGGCGGGGCGCGCGCGGCGTGCGGCGGGCGCGCGCGCGCGGGCACGCCGCCCACCACGGTGCGCGCGTTGTCGCACACGGCGGCGCCCGCGAACGTAACACTTACTGTCGGAGTGTTGTGTGTGCGTGTAGTGCGCGGGGTACGCGCAGGGCGGGGCGCGCGCGGCGTGCGGCGGGCGCGCGCGCGCGGGCACGCCGCCCACCACGGTGCGCGCGTTGTCGCACACGGCGGCGCCCGCGAACGTAACACTTACTGTCGGAGTGTTGTGTGTGCGTGTAGTGCGCGGGGTACGCGCAGGGCGGGGCGCGCGCGGCGTGCGGCGGGCGCGCGCGCGCGGGCACGCCGCCCACCACGGTGCGCGCGTTGTCGCACACGGCGGCGCCCGCGAACGCGCCCAGCAGCGGCACGCCGCTCACCGCTCCACGCGCCGCGCTGCTCTCTGCCACCATCACGTCGCGCTGCAACACCAACATGCAATCAACACTTGGAAACCGGAAAATTATTCAAACCGGTTAAGGCCGGTTTAAGACACTTTTCATTCGGTTTTGTTCTAACCGGAACCTCAATTAAACGGTTTTTCGGCTATAAAATTAATGGTATAGGTTTTGTTCAATAAACCGGTTTATTGAACATACGACGAGCTCTGCTGGCCATCGCGTCATCCCCGTCAAATATCGCGGAATAAACAGGTTAATGAGGGTTTTCAATAACGCTCTTTTAACGTTAACATTCCAAACGAAATAATCGAAAAAACTGAATTAAATTGTTCTTAACCGGTAAATTTTAAATCGGTTCCAAGTATTGCACACAGTCACTATCTACCTAAACATATGTACTTATAGAAAATACTCATTGTAACTGGAAATGTTACAATGAGTATTTTCTCCATACTTACTTGTTGGAAATTATAGAACCTTTAGTTGTATATTATGAATTTTGTACATAAAGGGAAATGCCCACCGGCCATAGAGACTTCGGCCCTGGGTGCACACATATAAAAGCATATGGCAATGATTATATACAATTTAATGAATGAAATGGTAAAGGATTTGGTTTAGAAAAGAGTCCGGATTTTTAAGATATAAAATGTTTATTATTTAAAAAATACAGTTTTTTAACAATCATCTTACTGTAATATATACATACAATATTAAGTCTTAATAAAATCTGTTATGTATTTTATGATCTTATACATAATTTGTATCATATACAATCAGTACATCATCCAGAAATTGAGCAGGAGGGAAAATATTAGTCTGAACCGTGCCCAACCCAGTTAATATTAAGTCTCAGGATGTTAAAACAGGAAATTCTCTAACATTTTCAGTGTCTACATTTATATTTTTAGTCTGCCCTAGATCTATTTAGATTGCATTCCCTAACATACTCAGACAAATCATTATTTGTTTCTATATTTTGATGAACAATTTCTAGTATTTGAGCCACATCATCCCTGTCTCTTATTTTTGTGTGGAATTTATTAATTAGTGCAGCAGCCAAGTGAAGTCTATCATCAATTGTGTAGAATCCCTGTTAAATATTGTGAATGTTAATGGTTCCCGTTCTGCAGTCCAATGTCATGCTTCTCTATCAGTCCTTACCCAGTAATTATGGCACACATAATGGTAGCTGAAACAATAATAAAAACAAAAATGTAGACCTATAGATCAAAATAAAATAAAAAAGGTGTTTGCAAATGTGAAAACCTAAAATTACTTTTTGGGTTGATATGCAAACAGAGTGAAAATAAGTTTCAATAACACCACCAGCACACAACACTGCACCACACTTACATAAATCAAAAACTGTTGAACACTAACCTCACATGGTGTAATCTGATGGGCAATCATATTCCTTATGAGTTCCTCACATGGAGAATTAGTCCTGAGTGTGTGTGATCTTATTCTCAAAAGTGACTTGCCACAGCTGATACACACATGTCCATGACCAACAATCGGTGTATTTTGCTGTTCACGAGTTGAATGTCGTATTTGATTCCAGGCTGCAGTCTAATACAAGTGGCACACTTCACTGTCACTCGAAACATGTACCTAATAAAGAAGCCATAATAATTAGTTATTGATATTTGTAAAGTAAACTCAGAAAAAACTTTTCACAGAGGAAGACATGTCAGGGATGATAACATGGATCAATTATTTACCTGCTGTTGTCGAACCCATCGTTGTAGATTATGAACTTCTGCAATTTCCAACAAATGTCTTCGTATTCTCGTTACATTTAACACAATGGACACAGCGTAAATATCTTGAATCAGTTACCGAGGGCGGGAAGAACTCTGGCCGGTGTGAAAGCTGGGGGCATCATTATCAGTGGATATCGAGTCCCAAGTTCGAGCAGTAGTTATCGTGAGAACGCGGGAACAGGATCCATGATTTGGTATAAGAAGAATTGTTGGAGTCCATTAAAAAGTTTATTCGTTGGTGAAATAACAAATCCACAAGAAAACAAATAAAATAATACAAAATGCAAACGAAGTTGACTTGTGATTATTTACTTTCTGTTGTCAGATTCGATATTTCGATGTTGCCACTTAAGAGACATAAGAATCAATAAATCGATTTCGATTTTTGATCGAATTTTGTATTATTGAACTAATCTTTTTAATTGAATTAATCTCATACATTATTATTTTCTTTCTTTTAGTTTTTTAATTATATTTTTAATGTTCATTAAAATACTATTTAAAAACTAAAAGAACGTTAGACATTTAAATTGTGTAGTAGCGATTATTCGAATTTATGGTAAATCAAACAACGATTCGCTTGTTTATTATTGGCATTTTAATAATTACATGCGTAATAACTGCCTCATTAGCCTAGTGGTCTTCAATGCGACTGCTACGCTACAGGTCCTGGGTTCATTTCTTAGGTCGAGCAGTGTTAATAGGTTTTTTTATGAAATTCCTAGTAGGTAGCAGCAGGCCATTAACCTGGAATAAAAAGTGTGGGCCTCTACCTTACCCTCCGGGGAATACAGGCGTGATGGTATGATATGTTATGTTATTAGTTATTTAAATGTAAAACGAAGACGAATTCGACCAGGCAGTTAGAGCTCGCGGACTCGCTTTAATAAAAAATCGATTAAAAATAGAATCGATTTTATTTTGTCCGAAATTAATAATTGGCAACATTTTTTTTATCCACAAACCAACGATATACGTATTTACTAATTTCATTTTATCTTTTCGGCTCTTTTATTTTTGTAAAAAATGTTCCTACCTTTTTTAGATAATTGAATACCGCGATAAATAATCATAAAACAATATATATTTTTTTAACAAAAGCAAACTGTTGGGCCTTTCAGGGCCAAAAATGGGCATTTCCCTTTTTGACATGAAAATACTCGACACGTTTTTCGGGATTCGCATATTATGCACTCGCCGTGCAGCACGCCGGACGTGTGTGGTGTGTGGTGGTGTGTGGTGTGTGGTGTGTGGTGTGTGGTGTACGTACGTGGTGGTCGGTGTCGCGCTCGGCGTGCAGGTCGGCGGCGACGTGCAGCAGGTAGAGCGCGAGCGCGAGCACGTGGTCGGGCGGCGCGTGCGGCGCGGGCGCGTCGGGCGCGCGCCGGTGCACGCCGCGGTGCAGCACGGCCAGCAGCGCGCCGTGCAGCACGCCGGACGTGTGTGGTGTGTGGTGGTGTGTGGTGTGTGGTGTGTGGTGTGTGGTGTACGTACGTGGTGGTCGGTGTCGCGCTCGGCGTGCAGGTCGGCGGCGACGTGCAGCAGGTAGAGCGCGAGCGCGAGCACGTGGTCGGGCGGCGCGTGCGGCGCGGGCGCGTCGGGCGCGCGCCGGTGCACGCCGCGGTGCAGCACGGCCAGCAGCGCGCCGTGCAGCACGCCGGACGCGCACAGCGCGCGCGGGTCGCCGGCGCCGCCGCCCGGCGCGCGCGCGGCCCGCAGCGGCGGCCACAGCACGCCACTGCCCGTGCGCGATGTCTCCGTTCCGCCTTCAGTTTTCTGCTTTTCCCGAACACTGTTCGTCCAAACACAACAACAGTTAAGTTTTGGAGCCCTTACCAACGATATTTCTCAAATTGGCTTAAGTTAACCTTGCTTAATGATCGCTGACGAAATCATATGTTTTTATACCAGTCCATAGGGCGTCGGAACCGGTTTTACGCGGTTCCAAAAGAACCGGGAATTCCCGGTTCTGAGGGTACCTAAAAGAACCGGTTCTGTAAATCGGAGAACCGGTCTTTTCGATTCTTTCATACAATACATCTCTTTATGCTAAATATAGGGCATGCAATCTCGGAATTCCGGATCTCGTAATACCGGAATTTCGTAACCGAAACAAACGGGTACCCGGTTCGGTCTTGAGTTTTGAACCGAAAGAACCGGTTCCCAAAATAGAGCCGGTTCTCAATGCCCTAGAAGCCCGTCTAATGATAAGCGATATATAACACAATGTATATTGTTAAGAAATAAACTACTTATGACTTATGCGATTACCGTAGTCAACGATCGACGCTTGCAAAACCAGGGATATCACACGCGCGTTGTCGAAACAGTGAAAATCTTTTCGCACGCTTTTTAAAAGGGTGAGGTTGAAACCACAAGTATTAAAGTTTGTATTAACACAATTATATTAAAGTTAGAAATCCACCTAAGACACTGTTCTATAATTCAGGAAGTAGTATATTTCAGGAAGTTATAACTCCAAAGGAACTCGCTTGTGCTCGCTTGAACCGCGCCTGCGAACCGGTCAGCTTCGAACTGAGCCCGGCGATAGTAATGCATAGCGCGTTAGCGCACTGACGCTCCCGGCGCTGACGAGCCAGAAATCTGCCGCGCACGTCGGTGTCGCTGTGCAGTGTCCCATAGAATATTCTGTTTATTCGTACGCTCGACCGACGTACACGACCGATGTCATCGTAGGAGGAAATCAAGCCTAATATTCAAAAGTCTATCTACTAAAATGTCAGCTTGCTATGAATTTTCCAAGAATTCTCTAAAGAGTTCGACACAGATAAAAATCACTTATAAATCTATACTAATATATAAAGCTGAAGAGTTTGTTTGTTTGCTTGAACGTGTTATTAATCTCAGGAACTACTGGTCCGATTTGAAAAATTCTTTCAGTGTTAGATAGCCCATTTATTGAGGAAGGCTATAGGCTATATATCACGCTACGCAGACGAAGTCGCGGGCAGAAGCTAGTTAATTAATATAAACTATTTAGATATCCTAGCTAAAAATAATTGCACTAACTATGCCGTGAACCGCTCCATGGAGGCGTGGAAGTCCCTCCTGTGCACAGCGCGCCTCAGCACGTGCAGCGGGTCGTAGTACTGCTCCCATACGATGGGCTTCGGCACGAACAGACCCTGCTCCAAGTTCTCGGAGCCTTTCGGCGGTGGGCGATATGTGGATAACTGCGAACAATCCAACATGTCACATCACTTGTGCCCGAACACCTGCAAAATGGACAATCTCTACGCTGCGACGCCTAACGCTATTGAAATACCTGAACAAGTCAGTTTTTTTTCACAGCTCTTACGAGATACATATCTAAATGGTGTGGTGGAACTGTGTTCTATTTTAACCATCGTAAGTTACTAGAAAATTACACGATACGAATAAAATTCATGTGTTATCTTTGTATTCTAATCGCTCACTGAACTCCTAGGCATGTAGACAAGTGGCAATCTGAAGTTCGAAAAGACAAACGAACAGAAACAAAATGTATGGAGATGACAAATTTGTGTGTGCTCGATTTGTGGAAACCTTACGTTATTTGCATACATTGAAGGTTTCTATTCTATACGATTAACGTTCATGCAACTTGTCTAGAGGCCCTAGTAAGGTTACAATAGTGTCTGATGTCTGATAGTTACCTCTTTGAGCACAGTCTCGAAGTTTCTGGTGTGGGCGTTGCCAGATCTCTCGGGCATCAGCTCCAGCAGTTGGGAGTGCGTCTTGTCGCCCGCAGCCAATAACGTACTCACTTCCAGTCGTGATTGTGTAAGCTCGTCGTTACCTATGATATGTACAAGTTTCAGGACGTTTACAAAAGGTTTTTTTTATGGTATGGGATAGGAGGGCAAACGAGAAGACGGACACATGATGGTAAGCGATTACCGCCGCCCATGGACGCCCGCAACACCAGAGGAATCGCAAGTGCGTTGCCTCGATGTATAAAGAATTATCACCCATCCACACATTGACCGCGGAGAGCGCAGCTTAATCTTGCAGATCAATTGATCAGCTTAGTTATTAGTTAGCCACTCGAAAAAGTTATAATATAAGTAAAAACCCTATTATATTAAGCTCGACTAAGGTCGAATCCAGGACCTACTTATTGCGTAGCAGTCGTGCTAGGAGCACGTGAGTTTGCAATATATTTTTAATGGTGAAGTGGTTGTGGACGAACCTAGGTTAGTTCTCGAAGACACGAGGATGGCGAGGAAGGTGAGCAGGCCTTCCACCATGGCGTCCTGTTCTGCCGCCTGCGCCGGAGACATCGGCAGCATACTCAGCCACTCGCGGCAGCCGAACCTGTACGAAAATATTATTTTATTTGTATTTGTCTAGTCATCGGGCCTCATAACGAAGAAAGCAGTATTAGTTCTAATAAATTGTCAATTGTTTGGCACCAAAATAGCGCCTAGTGATCTTTTTGATCTGCTATGTTGACCTCAGGTTCTTAGGTTTGTTTCTTATTTAATTTTGTAAATTAAATTTTAGTTTTCTGTTTTCTCATATTCCTTTATTATATCAACAACCCATAGCAACGAACTGTCACGGCCAACGCCATCTATCTAGGTTATTTGAACTAACTGTTTGGTCGTGAACATCAATAGATGACACTACGGGTAACGATTAGTTATTCAAGTTCGTGTTAAATTCAAAATAAGATGTTAAAATTCTATGTATTTAATAAATCTTAATGGAGATCCTAAGCGAACAAAAGGAATCTATAATTTTTGTGTTTTGGTTTTGTACGGGTAAGGTACATTTAAATGATAAACGAGATGATTTTTTACAAACTGCTATATTGATAAAATGCTACAAAAATGATAATAAAAATGCTGAGAGTCGCGAGGCGAACTTGTTTTCTTTTTGATGGTTTTACAACTACTAAAGCGTGAATAATAATGAATATAGTATTAGATTACAGTTAGCTGCGCGTGTATGTCAGCATAAAATCTAAACTATTAACTTGTACGGGTTTGCTCGTACATGCTCCCGGACAAGAAATAAGGCAAACAAGCCAAAATAAAAATAAAAGTATGTTCAAATTTCAATCAGATAAAATCGATATAAAATGACAAATTTATAAACGTAGCCCTGCTGGTTAGATAAAATACTTAGTGTCACTATTATTTACAAAATACATAATTAAAATCGCTCATAAATTTGAAATAACATTAAACGAATTTAAAATAGGTGACGTGGATTTGTCTATCACTCGCGCACTTGCTTTTGGTATTTCACATTTGTACACCACTTTATCACTACCACTAGGACCCGGCGCCAGTATCGTACTGGGCACGGGTGAAGATGTAGGCGCCGGCGCCACCGTGGCTGCTGGCTGCGCTGCTGCTGGGGCGCGCCGTCTGCGCGTACGCCGCCAGGCGTAACATCCAAGTCCTGCTGCTACCATGCCAATCATTCCATAGATCAGCGTATAATGATGAATGTCATGATAGGAAATGTTAGCCGCTAAACCTATGTTTTCCTTCATGACCTTGATCTTTTCGTCAATGACCTTCAAGTCTGCTTGATCGCGCTCCATACTTGACTCGTTCATGACCAAAATGTGAGGTATGGATATGTTTACAATATGGTTTATGGATGCAACAACAGGAGCGTAAACGTTAGCTTTGATATTGATATCACTCGTTTTTTGATCATGTGTAATGACTTCAAAGTTGTCCGTCTTTACTGTGCAACCGTTATCTATGGTAATTAATCCAGCACGAGTCAAATGATGCGCGGTAACTTGATCTCCGCACATTACTCGCAGTTGACATTGTCCACAACAGAAATAAATGTAATTATTTATGGAATGACTTTCTAACCAGACATTCTTGCAAGGTTTTATGCTGACTTCGCACTCTGATGCTTTTGACTGACAGAAATCATTATCTCCGAGTAGTTTGAAGACTGGTGAGTGAATATAGCATAGGTATGTGTTAGTGACGAGACATGATCTTATGCTACTTTCCATCATGATAATGTAAGCATCCTTTTTCAAATTAATTGCAATAAAATCTGCAACGGGCCTTACAGTGAGCATAGTGTTGCGATCCTTTTCCACGGGGATTGATATGATATTAAATAGTTCATAGGTGTCACGACTTATTAAGGGAATTCGGATCTCAAAGATCGAATAGTTTTTGAGCATTTTTGCTTTAACTTTAAGCAATTTGAATATTCTAGCTAGTTCAGTGTGAATATTTTCAATAGGTAACGTGACGTCATTGGTTAGATGACCCGCTATTGTGCTCAGCTGATCCTGAAGTTGCATAGCTGTTATAAGATGTGGGTTAAAGCGACCATGATATATGTCAGTTATTGTGTCTAGAATGGCACCTTGCAGATCTTTCAAATCATGTAATAAATTACTAGCTATAATAGCCCCCAATGAAACTTGATTTGACAAAGAGATATTTTCAGTTACGACTTTTAATGATTTTAAAGTATTCTCAAACAGTGATAGTTGCTGATGGATCATCTTATGTTGTTTGTGCATAGTAGCTTCAGTCCGCTTCAAAAGGCTGAATTCAGCTTCTACTATTGATGTCTGATTTTGCCAAAATGATACAATGTGGTTTTGATTGTTTCGCAGAAGCGTAATATCTTTCTCGTATTGTTCTGCGAATCTAGCGTCCAGTACGCCGAACAGGCTGTTTGCGATATATCCGACACCGTCGATTAACCCGCGCCGCCACCTGCCGGGTCGCGTGTCAAAATGCTGACTGAGTAGTACATCGTTATTATACTCGAGTTCTTTGAACCCGTGTTGTAATTGTAATAGTATTATGTCACAACGATTTCGATCCTGGATGGACATACATGATTGTTTAAGAGACTCGATACTTTTGTTAAGCGCAAGCATTCCTTCCCAATAAGGGTCCATGTTATAATAAATGATTAATTTCCAGTCATCCCTTATGATCTGCATGTTAGATATTTTATCGAAGTAGAGATGTTGATTGTCCCGGAACTGGGTCACGTTAAGTGAGCATTGGGAAGTAGTTATAAGATTAAAAAATAGTATGATTGATACAAACAATGAAGCTATATTATAGCGTGATGGTGTGGCCGTTCTTTTAGGTCGTTTTGTAACTTGAGAATCTTTCGAGTCTGAGTTTGCTAGTTGATCAATTTGCGTATTCTCGTGGACCGGAAGTTTTGATATTTTGGTAACCGGACGTTTCAGCACTCCGTTTTTGGTTTTTACAGTAACCACTCGTACATAACCATCTGAGCCAGGATGTAATTCGATGATTCTACCCATCAGCCATTTGCCTGGGGGCAGATGATCATGTACGAGTGGTTACTGTAAAAACCAAAAACGGAGTGCTGAAACGTCCGGTTAAGCATCCGGCTCGAAGGACCAAAAATGTACGGGTAAGGTACATTTAAATGATAAACGAGATGATTTTTTACAAACTGCTATATTGATAAAATGCTACAAAAATGATAATAAAAATGCTGAGAGTCGCGAGGCGAACTTGTTTTCTTTTTGATGGTTTTACAACTACTAAAGCGTGAATAATAATGAATATAGTATTAGATTACAGTTAGCTGCGCGTGTATGTCAGCATAAAATCTAAACTATTAACTTGTACGGGTTTGCTCGTACAGGTTTTGTTTTAATAAAAAGTAGGTATACTTATTTCGAACGATTCTGTTTCATGTTTACTATCCTAGATATCACAAGTTCCGCAGCCGTATCCGCGACCTTTAAATCAACCAAGTCGTTTTTTACTAATGTACACAACATACCATCACGCCTGTATTCTCCGAAGGGTTAGGCAGAGGTGTACTTAAGTATATACTTACACCCACAGTTCGCAGACTCGGAACCGCTACTGAGGATTTCATAGAAAATCTAAATATCACTTTGCTTGATCTGGGGATCGAACCCAAGACCACTAACGTAGATGTCGCACTTGGGACCACTAGGTGAACGAAGCAGTTTATTATTAATACCTACATTTTTATGGCATAGGGCGGCAAACGAGCAGACGGCTCGCCTAATGGTGAGCGATTACCGCCGCCCATGGAAACACACGCAACACCAGAGGAGTCTCAAGTGCGTTGCTGGCCATTTACAAAGGACCTCCGGTTGTATGCCGATCACTTACTCGGCAAAACACAACGTAAACGTTGTTTCACACCGGTTTTTTGGTTTTTGGTTTGAAGCCAGCTCATTAGTGCCGAAGCATGATTCTCCCACGGTAACCATAGATACATAAATACGATGTTACAGTTGCCGCAAAATAACTAGAACCAAAATGGTGGATTCGCATGTAGTCGTATTTTGCACGCAAATGCACTGCACAACTTTTCCCCTCTCCATAAATTTTGGGTCAAGTTACTTTGCGCGAACTATAAACGCATATTATTACCAATAAAGTGATGAGGCACGTCGTTCATTCTCAGTGTTATTATCATTAAAAGTAGGTAAGTATACAATTTAATTTCATCTATCTATACTAATATATAATGCTGAAGAGTTTGTTTGTTTGTTTGTTTACTTGAACGCGCTAATCTCAGGAACTACTGTTCCGATTTGAAAAATTCTTTCAGTGTTAGATAGCCCATTTATTGAGGAAGGCTATAGGCTATATATCATCACGCTACGCGGACGAAGTCGCGGGCAGAAGCTAGTAAATATATAATGCTGAAGAGTTTGTTTGTTTGTTTGCTTGAACGCGCTAAACTCAGGAACTACTGGTACGATTTGAAAATAAAAATTCAGTGTTAGATAGCCCATTTATTGAGGAAGGCTATAGGCTATATATCATCACGCTAAGACTAAGTAACTATTCCACGCGGACGAAGTCGCGGGCGGAAGCTAGTTTCAATATAAATATAAGTCAGCCACGCACAGATACTGACCCCTGGTGACCGATCTGTTATGCGGGTTTTCCCCTTATTATAAATAATTATGTACATGCCATATCTAATTTATTAATATTAGTCGGGATATACCGATGGTAGTTTAACATAATTGTTGCCAGTTTTGTAATAAATAATGCCATTTTGTTCAAAAATTAATATTATTTATGAAACGAACAATTATGTTAAAAAAACATGTGGAATTATTTAACACCGTCGATATAATTCGTAAATTACTGACATGTCCTGAGAGCCTTGAGACCATATTATTATGTTGTGAGAAAGACATTATTGTATTTAATATTTAGAGCGGCATCCCTCTATCAATCGCAAAACGATCGTAATAACGCTTCATAATACAGCCCCTGAATGTAATCTGGTTTTTGTTCTTATTGAAAATTACTATTATTTATTGAGGAATAAACCCACGGTATATTAATAATATTGTTGCCAGGTTGTAGTTTATATTTAGTAACAAAACATGTAATTCTCTCTTTCTTTCTTTCTAGGTACCTATGCCTCCCGTGCCTACCTGAAATATGTCGTTGATCGCTCTGTATCCACGTCGGATACCCGATACGGATAATATTCGCGGTAATGTACATATGTTTTATTCCAGGAAAACAATGGGAACAAAGAACAAAGCTTTGTTATAAAAATATCTGTATGGTGTAATGTAATTCACTTTTTTAAACAAGGAGCTCTTAATTAATATCATTATTTAGTTGTGTAATCAACGTTTCCGAGTAAATGTCGGTATGATTCGTGAACAGTGAAATTATAACAGTTGGTTTAAAATATAAAAGACAAGTAAGTAATGCTGAAGAAGCCATCCATTTGATTCCATCTGTGACATTTTCAGTGTATATAAATCTTCTTCTTAGGACACTCTTGTCAGAGTGGTCGTGGTAGTAACGATGGTGTAACCGCTGGGTGCTCGTCGGCATCGTTCTTTCCTATCTATACTAATATATAAAGCTGAAGAGTTTGTTTGTTTGTTTGAACGCGCTAGTCTCAGGAACTACTGGTCCGATTTGAAAAATTCTTTCAGTGTTAGATAGCCCATTTATTGAGGAAGGCTATAGGCTATATATCATCACGCTACGCGGACGAAGTCGCGGGCAGAAGCTATATGTATATAAAATGGTTCCTTATGAATTCCGCCTCTATTGCACATCAAATATATTGCTATAATATCCAACTCAGAAAGAACTAGCTAGCTTAAAAATAATTATTAAAATGTAAGTAAAACGAATTTTAATAAAAATAAGGATAAAATTAATTTTACTTATATTAAATAATTATGATTAATAGGGCAACACTGTATATCATGCGTCATAATAGACCGCGCACACGCTCGACTGTAGCATGCCATCGACTTAGTAGTTTTAAAAAATAATTTAAGAAAACGCAAGAATTCCTAATGGAACGGAGATTATTATAATCTCTACCATTATAAGTTGTAAAAAAGCTGTGTCTGTAGATTGAAGATATTTAAAAAAAAACAAGTGGGTATATAAACATTAAAATTTTTGTCTGTTTGTAACGGGTTGGCGCAAAAACTACTGAATAGATTTTAGTTTTGTTATCACTGTTAGAAAGTATATGTTCCAACTTAAAAACTGATATAGGTACTTTAAGAAGTACCTATATCAGTTTTCTCAAATAATAAAACGGATCGTGAGATACAGCTTGATGTATAGACCCATACAAAGAAGAGATCATCACTGTTGGTTTTTGATAAAATTATTTTTGGAATCCATTTTTATTCCTAATATAGCTTCAGGTGAGCGAAGCCAAAAGCAAAAGCTAGTTAATAACAAAATTATTATGCTGTGGCAATCAGGGAAAACAACAAGCTATTATGTTAAGGGCTTACATATCGATGCACATGTCTAGGAACTGGTCCGCGGGTAGGTGCGCCGCGCACACCTGCAGCCAGTAGATGTCCATGTCCACCATGGAGTTGCAGAAGTTGGCCTGGATGTATGTCATAGCCTGGCCTTTGATTTGTAGCCCATTGCGAACCCACACGCCCGCTAGGATCTCGTAGAACAGGCTCTGAGGAAAATACAACATCATTAACATTATCGTTCAGAAATTGATTCTACAAGGCATGTTGTGAGTTTAAAGAAGCACAAAGAAATATCGAGGAGTTTAGGCGGGAAAATGAAAAGTGCACATTGTCGATTTTATATTATTTTTCAAAACTTGAATTTCTGCGAAGTTTAATGTGTAATTATGGTGGATAATTAACCATTAAGTGTTCGTGAACGTGTGAGAGTGTAGGCAAATGATATAAAATTGAAAATCGTGACTTTTTGGGTTCACTCCTAAACTCCATCGAAGCCTCAATAAAGTTTCTACCGTTTTGTTGGGGCAGCTGAACAACATTATACTTGACACTGGCGAACACAAAAAGTGTGGTGCCATAAAATCCCATGATGGGAAATATTACTACATAATTGATTACTCTAATACTTGACACTGGCAAATACACAGAAAGTGTGGCGCCATAATAAAAAAAAAAAAAAGAAATATCGAATTCGTATCGTACACGTATCGAGTTTTTTCTGCTACAAATTATGCTCGATTTCGATACGAAAACGTTTTCGCAAGTCGTTCGTGCTTGGGTTACAGTTCGATTATGGTATTTTAGTGAAGGAAATATTCGACTTGCGGGCAGGATTCGAACTTGCGTCTTCAGGTTCGATACACCAGACACTATGGCCACTAATGCCAACGCAAGTCCCACCCTCCTTGTCGAAATTTGTCGTTTATAATCTTACCATAGAAATAGTTAAAAGAAATAACAAAAAGTCCCGTAGTAGGTAATAGAAGTGAATATATTATATATACTAGCTTCCGCCCGCGACTTCGTCCGCGTGGAATAGTTATTAGTCTTAGCGTGATGATATATAGCCTGACCTGTTGACCTGTTGACCCGACCTGTTAGTAATATTCATGCAAAATTTGAAGTAAATCCATGCAGTACTTTTTGAGTTTAGCCCGGACATACATACAGACAAACAGACAAAAATTCTAAAAACTATACTTTTGGCTTCGATATCGATTGTAGATCACACCCCAAGTATTCTTTTAAAAAAATATTCAATGTACCGTTTTGACTTTCCTACGATTTTATTATATGTATAGATTGGCTTGAACTAACAGTTAGTACAAAAATATTCTCAGGCCGATGCGTTTTTGTCGCACGACATAATAGTCGTATGTGCGCAACAAATATTTATTTTGCAAGATACAAAGGTTCATAGGTCGCTTGACCGATAATACGCTATAGGTTTTCAACTAGTTGTTCGTTGTTTCTCATTAGTTCTCCGACTCCCTCGCATCAAGATGGCAGGACGTATCAGAATTCTCTTGATATTTTTCGTTAGCGCCATGGCGGTCAGCATTAATGGGGACGTCGATTTTGAGGAGGAATCTTATCCATATACAGTGACAATGAGTTCGGAGAGCTTACGAAGTAGTTTCAATAAGTATATGGCGAACACGCCCAAAAATCTCGAAAATCTCATCAAGACAAATCCTTCTTTGGGAAGATTAATGAATAAAGGTATGTCTGATATCTTCTTCTGTTTTATATCTCATAGAATATTACATACAATGCTATGGCGACGTTGCCAAAGTTGTGTACTGAAACGTATTCAGGTCAGCATGTTCATCGTTAGAAAACGCTTCAGCGTGATCATGGCATCCTAGTGATTGAACCCATTTGCGGTTCCACTGCTAGGCAAAGTGCTCCTCTCATAGTGAGGACTTAGGCTATATAGTCCACCACTCTAGCAGGCATGCACCGTATAAAAGTGAGCGAATATTAATTCGTTATTCAATTAATACGCACCTGCATGCGTAAAGTCAGTGGTGTGTGCCTTGAATTCGAACTTAATTCTTTTTGAATAATAAACTTATCTACTTATTGACTTAGATATAAAAAAAAATCACCAACCCAAAATTAAAGCGTAGTCAGCGAGAGCCACAACGCAAATAATTGATTGTATTACTTGAGACCGGGGTTCCATCATTCTATAACTTTACATTATGTACATAGACGGTATAATTTTTCCTCCTCTCTTCGCCTGTGATCCTACGAAACCCTATAAAACTATGGTTCTTTTTCCTAATTTCAGCTAAAGGATTGCTACAAATGCGGTTGATACAATGGGCGGACGTGATCAGCCAGGTGGCGCTGATCGACATACAGCTTCGCAAGTACGTGGCGCTGGTGGTGGACGACACTGAAGACTTGGCCAACTATGCACAATGGATAGTGTCACATGACCATGGCGCCATCAGCGGCCTAATGGAAGAAATGCGAAAAGTTGTCATGCCATTATTTACGGACCAAGGGATATTCAAACTGGCTCAAGCTCTGATGGTATGTCAATAGTCAATTTTGATCTGTTATGAATTTTGTTTGTATGATATATAGGCGAAGGAGTCATAAATCGATTCCCTTTAAATAGCAGGAGAAGGGGGTAACATGCGCTCCAAGATACAACTTTGTCGCCGCATTATCTGGCCTATAGCCATACTTTTGGCATGAGATATAGAACGACAAAATCATTTCGTTGCATGCACCAGCCTAGCTGGTAACCATTTATTGGAGACCCAATGAGAGAATTGTGTGATTGAAGAATGCTGGTAAGCTACAGAGAGGCATGAGCTAGTCCTAATCCTCACAAGCGCCATTTGCTTTGTTCAATCCGATGTATTGTACCGCGTAGCGAGTAGGTAAACAATAATAATCACCCCCCTCATCCTTTCCCCTTTTTCGTGTTAGTATTGGCTGCCAGTCTAAATATAGGTACGAGGTTTGACATTAATAGTTAGTTAATTAATTAGTTGATATTATAGTAGTACACTCAGGTAGAGTCTGTCATCGACTGAATTTCTGCGCAATACAAAAAAGTTTTGTTTCATATGTAGTAAATACATACAAAACAAACTATTTATATAGTGTTTAGTCTTTGGTATACAATAGATGATATTCTATATACATAGGCTGGTACTGTTATGAGGTACGTAGGTACAGGTTGCATAAGCGTTAATTCGTAATATTTTTGAATCAGCTACATGCTATGAAAATCTTAGCAAAGCGGGTAAATCAATCCAGCAACTCAATAATATTCCTATTACTAGGTACAAACTTTTTGGAGATCCCCGGGTTGTATAAAAAAAAATTAAAAACTTAACGAATTCATCGATTGCTTGACAGTTATGAAAATCTGATTCGGTGCTGGTATTAAAGATGGGAAGAATTGTCGCTACTCATCATAAATAAATATTGGCGTATATCAGGGCTTTGGGATTTTTACATTTTAAGGATGGGTGAAAATTAAAAAATCACATTAGGTTGCGAGTGAAAACGCTGAGAAGAGCTAGTTTCTAAATCATGTTAGACTATCATTGTGAACATGCCTTGGACACGTTTCGTGAATGTATACAGTGTGTATAGAAAATGTCATTAGACACACTTTTACATAATTATGTTTTATTTTTGTAAGCACACTAAGTAAATACATGATATTTACGTGACTGTTCCCTGATTCTGCATTCATAGATCGCAATTGACTCAACTTTCTAGAGGTCAGTTTAGGACGCGATATCCCATCCAGCGTCGACGGAACGTTATTCTAATCTCTCTCTTTTTCTCTTTAGCATTAAACTAATCAAGAAAGTCTGGGTTCCTTGGTAAATTCATATTCACACACAAATAAAACCAATTTTTCTGTCGGATTTTTGAGAATTATCTTGTAATTGTGTATGTATTTCACCCTTTTTATAGTACGGAATATATTTTCTTAGATCGTCTGGCAAAGTCGGGTCTGGTAAACCGGCAAAAGGTTTATTTAAAAAGTCAAGTTTGTCTGGCTGTCTGAACGCTAGTTTAAAAACTAACGAACAGGGTAAAGCCGACGAAACCGCGGGGTACCGCTAGTTTCAAATAAAAATGCATAGTTAACAAAATGTTTCCATATTGGGAAGCTACTTTTGCTTTTTAATAAAAATAAGTACTATTTTTATTAAAAAGCAAAGGAAGCTAGAATTAAAATTAAATAAATTTTATTTTAATAATATTGTTCCATTGAGGTTCACCCGCTTGAAGTTAATGCTAGTACTTCACTTTAATTTTATATTTCAGTCAATGTATAATCATCAATCGCGGTACTGTGGATGTAAACAAGACATTCCTCCCCGTGCCAGGATGTAAACACACGTAAAGTATGCCGTTGTAAACTTTTTGTTTGTCTTGCATCAAAATGCCTTCGTTTCTGTGGATACTTATTGGTGCCTGTCAGAATATATTAACGTGTATTTTAAATACATAATTATTTATGCTCTTAATGTGTCTATTTAAGGGATTATGTCGTTTTAGGGATACATGACTCGATTTGCAAGGTTAAGGCCCGCTTGCCGCAGTCAGTCTATGGATGGGTGACCATTCTTAGTTTATCGAAGCCCTCCCCCGTGCCTAGAAGCACACGTTATGAGTCATAGTACTAGTTTATGCTTGGGATATATTAATAAGTATTACAACATTAGTAAGGTATGAGGTACAAGAGGGTATTACTATTTATCATTAACATATTCAGCTGCATGTTTTTCTAGTCTGGACGCTGTGCCTAACACAGTTGAGAACTTGAGAAACGGCTAGGATGAAATGAAAAGAACAAAACAAATTCTCAATAGTTCCTTTGGGAAGCCAACACGTTCTTTATAATGTTGATGTGAACAATTACCATACAATTTTAAAAATAATAATTAATAATTATGAATAATTTACCATGAACTAAGAGAATAATAATTATTACATTTAATAGTTATGTTTGATAAGTACCTAATTGATGATAAGAATTAAAAACTTTGAAGTGTCCAAACTTATACTTATTATAGAATTGAACATTTACTTTATTTTTGTCTTACAAAAAAAGGGTAAATCCCTGGTTAAATTAAAATACATAGTTGCGTATTTGCTCCAACTTTTTACCTGCTCCTAATAAAATAGAATAAGGTTTTATTATTAGCATAAATCCTTCTTGAATAATAAAGCTATCTAATAAAAATTCCGCTGGTAACGGGCTTAACGGGGCACTGTTTAAAAAAAATGGGTCTATCTGACACCAAAATGCAAAGTGTCCCAAAAGTATTTGTTTACATTACGAGGGCGGCGGTAAACGATACTGGACGACATCGCGGTGTTGCCAGCTTAAAAGACATTTACCATATTCGGGGACTTCGATTCGGTTTTACAATATTATTATTTAACATGGTACTTTAATTTCATTATGTTATTTTGGGTTAATGCGAAGAATGATTCGTATTTTTTTAGAATTTTGTAATAATTTTCTACAATTTACTAACTTGTTGGGTTAGTTCTGTTTGTACCCGATGCCGAAATGAAATCGAGATGAGAAGAAGTTAGTATTGTAAAATAACTTTCACTTATGCTATACTAAACAAGATCGCGCACCAATGAGAGCGGGCCTAGTTGAAAGAAACGGTAAAATTTAAATATAACTTGCTCGGTCAGTTCTAAGGCATCACACGGCTGAGTCAGTGTATAAGCGTATTATTGAATTAACGCGAGAGACGTAGAGGGAACAGCGGTACGCCTTAAAAAATTTGTCCCGTAATTATAAAATCGTGAATATTAGTTTTTGTGTTTTCGGTAATTTTGTGTTCTATATTGGCAACCCCACGACCTCGAGCGCGCAACTTCAGTGGGTGTGCGTCAGCCGTCATGTCCGTTCGACGCGTGCGCACCTTTCGCGTGCTTCTTGTTCTACTTGTATTCGCGAACACATCGCGTGCACTCGTCGACGACGTCCTCGACGTCATCCGACTCGGCAAAGAAGTAGGTGAAGAAGTACTCAACTCCTGGGATGTGTTCGGGAAGCCTTTCAATGCGACCGGCGGCGTGGACTTGCCGGTGGTCCGCAAACGGGAGCGGGAGATTTTGGCGCGACTCGCGCAAGTTACGCGGTCGATCGAAAAACTTGAACTCAATGTTCAGAGAGTTGGTGCGGTGGCGTTGTTTTTAGCCAAGAAGGGAAATAAGCCCACGAGGTTGGAGTTGCGACTACACGAAATGTCGGACCTGTTGAATCGAGTCGCGTGGTCCAATACAAAGATGCGGGAGTACGTGGGGTTGCAAGAGGAGCTCGAACGGAGTACTTTGCAGGACTTTGCCGAGTGGTGTGTGTCTCATGACCCTGGCGCGTTGCCAGGGTTGCTGGAACGTGTTCACGCGCTGGTTGTGCCTCCACATAAGAACTTGTTAGGACGAGGTTTGCTACAGCTGCTTATGGATGACTTAAAGGTTTGTACGCACATTAGGTTGACGTGAATAAGTTACAAATTTATCTTTTTGTGGTAGATAGTTTCCAAAGATCATTGAAGTAATTATTTATGTTAAAGCCATTATAAACAGAATTTAATACGGCCATGAATAGTCGATTCGTTTCATTGACAACGATGATGCGGGTACATACAATAGTTGTAACACAAATTAAAGGGAGGCTTCGTTTTCAATGTCAACTGTGGCGTGACGCACTCAACGGTTTTCGACGTGCATTACTCTTATTTATTTGTCAGTATTTAAGGAGTCTGTGACATATTGTAGGGTCTGCGTTTGCGCATAATAATGGAATGATTATACTGTGGTATTGGCTACCAAGGTCTTAAGTACTTTCACTTACGATGAATGACTAAACTTTTGTAATAAGACGGTATGAATATCCTGTTTTAACAATTGCTTTGGAAATTCCATTTTTTTACTAACTGAGATGTCGAATATCGCGTACGTATGCAAGTCTAACTAGTCAACTAGACCAAGCCTAGGGAGCATAGGATTAAAAGTCATTTGAGACCTTTTCAAATAAAATCTATTATTGATTGCAACACCAAATTTTCACGGAGCTATCTTTTCTTTTACTAGTCGTTAAGAATGATTTAGTACCTAATTTATTAGCGCTGAAAATTAGTTTACTCAGCTGTTTCTATCTGAGTACGTAAATAAATAAAATTGCTATTCAGAAAAAGAAGAAATTTGAGAATCTGTTAAGGCTTTTAGCAAAATGCGAAAGAAGCAAATTGCAGGGTTTTTACAATGTTAATATCAATTCTTATAATTTCAATACCTGACAAAATGTATTTCTCGAACTAAAATAATCTTTAAGAAATCTCCGGGCTACTAAATAATAATGTATAAAATCCTGTACATATCTGTCACACTCACATGGAGTTGATTGGCTAACAGTGAAGGATGATTCATAAAAGGGTCAAGCAACTCTGTCTGGGCCGGAGAGCTCTAAAGTAGCTGGTCCCACTAACTGTATCCTTGATAAACAATTGACACCCGCCTCATATGCCACCAGTTATGACCAGTTTAATCTAAACTCCACGGTCATTTAGTTGAACTTTATCACCCCATGAAAGGATGTTAAAATTTAATCTAACATTGTATAAACACGTATTCAATTGTTCATTGTTTGTTCAACTTTATAAAAATAAATAAAAAACAAGTTTAAGCAACAAAAAATTAATTAGCATGAAAATATGCGAAGTTCCATCACATCGCGGTATTTTCAGAATTTGGCGATTTACGAGCCTGGGTGTAAAATTTAACGAAACATTCATTACAAATCATTGTGGATGAAAATCGTGGTATAAAAAAAGAAAATTACGTATTCCTTTCAATGTTATGATTTAAATTGGTAAACACGAACCAAGAAGTTTTCGGAATGATTCACATCAAAACCATTATTTAATTCATCCCTATTTATTCTTAAATTAGTCATGCGATATAAAGAACAATGATTACACTGAATTCTATTTAAATAAAACCACATTTACAGCGCCAGCGTAATTACTGTTTAAAATGTCTATTATAAATAAATTAAAAAATTGTTTTATGCATTTAAAGATACCAGTAGGAAGGTGTGTCATTTTCGAGAAAAAAATACGCGCATGGATTTGGTTTAGGTTCTGTTTTACCGTGAGAAATATATTAAACAATACATAACTGGTGAGAATTTTATCATGTAGGTCTTAGAAGGTAATCTAAAATAAGCTGTCAGCTGATCACGCTATATCTACATGATTACTAAAAAAAAAACCTGGGAAATTATATCACTAAGATTTTTTATATTCGAGAGACTGAACTTTGAATATTTTCATACTTATCGGATGGACAAAGACTTTTTTAAAAAGATTACTAGCAATGTGGGTCACACATTACTAGTATTCTTGTTAACCCCTCGTGCTAAGCTTAATGCTTGTGTTACGAGTGGGTTCACGTCGGTAGTGCAATGGGTGGGGTTCGAACCGGCAACCACATGATCGCAAGTCCGACGCCCTAGCCATTAGGCTACCGCCGCTGCTTCAAAACTGCTTCATTGCTTCAAAAGCCACTGCTGAATAGACGTACAAATGAGTTTTGATTCTTTACTTTATGCTAGAAATTGTAGACAAGTTTAAGGCTAAGATCTGCCTATGATTCTCAGCTAAGCCAGTCTCGCTAACAATTCCGAATTCGATAGATTTGCTTAATATGACAAGATTATATGTAGATGTAGATTTGCTTATTATGTTAAGATTATGACATTACTCGATCTTATCTCAAAATTATGTCTCTAGCAAATCTACCGACTAATTTGTTAGTGGGGTCCGCCACTAGTCGCTTGAGGGCTTAAACGTCAGTAATGGGTAAAGTATAACCGATACGAATTACAACAAAGACAGACAAAAATACACTAATAATTATCAACCATTGAAATCGACGTGAACAATGCTTCATGGAAATATGCGGGAGGGTATCGAGTGGTGCAGGATGTGATAAAGGTCATAGGTAGGGTATCCTCAAGTTACTTCCTTTAAAAAGCTGACATTGACCGGCATCATGAAAACGTACAATGTCACTTAACCACCGTTATGTCATTGCATGTTATGGTAGCTTATTTAAAAAGGTTATCTAACAATATTATCCGAATCGTTAGGTGGAGGTGTGTGTGTGACCAGTATATTTAAGTTTGTCTTATAATAATAGGATTCAGCAAGGCACAAATCCAGTCTCCGAGCTGTTTATTATTTTTTAGAAAAATTCGATAACAGCTCGACCTGGCAATCGAACCCACGGACCTTAAGCTTAGCAGCTGCGCATGTGACCGTTCTGTATCAATGAGTCAGTATTCATAGAGTATTTTTTTGGGTTAAAGTAATTTTGATTAAATTATTATAAAAAAGCGTAAAAGAAAGGCAAGATTGGCCGATCCAGATTTTCCTTTCACAACAAATTCTTCTTTGTTTGTAGTTAAACCTGTTTATTTATACTCACATCGAAAATTCGAAAAATCGATTTATGAATCACTACAATAATATTGAGATCATAAATTACAGCTTTTGGCTTTACAAATAAAATTAAAAATCTCTTATTCTGTTCCCTCAAACATTTAGGTGTATACGTAGGGTTGCCAAATGTCCGGCTTTAACAGTCGTGTCCGGCCAAATTATCGGCCTATCCGGCTTTTGGTCAACCCCGTCACACCCGATGCCATAAATAAGTAAGCGCGCAAGTGACTCACGCGTATAGGTACCATGTTTTTTTTTGCCTTTTAAATACCGGTGTGTCAGACTTACGGGACAAAATGTCCGGCTAAATATGAATCTGTGTCCGGCCTTTCTGTTTTTTTAGTTCTGGCAACCGGATAATTACCCGGGCAATTCGGATAACGTCTAGAAGACCGACCGAACTATAAGTATGTTCAAAATATTTAGTGTTTTTTATACATAGATATATGTGAAAGAAATTTAAATACACATGCTATAAAAATTATCTTAAATTGCCAATTGACAGACAAGAAGCCAACACACACACGTCATAGTACAACGATAAGACCAGGTTGACCGTGACTCCGACACGTCCGTTCAGTAAGTACGTACCCGTTTAAAGTAATGTGACGTGATACAACGGCTCCATTTGCTCTACATTATTGGTAAAAGAAGCTAAATATTGATGTCATGTTTATTGAACTCGCATCATTCACCAATCTAACATCTAAATACATATATATGACTGAATTCTAAGTTTCTCGATATTTATAAAGTTTCACAAAGGTTTTATATTTGAACCGACTTGGGTTCATCATCAGAGATAAATCATGCGTAAACTAATTAATCATAATTATGTCAAATTGTATTGAATTATAGATATACGCACGCATAAGCTACGATACGTTTAGACTTAATTCTCAAGCCAAAATGAAGTAAGTATTGCCAATGGGGTAGGCGTTTAAATGTGATAAACTTTCTCTTTACTGCCTCTGACGAGTTGGGCTATCCGTAAAAACAAGGCTAAGATGTCGAGCGAGGCAAAAAAAAATAACAGAATCACTTCTGTATTTGCATTATACATACGAAAATTTCCGCAAGAAATTCTTGAAATGGTATTGAAATCCGAAAAAATCCGTATCAAAGTAAAAAAATCTAAGCGTACACAGACTAATTACTGATGTCGATAGCGACTTTGTTTTATATTATGTAGTGATAGCGATTATAAAAACGTAATTATCCATCTTTCTTCTCGCCCCGTTAGCTGTTCATAGATAGACAAAACAACAGATTAGTTTGCATTATCCAGCCTGTTCTGACGTCACAGATTTATGCAACGACCCACATCGTAACACAGCCGACCGGTAACACACAGTAGGTAATTGGTGCTTCCTTATAACGCAGAACACTACACCGGTGTCATATTAATGAAAAATGTTCGATGGGTTGGGTTGGGGCACCTGTATTAGAGGTGGGCCGTGCAACATTTATTATGTATTTTATCGATAATTTAACAGTTTGTAATTGTAGTACAGATTTATAGGAGTAATATTTAACAGTAGTACCCAAATATATGGATTAACATACCATCACGCCTGTATTCCCTGAAGGGTTAGGCAGAGGCGTACTAATGTACACCCACATTTCGCCGGTATGTTTAGGTCCCATGTAATAGGAGGCGAGCCTATTGCCATTAACCGGGCACAAATTCCTAACTCCGAGCTGCTACTGGGAATTTTATAGAAAAACCCAATAACACTTAGCTCGACCTGGGAATCGAACCCAGGACCTCTAGCGTAGCAGTCGCGCTCAGGACCACTTGGCTAATGAGGCAGTTTATATGGATTAAATAATAATTTAATAACCAACAAAACATTAGAGAATGCAATTGTCTCAAGTGTTGTTTCAATTGTGTCTCAAGGAAAAATAATACATCGTACTATGTGAGTAGGCAACTTTAACATAAATAGTTGTGTCTTTTATGCGCTATTTAACTTGCGTTCGTGATGCGTAATAATGATCAATTAAAATGTTGTAGATACTGGATGCTCCATTACGAAGAACTTCATTATAAGATCACTAGCGACCCGCCCGCGGTTTCACCCGCGCTGCCCCGTCCCTAAGAGTCGTAGCGTGATGTTAAATAGCTTAAAACCTTCCTCTTGAATCAATCTATCTATTAAAAAAAACCGCATCAAAATCCGTTGCGTAGTTTTAAAGATCTAAGTATACATAGGGACAGACAGCGGGAAGCGACTTTGTTTTATAATATGTAGTGATATTAACACCTAAGTAAGAATTATTTCAATCAAATATTATAATATTGACGAATGTTGCTTATCGAAGGCTTATAAAAGATTTATTTAAGATTAATAACTAAACTTGTAACTTAACGATAAACGTAAGTATTTATTAAGGGTATTATACTATCTTAAACTCTTTTTCGCCATGTCTACAAACAAACAACACGGCATTAAACTTTTATCGACTGAAGTGGTGATCCATCCGCTATGACTGGTCTGTGGTGATTTCTGTTGCGATTTTTATCGACAGTAATATTAATTTATATAAATTCCCTATAGATTTTGACTCTATTATGCAATGGTTGGTGATCTGTATCTAATAGCTCAATGTTCATTTCGGAATACGTCAGATTCCCTTTGCTTTTATATACAAAGTATCGAAATTTTGCTCCCGACTCGCAGTTGAATTATATCTACGTATTTGGTATATGCCACTCCTTCAAATATTAGTCATAAAAATACTAAAAATGACAATAAACTTAATAGCTGATACTTGCGTATGACTTAGTCCGGAAATAATACTTTTACGTAGGTACAGATTTCCAAGAGAACATGTTCTATGTTGACAGAATTCAGAGAACTCTGACAAAGAAAACATAAGTTTCGTATTTCAATGTGTGTAAAAAATATAGCTAACGCATGCGACGACATATTGCGCGGGAGTTGCCAGCTGACACCGCGCACGTAATGAGCAAATAATAATAACAATGCTTCTGTTACAAACATAATGTTATAGATCAAGATTTACAATGTTGAATCTTATTCACTGGAAATAAAAGTCAAAACAAGAGTAAATTTATTATGGCACGACTAACAGTATTAACATGCGGGTGGTTAGGGATGGACTCACTGAAAGCGGAAACGAGTCGATATCGATACAGTTCGTTGAGATTGTGAAATATTCGTGAAATGTTAAAATGAAACAAAGGACCGTGGGCGATTTTGTGTGGACTGTTCCCACCGTTCAACAGTCATGGGATGTGTTAAGGATCCACAAAAATACTAACAATACGTTGTAACTGCGAAATGTATGATTTTTAAAATAATTATAATATACTTTTAAGCAGAAATAGGAATATTTTTGTACGAAACGATTCTTCCACACGAAACTATCATGGAAGTAATAGTTTACAAAGTGGTTAAAAATAATGATTGGCAACAAGAGACTTAGGTTTCGAACTGAAAAACATTCTTCATTGTTTAATGCTTCTCAAACCTGTGAGGAAAAACTGGTAAAAATGGGCATTCGAGAGAATATTTCCGTGATGTAACAAGTCTATAATATAAGAGAGCAATGGTAGTTTTGCTAATGTGAAAATACAAAAGAAATAAGTAATATTTTGTTATTATGGAGGTCTAACACTGCGTAATTAAGCAAAAAAACAACATTTTCATTGAAAGCTAAATAATCAACAAAACAAATGAATAAACAATCATCAATTAAAACGTTTCCTGTACCTCACGGTGATGTCGATAACAAACAATACAAATTATATTAATACGCTTTTAAGGACAAACGCGAGGATACGAAAAACAATAAAATGTGTTGAGAACACATTTCTATTTTTAGTTTCAATTGTGACGAGATTCTGATAAAACGTAAATAATTTGTTACGTCCTAACTAATAATATCGATATAATTATCGATCTTACGCATTGTAAATACTTCGGTACATCACTAGAGCGACCCCACTCGCTGCGTACCGCCAGTCCCCTCACTTCGCGTCAGTCTGTGTAACTCCGTGCCGCGTCACAAACCGTTTCACTTCCAGTGCCACAATGAGAATCGCAGCGCTCTTTGCGCTGTTCGCGTTAGGTCTAGCCACTGAGCTTACACCAACGGATTTGGTGCGACAAAAATTCTATGATCTCGAAGAGGAGTTATGGAGGAACGTGACGGACCCTATGTGGCGGGATTCCGGCCTTGGCGGAGATGTCGAACTAACAAAGGCGTTCTACGCTCTGAACGATCAGATCGAGTCAATACCCAGGCCTAGGAGATTGACGCTCAAATTATGGTTATGGACTAAAGTGTCTGAGAAGCTGCAGATCATTGATGGGTTCTACAAAAACTTTATTGACTTCGTGAGGCACCAGGCATCACCAGGCACAGTTCCGGCACCAGTGAAGGAGTGGTTGGACATGGCTGAATCAGTTCTGATGGACCCCAAAACGTCGGTGTCACAAGCTGTGCGGAAGCTGCACGGTTTCTTGGAGCACGGAGACATATTCCGGTCAGCTCTCCAGGTAATGTGACTCATAATATCCAAATACAGGGTACATGGACAACAACAATGGTAATTTTGAGCAACGCGAGATGTTTAGCAATGTGTCAATGACCTAATGTTTAACGTTAAACAATCGGGATGTTTACGTGCTAACTATAATAACATGATTTTTGGAGACCGTTGCAATTAGGTACCGATCTTGTATATAATATAACTGTTTCGTAATCGTATTTTGTCTGCGTTCGCCGAAGCAATGGCCTCATTACCCAAGACTGTTTACTACTACAATTATATTTTTAATCAAAATTATGCCAATGGATTCATGAGCGCTAAAATAGAATTTCTGGAAAATAATAAATTGAAATATGTACTTTATATGTAATCGAAACATTGTAATGTCGTCGTAATTAGAACATATTGAAAAAATTAAAACCGAAATTGAATGTTTTCACTGTTTTAGCATTCGAGGCACTTAGGAATGCCACCGACATTGTTTGCTATAAAGACGAAACGTGAAAGTTAAACTTATATACTTATAACCGTTACTAAATAGCGAGGTCTTATTCTAAACGCGTCAATAATACAAAGAAATTATAAACATTATTATTCTAGAACAGATATTAAACAAAGAGAAAACTTAACACTATGCATGTTTTTTTAAGTTTTGATAGATTTCAAATACTTTCTCGATGTCTGATAGGTGCTCCTTCTTTATTGTTATAAGGGTCATTGTGAAGCCCCAGATGTCCATGACAAGGAAAATAATGTCTTCCGTTAATTAAACCGTATTAGTCGGTCAATTAGCTGTTACATACGGATACCTACATAATAATGCTTACGTAAGACTTGTTGACATAAACCGTATTAGTATTACTGCCCTATGATTTATGATGACTATAAAAATATTTATCTAAGCAGCCCGCATGGGAGAGTAATGCAAGTTTAATAGGTCGGCAATGTGGGGGGAGCAAAATTATGTACATCAGTGAGATCGAGGCTAGTTAAAAGTGTATTTACAGTAAAATTATATGCCCAGTATACACGTTTGTATCTCTAGTTAACCAACTTAAAATCGGGATCATAGGTATGTACAGATGATTAAAAATAACATCAGTTATTCCCGCCTCCTAGGTATACGACATTAAAAGTTAATGCAATACTGCAGCAATTGCAGCTTGAAATTATTGTCAAGCTGTTCAAATTGTTGGTCGATAATAGCAAAATTGTACAATAATTATTATTCCTTCGATAAAAATAACATACAAATGAGTATTGTGTTTACCTGTAGGGTAAGGTTGTAAACACTTGAATTGTCATAGAAAGGTGAAATAACCGATATTGCTGTGCAATTAATTTAGATGGAGGAAGTAATGAGATTCCACTAAAAGCTCATTTCACCGCTGCGGTATTATTTTATTGTCTGAGCAATGCGCATTGCGTAAATTTATCAAAAGGTACCTATTTTTAGATTCTTTCAAATATATTTTTAGAGTTGATTCGATTCCAGCATTCATCATCATTCCTCGAAATCGTAAATGAAGAATAGCTAAAATATAATTCTATATGTTTTCAGGAAGAAGATTCAGATGTGTGCGACCTACAGATGTCTCCACATCAGCTGATCTACGACATGTACAACACCATAGCACTGACGGAGATCAAGGGGTACGCCATGATGCAGTTCTCCTGGATGCTACTCAGGATATACGGGAGAGGTAATCATTTACACTCCAGCCTAAAATAGTTAACTAACGGGTCTTCTTAATAAACAAAGCAGTCTGCTCAATAAGTTTTCTGTAGTCTGTAATTAGTTCCTTGAAGGGTTCAAAATATGGAGTCCCTTAGACGTATGGCTTTAGAAATGACTATAACAACTACAATTACAAAAAACATATAAATCACACAGCTAGACAATTAAAAATAAAGGGGAATATATAAATAATTTAAATATCGTAATTAAATAGTTACTTCATAATAAATACAATTTTGATTTAGTGCATCGGTGTAAAAAGATTTGTAGACTTTCTTAATATAGCTCCGTAAAATTAATTTGGATGTGACCAGATTTATAACTCATAATACGATTGTACCATTACCGAACTAAGGCTTTAATAATATACCTATTTCATACAAAAGAAAATACAATATTCACTTTTGTTTTAGTCTAAGAATAAGAGTGGCTTTTTTGTCTCTTAAAATTAAAATAACGTTATAATATATCTCGACATTTCTTTTATAAAAAGCTTATTTTACGAGAAAACTTATTTAAAAATATCAGCTGATTCACAGTTGATTTTGTCATTCACAGTAGCAGGCGCATGCGTCAGTGAATGTACATTTACTCGCCACGGTATCAACAATATGATACGCAAAACATTTAATTAAGCTATCATGTTGCCTCTTTATGTAAACTCTTCATTATATGGCATATGTAGCAAGGAAAACGCGAACAAAGAAGCAGGAAGCCAATAATGAATATTGATCTTCATCACACAGTATTTGGCCCTGTTAAATAAAAACAATTGATTGATCTGTACGAAGCCAGCAATATTAAATTTTATAAAATACTCCAGTAATTCACTATTTAATTTTGACAATTAGTTTATCGATATTTCTTTTTATTTGTAAGTTGCCCCGCACTATTATTTCGTGGTTTTTAAGAGAGAGAATACTTAGTAGATTTATTCTGCTTAGGATGTTTGATGGATGTAAACTTTCAGATCGTGGAGCAAAATGATTTACGTCACATAACCACAGTAAACAGTAGTGTTTGTAACTACATATTTGAATCGACGAACCAATAGGTATAATAATAACTAGATGTTTACATTTTGCAATATTTTTCCGCTGTTTCAATGCCTATTAATTAAATAAGTATATAATATTTAATTTGAACAAATCGTGAATATGTTTAAGGGCCACTTGCACCAACTTCTTAAATGTGTTTAAATTATATTTAAACACAATTTTTCATACAATTTTTGTGTTTAAATACAGTTTAAACACATTTAAGAAGTTGGTGCAAGTGGCCCTAAGAGTAAGAATTCATTATTCATCAAGTCATGAAAGGCTATTAAAATTTCGCTCGTATCGTACGGCCATTAGAGACGAATCTAATTTGCACAGATAATAACCGAAACACATAGACCATGAGAATACAATACTTCTTTGTTCTTATCAAAGCAATGCTACTAAATTGTAATAAATATTTGGAGGCCAATTTTCTAAACAGTGTACAATAATTATGTACGTTTTGTTTCAGGCAATTTCACACAGGAAGCCAGTTTAACGCGACAAAGGTACGCTGAGAGGACGGGGCAGACAGCCACCGCGGCGCGAGCAGCCCTGGCCATGGCTAAGCGGGTCCTATACAGGTGTGACCCTGCTGTACACAACGAGGGTGAGTTATACAGATCTTTCGTAAATCTAGCAAGACCCTAACAAAATCAAGCCTTTTCCTAAGTATGTTGAGGTTGGCTTCCAGTTTAAGCAGATGCAGATGAATATCAATATTTTACACAAGCAACTGCAATCAGACCTTCGCAGCCAAATTTTTGGGCAATACCGATATTCGATTATACACAGTAAAAGCACATCACAATGGCAAACGAGTAAAACACTAAAAGCAAAAACAAACTGTCAAATGAAATAACTTTCAATTCCAGAAACATATGCGGAAGTGACGCGCCTGCTGCAAGGCTACGTGGAGAATGAGGTGGACATGAACGGTGACGGCACGTGCAAGGAGAACTGCGCCCACTACACTCTGGCGGAGAACCACGGCTGCTTCAAGGACCAGTTCTGTGCTAAGCAATCCAAGTGCAACGGCAGAATCATTGACTGTCAGTTCGTAGACTCCGACATGTGGGTCTGCCCTGCTGTAAGTACATATTCAGACCATGACACCGAAAAAGCCTAAACAAGTGATAAGTAAAAACCTAGGCCTTATTAAGTAACTGTTATAATGTAGGTAAATCAAGAGGAACAAATAATGTGAACTGACTTAAATGGCTGAACAAAATCCATTCCAAGTTAATAATATTAGTTGAAATGCGATTTGGCATGTATGTTTAACGACAAACCGCAAGTTCAAGATGATACATGTAATTCTCACGCGAAGTTAAATTGCTTAATTTGACGTCGACTCATAATCACAATTGCCGCGTTTGATTAAAGTTTCAATTACTGTTGTGTGTTTTAGAATGAAGCTGAAAAAGGGTTTTTGAGTCAAATTGGAATGTAAACAATAAATTTTAAACAAATGATTCATTTGCTTTGTTGTCAAGTTTGGTAGCCCTGACCTCGTTTGCAAACCAACAATTTGAACCGCGATAATTTATCACGAGCAAACAAATAATTGCGATGTATATCCTAATAATATCATGTCGAACTTTACAGAGCTACAATAGTCACAGACGGTATGAATGGATTGAGTACGAGAACGGACGCACTTTGGGAAGAGTCGGGAGCTGCAGACTCGGGACTACCAAGGTAAAAAAACAATTTGATCGCCAATATCTGCTCCAACATCTCGACCATATATTGGCCTTTATGTTAATTATAAACCAATGTTTGTGTATCTGAGAAGTACCTAATCTTAGTATTGCTTGGCTTATCTGCTAGTGTTACAGTTAATGGGGTCAGATGATTAAAGAAACCAATCTGAAAGTAAACACTACAGCAAGACGTGATACGTATATAATTATGTTAATTTATTGTAATTGGCTCAAGTTTTATGATATCAAGTGGAAGACGAGGCTTATATCGCACACTTTTTGTCGACCATACTTTTAGGATAAGATGGTCATAATATTCAATGATAATTAAAAACCGCGAAACGATGTTTAGTATATTTTTCATGCATGTGTTCTAATGTTTATATTCGAGCATAATTCGCATATAGTATTTCTAATCTGTAAGTTTTCTTAGCAGAGCATCCTCAATAAAAATGCGATAACGTTTAGAGTCAGCTTCCACCAAACACAGAAACTGGTATAAGCGGCAACTCCGAAACTCATATGCATGCCATTATTACACCAGCAGATGATTTGGTTGCTGGTTACCAATACAGTGGATATGTACAGGTGGACTCTTGGTGGCGTTGGTTGTTCTGGCACTGTTCCTACTGCCTGTGCCTCTGCGATGACACAACCCACTCCCACCGTTACTTCAGTCTCCGCGCCGCGACATCAGACATCAACAACAACAAGTTAGTCCCTTAACTGTCCGGGTCACCCGCACACTTCTAGGGACAGTCCAAAACTTGCCCCCAAAATTAAATTAATTTTAGATTTATAATGACAATATTTTTCCTCCAAAGGTCGACTCCTGGTGGAGATGGACTCTTACCCACTGCTCATATTGCTTTTGTCTATGCGAGGACGATGCGAACACCGCAGAACGTTTCTTCAGCTTGCGAGAAGCGTTAGCAGATATTGAGAAGAACAAGTCAGTACTTGGGAAAGCGCAGGAACTACTAACTTCTTGAGCTGTGCGACCTAATTGGCTTTCTTTGTACATAAAGGGCTTACAGAAATACTTCGAGGATGTAGTTTGTCTAACTACAATTTCGGTTTCTAATTTGGGGACCAATCTTGAACAATATTTTATCTTTATTCTTGTGTTAACAGCATGGGTGTGCGGGTGGTCTAATTTCCCGCCTATTTTAAGAACTAGTCTAAAATAACCTTTATATTCTAGAGTTGTCACGGGAATGCGGTTAGTGAAGCACGGCAAGGTGTTCCATATTCAGGTATATCAGGGAACATTGGTACAGCGAGGTTTTGTGGAGGCAGCAGAGTCAGTCCCGGTTCAGCAGTTCGACCCGTCATACGTGGGAGTTGTTGAGGGCGTGGACTATCATACCTTGTCGTACGAAAGACGAGCTATCGACCTGGACGAGTTGGATGCACCTGCCGGTCATGTTTTAACTGGAGCCAGGTGAGAAAAACGAAAAGAAATTATAACAAATACTATATTCTATTGAAAGCTACAATAACCAAAATTATGTTACAGATTCAGAATGATCGGTGCCCATCTGCACTTCGAGATCCGTGTTACCCCGTTCAACTACACAACTGGAAAACTTGCGCCGGAAAAGAGTCAATGGGTTAGCAACGACAACACTGAAGGATCTTACACACCGAGGTAATTATTTTTACGATATCTATTTATTGTTAGATGCCCACATGTGTTTCTATGCATGTTATGACCAGCGAACTTAAAAGACTGATAAAGAAAGTAGATGGACAGACAGAGAAAATGCATGCTGATACCCTATACAACATAATCAACCCATATGCTGTCCCACTGCTGGGCACGGGACTCCTCTCAGAATGAGAGGGATTAGGCTATAAGTCCACCACGTTGGCTGGAATGGAGGTTTCCTCACGATGTTTTCCTTCAGTAGTGTTTGTAAGCGAGTGATAATTTATTATTAATACGCACATGATTACGAAAAGTCAGAGGTGTGTGCCTTAGGTTTGAACTCGACACCCACGACATGGCAGTCCAGTGGTCATACCCCAAGGCTATCACTGCTTCTATCCATCTATCCTATACTAAGCCCTTATAAAAGAAACTAGAACTATTTCAGAACCGTAAAATTGTCTTTGTTTCTAGGTCACGTCTAGAACTGCGCAAGCCCGATATCCCGACTCGTGCGCATACGACGCTGCGCATAGACTCGCAACACGACCAGTACATAGAGTTCACGCACTCGGACTTTGACGCAGATGCCGCGCAGAGTACTGTACCATTCATTGACATACAGCCCGTGGTGCCTTCTAAAGGTATGTATAATTAATATGACATGCGTTTCTAATCGCAACTACGTTACATGTTCTTTAAAATGTAAATTTTCAAAATGTTTAGGGAAAGATGATAGTATTTTATGTGTATCCCTCTCTCTCATCCTATGTCAATCAAATTACCATTGACTGGATATTTTATTATACATAGTATGTAGAAGAGAAGGCCACCAAAAAATCTTGTAAGAATCTGTTAATTACTATCTGTTATGTATCTGTTATTACTAATTATGTCTATCTGTTTGTTAAGATAATTTTAATAGAGATAGATTGGACTTTGGAGAAGTATATAGGCTACCTATTGTCTCAAAGACTTTTGTGTTGCGAACCTTGCTAGTAGTTTATTATGGTCTTTTTGCCCGCAGCGCTGTACACAAAAGGTGCCACATTGATCAGCGGTGCTGGACTATACCACAGAGGGGCGCCGGGCTCCGGGGGTTTCATAGGCGTCAAGCTCATCACCTACGACTACTCAAAACACGTCAAGGCTGAACCGCCCCCGTCGGACTTTTCCGAAGACTCGGAAACTACCGAATTTACGCCTATGGTCAATTAGAATACTATTGAATTTCATATACTCATTTAATTTTGTAATGTAGCTTAATTGACTTTTGATAATACGTATTTTTTAAGTCTTGTAATGAGTTTTATTTCGGTATATTAGTGTAGGGAATGTACATGCGCAGTTTATGTGACAATATTTAACAAGATTAAGTATATAGACGTAAGATGTCTCTCCATCTTACTTGTAAATTCAGTGTTTCGTGTAATTTTTCAGTGAATCGGTAGTAAGTAGATTGATCAAAATTAGTATAATTCAGCTCACTATTTCCTTAACATAGAGAATATTTTTTCATGTAACTAAAACTGACCTAATGTCGGATTTCTAGTCTACGTACAACTCGAAATATGAACAATTAAAATTAAAACGTAAGCAGCTTTGTTTTTCTTTTAAAACTTTGTACTTTTGTTTCTACGAAGTATTATTTGTGTTGAAAGTGCACTGCCACTACATATACCCATATCGTATTATAATTTTCCCACAAGAGTGCGACATTCAATGCGTATAAGTCTGCGAAGAAAGTGTGTATCACTTTAGACAAAATTGTCTAGCATATTCGCTTTGTTTGTGTATAGTTTACTCTAAACAATACAGACAACGTCAGAAATAATCAGATCATTTTTGTAAGTGAAAAAAGAACTTATTGTTTTATATCGTACAAGTGAATTTCAACTTTAGTGGCTATATTTACAGCAGGTTTAAATTGTTGTTTATGACGCAGATGTATGAAAGTATAGGAAAATTATATTTAGCTTATTCAGGACAGCGAAGGTATTTTAGTTCGAATATTTACATCATAAATGTGGACACGATATTACAAATATTAAAGATTTAAATGTGGGCAATTAAAGTGGCTAAGGATAATATTGTATATTTTTGTAAAGCATTGTGTGTGTGTCTATGAAGATTCTCTGCTCCATAAGACTCACTTTTTGAAAACATGCTAGGTGCATGTGCAATTCAGTCTGAAGGCAAATTTCGACATGGCAGGTGGGACTCGCTGTGGCTTAGCGTCTGGTGTATCTAACAAGAAGACGCAGGCCAGAAGCCTGCCCGCAAGTCGAATTCCTTAAAAATAACCTAGTGAACGAAACACGTATAGCAGAATGTCATCTGGACAACATAAAGTAATTAAACGCCACTGCGTTTGAAACTCACTATACTCAGTGAGTTTTACGGTCAGATGACAATAGGTGAGAATGGAGGAGGAGAAGACTTAAGTAGTAGTGATTAGAGTTTACAGGTTAGAGTGTAGATGTTAGAGGTTAGAGTAGATGTTAGAGGTTAGAGAGTCGAGGTTAGAGGTTAGAGAGTAGATGTTAGAGAGTAGAGGTTAGAGGTTAGATGTTAGAGAGTAGAGGTTATAGGTTAGACAGTAGATTTTAGAGATTAAAGAGTAGATGTAAGAGGTTAGAGAGTAGATGTTAGAGAGAGTAGAGGTTAGTGAGTAGATGTTAAAGGTTAGAAAGTAGTGGTTAGAGGTGAGTGTTACCTGCACGCGCAGCGGGTGCACGGCGAGCAGCGCCAGCAGGTCGTGCGGCGGCAGCACGTCGGCCGCGCGCACGCCCATGCCGCGCACGCCCGCGCACAGGAACGCGGCCAGGTAGCGGTGCAGCGGGAAGTGGAATGACGCCTGCATCACCTCCGCCTGCAACACGACTCCGCGTGAGCACAGCGCTCCATGTGCGGCGTGGTGAAGTGCACTGCGTCCAGCCACTCCTGCAGGTAGGTGAGCGCGGCCGCCATGCTGTGTGCTGTGTGGGAGTGTATAGTGTGTGCTCACCCGCTCCATGTGCGGCGTGGTGAAGTGCACTGCGTCCAGCCACTCCTGCAGGTAGGTGAGCGCGGCCGCCATGCTGTGTGCTGTGTGCTGTGTGGGAGTGTATAGTGTGTGCTCACCCGCTCCATGTGCGGCGTGGTGAAGTGCACTGCGTCCAGCCACTCCTGCAGGTAGGTGAGCGCGGCCGCCATGCTGTGTGCTGTGTGCTGTGTGGGAGTGTATAGTGTGTGCTCACCCGCTCCATGTGCGGCGTGGTGAAGTGCACTGCGTCCAGCCACTCCTGCAGGTAGGTGAGCGCGGCCGCCATGCTGTGTGCTGTGTGCTGTGTGGGAGTGTATAGTGTGTGCTCACCCGCTCCATGTGCGGCGTGGTGAAGTGCACTGCGTCCAGCCACTCCTGCAGGTAGGTGAGCGCGGCCGCCATGCTGTGTGCTGTGTGCTGTGTGGGAGTGTATAGTGTGTGCTCACCCGCTCCATGTGCGGCGTGGTGAAGTGCACTGCGTCCAGCCACTCCTGCAGGTAGGTGAGCGCGGCCGCCATGCTGTGTGCTGTGTGCTGTGTGCTGTGTGGGAGTGTATAGTGTGTGCTCACCCGCTCCATGTGCGGCGTGGTGAAGTGCACTGCGTCCAGCCACTCCTGCAGGTAGGTGAGCGCGGCCGCCATGCTGTGTGCTGTGTGCTGTGTGGGAGTGTATAGTGTGTGCTCACCCGCTCCATGTGCGGCGTGGTGAAGTGCACTGCGTCCAGCCACTCCTGCAGGTAGGTGAGCGCGGCCGCCATGCTGTGTGCTGTGTGCTGTGTGGGAGTGTATAGTGTGTGCTCACCCGCTCCATGTGCGGCGTGGTGAAGTGCACTGCGTCCAGCCACTCCTGCAGGTAGGTGAGCGCGGCCGCCATGCTGTGTGCTGTGTGGGAGTGTATAGTGTGTGCTCACCCGCTCCATGTGCGGCGTGGTGAAGTGCACTGCGTCCAGCCACTCCTGCAGGTAGGTGAGCGCGGCCGCCATGCTGTGTGCTGTGTGCTGTGTGGGAGTGTATAGTGTGTGCTCACCCGCTCCATGTGCGGCGTGGTGAAGTGCACTGCGTCCAGCCACTCCTGCAGGTAGGTGAGCGCGGCCGCCATGCTGTGTGCTGTGTGCTGTGTGGGAGTGTATAGTGTGTGCTCACCCGCTCCATGTGCGGCGTGGTGAAGTGCACTGCGTCCAGCCACTCCTGCAGGTAGGTGAGCGCGGCCGCCATGCTGTGTGCTGTGTGGGAGTGTATAGTGTGTGCTCACCCGCTCCATGTGCGGCGTGGTGAAGTGCACTGCGTCCAGCCACTCCTGCAGGTAGGTGAGCGCGGCCGCCATGCTGTGTGCTGTGTGCTGTGTGCTGTGTGGGAGTGTATAGTGTGTGCTCACCCGCTCCATGTGCGGCGTGGTGAAGTGCACTGCGTCCAGCCACTCCTGCAGGTAGGTGAGCGCGGCCGCCATGCTGTGTGCTGTGTGCTGTGTGGGAGTGTATAGTGTGTGCTCACCCGCTCCATGTGCGGCGTGGTGAAGTGCACTGCGTCCAGCCACTCCTGCTGGTAGGTGAGCGCGGCCGCCATGCTGTGTGCTGTGTGCTGTGTGGGAGTGTATAGTGTGTGCTCACCCGCTCCATGTGCGGCGTGGTGAAGTGCACTGCGTCCAGCCACTCCTGCAGGTAGGTGAGCGCGGCCGCCATGCTGTGTGCTGTGTGCTGTGTGGGAGTGTATAGTGTGTGCTCACCCGCTCCATGTGCGGCGTGGTGAAGTGCACTGCGTCCAGCCACTCCTGCAGGTAGGTGAGCGCGGCCGCCATGCTGTGTGCTGTGTGCTGTGTGCTGTGTGGGAGTGTATAGTGTGTGCTCACCCGCTCCATGTGCGGCGTGGTGAAGTGCACTGCGTCCAGCCACTCCTGCAGGTAGGTGAGCGCGGCCGCCATGCTGTGTGCTGTGTGCTGTGTGGGAGTGTATAGTGTGTGCTCACCCGCTCCATGTGCGGCGTGGTGAAGTGCACTGCGTCCAGCCACTCCTGCAGGTAGGTGAGCGCGGCCGCCATGCTGTGTGCTGTGTGCTGTGTGGGAGTGTATAGTGTGTGCTCACCCGCTCCATGTGCGGCGTGGTGAAGTGCACTGCGTCCAGCCACTCCTGCAGGTAGGTGAGCGCGGCCGCCATGCTGTGTGCTGTGTGCTGTGTGGGAGTGTATAGTGTGTGCTCACCCGCTCCATGTGCGGCGTGGTGAAGTGCACTGCGTCCAGCCACTCCTGCAGGTAGGTGAGCGCGGCCGCCATGCTGTGTGCTGTGTGCTGTGTGGGAGTGTATAGTGTGTGCTCACCCGCTCCATGTGCGGCGTGGTGAAGTGCACTGCGTCCAGCCACTCCTGCAGGTAGGTGAGCGCGGCCGCCATGCTGTGTGCTGTGTGCTGTGTGGGAGTGTATAGTGTGTGCTCACCCGCTCCATGTGCGGCGTGGTGAAGTGCACTGCGTCCAGCCACTCCTGCAGGTAGGTGAGCGCGGCCGCCATGCTGTGTGCTGTGTGCTGTGTGGGAGTGTATAGTGTGTGCTCACCCGCTCCATGTGCGGCGTGGTGAAGTGCACTGCGTCCAGCCACTCCTGCAGGTAGGTGAGCGCGGCCGCCATGCTGTGTGCTGTGTGCTGTGTGCTGTGTGGGAGTGTATAGTGTGTGCTCACCCGCTCCATGTGCGGCGTGGTGAAGTGCACTGCGTCCAGCCACTCCTGCAGGTAGGTGAGCGCGGCCGCCATGCTGTGTGCTGTGTGCTGTGTGGGAGTGTATAGTGTGTGCTCACCCGCTCCATGTGCGGCGTGGTGAAGTGCACTGCGTCCAGCCACTCCTGCAGGTAGGTGAGCGCGGCCGCCATGATGCGGCGCGCGAGCGGCGCGTGCGCAGGGTCCGTCAGGTGCGACAGCACGGACCACATGGGGTACGCCGCCGCCTCCAGCTCGCACGAGAACGCCGCGTAGTACGACGACGGCTCGAACTCTATGTGACCGCCCACCTCGCGAACATTTACGTTCATGCCTGCATCAAACATTCTATTATTAGAATTATTGCACAATTTACGCGCACTATGGTCGCTAGCTTACGCTGACGAATATAACCATAAACCATAGTCTTTATGCAGAATAGGCATGATGACAGTAATAGGGTATTTTACACCATGTAAGAAAAAATATAAAAATGCATGTTAATGATAGATTTTTAAAACAGTAAACGAGTAACGTTAGTATTTATTTATAAAAATGCAATGTAAATTTTATAATTCAATTTCAAAAATAGTCTTTTTTAATCTGTTTTAAAACGCCATCCGCCATATTGGATTCCGACGTGATGTAACTCCTTTGACTATCTATCCCTGGACAAGTAACGCGCTTAATTATATGAACAAAAAAGTCTGTCACTTTTGGTGCGGGGGGAGGAAACACTACATAGACATTGCTGCACACATACTCAAAATCATTTTGTATCGCTACGAACTCACACATATCAAAATCTTTACCACTAACACAATTTACGCACACATAGAGGCCAAATACGTCAACATACAAGAATCGGCGACAATACGAACGTATAAGACATTAAAAATTATTAGGAAGCTACCATGTCGATATTTTATATCAATAGATTATTTTAGGAAGCATGGATAAAAACGAAACAACGATTACAAATTATTTTTATATGTAATCATTTATTTGCAAAATTAAAATCATCCATCCATACACACCTCTAAATATCTTGCGTGATATTTTCAATGCAATGCCTCTCATTGTTATACATTACATGCTAATTAAATACAAAAGAACGAAACTATTTCGTGATTCTATTTTGTGATGAATAAATAAATAAATAAATAAACTATTTAGGTATAGATATATACATAATTTGTAATTGGAAAATAAACGCACGGGTGAGAGAAATCGCTAACTTTTTCGAAATAAATATTCTATGGCCTATGTTAATCTTGAATAATGGAGCATTCAAATGGTGAAAGAATTTTCGAAATCGGCCTAGTAGTTTTTGAGTTTATTTGTTACATACATACAAATCTTTCCTCTTTATAATATTAGTCTATACTAATATTATAAAGAGGAAAGATTATCTATATAGAGCGGATATTGGGGACGTTTTGCTACAAATACTTTGATACCAATTAGTTTGATTATTTTCTTTGCCAGGCTGATATATTAGGAATGACACTAGACAGAGCGTTTTGTTTCCCACGAGATATAAGTAGGAGTAAATACGATTTTGTTCATTATGTCGCGCGTTAATATGATAAGACCTCTGCTACGCTAGAGGTCCTAGGTTCGATTCCCCGGTCGAGCAATGTGTTATCGGAGTTTTTCTATAAAATTAAGGGTTGATGCCCGATTAATGGCAATAGGCTCGCCCCCTAAGTACGCATCTGTCTAAGCCTTCGGGGAATAAAGACGTGATGGTATGTCGTGTTCCGTACTCTAGTTATTTCTTTGAGCCGGATATCGAAAAAAGAAAATAATGTGTAATAATTTTATAAAAATATAGTGATATCATAAATTCATGATATTCATCTTTAGTGATCTTTAGCAATTATTATAATTTGGTCTTACATTGAACACGAAAATAATATCGATATCGATTCGAAATCGTAAACAAACACTATCACATCATTAATTAAAATGACAAAACAAAAGAGGGACATAGTCTCGCTACACTTTTTAAAATTCGAGTTTTATGCATTATGTCATAATATATATAAGGCCTATAATTGCCAAAAAACGGTAATTCTGCATTAAGACCTATAATTGGAAATCAGAAATGGTGACATCCTATTGGATGATATATAATTGAAATCAAAAAATGACATTTTGATGGATATTTCAAATTTAAATCTTACGTGTATTAACAGAAGGCTGATATTGTTAGTAAAAATAAATTTGCTAGTCTCGTGGGGAGTGCGGATAGTCCCGTGGGGAGTGCGGGTAGTCTCGTGGGGAGTGCATGCTTGAACTAAACGATTATTTTATACTCGATTATTGAATCGGTAACGTCCTCGATCTTTATTAATAAATTGTATTATGTGATTTAAATAGAAATAAATGAACTTTAATACTTACATACGGAAAATAACTCCATCTTTATTTAAATAAGATATTAGATATTTTTTTGCATACTGTCGGCGCCACACCTAGCGCCATCTATCGTCGTATCGTTTATTGTAAATGAAGCGTAGACGAGGGTCTGGCAAGTGGGCACTATAGATGGCGCGCGCCTAAAATTTAAATCATTGATACCATAGTAACCAGCTGAAACAAAATTATCTATGAACCGTTTCAAAAGTGGAGCCGGTGTTAGAAGCCTGTCGTTGCAACGGCTCTCACCGACGACTAGCGCATATTCTTTACTTACAATTTTTCCATATTCTTAATTCTGTCAATGTAACGCAAAATAAACGTATTTTATAATTTGAATAACAAATATTCATTGGAGAAGCCCTGGAAGATCCCCGTTGCCTGAACATTGGTCCTTCGGCCGGATCTCCAACCAAGATCGGGATCAAGACTCTTGGACGAGATTTGGAGCTTTGAACGAGATCACGAGAGGAAGATCATCGAATGACGCAGTTACGAAAGCGCCCTGTCTCCTCATCGCATCGTGATTCAGCATTCAGCAGCTCAACGGTCAGGTCTTCCTACCCATATCTTCTCCTCTCCTATGCGAATCTGTGTTAAAACCGTGTTGTTGTGCATTACAGAATCGTTACTGTCGTGTCGTGGTTACCGTGCAGGTGAAAACCGTGAGTACCTTGTCTTTTCTTTGCTGTAGGCCTTCAAAATGCTTGGTGAAGATAAATTAGTTGTGCCTTCAACTGGCTCATCAGTTTCTCCCACTAGAAAACGCTTAAGTGAACTTTCCGATCTTAAAAAACAACGGGGTAACGTTAAATGTAGGTTAACCAATTTTAAAAAGTTTTTAGAGTCATTTGAAAACGTTATCCCTTCTCAAATTCAAATTAAAGAAATTAAATTTCGAATGCAGGCAGCGAATGAATTTTTTAAATCATTCAATGATATTGAAAGCCAAATTGAACTTATTTCTCCTGAGTCAGATATATCTTCTAACATTGAATACGTCGAAACTCTTGAGGGTATGTATTTCAACGCTTTGGCTACTGCTGAAAGTTTAGTTGAGGGTGGGAAGGCTGGTGATAATACTTGTGACTTAAATTCAAATTCCAACGTTCGTATGTCTCGAGCCAATATCAAGTTGCCCGAGATTAAATTACCTACTTTCGATGGATCATACGATCATTGGCTTGAGTATAAAAATTCTTATATCACTATGATCCACAAGCGTTCAGATTTAGATCCAATACAAAAGTTTCATTATCTGAGATCTTCACTCAGCGGTACAGCATTACACGTTATTAGTGCTTTAGAATTCACGGCAACCAATTATTTACATGCGTGGGAATTGCTAGAAAATAGATTCCATAATAATAGACTTTTAGTGCATAATCATTTAAAATCTCTATTTACTATAACGGCTTTAAAACAGGAATCAGCATTACAAATAAGAAAATTAATCGATACTATTTTACGGAACTTACGTGCTCTCAAAACATTAAATGAGCCCACCGAGTCATGGGACACAATAATTATTTACTTGATCGTATCAAAACTAGATTTAAATACTGAACGAGATTGGGAAAAACACAAGGGTTCCATTATTACTGATTCCTCTCAAAAGTTAAAGTTGGACGATTTGCTCTCATTCCTTAGAAATAAAGCGGACTTGTTGGAAATGATTAATGCAAGTCATAGTCATATTCATCACAAATCGCAGAATAAACCAATTGCGTCCGAGTCAAAACCTACTCAACATAAAAATAACGCGTCGGTACATAGCTATGTATCTACGAAAACTAACGTTTCACGAGGCAAGTCATCCAATAATAACACGAGTAACCGTAGTCGTAGCTGTCCCTCCTGTAATGGTGATCATTTATTATATGCGTGTTATAATTTCCTAAATTTAACCATTAGGGAACGAATTAAATTTGTTGACGATAAACAAATATGTCGTAATTGTTTACGTTCAGGACATTTACTAGCGGATTGTCAATTTGGTCCGTGCAAGATTTGTGAACGTAAACATAATTCCTTACTTCACATAACTGGTTCCGATAGTAATACGTGTGTGCGTAGCGAGAACACAGCTGATCATAGCGTGACTCATCAAGCTACCACGTCCACCATGTTGCATTCCTTATCTAATGACAACTACGATGCGAACTCATTAGTGTTAGGGTGCACCGGCGACAATACTACGGAACAAGGTACTTTGCAATCGGTATTGCTTTGTACAGCGTTAGTGGAGTTGGTTGACAACCATAAGCGAGTGCATACAGCCCGAGCGCTGTTAGACAATGGAAGTCAACACAGTTTTATTACGGATAAACTGAGAAAGCGAATTAATGCGAATACTATACAGTCCACTATTCAGATCTCAGGCGTCGCGCAGTCTGTGACGCAATCTACACAATCATGCGAAATAATTATGCGTTCGAAAGTATGCGGATATAATACAAAGATTAAATGTTTTGTCTTGCAGCGTATTACAAACAGTATACCCTCGACGAACATTGATAGTAATCTGATATGTATACCGAATAATATTCAGCTGGCAGATCCGACCTATCACATTCCTTCGGAAATCGATTTATTAATTGGGGCGGATCTCTACTGGAAACTACTATACGACAATAGAATTCAATTAGTTAACGGGCCTTATCTACAGAACTCAAAACTAGGTTGGTTGATAGGAGGTCCTGTTATTAACTGTAAAAATACATGCATAGACAACGAGATTTATTGTAATTTTAATCAAACGTTAAGCGATCAACTTCAACGGTTTTGGGAGATAGAAAGCATCCCACAGCCAGGTACAGTTCTTACTCACGATGAACGAATATGTGAGGAGTTATTTGTTACCACAACAAAGCGAACGGCTGATGGTAGGTTCTCTGTCCGCATTCCGTTGAAAGAGTCTCCTGATACGTTAGGTGATTCGTATATCATGGCGAAAAATAGATTTATGTCGTTAGAACGTAAGCTAGAACGTTCGCCTGATTATAAACGGTTATACTGTGATTTTATGCGTGAATACGAGAACTTAGGTCATATGACGCGTATTGATAAGTTTGAGACCCCTAATTACTTTCTACCTCATCACGGAGTGTTCAAAGAAAGTAGTACCACAACAAAACTGCGGGTGGTCTTCAATGCCAGTGCTCCGACTACGTCACATAGGTCACTTAATGATATCCAGTTGCCGGGGCCGGCGCTTCAAAACGACATCTTCTCTATACTGTTACGATTTCGGCAGTACAAATACGTTGCCTGCGCTGATGTTGAGAAGTTTTTTAGACAGACGTTGATCCAACCCGATCAAAGATCTTTACAACTTATTCTTTGGCGGGAAAACGCGACAGATCCTCTGAATGTCTACCAACTTAATACCGTAACATATGGGACCGCATCAGCACCATACCTAAGTATGCGCTGTATACGGCAATTAGCTATGGCATGTAATGATGACGTAATATCACGTGTTCTCGTTCAGGATATGTTCGTCGATGACCTGATTCTTGGTGATGATGATTATCATGAATTATTATCAATCTGTGTACGCACATCTAAAGTATTGCAGTCTGGCTGCTTCTCCCTTCGCAAGTGGACTTTCAACTCAGACGTGATCCGCAGCGCGCGTGTTGATATGTTTACGGGCGACCATACTCAAAATAAAACCCTTGGTATCGGTTGGCACAACGATACTGATGAATTGTATTACGCCACAAAGGTCGATCAATATTCCAAGATATCCAAGCTAACTAAACGTGTAATGTTATCCACCATTTCGCAGATTTATGATCCATTGGGTCTGCTTACCCCGGCAGTAATAATTGCAAAAATATTAATGCAGAAGCTATGGCTTACTAAGATTGACTGGGATACCCGTGTGTCACACGACATTGCCTTGACGTGGAACCACTTTATCAATACATTGCAATGTTTGTCCGAATTAAAAGTTCCTCGCCATGCAATGAGTGATCATGGTCAGTATAAGGAGCTCCACATCTTTACGGATGCATCTCAAAATGCATATGGAGCATGTGCCTATACACGCACATATAGTGATGGGTCGGAATTTACTGTAAAACTACTATGTGCCAAAAGCAAAGTAGCACCTTTGAAAACGATTAGTATTCCTCGTCTTGAGCTTTGCGGTGCACTGGTAGGCGCTAGGCTTTATAAAAAAAATTATCGATTCGTTAAGACTGGCGTTTACCAAAGTATACTTCTGGACTGATTCAACTATCGTCATTGGTTGGGTCCGGATGTCACCGCATCGCTTGAAAACGTTCGTTCAAAATCGCGTCACGGAAATAAACGAACTTACAGGTGATTCACTTTGGCTACATGTTGTTAGCAAAGATAACCCGGCTGATTTACTGTCCAGAGGTTTAAGTCTTGATTTATTGATAAATAATTCGTTATGGTGGAGCGGACCATCTTTTTACAAAGTCATAATAATTTTAATACATTTTCTTCGAATAATACAACAGATACGAATAATTTGCCAGAATTGAAGTCGAATAATATATTAAATTTAGTTTGTGTGAGTGAAATTAATTCCTTTAACTTTAATGATTACTCATCATTTGCTGAAATTAAGCGCATAGGTGCTTATGCATTACGATTCATAACATATTTACGCAACTCATTAGCAGTGCGACGCGGTCGCAGCGATGAATCAAAACACCAAACCGGTTCGTTATATGTGCACGAGTTGAACGCGTCACAGCGCATGTTAGTTCGCCTCGCACAACGGCAGTCGTTCCCAGATGTTTACGACAAATTAGTGAACAAGTTGTCTTTAAATACCAATAGCAAGGAAAATAATCGTATAAGTGGGTTAAACGTGTTTTTGGATTCTAATAACATAATTCGAGTGGGTGGTAGACTTTCGAATTCTTCTAACTTTGCTTACGAGAAGAAACATCCAATTCTTTTATGTGGTAAACATCCGTTTACAGTTTTATTAGCGCGACACGAACACAAACGATTGCTACACGCCGGGCCGCAACTTTTATTGGCTAGCCTGCGTGAGTGTTGGTGGCCGCTGAGTGCAAGAAATCTGGTTCGGAAGATTGTACATGAATGTTTTGTGTGCACCAGAATTAAAGGTAAAACGTTGACCCCAATAATGGGAAATTTACCATCTGAACGCTTGGACCCTGGACATCCGTTCATGCGAACTGGCGTAGACTATGCTGGGCCAGTTTTCGTATTGTCTCGAAAGGGCAGAGGAGCTCGTTTAACGAAGGCCTACGTATGTTTGTTTATTTGTTTCCTCACTAAAGCCGTTCATTTGGAACTCGTAACCAGCCTTTCAACTAACGACTACATTTTAGCGCTAAAACGTTTTATTAGCAGAAGGGGTAAACCTAATGCTATTTACTCCGACAATGGTAGGAACTTTGTAGGAGCAGAAAAGGAACTTAGTGGATTTTTCCATATTAATTCCCAACAAATCTTAGATTTTGCCGCTCATGACGGCATTGAATTTCATTTTATCCCACCTTATTCACCACATTTTGGAGGCTTGTGGGAAAGTGGGATAAGGTCTTGCAAATATCACCTTAGACGTATTGTAGGCAATGCTAACTTAACTTACGAGGAGCTCAGCACGGTTTTGACACAGATCGAAGCTGTCCTGAATTCCCGTCCCCTGTCTCCACTGTCCGCAGATCCTCACGACCTGACCCCGCTAACCCCGGGTCATTTCTTCATCGGCCGACCGCTGACTGCGCCTGCTAGTGAGGACCTGAGTGATGCAAAAATGTCACACCTTGACCGCTACCGCCGCATCGAGCAACTACGTCAACACTTCTGGCAGCGATGGTCCAAGGAGTACATAGCTGGGCTGCAACAGAGGACCAAGTGGAAGGCGAACAAAGACGATATCGCCTTGGATAGTTTAGTCCTCATCAAAGAAGATGGTACACCGCCTCTCAACTGGAGACTGGGACGTATTATCAAAGTGTTCCCAGGAGCTGATGGAGTCTCACGCGTCGCTGACATACGCACCGCTACTGGGACGATACGGAGGGCGTTTTCGAAGTTATGCCCGCTACCACAGCAGCCTGCAGACAACACCAATGATGCCTGAGCACTCTTGGAAGCCGGTGCTTCCAAGGCCGGGGCATGTCGGCGCCACACCTAGCGCCATCTATCGTCGTATCGTTTATTGTAAATGAAGCGTAGACGAGGGTCTGGCAAGTGGGCACTATAGATGGCGCGCGCCTAAAATTTAAATCATTGATACCATAGTAACCAGCTGAAACAAAATTATCTATGAACCGTTTCAAAAGTGGAGCCGGTGTTAGAAGCCTGTCGTTGCAACGGCTCTCACCGACGACTAGCGCATATTCTTTACTTACAATTTTTCCATATTCTTAATTCTGTCAATGTAACGCAAAATAAACGTATTTTATAATTTGAATAACAAATATTCATTGGAGAAGCCCTGGAAGATCCCCGTTGCCTGAACACATACATTAACTGCACGTATATCGGTATTTACACGGAGCATGACCTTACTGAGCGGAAACGATTCTGTTAATGAAAAATCGATTACGGAAACAGTTTTGATAAACGCGTTAGATTTTTTAATCCACTACCTTGACAGAGGGGAATGATCATGAGAGGCGGGTCCTTATAGATAGATAGTCAAAGTGTAACTCCGATAGTTACTTGACGTTACTTGGTCTTTTGCAGTTGTATTGTTTACTAACGAAGTGACGTCACGACCCGAAGTAGCATGGCGGCTAGCGTTTCCGCGCGAAAATTCAAAATCATAAATTAAAAATAGTTTATAAGTCATTTTTCGGTTTTTTTAAATTGAAATAAAAATTCTACTGGTTCATTACGATCTAAGGATTAATTTAAAACAGTTTTCAAAAAAAGGTGTAATACCCTATTGAAAATCACTAATATATGGTTTTTTCTTAGTGAAATTTTAATCATAGAATTCGAAAAATGCTTATATATTCTACTAGCTACTGCCCGCGACGTCGTCCGCGTAGCGTGATGATATATAGCCTATAGCCTTCCTCAGTAAATGGGCTATCTAACACTGAAAGAATTTTTCGAATCGGACCAGTAGTTCCTGAGATTAGCGCGTTCAAGCAAACATACAAACAAACAAACTCTTCAGCTTTATATATTAAGTAATTAGTAAGTATAGATTAAGTAAGAGATTATTATTTATTTCGATTGATTTAAACTGAAAAATACGAACGCCCGCCATGATATGAACACCAATCAGAGCGCATGACGTCACACTTGTGTAAACAAATAACAGCCATTAACCAAATAAAGTGATTCTTTGCGCTTTTATTCTACGTCGTTCGGTTACGATGTGTGACACGTATCTCATCACATAATATTCCATATAATTCTCCATATCATTTGGCTATAGCATGGCATTTGGCATAACTGTAATTGTAATAAAAAATCTATTCAGACATTGCTGCAAGGTAAAACTTAACCTATAAAAATATTGTAAGTATATACAATGGAATTAAGTTTAGACTTACACAAGGTACACACTATTTTAGAATCTTCAAAGTGAAATAAATAGTCGCGTCGAAATGATCTTCACAAAAATAAAGATAAGTACTGGGTGATATTGCATTTCGCCTAGCAAGTTTAAGCCACTTGTCACGAATTGTTTTCTGTTGTGGGACAAACACAAACAACTTATCAGGTGTTTAATTGATGTGTTACCATACTGAAAGACCGCGCAAGACTTATAAACTTTTGAATTCATGTTTATTCAATGAGCAATCGAGCATCTAGGTGGCAAACATCAAAGGTCTGCGTTCTGTTTATACAAACGTGACGTCACGCGGGACGCCATGACACTGACAAGCGTTTTAGCGCCAAATTTAAATTTAAAAACTAAAATGTATTTTACTTCACTGTTATTTCCTCTAGAAAAATCTTATACGTTGTACATAATAAATGTTTCTAAACAGATTTTCAAAATGTGTCATCACGCCTATTCCAAAAGCAATATTTTTCAAATTAAATTAAGACCCACCTTGCAGCATGGACAGGAACTCGAACCACATATCAACAAGCGCGTCGTCTTGAAGGAACAGGAGGGCAACGCTCTTATGAGACAGTACATTGTTGAAGTCTGACACCAGCGGCCAATAGCAATGCTCCTTCATGACTCGCCGCGTACAGTCGATCACGTAGTGGAAGTTCTGGTCGGGATCGTGCAGTGTGTTCTGCACTAGTATTTTGCCCATCATGAGTCGCAGCGAGAGGACCATCACGTGGAGCAGATGCAGCTGCTGCACGCAGCGGAGGGCCAGCGCCTCGTTGGAGAACAGCTGGACGGACATGTGCACGACGCGGTTCGACAGCGTGTCGGGGTCGGCCGCGTCTTCCAGCACCAGCGGGATGCGCGCGTAGTGCATCACGAACGTACGGGTCAGGTGCTCCTGATCAATACATACAACAGTTTTACCTAGCCAAATAACATAACATAACATACCATCACGCCTGTATTCCCCGCAGGGTTAGGCAGAGGTGTACTAAAGTACACCCACAGTTCGCCGGTATGTTTAGGTCCCATGTAATAGGGGCAAGAAAAATTTGATCTTAGGTAGGGCTCGAAACTGCGTTCTTCCGGTTAAATATTGCGAATGCATTAACCAACTAAAGGTCTTGGGTCGGTAGCTTAGCTGGCTAAAGTGTCCAATGTATTTAATTGCAAACAGAGAAATTATCTAATGCGAAATAATTATTATAAATAATAAGGTTTTCTGTAAGAGATCGTTTTTAGCGATAAGACCACCCATTGTACCCATTGACTGTATCGACAGAACGTAAGAGTTGAGTACTTATCGTAAAATTGACAAGACTCATATTATGTGTGTCTAGTGAAAAAGGGGATGTCCGATTTCCTCCCAATCGGACTTATGCCCCTTTTATGCCACTAGACATAGAATTATACAATAGACCTACTAGCTTATGCCTGCGGCTTCGCTCACCTGAAGCTATATTAGGATTAGAAATGGATCCCAAAAATAAAATTTAATCAAAAACCAACAGTGATGATCTCTTCTTTGTATGGGTCTCTATACATGAGAGAGGTCAAGCTGTTACTCAAGATCAGTTTAATTAATTGAGATAAGAAGTTTACCAGTTTTTAAGTTGGAGCATATACTTTTAACCGTGATAACAAAATTAAAATCTATTCAGTAGTTTTTAGCGCCAACCCGTAATAAACAGACAAACGGGCAAGAATTTTAAAAATCATATTTTTGTATTCTGAGACGTTTATACACTTGTTTTGTTTTCAATATGTTCAATGTACAGACACAGCTTTTTTACAATTTTATTATAGTAGAGAAGATAATTTCAAGCAGCGCTTTTATGATTTACCTTATAGTCTTGATCTGGCAGCATATTGAGAAGGAAACAGACCACGTTCTGCGGGAACTCGTACTTGAACGTCCAAAATATGAACTCGTCCAGAAGAGTGTTGTGTACGAGCCGAGGTGCCAGAGCAGGCAGGTGACGATACCTGACAACAATATAATGTATTAAAGTTAACATATAACATACCATCACGACCTTATTCCTCGGAGGGATAAGCAGGGGTGTGTTAATACTGTTAATGTATACCCACAGATCGCCGGTATGTTTAGGTCCCACGTAATGGCAGGCGACCCTATTGCTATTAACGGGGCGCAAATACAAAAAGAAATCCCAATAACACATTGCTGGACCTGGGAATCGAACCCAACATCGCCTACCAGTCGCGCTTAGGGCCACTAGATTCTTTAACAGTCTTGTATAATTAACTGATATTAAATTTTATGAAATTTAAACTTAGTCCAGTTTAGATTGACATAAGGTGTTGTTTTTTTTTATGAGCAGGAGAATTTCTGGTAGAATAAGTCAATCTGATCTCGGAGACTTAGCGCACTCGCTCTATTGCAGTCAAAATGCCAAGACAAAGGCCTTTTTGGAAATATTCCACACATACCGATAGCCTATTGAAGTTTCCCTCTTGTAAAAAACAAAAGAAAAAGTGACCTCTGATCTGGCTACTCACTCGTCGGGTGGTTCTGGTGCGGGAAACATCTCGAGAGCCTTCTCGTACATCTTGTTGGACTCGGCCATGTAGCATCCGTACTCAGTGTCAGGGAACGGCGGCTCCACCAGATTACGGTACATCTGAATCACGGATATAATGTTATAAAGGCACGTTTACAAAAGAACCGGCCAAGTGCGAGTCGGAGTCGCGCATCGAGGGTTCCGTACTTAAAAATATTTTTATTACAAGATGTGACTAAAAATGTATGCTTTTCGCAATATTTCCCTTATCTGTGCTATAAGCCCGTACCAAATTTCAAGGTTCTGAGTTTATGGGAAGTACCTTATAGGTTATGATTACCAAGGGTCTTGACAGACAGACAACAAAGTGATCCTATAAGGGTTTCGTTTTTGCTTTTGAGGTACGGAACCCTAAAAACACGCATGTATTCCCTGAAGGGTTAAGAATATTAAGACTATGTAAGGTCAATTCTAAGAAAACTGTATTTATTATAATTTCAAAATACGTATCCCTGTCTGTTATTTTCTCCTACATCGAGAATTACATAATTTTTTGAGTACAATTTAATACAACACGAGAAGAAACAGTTTCAGACGTAAAGTATGTAAAAGAATTCGAAACTGCTTTCTAATTCATTTTATCCCGATACAGTTGAACATCAATATCTACTCGCAGACTGTTGCTGACCTTCGCAACGTAAGTGGGCAGTAGTTATGCTGAACACCGGTTTTTCTTTTCATCTGCCATCGTATAAAATCATCATAAATCATAAGCAATATTAATAAATTACAACAAAAAACACGTTAAAGAACTGTCCATAAGCGACATTGCTCATTGACCCAAAATATCGTTACTAGGTATAAGGACTGCAGACTGCTAGAGACGAAGCATGGAGGGAACTGGATCTCACACGCAAAATTCGAAAAATACACGAAGGTGCTTTTGCAACGGTGTCCCAAGTAGGGGGTGGGGTAGTCGCCACCCAGCCAAACTTCAAGAGGTCATACCACCGAGGAAGTTAGATATTGTCTCGCGTCTTACGAGAAGTCTGTCTGAATCAGCTTTGTTAATAAGTTTGACGTAATTAATGAATCTAAAATGAGTGGAGGTGTCTCACCTGTGGGTTGATGAGTGCCTTGGTCATGGCGGAGCGCATCAGATCGCCCATGTTATTGAACTCCATCAGCATCTTAACGTAGCCTTCACACTCCTGCACTGTGATTCGATAGCTGTCTGACGTTGTCTGTGTTCCGCAACTGGGGGAAAGAAATTGATCTTAATTTAAGTCCGTTTTGTCGTTGGTAAAGACCCGAGCTATTACATCTGACGCATCTGTCGGACGGGCTTTGAACAAACCACGACGGCGAAGGTCCCAAACTATCAGAAACGACAACACGTAGGTCCAGAAGGACACTTAGTGGGTGACAGAAGACTGGAGTGGAGTGGGTGCAAATATAGGAAGAAAAACATTTTGCCTCCAATTACCAGGTTAAAAGTTGAGGATTGTTGAAAGGCTGGAGTATTATCGTAGTACAATATGGCTGAAGGCACTCGCCTTTGTTGGAGAAAAGAATGTCAGCATATAGCTTGGTATTATTTATAGACTGAATAGAGAAAGATATGAGTACGGCCCTAACAAGATCGCTTTTACGATTGCGTTTACTTTTTCTCTGAAGGTAGTTAAGTGATCATGTGTGTTGATTCGAATTAATATAAGACCTTCAATTTTAAGGCTGACCCTACAAGAAGTTCCAGGTTACGTGTAGGAAGTCTTAAAATAACACCTACTATAAATACTCGACACGGTTGACGTAGCGGAAACCTTAGGAACACACGTGCGGCTTCGCAAACACCAGGTCGGTTAAATGATCGTTAAACTCGGCATTAGTTAAGCAGATTATAGGAAACGTTCATATTGGATAATGTAATTATTATTGAATCAAAAGGCTTTAAGAACAGACATACCATCACGCCCGTATTCCCCAAACTCCGAGGTATTGAGAAAAAATTAAACAAATTACACTTTGCTCGACCTGGGAATCTAACTCAGAACCTCTAACGTAGCAGTCACGCTTGGTACCACTAGACTAACGAGATAGTTAACGAGCTTTAAAAAAATACAGTAATAACATCAATCTAGGGTCTAAAATGGAACATACTATTTCGACATGTCAGAAAACAGCCAGCCACAAAGCAGGTCAGTAGATCCTACTCCTACCACCAAGCGTCTGGGTCGTGTGGAGAGGGTGGTTTGTATTCTTAACCGTCCTGCTACGGGTACTGTTTTGGTTACCTGTTCTCTCTGAAGTGTTGCAGCAGACGGAGAATGAGGCGCGGCATCATGGCTTCGGCGACGCACATGAGCGCCGCGGGCACGTCTCCGGGGCGGGGACATTTGTTGCCGTGGTTGCTGCAGAATCTGTAACCAACAAACCTTCATCAATCATATTATATAACACATTTCTCGCCTGTAACACAGGATTACCTAGTTCAGGCACATAATGTAAATAATATAGTACCTAAGTAAGATTTTATAACTAATTTAGTCGTGTAGTACTTATTTGGATTTGAATAAAATGACTTGATTGATTTGATTTGATTGATATTATCCAAAGAATGTGTTGAACGAAGGCCAGCTACCTTTACCAGGGCGCCTATCCATCTCGTTGAAGGTCAATTCATCCTACCCTTTTTCAGATAGTTTATGATTTGTTATAATGACATTGTGTTCTCGTATGCAGAGAACCTTCTTTTAATAATATACACTTCGGTACAACTTTGACATTAACCTTCAATGTCCACACATCCTATTATTGCACAATTTTACTTGAATAATTGAATACCACTTATTTTAAAAGAGTTCATGAGTTTGATAGTTTGTTCATGAGACTTGTGGGTCGCATTAATGTGGTGTTACATTATTATGAAATGTAGGCACCACAGATTCATGGAGTTTCAATTGCCAGATTCTTCTCCATTTAACTTTTTGAAATCTTGCAACTAGACTCAATAATGTTTCCTAAACGCTTGTAAAAGTTTATTTCAAACTAGCTGACCTGAGAGACATTGTCCTCTCCAAGTTTCAACTAACTACCTCGAAAAATCTCATAGAAAAAAGGATTCTGGTTTTCCATATTTTTAATACACTTAGCGCCATTGACTTAATTTACATTACTTAATTTTAAAAAAATGTTTGCAAATATAAACAGACATACCTACATGATAAAAATCTCAAATAACTTACTGTTTCGGCATCAGTAAAGATTAACGCACGTTGCAATTATTTTTATTTTATTTATTTATTGTGGTATATTATTTTATGATTTGAGTAGATGGAAACTCTTTAGAATCTATACTATGGAGGATTCACATTATAAAATTAGTTACTTTAAAGCTGGATGCTATAAAGAAGAAAAGAACTCTTGTCAAAATTGTCAACTCAAAATGACACCTGTTATGGAATCAAATTTCATTGCGGTAATAACGATGTCGTGTTAGTCTTCTAGAGAATAACTTGTCATTCTTTGTTTACTTCTTTATCCTACTCAAATATTTAGTTTTTACACCGGCTGATGCTCGCTGGATAAGACCTATGTATGTCCCGTGATGCCTTGTATAAGTATAGTTAGAATAACTTTACTAATAATCAATTCCCGTTCACAATAATGGTTTCTAATTTCTTTGTTTTATTTTCTTGTTTTATCTTATTTAGTACCTGTGAGTGTATTTTTTTAGTTTTATTTCTTGATTCTGTTATAATGTTTGACCCGTGCTAGTCTAGTACGGAAATACTTAAAAAAGAAATTTGCTTCAGCGGTTATTGTTCAAATTCTACGTTTTCAATCGTTAAAATGTTAATAACTTTTGATAGTGTGAACCGATTTTAATGAAATATAGCCTAAATGTTAATCCAAGAAACAGGCTATGAATTCTTGTCCACTTCCTCCAAATCTCTTCGGTAGTTTTCATTTGATGCGCGGTCAAACATACAGACAAACCGACAGACAAACAGACAGACAAAAGTTCCAAAAATAATAGAAATGGATTGTGTTACTGATCCTGAGTCCCCCAAATTAGTTTTTTTGTAAATATAAGCATTGTACAGACACGGCTCACTTACATTCTTATTATATGTAAGATAAGATAAAAAAATGAATTTAGCTTCGTTTTCTGGTGCGTAGTGTCCACTCAAGAGCTTTTGTGCCCCAGCAGCCACTTTTAGTTAATAAGAAAGAATACTATGATGGGCCTTTGGTAAAACGAATATCAATAAACATATCGGTCTTCCTTTTTGGATCCTGAAACGTAAGGCTAATGTAGCTACAAGGATCACCCAAAGTGCGCCGGTATGATGTAGAAAGGAGTGAGCCTCTGTACAAATCCTAACACCAGACTTTTACTAATTCCATACTTAGAAAACCCACACTGCTGGGCCTCCAATCAGACCCAGGATTCCACGTTCAATAGCTGCTCTTGTGACAACAATTTACCAGTGGGTATTGCATGTTACCAAACTCATATTTCAAAATTACGTTTGATGTTCGATGACGAACTCAATTCCAAATTAATTCTAAGTAAGTCTAAAATGTTCATTTCGTCACACAGCAGCATCAGATTGATATGTGTGACGTAATACAGAACTGACGTCACTTACCAAGGTCGTCAAGGTCTAGGGGCAAGTTCAAACGGACGCTTGAGTCACTGAAAGGTCAGTATGACGCTGTCTCTGTCTAACTCGGAGCCAGTTTTAGCTGCTTTGTTTACGGAGGCAAGGATGGTCGTTTTTTCAGTGTCTCGTTCGAATCTATTGTCGTTTTGTTAACAGTCTGGATATTAAAGTGTTCGTTTGTTTTTGTTTGTTCCCGGTGACGGAATATACGGCTGTTTTCTTTCGAAGTATTGTTGAGTAAAAGATGGCCTCTGTGTCTAGGTAGGTATATGAAAGATTTTTGAAATTCATTGAGCTGTCTTCTTAAGAAGGAACGGAATTGGCTTTTTCACAGGAAAATCAAGTCTTTCTGCTTTAGACGTAAAATTCAATTCAATATCCTAGATCAAACGTCTCTCGTTATTACCTAGTTTTAGTTATTAGGCATTATTTACGAATATTGGTACTTACAGATGAATCGGTTGGCAATTGGCTTCTCTCTCGTCGTGGCTTCCATTAGCACAAAGAACAAATAGGCCAGGTAGCGGTTTTTTTATACCTGAGAATTTGTGTTTGTAAACGCACTCACGATGCAGGAAAAACAAAGTAAATACATAGATATTTTTTAATACATAGCTTATTCAAATTTCAAAAGAGTAAAATTTAAAGTAGTCGTATGTTGATTTTGAATATCACAGAAATATAACGTCAAACTACTTTCCAGTACAAAAACTCATTACACTGATATGATTCGTTTCGATAACAAAATGTGAATACATTTTTTTTCAAGTGGCAATAACGATACTATCAGAAACGATCTTCTCTTTATTGTTTGTATCATTTTGTGGCAACGTTTTCTTATTTTAAAATCCTACAAATATTATAAATGCGAAAGTTTGTAAATTGATGGATGGATGGATGTTTGTTCCTCTCACGCCAGAACGGCTTAACTGGTCTGGATAAAATTTGACACAGAGATAGATTATAGTCGGACCCAATTCTGAAGTCCACGAAGGTAGAAGCTAGTAAATTAATAATTATAACACTGCACACAATTGAGTTTTTAACGATTAAGTTCTGGGTGCAACTAGTAGAATGTTGTAACTTTATTTTAGACTAGTTTCTGCCCGTGACTTCGTCCGCGTAGCGTGATGATATATAGCCTATAATAGCCTTCCTCAATAAATGGGCTATCTAACACTGAAATATTTTTTCAAATCGGACCAGTAGTTCCTGAGATTAGCGCGTTCAAGCAAACAAACAAACAAACTCTTCAGCTTTATATATTAGTATAGATTACCTTGCTTCTAATGTTTGAAACCAGAATTGTAGACGTCAATAAATCAATAAATAATTTATAAGTCATACTCGAAAAAAAAACAGAATTTGAATGCACGAGAGGAAGCCATTGGAATCGAAAGAGAACCGGTCCTATTCAGAGGTGAAGCCGCCACAGAATGATCAGGCATAGTCTCACAAGTTCTGGTTTGGCTTGCTGGTCTCCTAATAGGTACCCGAACTCAAATTCAGTTAGGCATGACGATTGCCTAAGTTTAAACGAAATGAGAATTCATTCGTATTTTATTTCCACGGTTTAGGTCCAATGTAATAAGGGGCGAGCCTATTACCATTAACCGGCAAAAAATCCTAACTACGAGCTGCTACTGGGAATTTAATATCACTTGGGAGTTGTCACTTAAATTCTAATGATTCATTGATAAACAGCAGATTTATAACTAATAGGGTTTCGTAATCGCTGTTCCACTTAAAGTACATTTAGCAGCATCAGGGCCTGGAAGCAGGAAACCAAGAACTCTCCTGCCGAGAAGTGTAGTGTCAATCGATTTGAAAAGCCAATTCACTGCATTGAAGCAAACAACGTAGTGACCATTGGTCATTTCGCCTTTGACCAGAGACACGATAAAAAGAAGAACGGAGAGAGAGAGCCATGCTCCGGCACGAATGGACCGGCTCGACCGGAGTGGTACCACAGCCTCACAGAAAACCGGCGTGAAACAACGCTTGCGTTGTGTTTCGTCGAGTGAGTGAGGTTACCGGAAGCCCAAACCCTTTTAAAAGGCGGGCAGCGCACTTGTGACTCCTCTGGTATTGCGGGGGTCCATGTGCGGCGGTTATCGCTTACTAATAGGTGATCCATCTGCTCGTTTGCTTCCCTGTCCCATAAAAAAAGTAACTTGCTTTCCAATAGTTGTCACAAATTTAGCAAATTTCGACATAGCGCGGTGGCTTAGTAGAAATTAACGCGTCTGGTGTATCTAACCAAAAGACGCAGGTTCGAATTCTGTCCGCAAGTAGATTTTTCCTTCATGAATTCAAATCTTTATAATTTTAGCATGGAAAATAGGAAAAAATACAAAAGATAGTCATTTTGCAAAATTACCTCAATAGAATGTTTCTAAGAGCGACTGCTACGCTAGAGATACTGGGTTTCATTCCCAGATCGATCTGTGTAATTGATTTTTTCATGAAATGTTGAAATGGCAGACTATGAATTTGTGCCTGTTTAGTGGCAATATGCTCAGCCTCCTATTATTTACTATAGTATTCAAATCAAATAAAATTATTTATTTGCCTGAAATATGGTAGTTACATAAGATGTTAAGGTAAGTAATAGCACAAGACATATTTCACCCTCATTTTGGGCATGCAAAATTATAGCTAATTTACATCAAATAATATGAATAAAATTACAATTATTGAAACTATTTCAATTACCTACACTTTGGAATATTACAATTATTATAATCATTATTAAATTTATTTGAATTACAGTGATTAAAATTACTTAAATCATTGAAACAATAATATGGGCTAACGGGGAAGAGAGTATTTTAGTGGGCACCAAATCGGCATGTGCTTTTATTCAAAAAATCTTTAAGAGTATAGAAACTCTCCTAGATTAACCATTTTCGCAAGGCACAACAGAACCTTTTATAAGGCAGGTCAGTCATTCCTTTGGGCAAAGAGTTATATATTAAAGGTGCCATATAGACACAGTTAGTTCTAAACAGTTCAAGCTTAGGTACAGGCATTTTTAAGGGTAGGTGGTTAGTTTTAAGTTTAAATGTATTATCGTTGGCTGTGAAAAGATGGTTGTGGTATTTAATAAATTTAGCTACTTCATAGATATATATGCAGGGAACAGTTAGTAGGTTCTTAGATTTAAAGATCGGTTTACATGATTCCGACTAGTCCATGCCGTACAGTGCCCGAATGCATTTTTTCTGTGCTATGAACACCCTCGTGATGTCGCAAGAATTTCCCCAGACTACTATGCCGTACCGTATAATGGAGCATATGTAAGCATGATATACCATGATAGAGGTATGCCTGCTCGTCACGTCTTTTAGCTTTCTAAGTGCAAAAACAAACTTGTTTATTTTTTATTACTTACTATAGTATATTTACTTACTTACTCTTGTTTATACAGACGATGGTATGTTTTATAGCTTAGTAAACCTAGCTTTAGAAACTGATAGTAGCAAAGACAGGTGGTATGGTATATATTATAGTACCTACCCCATATCAAAATATTCCAAGCATGTAAAGCATGTTAATGTATTCTAATTCTATTTAAAATGTCAACAAAACAATGTACCAGCTGCTTGTGTGAAGCGTTGAATGACAATCGATCAACAGAAATGCTAATTTATCGATATAAGTAATACACTCGTAACTTATTTCATACTAGCCCCGGCTTCGCACGGGTGAAGAAATCCCTAACCTTCTTCATAATATTCTATAGCCTATGTTAATCTGGAATAATGGAGAAAGAATATTTGAAATCGGCCCAGTCATTCTTGAATTTAGTCGTTACATAATTATATACACACATACATACAAATCTTTCCTCTTTATAATATAAGTATAGATTAGACTATAATCTAGTCATAACAAATAGCCGGGGTCTGTCTCACAGAAACAGGATCTTAGAGGGAAACTATTGTAAAACCCGTTTATTTCTGGTTATTGGGACAGTTGTAGCACAGATCAGATAATAATAGTTAGGAATAGGCTCATATATTAAATTATTATTGGAGTCGAATGATCGTATTCGTTCCTATACTGTCGTAATCTTCATTGATAAACCTAACATCAAAAGTAATCTTCCACCCAGCCTCTGTAGACAGTCAATCAAGTGTAGGCAATCAGTAACCAAAGCACGAACAACTATCGAATTCGTATCGTAAACGAATGAGTTTTTTTCTGCTACAAATCTACACTATACATACATAAATACATATTTTCACATCTGACTCCCATTGGGGTAGGCAGATACTACACTTGCTCCGATCCTGGCACACCACTTTCGCTTCATCTACGTTCATTATCCTACTTCTCATACAAATTATTCTCGATTTCGATACGAATACGTATTCGAAAGTGTTCGTGCTTGGGGTACTGAAGTTCGAATAGACAAACGAATAGAAACAAAATATATAGAGAATCTGACATTTGTTCGATTTGTCGAAAGCCTATGTCATTTGCATACATTGAGAATTCTATTCTATTCGATAAGCGTTCATGTCACTTGTCTAGAGGTTTTATCATCGCCTCACATCTATTTACATTAGAATGGCCTGGTCACCTTGCGTGGAAGGTCTAGGACACTCCCGGTCAAGTTCAAATAGACTCCATAAGTTTGTTTTGAAGCGCTGTTATCTGAAACATGTGTTTGTACAGATTGCCTATCTGGAGTGATAAAACGTGATAAACTTGCAGTATCAGTGTAATCAATAGATTGTTTTGTGTTTAATTTCAGACAGGCGTACTTATGTTTAAAAATGGTACTTTTATGATACTAATAAGTATTAAGTACTCGGCTTAAATATTATCTAGTAAGTATTTTTGTCGCACTGAACAAAGGCAATAATAATTAACTGGGGTTAATTAGCTGCCCTTTTTTATAGCAATAAGCTGGCAAACAAGCATACGGCCCGCCTGATGGTAAGCGGTTACCGTAGCCTATGAACGCTTGCAACACCGGGGGTATCACTCCCGTGTTGCCGACTGTAAAAATACCTTAAGAAGGCGATCTATTGCTTGTTGGCGAGCTAAAGTGTATTAACAGCACATGTAGGAATTATGATAATTATGAAATTATTGACTCTAACTGCTTCATTAAGCTAGTGAACTCTAAGAGATCGATGCAGTGTTATTGTGTTTCTATGAAATTCTCAGTAGCAGCTCCGAGTGTGGATTTGTCGCCAGGTTATTGGCAACCACCGGATAATGGGACCTAAATATACCAGCAAACTGTACATTTAGTTTATATCTGCTTGTCTAAGAGGAATATAAGCGTGACGGTATATTGAATGTTTCTGAGTTTGTGCCATATGCGTTCCTATACCATTCATCCGATAATTAACGTGGGAGAGCCATGCTTCGGCACAAATGGGCCGGCTCGACCAGAGTGATACGATGTCACAGAAAACGGGCGTTAAACAACTCTTGCGTTGTGTTTCGCCGAGTGAGGATACCGGAGGCCCAAACCCTTTTAAAAGGCGGGCGCATTTCGACTCCTCTGGTGTTGCGTGTGTCCAATTGTCCATGGGCGTAGGTAATCGCTTACCATCAGGTGTTCCGGCAGCTCGTTTGCTCCACAATCCCATAAAAAAATATGATGAAACTTTGTTGTGATGTTTCGTACGCGTCAAGTAATATGGCAAAAAATTACAATGCATGGGTGTAGCCAGTATAATAAATAAGTACGTACAATTCTTGTTGTCGCTAAAAGTAAAATTTTATTTTTAATTAAGTCGATACCCTTGAGGTAGGCTATCAATTAATAGAAGTGATATCGCGTCGCGTGTTTATCAAAACAATAATGTTCTAGCTTCGCACTCAGAAAACATAGTAAAGGGGAAAGGGGCACGTGTTTGCGATAACAACAAAATTGTGTCTAAAGACGTTACACAACAGTCACGTAATTAGAAAATTTGTAAAAAGGTGGGCCTACACTTCCCTTTTGTTCTCACTTCTTGATATTTGGAGGCTGTCGGTAGGGCAATAGCTGCTACTCTTTCTTTCTTTTATTGAATTGGTATTCCCCCTCCTTTAATTTCTCTTTCTAGTAATTGTCTATACTATCAAGTAGGTACTTAGCAATTTCTTAATTCTCAATAACAGCAACAGTATCGAACACTTCGTAATATTCGTTTTTGTTTCGGTATAACTGATCTCTACCCTCCTCCCACAAAACATTTTCACGTTTCTTTTCTCTTTGGAAAGATGGAATTTCATGTTTCCTTGAGGAAGGTTGAGTTCCACCGCTAGCTGACATCAGAACACTTAAAGAAACTCAGCTAGGAGAACTATTTTTTCGCTTCAATAACGCCTTTGGAGAATGGAAATAGCATGTCTAAGCTTATTGGATTGTCGCGAAATGAGGTAACGGCGCCCAAATGTGGGCTAATTAGATATGCATAGATGAATTAAACGGGCCAAGGAAGTGGCCAAGTGTTGGCCTGGTTCATTCGGAGAAACATTTTGTTCCTCCCCTTGACATTCAAAAGCGATATAGGTATTTTAGCGAATCATAGACTATTTTAATCGTATGATCATCCGAGCCTTTTCCCAAATATGTTGGTGTCGGCTTCCAGTACTTATAACCAGATGCGTCTGAATATCAGCATTTTACACTAAGCTACTGCTCAGACCTCCAACCCAATTTCTGGGCAATAACGATATTCGGAGGATAGACTGGTTGTCAGGCTTTTTTGTGCTTCTGACTATCACTAACAATTGTTAGAGACGTTCGTATGCGACTGGGACCGACGGCTTTACGTGCTCTATGAGGCACGGAGGGGTCTCGATGTGTAAAGAATGGTGACTTACTTAGCCACGAGCCCCTCTGAGGACGATAAACGTATGGTTATAAAAATGGTTTTTCTATGACCTTTGAAGTGTCACGTAACTTTCGACAGTAAATAGTTATCTATTTAAAGACAAAATAAATAAATCGTTTATTAGGAACAAAGAAACACATTATAAATAGATAACACGTTAAACGATGATAGCTACAAAAGTTAAAAACTGTGGCGTAGCTATATCGCCCTGCTCCTAGTGGGAATAGTTGTTCCCGACATTTAAAAATGGAAATATTAACAAAAACAAATAAGAAAAAAAAGTGTGTTTGTGTGTGTGCATATATGTGTGTGTGTGTTTGTGTGTGTGTGTATGTGTGTGTGTGTAGGTGTAGGTGTGTGTGTCTGCCTGAGTGTGTTTTGAGTATTTTATATTTTCAATCAGTACAAGACAGTAAAATCAATCTATAACCTGAAAGGCTAGTTTCAATGTGTTGTTAATATCAAATGTTTTATCATCTGTGTTCGGCGCCAGGATGACGCTGTGACGCCATTTACAACAATCCACTTAAGACACGCCAGCCTTGACCCCGATGCCTTCTCAGTGCATATCCGAAATTGCAGTCGCTTTTAAATATAAAGCAAATAAAATGGAATCGGCTTATCTTCGAGTGACATAAATATCGAGAAAATACTTTCCATATGGATCATTTAAGATATTGTAAAGGGGTATATCGCTTTTTTCATATCGTGAGGTTATAGGCTTTCAATTGTGTATGTATAATTTCCATTCCGTTGCATGTATGAAATACGAAATCCTCCCTATTTCTACGTACTGCAAGCTCTTCGATTCGGTAATAGCAAGCAAGTCTATGACTTACCAGAACATAACTCATCAGCAGCAGCATCTCTATCAGCAGTCATCTCATCCTTCACTACCCTTGTTAATCTTTTTCGTGACAATAAATGTATGTTGACATGATGGTAATAATAAATAGTATAATCACAAATGCTTACCCGTCTTCCTTCATGACGGACTTGTCGCCACAGTCACAAGCGCCGCCAGCCTGTGACAGGAACATGTTGAAGTCGTGCGTGGAGTGGTCGCCGCGGTGGAAGCACTCGCGACAAATCGACATGCACGGCGAGATACCGCACGTGCGACATCGGTACGCGACCACGCGTGGTATCCACACTAAGCCGCATTTGTCGTGTTTGTCGTAGCTCCGGACTGTAGACAAAGAATAACAGCTGTTATGACAAACTTAAACCTGTCGCAGTTTATTCTACGAGGCTACAGAGTTACACTCACAAAATTTGTACAACTACTATGCCTGAAGATTGAGAGAGACCATGATTTTCTTCTGCGTCAGTTAAGAAACTACAGCACGATCTAGTGACATTATAAATGGGAAAATAACTCGGTCCATTTATCTTGTAAAGCCTAAACGGGTGAACAGGTTTTAAAATTTGCTAAAGGTAAAGATTGCATTCTGAGGAAGGACATAGGCTACCATTTGTCTAACAGTCTTAGATGAGAGTGAAACTGCAAGGAGCAGAAAGTGACTTTAAATAAGAGGTATTATTGGAAAACAGTAAATTAGACAGACATCATATCAGACATTTTAGTTCCACAACCACACAGCCAAACAGTATAGTCAAATTGGTTGCATTATGAAGATGAGCTGAAAAATAAATCTCTGAGACTCTTGGCATCTTTCGCTTTGATGGTATATTTATTCTAATTATAGTAAATCAGATTATATATGGCTTTTAGCGCACAGGTCCTGGAATATTAATGAGATCATAAACCAATCTTAACATAGCGCGGGGATTCTTTTTTTACTTCTTCAATTACTGCAAGCATAATTCATTAAGTTCTGTTTAGATAAAACATATAAACTTTATGTAGGTTTAGCGTGTTTTAGCTCATAATATAATTAACAAAATTTAATACAGAACAGGGACTAAACACTAACAATATTTTATCTCTATTAGCTATTTAGTTCTAAGAATAGTTAAGTCTCACCACGATTTGTACAGTCAAAGTAGAGATCATATCTCCAAGAAATAGCATGTTTGTATGCTGGCAACATTACATGTTTGTATTACTATTGACCCAAAAGAAATTTTGAGTCCCGTGAGAACTTTTTTAAGTTACAGCATCGAAATCAGCATTTGTCTAGACAGTGAAGCTAAAAGTGGTGCATTGCGGGCGTTACGAGCTTCGTTTCGGACAGTCCCAAATTGTCTAAAGTTTCCACGAATACGTGCAGGTATTTCTTACAATAGATTTATTATATTTCTGAGACCATAACTAATTTGTCTGTCAGGCATTGTTAAGAGGTGATAGATATTATGTTATTATAGATATTATCAGGACCTTAAAGACAGCTAAAGTGGATAATAATCTTAGTGTCGCCTCAATTTATTGATATCATAATGATCAAAACACATTTAATAAATGTTAATGGCGTCATTATTTAATAAAAAATAGAAGTTTACTAAGTGTTTTCATTCAATCTAAGGTGTTTATATGACACTATATATTAGTACTTACACTTTAGTTAAACTAGCTTAATCTGTATTGCACAAATTACCCTACTACGAAGGTCAAAATACAGATAAACGCTATCCAAATAATGTTTATACTGCTGTTACCTATCAACTTTCAAAATTGTGTAAATAACTTCGAACAAACAAAGTTATAGGAAAATTACCAAGATAGCTCTTAGTTTTTTTTTGGAATAGACGGGTCACCGGGACGGGTCACCCGCAACGCCAGAGGAGTCACAAGTGCGTTGCCCGCCTTTTGGAAGGGTTTGGGCCTCCGGTAACCTCACTGCCACTCACTGCACTGCCTGAGTGCCATTCGTGCCGAAGCATGGCTCTCCCACGATAAAAGTGCTTTCAAACGATAGATTGCTTGTCGTTCAAGGTGTAGTGACGGGTCAAGTTCCCGATTTTGAGTGGATCTTTGATCTCCAGCTAATGGCCCAATGTCTGAAGGTCAACAAAGTGCGTTGACATTGAAGAATGCGGTAGCAGAAATATCTTTCTTATAGAGTCAACGATAAGAAAGATTATTGAATTAGTTTAGCACAGCAGGTGGCCCGTCAGTGGGGTTATATTATTACTTAGGAAGATTGATGGACATCAATCGACACGACAACTACTCGTACTTCTGTCCAGAATACGACATACGACGTGGCTTATGACATACGACATTGGTTTCATATGACATGAGTAACCTATTGTTATTATTATTTATTAGTAGATAATAAGGTACAAGGTAATAAATATAAAGTACAATGGTGTCCAACAAAACTATTCACTTAGTTTGTCTGTTGGATCACTTTTGCTAATATCGGGGTGTCTCTGTTGCCAGCATAAAAAATACATATAAAATAGTTATATATGCTATAGGGTTTTACTTTGAAATTTTCGGATATCGGCCTCCCCCCCCCCCTATTACAGTGGACATAAACATACCGGCGACCTGTGGGTGTACATTAGTACGCCTTTGCCTAACCCTTCAGGGAATACAGGAATGATGGTATTATGTTTAAAAAATCTAGTTGTCTTTATCACCCTAATGAACATTGCAAGGTAAATGGACGAACATTCTGAACGTCGCGTCGTTTGGCAAATTATCAAAAAGAAATGACTTCAGCAATTACTAGCCGTGATGGATATGAGTCTAATAAAAGAATGACATGCAAGTACTAAAAATATAGAAACCTACTCATTATCTGCAATATTCTAGTCAAACTTTTTATCTTTTTTATTTCTTTATTTTTTTAAGGAACGTTGCCCCACACCAGGATTTTCTCGTGTATCGTGGAAGCGTTTACAAACACAAATTACAGACACCCAGACCCGGAAAAATTACTTGTAGATCATACAAATATTTGCTCCGTGTGGCGATCGAACCCACAACACGTGTCGCAGAAGCCGATCTCTCAGCCGCTACGCCCGTGTCTTCAAATAAAACTATGTAGGGATCGGATAACTATAGAGTTGAAATCTGAACATACTATTCTTCGATCATAGCTTCGATCATCTTGCTTTTTGTGTGGAAACCCTCAGTGACTTCCGCCACCCAGGACCGGCAAAGAGGCGTATCAGAGTTCAACCCTCCACCATATTGATTTACTGACTATAATACGTGTGCTTCGCCTTGCCACTTCGTGCTAAGGTCACCTCTACTCCCAAATGTAAACAACATTTGGGAGTAGGATTGATCGGGTGCGGTGGTTATTTGGCAATAAAGGAACTTTTAGTAAAATTATAATTTCTGATAATATGTAGATTAATTAGGGCCCTGAATGCCAAGTGCTTAGGGGCTCTGGACGTCCAAGTCCAGGCCTGTCGATATTATAGACATTCTAGCTTCGTTACATTTTTTGCGAAGGGATTAGCATGCTCACCTACGAATAGAGGCTGCAATTAATTGTGGTTATTCGCAGACAAACAGAATTTCGCAGAGTTGCCTGTACACGTTATCATTTAACAACAAACCTCTATAATAAACGGAGTCACCATCATTATAATCAGTTACGTATCAGGCATAAAGTCTAAACATTGTAGCTCGTATAATGATGTCTCTGTTAAGGCGTAGTTCTGCAGAATTCTAAATTCTTAGAACAGTGTTCAATTACAAAGATATATAACATGATATAAACTTATTTAGGTACTAGCTACTGCCCGCGACTTCGTCCGCGTAGCGTGATGATATATAGCCTATAGCCTTCCTCAATAAATGGGCTATGTAACACTGAAAGAATTTTTCAAATCGGACCAGTAGTTCCTGAGATTAGCGCGTTCAAGCAAACAAACAAACTCTTCAGCTTTATATATTAGTAAAGTAATAGATTTATTAACAGAACATCTATCACGCCTGTATTTCTAGAAGAGTTAGGCAGACATATACTAATATTCACCAGTTCAACGGTATGCTTGGTCTCTTGTTATAGGAGCCTCTACTGCGAACCCAGTTTCAACGCTGTTTTTAATTTCCATCAACAATGCTGCATTTAAAATCGTTTATCCTCGACTATTATATGTTTATTTAAATTATGACTTCAAACATAAATCGTGTCAGTTTATAATGTAAGTTTTTTGATATGCAAAGACCTCAACAGGCCCATTTCGGTGGTGAAGTAAAGTAACAATAACCATCTTTAGTGTGAAGTGTGATAGTAGCGGTTTAGGCGAAAAATCTTATCCTCGACACTAGGAAGAAGAATAACCATGTAAACATCTATGCTTTTTGCCATCATGCCACTACGATTGAGCGATTGAGAATGAAAACGTCTTCGATAAACATAGCTATGTAAATAAGTAGTAGAAAAGATATTACATATAACAATGACAATTACTATGCCTATTATCGATGAAAGCAACAGTATTTAAACAATAACTGCATATTCAAACTGACATTTACACTTGCTTTTAAAGGGTTAACCGGTAGACGCACTCGAGCATGCCACGATGACGTGACAACAAACATCTAACTCAAACTAGGCAACCCTATCGACCATAAAACATTAAAAAAAACATAATGAGAATAGTAAACACATAAAACCAATTAGTACAAAAATATAAAACATTACGTAACATTAGTTATCTGCAACAAGGCGACGCATCGATAATTACGAGAAGCATGCGCGTGCGCCGAACGGACGACCGTTTGTATGATCAACGTTCGTTGTACATACATAGGTGGTTATTGCCCTGACCGTGACGGTGCCGATGCTTTGGGCAACCACATCGATAGGTTGACATCATTTCATTATAGAAAAACCCGAGTAGTATCGAAAGAATAATACATAATATAGATAAACATTGTAAACGACAGGTTATTGACGTCAGAAGTAGAAAAGGAAGGAGTAAAATTTGTGAAGCACAATTTAAAACCTAAGTTAATCTGAGAATGATACATTAAAATGCTTGGAAAAACCCAAACAGAGTTTAGCCTTTAAATTTATTAATTCCTAACATTAAATCATTGAGTATTTGAACTACAACATTGGGAGTATAGTTATGTGTAAACCAGTGTCAAACATAGTTGATGTTACAAGCAATACCTGTATAAATAAACCCACATTTATATTTACTGATGTGCATTCTACTTCCTCTGGCACATCAAAAGTAGACGTAAGCAGGAGTTACCTATCTATGTTCAATAATAATATTTCTACTATGCTAGGCATCAAGCGAACTGAGGCTTAGTTATACAAAAAATATTGTAAGAGTTCAATAAACCGTGATCCATCCGTTCTGCAGAATTCACAATGACTACGCAAAATGTCTTACAATCTTGCAAGTTCACTCAACGCAATTCAAGGAGTTTAATCCAACCATGTCTTATGGCATCGCGTCTCATAATATAGCAGAAACAAAGCGGGTGCTTATCTTGACGTAGACAGGGAGGAACACGGCACGTGTCTGTTGGACCGCGATCAGCTGTTAGACGGGGTCGACGAACGCCACGGCCGGTGAATAACACCGTCCGATACGAAACTCACCAGTGTCAATGCACTTGCTAAGAAAACTGGGGTCGTCTCAAAATGGGCGGGTTAATCGAACTTGCATACAAGATGTGAGTACCGAATGGTTCTCAAATTGGTTCTCAACGTGAGTCACTTGGTGATGGCGTGCATGGACGCATATCGATGTTCCTGCGTAGTTTATTTTTTTGTATATTAAACTTGAGATGGTATCAGACAACATTCAAATTGAAATACTGGGAAGGAGTAATTGTTTTAATTGTGGCCATAAAGAACTTTATGAGCGTCGTTTGTATCTTTTGAGTATGAAGGCTGTGTTATTCTGCCAATATTTGCTGTTGGCAACGCGGCCCGACAATTTGCGAACAAATGCGATATGCCCCACACAGACTGTGATTCTTTTGGGATATTATGAGTTTACTTAGCAAATAGATTGTCTTGTCATCGTAGAGGCTAATTCCATTGCAAGTTGCAACACACGTCTTTTAAAATAATAATGTATATTCCAGTTTAGTAATCTTACATCGTAGATAAGAACTGGCCACTTTTACCCATAATCTATTTAAATTTTGAAGTTTTATAAAGAAAAACTGCTAAGCAACCATATTACACGAACTTGTTCTTGCAACTATTTTTAGACAAAAATGTAAGAAGTCGCACTTTTCAGAGGAATTTATGTCCGTCCTCCGTCCGTGGGAATCAGAGAGGACGGATTACTAATACAGAAATAATATTATTCGCATGAGTTCATATGAAATCTCAAGTAGGGAAGTACAGTCACGAGGATAAATATGTAAACAATGAAAAATTAAAATAAAAAGGTATTTAAATAACAGATTCAATCTTAATTAAAGCATTGATTGAAATATTATAGTGTTAATACAGACAGTATTTTGTAAGCAATACATTGGTGTTCTCTCAAAAGTTGCAACAAAAATAGCTTTCGCATTTTAGTACATAATATATAATATAAGTAAGTATATAATATTTGTTGACTTTATTATAATTCAATCTGACTGTACGTTAACCACCATGTATTGACCACTTAATTTTACTAATGTATCGCTGAATTTCAGGATCCGTTCGATCAATTGGGATTAGAAGTTCACCAATTTTTAAGTCAGAGCATGTACTTTCTAACAGTGTTAATAAAATTAAAATTTCAATTAAAATTCAGTAATTTTTGCGGCAACTCGTAACAAACAGACAAACATACAAGAATTTAAAAAATCACATTCTTGGATTCAGAGACGCTTATAAAGAAAGACTGTTTTTTTTACGATTTTATAATTAATATGTATAAATTATATATGAATTATGTATAGATAGATATACATGATTACATGGCATAACTATAAAGTTATGCCATGTAATCATGAGTTCATGGCGTGACTCAGAAAGGTGCAATAAAGTTGAATGAGAACACGACAATTTTTCCTCATGTGCTCAAAACAGAATGACGACAGATACCGGAAGATTCCACACACATTCCACAACGACCCAAATAAAATAACCATAAGGAGATGAAATAAGGTCGTATTTAAAGTGTTTCTCCATAAAGTACTAGTAGTAAGTCCCATGATGTTTGGGAAACACTGTTTGTGGCTCTTAACTCCTTTCAATAAAAGGCATCTGCACTTTTGCAGCACAGCTAAAGCTTTCAATACATCTACTTTTTGGATGTCGGAAAAAAAGCTCGATATAGGCCGCAGAAAAAATGGACACACACTCAGTAAACTTAGACGATCTCTCCACTCGTCGCTTCTTTGTTCTTAGACAGGCTATATGAAAAAGCATGATTTTGGGGATAAAATCTAGCTTAAGGATGACGACGCCTACGGTGGAAGCGGGGAACGAGGAACGTCCCGAGAAGGATGGGAAGCGGCAAAGATACTATGCAGTCTTGTCTATAATCAGGGCTTGCATTTGTTTGTTCTTAGAGGCTGCATTGTTGCGCATTTCAATGTTAATCAAGTGAGACAGCACTATAAATTCGTTTTGCAATAGACATACCTAGGGCAATAGGACAGGACATGTAGTATTTCATAAATAATTCTAAGATATAGTAGGTACATTCGCAGCTTTGGCAGTATTTATAAAACACATCTGATGCATAAAGACATGACATTAAAATGCTGAATCATGTCAATGAAAACAAGATGTGGAGATTACTCATTCTGATATAAAATTCATAAAGATATTTTAGGCTGGTACGGGTCGCGTAGGACGACCCAATGATTGGTTTCATCGAGACAAAGGCGTTGGGTCTACGCCTAAATAACTTTATTGGAAGTGCGCCAAAAGATAACAATATAAACTTTTGTTTGTTACATGATTTTAACTTAGCTGTTGTCTGTTGATTCACTCGCATCCCGAAGGACTTTTTGAGAAGTAAGGTCCTTCTCCGACATCCAAAATCTCTTCAGCAGTTTAGGCGAGAAAGCGCAGAAAACATACAGACGTAGTTACTTTCATATTATTTATTAATATGAGTATGGATTATTTTCGGACTCTTTGCAGGATCTTTTAATCAATTACCCAATGGTCAAGCTTATAATATACCAACCTGCTTTATAGTTCGTGTTCACAGGTTACTAAACGTGAAGGCTTGTGTTCGATTCCCAGGTCAAGCAATTTTTCTACGAATTGGATTAATGGCACAAGGCCTAAATCACAAAGAACTTATAAACATCCCGGCGAACTTTGGGTGTATTAATGTAACAGAGATGTAACAGCCGTGATGATATGCATCCTGGATTCCTGTCGTTTATAATGTTTAACACTTGTCAAGAATAGGGGTGGAACTGCAAAATGCGCCCTGATTGCAGACATGACTGCAGACATTTTGTTGGAACGAGTTCAAGGTTGTATGCGTCGTTCTTTTAGAAAACAACCGCATTAGTATAGTCGCTTTGATACTTTAGTTTCACTAGGTTTTTTTTCTGTAATTCGTAGGTGCTTTTGAAAACACAAATTCTTACATACTCAATCGCCCAGACCCGGAACATCAATCGCAGAAGCCGATCCCTCAGACACATACCATCAAAGTTGGATGGCTTGGTATACCATCGATCTTCAGGCTATAGGGAAACATAATTATATCGATAAATAGTATACCAATAGCACATATTTCTATCTCTCGAACAATTAACAAAAAAATATACCTATATTAAAGGTGTCGATTCACTCGTTTCGTGCGAATTCGTGCTAATCATCCTTTTAAAGAGTATTTTTGGTATTTTAAAACATTGGTGATTAAAGTAGTAAGAATATTCTATTCTAAATACAAACATTATCCATACGAAACGAGTAAGCGATCTAAATTAAAACAACATTTTAACTTCACCTTTTCATCCAATATGTGGTAGGTACCTTTGTTTCAAGCTTTTGTCCATAATAAACAAACTAAATGCTGTTCGGTGTACGCATTATTTGAGGACTGCTGGATTGATTTGGCTTTTTCTTTGTCTGCCAGTCCCAAAGGTTTTTAAAGAAAGGAAAATTGGAAAATACTGAAAATGCTTTTGTGAAGGACAACATGTACATGCACCTATATTGTCAGCTAGTATTTTAACATTCAAGCTTTATCTGTTATTTTTTCGCTAGTGGACAAAGACAGCATGTAGCAATAATTTTATATTGTGTTAAGTTGGCATTTAGGTCAAGCAAGTCAGGTGCAATGACATTGGTGAATGAGACAGGTGGCAAAAAAACACTGCCTAGTGGCGCACTCATTAGGCTCAGTAAAACTTTTTGTGATGGCATTGCATCACCTTTGTAGCTAGGTATTTCCTAGTACTTGTGATATGATACATGGAGATGTGAATTGAATGATAAACGAGAATTAAAAATATTAGAATGATTAAATAAAATAAAATTAAAATGTTTTTTTTTTATGGGATAGGGGAGCGAACGAGCAGACATAACGCCTGATGGTAAGCGATAACCGCCACCCATGGACAGCCGCAACACCAGAGGATTTACAAGTCCGTTGCCCGCTTTTTAAAAGGGTTTGGGCCTCCGGTACCCTAACTCACTCGGCGAAACAACGCCGGTTTTCTGTGAGGCCGTGGTATCACTCCGGTGACAGTGACGTCCATGAGGATTTTCAAAAGAAAAAAGGTATACGTCTTATTAAGAAATATGACAAGGATATCTCAAATATCTAGCTCTCCCATAATGATGACAACTGGCTGACTTTTAATCAATAAAGTGTTTTCTCTCTCCATCTTTATTTAAAGAAAGTTATGAAATATTAATTAATATAGAAAAATAACTACGGCGTTACAATGAGCCCTTGTCATTCTAACATGAGATTAAAAAGTGATGGTCATATTTTAATTAAACTTTGGATTAGCTTAGATTTTGATAATTAACTCTTGTAGTTGGGGTTCTATTCACTTAGACACAAACGTATAATTTGGAATATTTCTATACGGATACCTATTCTAATATTTTTTATTTGGAATATTTACACTTAAGTTCGCAAACAAAGCATGACAACTTGAAAAACTTTTCAATCAACATGCGGATACACCTTAAAGATTTAATTGCGATGTTATAAAGGTCCCGGACTCAATCCGCCCGCGTCGTCCAATTTCGGCCTTCACGGGCTTGAGTCTTGACCCGGCCGAGGTCTCCGCCAAGGTCAAGGTTCCCGCGTCCAACATTATGTTAACTAGTTCCCGAAAACGCTTTTTGCTATGTTTGAATATTTTCATTTGTGTTCGTAGTTTTTTTGCATTTGTTGCTAGCCCAGATTGAACATTCATCGGCTTCGTCCGCGCGGTGGGATTCCACGGAGACGGTGCCTCATACAAATCTTGCACTATAGTTGGAGCATTGTGTGGTGTGTATGGGTCGGATATTACCTTGAGCCCCAGTCAATATAGGTAATCATTTTCCAAACAAAGCCGCAAAGTACCTTCCTACCTACCTATTACCACAGGTATTACCGAGACATGGGTAGCATGACACATGACAAGCAGTTCTATCCGGATGTGGTTTTTCGGTGTTTCGGTCTGGGTTTTCTATGTTTTGGAACCCCCTTTTTATACAAGAATCATTTAAGTCATGATAGGTACCTATGTAGCTATGTGCTATGTGCCAAAAAGAATAATAGGTTAATTCTGCGTTAATAAGAGAAAATTGGCATGCATCCAGACATGGGATAGGAGGGTTAACGAGTAGACGGAACGCCTGATGGAACCTAAGCGATTACCGCCGCCCATGGAATCTCGCAACGCCAGAGGAGTCACAAGTGCGTTGCCGGCCTTTTAAAAGGGTTGAGCCACCAGTATACTCACTCACTCGTGAAACACAACGTGATAAGCACTACGACGTGGTAAGTATCACTACGGTCGAGCCGGCCCATTCGTGCCGTAGCATGGCTCTCCCACGGTAAGCTAATTTAACTAAGTTCTATCATAAAACCTAGCGTTTCGCATGTAGTTGTAGATAGGTATGTACGTGTATTGTTGGTCCCCAACGCATTCGAGGCTATTTCTCCTCATTGGTATGCGAATAAAACGGGTCATATTTACGAACAAAGAAAGCTTCACCGTTGCGACTAACATGTGCGAATGAAGACAAAGTAAATGTTGTCAACAGTAGGACAGCTGCTAAGCAGTCAAGTTTATTAAAACTGTCCTAGGTAGGTAGGTATTATCTTACCTACTATAGACCACTAGAGACTTCACTATGTGCCACAAATCTGAGACATGCTTGCAGCGAGGTGGCAAGTCGCAGCCCTATTGATCTGCGCACTTAACCATATTCTACATCTAAGGTAGGTAGGTAATTCGTACTAATAGGTACCTATCATCACAATATTATGACAATAATCGTTATAGGTAAGTACTTACACGAGGCAATTATGAATCATAATACCTACAAGGTTTTACAGCATCTGCGTGACATTGAGCGAAAATGGTCAAAGATGGTGACCATGGCAGATAAACATGGTTATTGTTGAGGTTGTGTATTTACAGTATTGTCTTCCTTTTATGTCACTTGTTATGACCATTTAAATCTGATTGATATGTCTTTAGAGGGAACTTATCTTATGTGGGGCAGAGGCAGCAAGGCTTCAGTGCACTTCAACCTAATGGGATCTTTTGTGCTTCCCTTAGTTACCTAATCCTCATCACCTCTCAGTTCTTCATACCACCCTTTCCTGAGCTTTATAATGACGCCTGGGTGTATGAGTCTGTAGTTCTGTAGGGAACTAGCTGTGGCCCAAGATCCCACTACTATATTCTTCCTCAGGATACAATCTATTACTTAACTGAATTTTACTGAGATCTGTTCAGCAGTTTAGACTTCAAAAGTGTATTTCTTCCTATCCAATGATGGTTTATAAACTGGGATGAGTTAGCACATCGCACCTTGTTCTGTTCCAGTTCTACTAGTACAGTATTTAAGGTACCAGGTAAGTACATAAAAGTTTAAATAAATAAACAATTTATGGCTCCAAGTTGTTTATCAATTGAAAAGTCAATGTATCAGTAAGAAACATAGTAGGCACCTATGATGCCATATTAAAGTAGATAAACAAGATTACAAGACACATTACCTTAGCCTGTTTATAAAATATGGACTAGCCACTTCTTTGATAAAGGTGTAAGAATATTTCCCAATATGAAAACACATTCAACCCAATTTGCTGAGCTAATGCTTTGTACACAACACAGCCTTTAAACCTTAACAACCCTTGTAATGCTTTGAGGGTCAAAGAAAATATTGGAGTTTCTGATTGTTATACCTACCTACTTGCATTTGAAACAACCACCACCTATATCCCTGACAGTTCACGCAAAATACGCGCTTAGTCGTGGAGTTGCGGAAAAAAGCCCGCTATACCAATACCAAAAAAAAAATCCCTGACAGTTTTGGTGATGCACTGCTGTAAATTTATATTTTATATTAGGCATTGTGATGAATGATTGCTACTTTTCACTAGATGAAATTATAATTATAGTTGTTTGGGTCTGGGTGTTTGTGTATGTGAGAATTCGTGTTTTCAAGTGCACCCATGATACAGTAAATAGATACATATAATACAACAAAACATATAAATAGTTATGAACTTGTACACTAATTATTTTCATTTGTCAAGTTAGTAACATTATCTATATTGGATTTCAATTTCCAGTCCTTACAAAGTGTAATTAGGTTTTCCGTCTAGGAAATGCTCAGCACTAATTTTGAGCACCATAGCACGTAGAAATTAATAATAAACCTATTAATTAAATCTCAATATCATACCTACTAGTAGATATCCATGTGCAATTGACAGAAAAGATAGGTGGACAGACCGTGAATGAAATTTGTGTTTTGCCAAATATTGTGTAAAACTGATATTACACATTAAATACAAAACTGTTTGTATTTAATGTGTCAAAATGCAGGTTTTTTAGTTACTAGTTGGAAGACAAATATTTATACTATGTATATTCATTGCCTCATGTTACTGTTAAAGTCTTATGTAAAATACCCAGATCAAGCAGTGTTAATACTGGTAGTTGGTATGTTATGTTAAAGTACCTACATCGTCATAGTTGTCAAAAGTTTTAAATTATACTTTTAAACTTTATAGCAACTAGTTACTGCCAATAAAAAATCTGTAGAAAATCGGCTACGCAGATAGTTCACACTTGCTACAGCATAGGCTGAGATAATTATGTACAGTATAATAATTAACTTTTATTAGTTCCATCTTGTGACTCAAAATAAGTTTTCTTTCTTTCTTGCAGTTGTTAGAGACTGATCAAGTTAATAAGGTTACCCTTTAAAGTAACATCAATGTCATAATATATAATTGGTGCCTCTACACTTAACAATGGCCCAGTAAACATGCATAATGTAATTATGTCAATGTCTGGCCTAAATAACTTTTATTCAATTAAGTATATTTTACCTTGAATAGTTAAGTTTAATAGTGCAATAAATTAAATAATCTACAGACGAATATAGTTGTTTTCGTTCATAAACATTGTTGAAATTAGGGTATGAACAGACAGTTATAATTTTACAAGCATCTATCAAGACAAAGTTATTATGTACCTAAACAAACAAAGGCGTTACAGATTAACTTACTCATAAAAACTACGCAATTGATAGGATTAAACTGTTATTGCTTTTGTTCATAACCTACAAACTATGACAGACGTATTTTGAAGAGTACAGTTAGATGCTAGAACCCACCTATGGTTGCGAACTCGTCCGGCGTTCTCCCGCCAGCCAGCAGCCACCGGCACCAGTCTATGGTTTCCCACTCATCTATAGCCTTGCTAGGGTTCAATAGGACGTCCAGCAAAGGACCCAGGTGCTGTGGGGAACCATTCTCGCAGTCCGCGTGTATGTATGCGGCTGCACCCCTTTTACCCTTCTTCATAAGCACTTGAGCGGTAGAATTCGACATTTTGACACTTTGATCACCACAAAACCGAAACAATTACACTAAACACATAAGTCACCATATATTTCGGTCACTCACGGAAGAAACACTATTTCAAGTTTTACATAAGGCAATGAACTGCGGTTCGTAACGACGTTGTCGTGTAACATTTTTGTAAACCACGAACTCAATTTTGGATGAAATTACACTATCGCGAAAATGTTGGGGTTGAAACAATCACTGAATAATGAAAATAGATATAAATAACACCGTTTTATTGAAAATATTCAACGCAGAAACAACTCGGCCATTTATTTGGTGTTCTCAACGTAAAAATATTTTTTTTTCTGTGTCAGTCATGCTATAATAGGTTACCAGATAGAAAAATCGTGATGAATACAACAAACTACTAAATTTATACTTTTTTTTAGTACAACCCATACTGGTAACGCCAAAAATGTTAAAATATCCGAAATTATCCAAGTTCAAAAGTTTTTATTTCAAATAAGTTTTTACATGCGTTTATGAAACGTTATGATTCTAGTTGCACGGTTCCAAAAAGTTGAAGCAATGGAGAAGAATCGGGCAAGAAACTCCATGGACACTCTTTTAAAACATAAGATGTTACAATCTTCACCGGTACAATTATTGCGATAGCAGCTGTGAACAATATAATATGTGTAATTTTTAATTTACTTACTAGTGAGATCGGTGACTGATTTTGGTAGTTTATTGTAAAAACGTTTGTAATGTTGTCGTATATATGTTAATGTACCCCTCCTGAAATAACCACGCGTCTATCTGTCTGACCGTCTCCACTTTTGTTTCTATTCATAAAAGTTTAGGAAAATTTGCACTAGCTATGTACTTAAAAGAAATATTTGATATTGATATACAGACGTAAACGCGGCACTTAATAATTTCGTTATAATTTAGTACTGTCCTAGGTCATAGCATGTAGTTCTCACTAAGTAACTTGTATTCAATTCATCACATTTAAATTACTCGTATGTCTTTCATTAATTATGGCACGATGTGTTACTGTTTGTATATCTTAAATAAATAAACTCCGATCATTGCTGGTGACTGTTGAGTTGATGAGCCAGTGGTTGCCCGAGGGGGGTCATGGGGCACGCACCTTTGTAGATTCCACTGATGCTGCAATTGCTGAGGTTACTTACTGGTTTCAAGGAAAATAAAGTACAGAAACTCGGCAATATTGTTCTTTTATAACACGTTACTATAAATTAAAAAATCGTATCGATGAATAAATGGATAAGCAAAATGGCACCACTGCGTTTCGCGATAATCCAATCAAGCACTCAATCAAGCATCTTTATTAGTCTGTGATCCAATCCATCCAATGCTCAGATCATGCTCACTCAGGAGCTCAGATCCAATGCAAATGGCGGTTTGTGACTATTTTTTTTATTATTATGGCGCCACACTTTTTGTGTATTAGCCAATGTCAAGTATAGAGTAATCAAGTAATATTTCCCATCATGGGATTGTATTATGGCACCACACTTTTTGTGTTCGCCAGTGTCAAGTTTATGTTGTTAAGTTGCCCCAATAAAACGGTAGAAACTTTATTGAGGCTATGATGGAGTTTAGGAGTGAAACCAAAAAGTCACGATTTTCAATTCTATATCATTTGCCTACACTCTCACTAATTATCGACCATAATTACACATTAAACTTCGGAGAAATTTAAGTTTTGAAAAATAATATAAAATCGACAATGTGCACTTTTCATTTTCCCGCCTAAACTCCCCGGTTTGTGACTGTCGTGTCCGTTGTGTCACTGTCACGTTACAAAAACAAAATGTGCGAACGAGGTCCGAACGGACGAGGAACGGCCGAGCGGACAGTAAATCATATCCAAAGAGTATAATAATATAGTTGTACAAGAGAGCCCTCTTGAGCCAATTTGAGGCATCCCGATTTGAAGTTATGAAGCGACATCTGCATTTCCTAATAGTAACAAACAAAGGCTCTATAGATAGCTATAGGTAGGTAGATAGATATATATAATACAGGTATACGTTTTCATTTATTTATAGTTTAATGGTAGAATAATATTGGTTTCCAAATATAATCTCATATCAGGACGAAGAAGAGATCTTAACTCGAAGTTTGAAGTAGACAAAACACTGAAAAAAACTAATAATTATCATGTATTGAACACGAAACACTAACATACGTAAACACAAGTTTCAGCGACCATATTGATTAATGTTGCCAGTTAAATAATATCAAAAGTATTCACAACAATGTTACCATAAGCTACAGTGCTATTGAAATAAAATAATGTGATATTTTTTACCAAACATGTTATAAATGGTCTGCACAATAAATACTATAAATAATACTATTAATACAGAATTAAATTCCCGCACATATTAAGGCTGATAGTTTAGCTGAGCCCGCCAAATTCAAATTACAATTGGTTTTTCGCAATTTATAGGTCTATAACACATTCTAAATTCAAAGTTGTAGTAATTACGGCATTAGCTATACAATATTCACAACTGAGCATCAAAAACTTTGCGAAATTGCGAAAAACCAATTGTAATTTGAATTTGGCGGGTCCAGCTAAACGATCATCCTTAAACCTATTTTATTAATTGCATTGCAGTTTGAGAGAAGAGACATCTATCGATAGACTTGAAACTATTAGGTAGCAGTGTTTCTCTGTTATGCAAAGTAGATGGCATGTCTGTATTTATTGACGTGATGCATGTTCTAAGTGTCCCCCCCCTGATCATATCTCTTATTAGTCTGTGACAGTAATTTCCACACGTGATATTTTACTGTAGACTTTACGAATTATAAATTTCAATAGAATTTGATTTAATTTGGTTCCAAACAGAAATAATATTTACTCTACTTCTATTTTAAGTTAAACATTATAGTGCTATTAAAGTTTTATAATTTGTATATAGTTTTACGTCACTAAAAACATGGGCGAAGAAAAAAAGGTTATGTTTCATGAAATGGAGTTGGATGATCGGATATTAAAGGTAAATAGTTCAGCATTTATTAATAAAGCTTAGAATACTTATTACTATATATTAAGTTATATCGTTTTGTTATCAAATCAAATAATATTTGTCACGTTGTGTTTCTGGCAGGCGATATCACAGCTTGCATGGCCAGAACCTACACTGATCCAAGAAACTGCAATACCACTGTTACTAGAAGGCAAAGATGTATTGATGAGAGCAAGAACAGGGTCTGGCAAAACTGCAGCCTTCGCGATCCCTGTTATTCAAAAGATACTGAACTTGAAAAACACTAGTACACATCAGTGTATTAGAGCTCTAATATTGTCGCCCAGTAAAGAGTTGTGTGGACAGGTGCGTAAATAATATGTTCAAAGTCTTTCTATGCTGCTCTGTATATACTTAGTTATATTTTAACATGAGATAATGTTGGCCTCTAAAGCAGCATTCCAAGTTTATCCCTCACAAGCTCTGAACTCTGTTCAAACATCTAGTTAAATTCAGTAATAACCATTGATTTCTGAAACTAATAATTACTGAGTATTTAAATTTATTTAAGTGAATAAAAAATTTGATCGTGGGTAGATAGAAAATTAGAAAGTTCCCGTAGACAATATGACGCATTCTGAGTTTACTTCATAAGGTCGAAATTTTCCTTCACTAAAATGACTTTATAATGTTAGATTTAAAAATGCAAAAAAGAATACAAAAAGATCTTAAATCATTTAAATATAGCCTAACAATACAATCTTATTTTCTAGTCCAACATTTCAGATAACCTCTGTAATAGGTGACCTAACAATAAAATGTGCAAGAGAAGTGAAATGCATAGACATTTCCTCGAGTGGTGATACACCAACACAAAAAGCTTTACTGTCAGATAAACCAGACATAGTTGTGGCAACACCGTCAAGGGCACTAGCACATCTGAAAGCAAATAACATGAGACTGAAAGAAGACCTGGCTGTACTTATTGTTGATGAAGCAGATTTGGTATTTTCATTTGGTTATGAAGATGAAATTAAAGAATTGCTAGTGTAAGTGCACAATGGGCAACTTACTTTTTAAGTTACATTAATGTTGATTAATATTTTTTTTTTTTTAAAAAAGCTTACTAGCAATGTAGATCGCACATTACTAGTATTCTTGTTAACCCCTCGTGCTAAGCTAAAATGCTTGTGTTACGAGTGGGTTCACGTCGGTAGTGCAATGGGTGGGTTTCGAATCGGCAACCACATGATTGCAAGTCCGGCGCCCTAGCCATTACGCTAAACTTAAACACGAAAAATTACGAAACAACATAGTTTAGAATATAAAGAATTAGAATCATGATGTCCTATTTGTTTGTGATAGAAACAGTAGGTAAGCAGTGTCAAAGAAAGAATAATATATATAAGTACATATAATAAAATCGTAGGAAAGTCAAAACTGTACATTGAATATTTTTTTTAAAGAAAACTTGTGGCATGATCTACAATGGATATCAAAGCCAAAAATATAGTTTTTAGAATTTTTGTCTGTTTGTCTGTATGTATGTCCGGGCTAAACTTAAAAAGTACTGCATGGATTTAATTCAAATTTTGCATGAATATTACAAACAGGTTGGGTCAACATATAGGCTATATATCATCACGCTAAGACTAAGTAACTATTCCACGAGGACGAAGTCGAGGGCGGATTACTGGATAAAGTAACTTATTTAACCAGAGATCAAATATGCCTCATTAGTCTAGCAATCCCAAGTGCAACTGTTATGCTTGTGGTCCTGTGTTTGTATCCCAGGTCGAGCAGTCATATTTACATGGGACTTAAACATCCTGGAAAACTGGGTGTAAATTAGTACACCCCTGATTAACACTAAGGGGAATACAGGTGTGATGTATGTTATAAAAAGAAATTAAATGAATTTAAAAAGAACCTCATTATTTACAGGCATTTACCCAAAATCTATCAAGCAGTACTTGCTTCAGCAACACTTTCAAATGATGTGCTGAGTCTCAAGAAGATTGTCCTTCGTAACCCTGTCATATTAAAATTGGAGGAACCAGAACTGGCACCGTCATCTCAGCTGCAGCACTACCATCTGTTTGCTGAGGAGGATGACAAGGCGGCCATATTGTATGCTCTACTCAAGTTGAACCTTGTTAGGGGGAAGAGTATCATCTTTGTAAGGACAGTTGATAGGTGCTATAAGTGAGTAATTTCAGAATTGACTAGTTATTACAGCAGTTACTAATATCTTTACTTTCTACAGTCAAAGCCTTTAATTTTTGTTGTCAAGATGTGACAAATGATGATGACAATGCTTGAAAGCTCTTGTTGCAAGAAAATGTTAATGTCATGAAAATGTTAGCAATTTTTTTTAAACTAACAATTGGATTTATCGTGGGTGTGTTTACATACACAAATTATCAAATACACAAAGACCCAGAGCAGACAGGCAACTAACTTTAGATCATACAAATATTTGTTTCATGTGGGGATTGAACCCACAACATGATTGTGTCGCATAAACGGATCGAAACATCGTTTTCTACAAATAAAAAACAAACTTTTATTTCAATTTGTTTCAGGTTAAAATTATACCTAGAACAGTTCAAAATAGGTTCATGTGTCTTAAACTCTGAGCTTCCAGCTGCAGTCCGATGTTTATCCGTAGACCAGTTTAACAGAGGGAGGTATCAGATCATCATAGCATCAGATGAAATGGCATTGGAGAAGCCTGACGGTGGCATAGTACCTCTTGAAGAACGAAAGAAAAAAAAGCAAGCATCTAAACGTAAAAAGGACAAAGAGTCGGGAGTGTCCCGTGGTATTGATTTCCAACATGTGTCTAATGTCATTAACTTTGACTTCCCGCTAGATGTGAGCTCGTATGTACACAGGGCGGGCAGAACAGCTAGGGGTAAAAATCAGGTAATAAAAATTACATTTTATTGCGCAGAAATATCACCAATAATCATTTATGAAACTGTACCTATGATAGGATACTTTTCAAATAGAAAATATATATATGTCCATAATACAAAAAAACATTGGCATTGAGTGGCAGAAATGTTTCCACAAACACCTACACAATCTGATCCGATGTATTATTTATACAGATTTTGTATAAATAACATAACATAACATACCATCACGCCTGTATTCTCCGAAGGGTTAGGCAGAGGTGTACTTAGGTACACCCACAGTTCGCCGGTATATTTATGTCCCATGTAATAGGGGGCGAGCCTATTGCCACTAACCGGGCACAAATTCCAAACTCCGAGCTGCTACTGAGAATTTCATAGAAAAACCCAATAACACTTTGCTCGACCTGGGAATCGAACCCAGGACCTCTATCGTAGAAGTCGCACTTGTGACCACTAGACTAACGAGGCAGTTGTATAAATAATACACATAATAAAGTATTTAATACGAATTATTAAGTTATTTATATTAATTATCGCTTTTTTTTACAGGGATCAGTGTTATCATTTGTGTCAATTAGAGAAAAACCACTGATGGATGCAGTGGAGGCACATTTGACAAAAGGTTTCAAGACTCCAAAAGTTATTCAGTATGTTTTTTTTGTAATAATAATTATTGTATTGTATTCAACATTGAATATATAGCAGTAAATATTCCGTATGTGAGTGGGTCCTTATGAACACAATAATAAGTCTTATGTATTCCATAGGAAGTACGAGTTTGCATTGGAAGAGGTGGAAGGTTTCCGCTACAGGTCACGTGATGCATGGCGCGCAGTCACCAGGATAGCCGTGAGGGAGGCCAGGCTCAAGGAGATCAAACAGGAACTGCTCAACTGTAAGAAGTTACAGGTATGAACACACTAGAACATATTCCTGTGATATTAAACAATCAATAATCTGGTATTTTACTATTTATATTGTATACCATCACACCTGAATTTTCAGAATGGTTAGGCATTGGTGTAATATACAACCTGTAACACAATAAACTGCCTCATTAGCCAAGTGGTCCTGAGCGCGACTACTACGATATAGGTCCTGGGTTCGATTCCCAGGTCGAGCAGTCTCCGAGTTAGGAATTTGTGCCCAGTTAATGGCAATAGGCTCGCCCCCTATTACATGGGACCTAAATATACCGGCGAACTGTGGGAGTACATTAGTACACCTCTGCCAAACCCTTCAATGAATACAGGCGTGATGGTATGTTATGTAACACAATAAGCGCAAGACCTGATAGCAGTTTGTTCAGAATCAACTACTGAATCGATCACTTGGATTGTGTTAATGTTTCCCGAAAAGATAATTACAATACCTGAAATTACAGCCCCCTGATCCATCAGTGGCTTGAGTAATGGAAAACTGAACCCTATTTGCACAAATGGTTATTGTAGGCGTATGCACGCCAATATCGTAGTCGTTGTGGGCACTTGTGGGTACGACTGTAGTACAGCTACGAGTTTTGTGTTTAGCTGCTAACTAATTTCTTGAAAAAACTATGTTTACGTGTATCAAAATGACTATGGTTTCGTTATTATAATAATGACGCCATATTCTAATTGACGTGTTTGAGGTCTTGCGCTTCTTCAGTTACAAAAAAGCTATAATATACCTATAAGCCTTCACACATGATGACCACCTATATACATAACACATTGATGAACGACTAATCTTCTCTCTGATTACAAACCTAAACATAAATCTATCCTTGTTTAAATTCACGAGACTTACCTAAGCTTTTTCCTAGGGCTACTTTGAAGAAAACCCAACAGATTTGGCAGCCCTGCGAAGAGACAAAGCCTTACACACTGTAAAGGTACAACACCACCTAGCGCACGTACCAGAGTACTTGCTCCCTGCCGCCTTGAGGAATGAAGAGTCCGTGGAAGATGAGCAGGAGGGCGCAGCAGTTCCTGCGCCGGCGCCACAGAAGAAGAGGAAGCAGCATGCGCATTATGGAAGTGCTAAAAGACATAAGTATCAGGTAAGACACAAGTTTAAATTGACAAGATTATTTTTAACAGCATTTGAATTTTACTGGCTTTATGTAGTTTTCATATCAATTTCTAGTCTGTGATTATATTTATTTAAAAACATATTTTCTACAATATTGGAGCACTTCTTGTGTCTATTACCGTGGGAGAGCCATGCTTCGGCCCGAATCGGCCGCCTCGACCTGAGTGATACCACTTCTTAGAAAACCGGCGTGAAACAACACTTACGTTGTGTTTTGTCGAGTGAGTTTGGATTCCGGAGGCCCAAACTCTTTTAAAAGGCGGCCAACGCACTTGCGACTTCTCTGGTGTTGCGGGTGTCCATAGGCGGCGGTAATCGCTTACCATCAGGTGATCCGTCTGGTCTTTGGACCCCGCTATCCTATAAAAAAAACATACAATTACAGAAATTTGGACCAAGTAAATATTTGTCGTTTGCGGGATTAACAATTTAATGAATCGCATTTCCCTAAAGAAAACGTAATTTGTCAGTAAACTGTTGGGTTGGTCAAAGATACTTTGAAGGGCCTATAGTGGCGAAATAGTTCGATAATAATTATAGAAGTATTAAGTACTAGTATGACCTCATATTTAGAAGTAGGTAAATTCAGAAGCTAGATGATACTACATAGAATATGAATTATACTAATATTGAATTTCCTTGTGTGTATACCAGGCTCGTCAAAATGATCCCCTGAAGAGTCTGGACGTGAAGAAGAAAGCCACCAGCACCGGCGACACGTAGCAGACACCTTGTTAGTATCCGAACGGATAACAAATTTTTATATAAATGACCTTACTATTCGAAACAATTCATGTTTTTATACTATGGTGATTTTATAACTACTTGTGTTAAGGCTGGAACTACATTTTGCAGATGTGAATTAAAGTCAAAGTAAAATAAAAGTAAACGTTAATAAGAGTTATTTTATTTTTATGTGTTGCGCCATTAGTATTGCGGTTATATTTTCGGAACACTTAAAAGAAAGACGTAATGCAAAATTTTGTTAGTTAGTTATTTTAGACCTAAAGTGAAACTAAATTCAGTATTTCATTCTAGAGCTGTGAACTAAGGCTTTTGCGTAATACGAAGCCAAGAGCCTGGGAGAAAAAGCGACTTGTTTTATTATGGGATTTCACGTAGCGAAACGGCCAAATTTTCGACACTGTGGCTTTAATTTAGTTACATGGCGGGCTGGTAAATCTTTGGTCCGACGAAAGGTTGCAGTCAAGACTGGAGAGAGTTCATACATTTTTCAAGGATAAAGTCTTATTCAAACTAAAATCAATATTATATTATCAGTTATCAGTGATAGTTCTACGTTCGCGGTCTGCAAACTGTAGTTCCAGGCTACATGTACCAGTTGTACCTAACGTGTACCAATAAAGCATGTCTCATGTTGTGTTTTTCTTTCACACAGTGCGCGTCGGTGTTCTTCACGAGCTATTTAGTCTATACGACCAGTTCGGTTAGTACAGTCAGTGTTACACTGTAGCATTGATGATAATAAATTATGGTTATTTTCCAAATGGTTTATGTTATTTTTTTTTATGGGGAGGACGGGGTTCGAACGAAACCGTGCGACATGTGAGTGCCTCAAGTGTTAGGGTCGGCACTCACATGCTTACTAGGTAGGTGCAGACGAGAATAGACAGAACAGTCGTTTTGTTGATATTATTATGTGTATGTACTTTTATGTTTAAACACTGATGGTATACTGTTTCTAATTTCTGACACTTATGCGAATATTAGACATTGAAATGAAACTACTTTTTACTAATAATTAACAAAAATGTAAGGTAGCTGTTAGTAATTTTAACATCAAGACGTCCAACACCTCAATCTGCCCGTGACCATGGATGCTGTAAAGGATCCGAAACGTCGGGAACAAAATAATATCAATATACCGCGATAAAATCCGTAAAAAGTAGTTTCATTTCATACTGTTTCTATTTAAAATCCACAAATATGTTGGTGTTTCATACAGCAATATCAGCCATCGAACAGGCATTGACACGTTTTCTAAAGTATTTTCACATTGGCCAATTTCTCAATAATCCAATATAACAAACATACGATGTTTGTATTTTTTTAGAGAGTTTTTTCCGCCGGTTCTTCGACAGTAGGAGCCGGTGAAAGGTGGGTGTTTTTCGACATAGAGACACAGAAACTTGATAGTGTCGGCCCCCGCTCCCCAATTCCAATTTTGTGATCCATTTAGCAAATTTGACATCTTTCTTACCTATTATAATCTATTTTTTATGATTTTTAACGCCCGGGGTAGGTGCCCTTGTTTACCCCCCCCCCCGCTCCCTCTACAGCCGGGGCTGGGTGTTCATATACCTAATATTTTTGTGTAGCATAGAGAGTGCTGACCCTATTATATACATACATAAATACCCTGATAATAATATGTAATAACAAAATGAATGAGTCCCTATTCTATCACCCCTTTATTGCAATATCCTTCTGCTAAATAAGGTATCTCAGTTCGCAATGCAATGATTTCATGTAGCTATGGATGATTTGTTTGGAATAAATCATTTGATTGACTAAAATACAGCATGAAATGTTGATTAAAATTAGCATGTTTTTGTCTGTAGTTTAACATGTTTGTGTCTTCCAGCCTGAGCCTTAAGCTAATCAAAAGTTATCACGCATTTAAAAGTAGGTATTATATTCTTTTATTTTTGAGCTATATCCTTGAACAACATCATAGATGCTTACATTTCATCTTTTGAACCTTTTACTTTTTGATTCAGAGCCTTCAGTCCAATTTGAATAGTTCCTATCAATTTATTAGAATAACCAAGATTATCTTTATATTGTTTAGAGCAACGGTAGGTAGTGCTATAAACATCTAAATTTGCACCAGTTTTGTTGTACCTAATATATCCAATACAATGTGCTATTATTTTATATAGCACATTGTATTGGATATATTAAGTACAACAAAACTTCAAGCAAGAGACTTCCTAATATTTTACATAATTATATTGACAAAGTGGTAATGCTTGTTTTCGCACAATTTCTTTTTTGTGGCTTATAATATCATAATTTAACCTTTCTGTGTGGCTTATAAATTCACTCTTATCTAATTTAATGATGGAAAACATTGTAATGTTCATGTAGGTATCGCATAAATAAATTCCTCGCATACCTAAATGCTTTTAGATGTTCCATGGTTCGAATTTTCGAAATGTGAAAATGTCATTCACACACATTACCAGACCTAACCTATTTGTTCATAGCAATAAGTTCTAGTTTTGTTATTATAAAGGACCGCGCAGAACGCAAGTCCAACTACCAAAAATTGCACGTACGACGTACCCCTATTTGGGATAGTCACAGACGGACTAATCCCGACCGCAGTGCAATGGTCGGAGTCCGCCCGGGGCAACCGCCTTCATGATCACGGTACACCCTACGCAAGGTTAGTATGACGTTTGACAACCTTGCACGCGCTTTTATACTCGCCGGGGAGAATCTTAACACCGACTTTTAATTGAAGGGCATAGTGACATCTATTATCATACAAATGAATCAATTTTGAGTTGCCTAAAGCAAAAAAAAATTGATCACTAAAAATACTATTTATTGTTCTATAAGAGTCATTTCATGAGAAATAGTTGGTAAACAAATTACATTTTTTAGACTAGTATAATTTGTACCTTTTGAATTATCTATCATTAGGTGATAAAACTTAAACGATTATTTAAAATGGCACCATCTATCTTCAGGTCTTGTAAAAATGTTTTATCGCGGGAAATTAGAATAATCTTGTCAACATTGAACTTGTTTTTGATATATGAATTCATGATGTAGCTATAATTTATAGCTGTCTCAGGAATTTTAATAACGATCACAAAACGACCGTATCGGTCGTCATAAATAATTGCCTTTACTGTGATTCAAGTAGACAGCTTGTTATTATAAGAAAACTACATTTTAGAAACGATTCAACATTTTATTTCTTGCATTATATGATATATTTATCACAAATGGCGAGTATGACGATTATTTTCTGACTAGTATAAACTTAACCACGTTATACGGATTTAGAATATCTCTTTTTCTTGGGCGGCTCTTTGATGATGATCTTGGAATCGCTGAATGCTCTCCGGAGGGTGAAGGCTTGATGTCTGATGGATACGTTCGTGGAGGACTGCAGGGAGGACAGAGGTCGGTTTAGGTAATATCCGTAAGGGCCCATCTCGCGTCGCTGCCAAGGGCTTGTAGTGATCCTGTGGAATAACAATAGTTATTTGATTGATGAAGATATAAATTGATAATGCCAGTACGGTTAGTTTGACTACCTACATATTTAAAAAAGTCACAATAAGTAGCCACATTTAGATTATGGGTTAAATTGAGTAGATTATATAGATAGAATACTCTTTATTGTACACCAAAAAGATTACAGAGAGCTATGGATAACATGTTTATTGCTTAGTAGGTACAATTGGCGATCTTATTGCTAAAAGCAATTTCTTACAGACAACCATTGGATGGACACATATTATGTAAGAAGAAGAAACGGGCAATTGGTATATAATAGTACATAGAAATATGCATAAGTCTCTAAACTAAATTATATAATATTGGTTTTATCAAATACTTAAATACTTTCAGTAAATACTGTGCATTCAAAGGATAAAAGTTGAGCGAAAATTCTGGCCCTGGTTGAGCAATCAGCTTCTGCAATACGGTTAGCGGGATTTGCAAATATTTTCTTGGACTACAAATAGTTATAAATGATATGAAACTGCCTCATTAGCCTAGTGTTTGATTCTCAGGTCTGTAAAATTCTCAGTAGCAGCGCGGAGTTTGGAATTTGTGCCCGGTTAATGGCAATAGGCTCGCCCCTTATTACATGGGAACTAAACATAACCAAGCGTTGGACGGATCAGATATCCGAACAGCTGGAGATACCCGTCAGCGCCGCACATCAAGCGGCTGATCGTAACAAATGGAGGCATAGGTATAATCTACAGACTGAAACAGAGTCTGGAGAAATGCCCCATTAGCCAAGTATTCCTGAGCGCGAATGCTACGTTAGGGGTCCTGGGTTCGATTCCCAGGTCGAGCAGTGTATTTGGGATATTTTCTATGAAATTCCCAGTAGCAGCTCGGAGTTAGGAATTTGTGCCCGGTTAATGACAATAGGCTCGTCCCCTATTACATGGGACCTGTACGAACTGTGGGTTACGTTAGTACGCCTCTGCCTTCCCTTCCGGGAATACAGGCGTGATAGTACGTATACGTACGTACGTGAAACAGTCAGGATCCTCAGCAGTGAAGGACCGACTGAGAAGAGAAGAGAGAAACATAACCAAACTCCGAGTTTGACCGAGTTTTTGTTTTACGAAATACCCAATTACTAGCTCTGTTTTACATAGCTGTACTAGTCTAAAAAGGTTAGTAAATATTTGAGTATAGAACCTGTTCCCGGCTACGAACCATATCATGAGCGGCGGCAGGTCGGGCCGCGGTCGCGTGTGTATGTACATGGCCAGCGGCGCCACCCCGCACATCCATATCATCCACTGCTGCATCATCTTGCGACTCTCTATATCATCCTCCGACAGCGTTATTGCATCCTCCTGTAATGTAACAACAAAGTCAAATGGTTTAGTTCAATTCATTAGGCCATTGGTTACTTTACTCGGTGCTATATATTTTTTCATTGCTGCCTGCTCATTAGCCAAGTGGTCCTGTGCGCGACTGCTACGCTAGAGGTCCTGGGTTCGATTCCCAGGTCGAGCAAAGTGTTATTGGGTTTTTCTATGAAATTCCCAGTAGCAGCTCGGAGTTTGGAATTTGTGCCCGGTTAATGGCAATAGGCTCGCCCCCTATTACATGGGACCTAAACATACCGGCGAACTGTGGGTGTACATTAGTACGCCTCTGCCTAACCCTTCGGGGAATACAGGCGTGATGGTATGTATGTATGTATATATTTTTTTTATGGGATAGGTGAACAAACGAGCAGACACCACCGTCCACCGCCCATGGACACCCGCAACACCAGAGGAGTCACAAGGGTTTAGGCCTTCGGTAACCTCACTCACTCGGCGAAACACAACGCAAGCGTTGTTTCACGCCGGTTTTCTGTGAGGCCGTGGTATCACTTCGGTCGAGCCGGCCCATTCGTGCCGAAGAATGGCTCTATATTATGGATTATGGAATAAAGGGTTACCTACCTAAGATTATTTCCTGTTGAGAGATAACGAATTCATTTATATTCCATAATGCAGGTCGCCGCTTACGATTCGACGGCCATTGGCATGCCACGTGGTATAGATATGTACGTACATATATAGATATTTAATAAAACGCCTGTACACCCACAGTTCGCCCATTGATAAAGGTCCTATGTAATAGGGGGCGAGCATATTACCACTAACCGGGCACAAATCAAAACTTCGAGCTGCTACTGAGAATTTTATAGAAAAACCTAGTAACAATGCATGACCTGGGAATCGAACTTAGGACCTCTAGCGTACGTATATAATTGTTATAGAAATTTTGCACATGCCTACCTGAATCAAATACCTAGTGTTAGAAAATTCTTCTTTGGTTAGGTAGGTACCTACTTGTTGCCATCGTTAATAGGTACTTTCTTGACATAGCAACTTACCTCATAACAATATTCTACGAGGGTCTTCACGACTCTGACGAGCACCACCCAGAAGTGCAGACTGTAGATCACCATCCATATGAAAAGTAGGTGCTGGAAGGTAAAATGTTATTAGAATGCGAATTATTTATTTCATCATCATCATCATCATCTCAGCCAAAAGAAGTCCACTGCTGAACAAAGGCCTCCCCTAAAGACTTCCACAAGGACCGGTTGTATGTCGCCTGCATCCAACGACTCCCAGCGACCTTCACCAGGTCGTCCGTCCATCTCGTTGGAGGTCGTCCCACACTGCGTTTTCCGGTGCGCGGTCTCCACTCGAGAACCTTTCTGCCCCAACGGCCATCAGTTCTACGACCTATTCTATTATTTATTTGCTGAAGATAAAATAACAATGATGCTGACTCCTAATATGTTCTATCTTAGAGGCGTGGAAATGAAAAAGTACCTACCTACATTATGATACAAAACAGATTAATTCACTATCGTAACGAGTATGACCCCCGGAGATCCAGACAAGATTTTCAATTATGGAAAACAAACTTCCGTAAATAAAAGTCAGAGACTTTCTATTTTTTGACGACCACTGTGGTTTAGTGGTTCGAGTACCGGACTGCTGACCATGAGGTCGTGGTTTCGATTCCCACAGGACACAAACATTTATGTGATGAATATAAGTGTTTGTGTTCGTCTGGGTGTTTCTTATGTATTATAAGTATGTATTTACAAAAAAAAAGTATATAAGTATTATATCCGTTATCTAGTACCCATAGTACAAGCTCTGCTTAGTTTGGGACTAGATGGTGTTGTGTAAAAATGTCCCAGAATATTTATTTATTATTTATTTTATTATTGCTACCACGGCCTAACAGAAAACCGGCTTTAAACAATGCTTACGTTGTGTTTCGCCTGAGTTTCGCGTGAGTGAGTATACCGGAAGCCTAAACCCCTTTAAAAGGCGAGCAACGCACTTGCGACTCTTCTGGTGGTGCGGGTAGTCCATGGGCGGCGGTAATCGCTTACCATCAGGCGATCCGTGTTTGCCCCTCTAATAGAAACTAATAAAATTATTGTTCCGTCGCTGATATTCAACCAGTAGAGTATAAGCGACGGATGTAGTAAACTGGATACGCTTTTCCGTTTTTCTAATAGGTATAATGTTTTGTTTTGATCTCCCCAAGATGGGGATGATTCTGCGATATCCAATATTATGAAGAGGTGTAACGTACCTGTAAGACGAGTTCCCAGAGTGGCACGCGCCGGAACACGAACCGCCTGAACAGTGCAGCGAGCAGCCGCTGCGCAAGCGCCGCCGCGCCGGCCGCCCACAGCACCGTCGGTAATGCCGATATTGCGCCCTCCCCGCATTTCGCCCACTCGAATAGCTGTAATCGTAACACCTAATTTCAGTTTATTTACTATAAAAACACTGAACCCACCTGAAAGCCTATTTGCAATGAAGAAATATAGAATACTAGCTTCCGCCCGCGACTTCGTCCGCGTGGAATAGTTAGGTACTTAGTCTTAGCGTGATGATATATAGCATATAGCCTTCCTCAATAAATGGGCTATCTAACACTGAAAGATTTTTTTAAATCGGACCAGTAGTTCCTGAGCTTAGCGCGATCAAGCAAGCAAACAAACAAAGAAACAAACTCTTCAGCTTTATATATATTACTAGCAGGTAGGTACTACTAGCTTATTAGTATATAGATATAGATTAGTATAAGTAGATATAAAATTCTCATGTCACAATGTTAGTTACCATAACTCCTCCGAAACTATAGGCTATAAAATATTTTTAGCCGCTAGTTAGTTTAGGCCGCTAGTCTCTCCTTCTCTACTATTATAAAATTCTAATAAAGCTGTGTCTGTACATTAAAGATATTTAAAAAAAAAACAGGTGGGTTAGGGTACTTATATAAAAGTCTCCGAATCCAAAAATGAGATTTTTAAAATTCTTCTCTGTTTGTTTGTTTGTTACGGGTTGGTGCAAAAACTACTGAATAGATTTTAATTTTGTTATTACTGTTAGAAAGTGTGTGCTCCAACTTAGAAACTGGTGAACTTTTTATCTCAAATAATTAAACGGAACATGAGATACAGCTTGACCTCTCTAATGTATCGAGATACATACAAAGAAGAGATCATCACTGTTGGATTTTGAGCTTCAAGTGAGCGAAGCCGCGGGCAGAGGCTAGTTTACTATAAAAATATTGAACCTACCTGAAAGCCTATTTGCAATGAAGAAATATAGAATAGAAACTTAGCGGAAACCTATTATGGATTTTACATTTTTTAAACTTTATCTTCTTCGTCTTTATCCTATACTAGCTTCTACCCGCGACTTTGTCTGCGTGGACTTCGAATTGCATCCGACGTAGATAAAAAGTGGTAGCCCATGTGTTATTCTAGACTATCTATCTCTGTGCCAAATTATATCTAGATCAGTTCCGGCGTGAAAGAGTAATAAACACCCATCCATCCATCCATCCTCACAAACTTTCGCATTTATAATATAGTAGGATATTAGGTCAGATATTGGTCCACTGTTTTATAGAAGCTTAAATAACGCAACTCTTGTCATTTCGTAATCATTGATCCATTCAGCCACTTGCTTTCTTCTTCTGGACATAAATCAAAAGTCCTATTGATATATACAATACCCGGCAGACATTCAGACATATCCAAAATTTTGAGAATAATATACATCAGAATGTCTACTTCAAACTTCCATATTTTTTTGTACCACTAAGGTGGCAAACAACCATAGGGCCCGCCTGATGGTAAGCGGTTAGCTTAACCTATGGACGCTTGCAACACCAGGGGTATCACATTTTTTTATGGGATAGGTGAGCAAACGAGCAGACGGATCACCTGATGGTAAGCGATAACCGCCGCCCATGGACACCCGCAACACCAGCGAAGTCAAAAGTGCGTTACCCGTGCCTCCGGTAACCTCACTCACTCTGTGAAACACAACGCAAGCGTTATTTTACGCCGGTTTTTTATGAAGCCATGGTATCACTCCGGTCGAGCCGGCCCATTAGTGCCCAAGCATGGCTGTCCCACGTTAAAAATGCGGTCTTCAGATTCCCTCCTCAACACTCTTCTTTCAACCTCCCTTAACCTGTCAATATTGGCCTACCTGATACGCTTCATTTTGAGTGAAACTCATTAGAGAAGAATCCCACATCACAAATTTTTATTTTCATATATTTGATAACGAAATTTAACATTGGGATTACAATTTTGTTAGAATTTCTCGTTGATTCACACAAAAATATTAAATTTCTATGTCACCATGATCGTTTTGACATTTTACCACGCATAATTTGTCAACCAAAATGATTTGACATTGATTTTTTTTATAGAATACTTTAGGATTTGCTTTCTGCATCTACGTCTAGAAAGTAATTTCTCGTATGTTATCTTAAGATTAAGAATACCTATGTACTTATTCCTTTCACTATCTATCAGTCAAAGACGTATTCGGATGTAAATTTAATATGAGTTCACTGTATGTAGGTATCCTAATAATACTTAGGAATATGTGATTTAAAACATAACAGTTTTTATTTTTTTATGGGATAGGGGAGCAAACGAGCAGACCGATCACCTGTTGGTAAGCGATAACCGCCGCCCATCGACACCCGCAACGCCAGAGGAGTCACAAATGCGTTGCCCGCCTTTTAAAAGGGTTTGGGCCTCCGGTAACCTCATTCACTGGGCGAAACACAACGCAAGCGTTGTTTCACGCCGGTTTTCTGTGAGGCCGTGGTGTCACTCCGGTCGAGCCGGCCCATGCCAAAGCATGGCTCTCCCACATGAAAATCAGATCAGTACTTCTCTGCCTATTCCTTCGAGGATACCGACGTGATGGTACGGTTGGTACGGTATTAGTTCATCTTTCAAGGAAAATCTCGAACCTCACTTCCATTGAACATCATTACCAGAGAAGAAAACCTACGTGCAGTCGTGCATATTATGTCGAAATAAAAATCCTATTCCCCGAGGGTTTCGGTAGCGTTAGTTGTATGTTTAAGCCCCTTGTAATAGGGTGCGACTGTATTGCTATTAAGTGGGCGCAAACTCCAAACTCCGAACTGCTACTGAGAATTTCATAGAAAAGCCCGTTGCTCGACCTAGCAGTCAAAACCAGGATCTCTAGTCACTAGACTAATGAGGCAGGTTAAAACAAACATATATATAACATAACATACCATCACGCCTGTATTCCCCGAAGGATTAGGCAGAGGCGTACTAATGTACAACCACAGTTCGCCGGTATGTTTAGGTCCCATGTAATAGGGGGCGAGCCTATTGCCAATAACTGGGCACAAATTCCTAACCCCGAGCTGCTACTGGGAATTTCATAGATACATAAGTATTTATTATAAAATACATACATATTTATAATAAAATCTTTATTTAATATAAAAGAACCAAGTTATCATTGAACAAGCGAATCGAACGGCAGCCTGTCGATGCTCCTCCAGGGGCAGTCTTCAAGGCTTTGTTTCTTTTGTGGGCCCAGAACCACAGAGGCTGGGGTTCTGTGCACTGCAGCACGCGCATCCAGTCGCCTGGTGAACAGAAAAGCATCCTGATGATATCGGTACAATTCACAATAATAAAAAATATGATCTAATTAATGAAATGAAATCAATTGATATTTATTTCTGTAAGTAGATCTTTAGAGACACTTTTCAAGTCAATGGTTTGGTTTTTTTTAAAGCTAGATGGCTTCCGCATTTCTTAACTGACAACCTCTCAGAAGAAACACCGAAACAAACTCAGAGGATCATTAGCTGCTTAAACGTATGTACATCTAATCAGCTGCGTAACCCGCAATAATATAGTTTTTTTTCAAAGCCCTGGGAATTCCATAATGCTCTAGAAATTTCCCAAAACCCTGGGAATGCCTGCACATAACCCATCGGATCTAGTTGTGCGTTGTATGTTTGTCAATCAGTGTTAGTTTTATTTATATGCGAGTTTAGAATTTATACATTTGTTATCTCTTTCTGATTAAATTTCAATAGGAAGTATCTAATCAAGAATATATAGACAAATCACACTAACCGTGATACAGAGGAACTCGCGTCTAAACGTGTATCAATCGATTTGCAAGATTAAGCTACACTTGTCGCAGTCAATCTATGGATGGGTGAACTTTCTTAATATATCGAGACTCGAGACTGTCTTAAAGAACACGTAAAGCCTACGACAATCGTTAGTGGTATTCAAAAGCCTGCAAAACCTGACAACCAGTTTTTATCTTTAGGATATCCTAAAGATAGAAAAATGGCCAGAAATTGAATAGCAAGGTCTGTTGAGAATCTTCGTGTAAAATACTTCCGCATGGCTAGGAAGCCGATCTCAACATAACAGAGGAAAAGGCTAGGAGAATGATGACTCGCCATCATATGTTATACCATTCCACTGTTTAAACTGTTCTACTTCACTTACCGTGACATAATTTCTGAGTTTCTCAATTGCATCAGCAGTGGTCTCGCTGGACTGGCTGACCACGCGGACATGGAGTTCCTTCTGCGACTTGCTAATCGGCGAGCCGGGGGGACTTGTTCGCCCATCGCCGCACGAGACCCGACTACAGGCTCCGCTGACGTCGACCGACGATCTCTTGGGAGACGAGCTCTCACTCTAGTAGACAACGCTATGCCTAAATATGCAATTTTTACCAAAGCAGCAACATTCCAAAGTGATTGGGGACAGAGCGTAGATTACCCTGGATATTGCCTAGTCGTCAGGCTTCTTACAAATTGGTGGAGCGGGTTGGTGTGCACTGAAATCTGCTGATTCTGATTAGAACCTGACGATCAAACAGTTATTTGTAAATGTTGTTTGCTTGGTATAACATAGGTACACAAAAAGAAAATCAGAATAGATCCCCACTACCAACAGCTTATTTATCTGGACGGATTTTGAATATCGACAAAAAAAAAAGTTCAAGCACATAGGAACATGAGTTGTAGGCGAGTTTAATTTCTTGTTAGAAACAAGCGTAGGTATAGTTTTTTTTATCTGATCGTATGTGTTCGTAAAATTTTGTGCCTGCGTCTTTTGGCTCAATACACCAGACGCTATGACACTCGAGTCCCACCAGCCAGGTCGAAATTTGCTTTCACATCCTGAATTTAAGTCTTAAAGGTGACGTCACTGACTACTATTCAAATACTTAGAGAATGTTTTTTGAATTCTTGATGGGCTTACACTTGATCTCCAGTTCATCTGATGTTAAACGACACTGCGACCTAAGATGGAGCGCGCTTGCCTAGAAGAATCCGATTCGCTCGTGATTTATACACACCCAGATTATTTGGAGGCAAATTTCGACCTGGTGGGACTCGGTTGTCAGCTTCTGGAAGACGCAGGTTTAAATCCTGCCCGCAGTCGATTTTTTCCTTCATTAAAATAACTCTATAAAACTGTTACGTATGGGTCTCTCCATCAGCCATTGAGTGGTTGTTCTCTGGTCCTGGCGGCGCGTATCCACGCAGCCGTTGATGGACGGAGCCGACGAAGCTGTTGACCTTCTGCATGGTACGATTCACGCCCTGCACGGCGCGCTCGTGCAGCTCGGATTGCCTGCCACCATCAGAATGCACAAATTATTACTTTCTACTATTCTTACTACTAAGTTTCTTTTTATTTTATGGGATGGGGGGGCAAACGAGCAGACGGATCACCTGATGGTAAGCGATAACCACCGCCCATGGATACCCGCAACACCAGAGGAGTCACAAGTACGTTGCCCGCCTTTTAAAAGGGTTTGGGCCTCCGGTATATTCATTCACTCGTCGAAACACAACGCAAGCGTTGTTTCACGCCAGCTTTCTGTGAAGCCGTGGTATCACTCCGGTCGAGCCAGCCCATTAGTGCCGAAGCATGGCTCTCCCACATGAAAAAAGTTTAGCTACCCCTAAATACTAAACTAGCTTTTGCTCACGTGAAGCTTTATTATATTTAGAAATAGATCCCAAAAATCTATACTAATATATAAAGCTGAAGAGTTTGTTTGTTTGTTTGTTTGCTTGAACGCGCTAATCTCAGGAACTACTGGTACGATTTGAAAAATTCTTTCAGTGTTAGATAGCCCATTTATTGAGGAAGGCTATAGGCTATATATCATCACGCTACGCGGACGAAGTCGCGGGCAGAAGCTAGTAATTAATAAAAACCTACAGTGATGCTCTCTTCTTTGTATGGGTCTGTATACATTAGAGAAGTCAAACTGTATCTCAGGATACGTTTAATCAATTGAGACAAGAAGTCCACCAGTTTTTAAATTGGAGCTTAAACTATGATATCAAAATTAAAATCTATTCAGTAGTGATTTCTGAAGCTTACGCGAATATTTGATATAATGAAATAAAACAACTTTACGGATTTTATCGCGTTATACTAGTAAAAATCAAATCTTTTTGGACCCTTTACAGCGTCCATGGTCACGGGCAGACTGAGGTGTCGTGCGTCGCATTTATTGACAGCTCCTCTCCATAAACCTTTTCACTTTTACTTTTATTTTTACTAATATAACGCGATAAAATTCGTAAAGTTGTTTTATTTCATTATGTCTATTCAGTAGTTTTTGCGCCAAACCCGTAACAAACAGACAAGAATTTAAAAAATCACATGTTTGCGTTCGGAGAAATTTACATACCATAACACACTTGTTTTTTTTATATCTTCAATGTACAGACACAGCTTTTTTATGATTTTATCGTAGTAGAGATAACATCTTATAGTAGGTAATTTACATTATCTTATCTTGTGTGGGGCCGAGGTAGCAAGACCTCAGTGTACTTCGACCCAATGGAATCTTTTGTTCTTCCCCTAAATACCAAATCCTCATCCTCTTTAGCTTTATAATGAGGCCTAGGGGTATGAGTATGTGGTCCTCTGGTCTTGGATAACCCTGCCACAAGAGGCACATTCGCTTTCTAGCCAATTCACATGACATTGCTTAGGTAAGTCCGCGTTTACACCACACAGATTTTAACCTTTTAAATGTCTTACGGTTTTTGTGATTGATAAGACTACTAGGAGTAATGGTTATATTTTCAGATTGCGACTAGTAGATTATATACAAAATGAGAATGTAGGTAAACGGACAGTTTATCAACCATACCAACCACTGCTCCAAATACGGCATGTTGAATCTCTGGCAATAGTTCTTCCTGACGTAGTCCGCGTAGCACAGCGAGAGGAACCAGCATACAGTGATGTGGATCTGCGGCTGCTGTTGGCGCAGGAACCTCGTCAGGGGTCCCAGCGGCATCATCTCCGACTGCCCCCCTAAGAGTCCCGCTGTCGTCATCTCCAGCAGCATACTTGGACTCTGGCAAATAAAGTAGATCAGCTAGGTGTATAGCAAGTGTCTAACTATAGACACTTCTTTTACTAAAAAGAAACTATCTTCTTTATGAGCTCAGCTCTTGTGGTGGAGCAAAGGCCACTGTTCTCTATCTTCTGCTTTCCGTTTTACCTCTTGATACGACTCGATCGCAACCCTTTCCTTCACTTGTTTCATAAAACTTCGTCTAGGTCTACCCCTTCCTCGTTTTTCTTTAATTTTACCTTCTAGTATATTTAGTTCTGAATAAGTCATCGGGTCGTATCAAGTGGCCAAACATCTTTCCACTTCTTTAAAATAAACTAAATAGACGATAATTGCTACATTAGTGTAATGGTTAGCGCGACTGCTAAGCTAGAGGTATTGGGTTCGATTTCTACGAGCAACCGACGAACAGTGGGTTTTGGTGGCGAATCAGCGAAAGTAGTATTGCATCAAATCTCAATAAATTAATGAGAAACATTGCAATCGCATTGTTTTTTTTTCTTGTGATTATAATTCGTACTCATAATAGGTACTTACATCTCTAATCAGTGTCTCAAGATAATATTGGAAGAACCGCATCGAGCACACCCACAGGTGGATCATCAGTGCCAGCATACCCAACACCATCGTAGACTGTAAAGTTACAAAAATAGCAAAACATTTAAAACCAACAATTGGAACATTTAGGGCCACTTGCACCAACTTCTTAAATATGTTTAAATTGTATTTAAACACAATTTTCTATTGTCATTTTGTGTTTAAATACAATTTGGACATATTTAACAAATTGGTGTAAGAGGCCCTTAGAACTGAAGCTTAATCAGATCTTCTTTCTTATGGAACTTCTGCTTAGAGACCTACTTTCTGATACTGACACCTGTGGACATTTTTTATTAGGGTTCCGTACCCAAAGGGTAAAACAGGACCTTTAACTAAGACTCCGCTGTCTCATGAAACTTGATAGTTGGACGGTTGAAATACATCATCCGTGATGATTTTCATGATTTTTCCCTGGTTTTTATAGATAATGGTACGGAACCCTTCGAGCGCGAGTCCGACTCGTACTTGGCCGGTTTTTGTATTTTGTTGCGATATTGTCATTCAGCACTGGTGTTGTGGCTTTGCTATTTCTGATCATATAGGCATAGGTAGAATCATCATCTTAATATCAGCCGTAGAAATTCACTGTTGCATAAAGTCGAGTCCAAAAACTCCTAGCAACCTAGGACTAACATTGTTCAACAAAATTCAGTCGCGACACAATCTCGACCATAATCAATAAAAATTAAGGCGCGCGTGTTAGCCTAGAAGCTTAGACCATAATTACTCTAAGCCTAGAAGTTAATCGGTTGTTGCTATATTTTTCGCAAGAATATACAGAAAATGTATATAATAAATTTTGTAAAATGCGAATTTTGTGAAATTGTTTTGGGTTTCTATTAGTCTCAGTAGCATCTTAAAGTCTGGAACTTTGCCTGGCGTTAAGATCGTGCCCCCTTACGTGGAGCACTAACAAATTCTCTGTCTGTCTACCTTTTCGAGGAATAAAGTGATGGTGTGTGTATGTTAAAAAGTCCAAATGCAACCCACAATCAATGTCTTCTCCAGCAGGGACACGTGCGCGTGGTCCCCCGCGATGAACACGGTAGCCTCCAGCTCGTTGTAGAGGAACAGGGCGGCGGCGCTGGCGAACACCGTCGTGGGCCCCACGCCCCACACCTCTCCGTTGCAACTCAACCATTTTGCTATCGACTCCAAGTGCGAGTCGCAAAGGTTCTGAAGAAGAAACTAACAATAGGTATACTGAAATCTTGTGAAAGGTCTAACGGATACTCATATATATGACGCCGATTTATATAGGTACTTGCCCCGATTAATGGGGTGTCGTGAAACTGGGTACGGGTTTCGTATTCGAGAAAAATAAACACATCTTCCAATATAAAAATAGAGCACAGGAATATTTGAAAAGTATACATGGTTTTCTCTCTACTTCTAGAAACTACTATCGTTGAAGATGAAGAGTGATTGTAGTGCATGAAAAGGAGCTATTTTGGAAGAAGATATTTGAATTTAAAGAACACTTTAAATGCATGGGTATAATTGCATGATTTTAGAAAAATAACTTTCTAATTGGAAAGTTCTTGCATTTGTGTATAATAATTTGAAGTATGGTCAGTCAAGACAGTTCTCTTGTAGGTTTTGGAACAAGCCTTTTTTTGAGGCGTGGAATATCCTCATGATCGTCTGTGACCTGGGGAGGGTGGAGGGAACACCACACTGGCCTTCTCTTGCTTCGTCACGGCCATTGGATTCATGATAGATATAACAACTAGAGATTGACAATTTGACTAAGGCTGACTGTCTTGCGTCAGTGTTGTACCCATTTCTTAGCCGACAATAGGAGCAGTACAAGTGACACTTTATCCCATACGATTTAAAGCAGATCTTTAAATTACCAATGTGGCGGAGATGCCCCGTGAAGCCATTTATAGAAATGATATATCTTGATTTTTTTCGCTTTACATGTTGCTTGCAAATTTCGTTGGTCTTATATATTTTTTCTAGATTCTGAAAATTAAGGTCATCATCACAATCCTAGACTTTTCCAACTATGTTGAAGTCTGTTCTATGTCTAACTAAATGCAGTTGCATATCGGCACATAAAGATATTGCCATCAGATCTCCCCAACCCATTTTCTGGCCAATACGATATTCGTTTCAGGTGACTACAGGGTCATATTACTTTAGACTACATCATTTAAATACTACACATACATTTATAGGCTACGGGATTGTCATATGTGTTTCATAACTAATAATTGACGCAGGGGTCTCGATATGTTATAACAGTCACCCATTCATAGATTGACTGCGGCAAATGTATCTAAAACTTGTTGATCGATTGAATAGCGTATTAATTAGGTACGACCTGCTACGAGGCTTTGGTTGTTCCTAAAGTGCAATAGTTCTGTGGGCATTGAAATATGAGAATGTAGAGGTCCGCCTTACGTACCATCAATGTGCATTGAAGAATACATAGGGTAAAAACACATGACATAAAATAGTTATTTCATTTAAAAAGAGCCGACAATTATTCTCATGATTATTAACGTTTCAAACTGATTACATAATTGTTAGGAAAGGCAAGAAGAATTTGAGGTACCTATATGGAATTTCGTATGGTTTTTCGGTTAATATTAACTGTTATTCATTAGACGGTACTCACGCAATGTGTGTTAAAGCTTACAGATTTTCCCGCCATACAAACAGTGGGAGGCTAATGTTACAAGTCTCCTCTATAATTAACATCTTCACTTTGCGATTTCATTTATATATTTTGTCACACTTTTGATTTTAAACACCTATTATTTTTTTGGTAAGATTTATTACTGATTGAACTTTTTGACAGATTTAAAATGTGTCATAATCTAGATGGCATGCGCTGAATGGAATAAAAACTATTTTCCTTAATGTTAATGCCACAGTCGTTCTGTCGTTGGTCTAGGTCTCGAGGTCTTTATACATTTAAGTTCCGGAGGAATACCTAAGTTCCCGGAAGTTCCTCATTCCTCACATATTCATGGGACGTCCTCATATGGACTCACTAATGATTTTACACGTATAATTGTTTATATTTGTTAAATTAAGGTTTAGCCGTAGCTTGTGTAAAAAAGTGAATACCTTTTTGTAAGCCCCATGGGCCTCTACAAGCCGGGAGCCCTGGGCCTGTGCCCCGTGTGCCCTTTTGGTTAAGACAGAAATGTATTTAAAATATATAATATATCTCATGTATGAAAAGATTAATGAGTGTGGATGAAGCTAAAGAGGTATGTCAGAATCGTAGCAAGTGGAAGTCTGTGGTGTCTGCCTACCCCTACGGGATATTAATATTTTATGTCGGTAAACATTATTACAAACATGGACTTGCACACTATGCAATTACGATTTTTTTATGGGATAGGGGAGCAAACGAGCACACGGATCACCTGATGGTAAGCGATAACCGCCGCCCGACAACCGACACCCGTAACACCAGAGGAGTCACAAGTGCGTTGTCAGCCTTTTAATAAAAGGGTTTGGGCCTCCGGTAACCTCATTCACTCGGCGAAACACAACACAAGCGTTGTTTCACGCCGGTTTTCTGTGAGGCCGTGGTATCATTCCGGTCGAGCCGGCCCATTCGTGCCGAAGCATGGCTCTCCCACGTTTTAACCAACTTAGGTAGGTACTCCAAATTATGCGAATGAAAAACGTCCGAGCAACAGCCTTATTGCAATTAATTATGCTTTATGCTATTCTGAGTGAGAGAGAGAGAGAGAGTTCAAGATTTTGTATTTGAAAAAGATATTTAGGGGATAGTAATTTAATAACAAAATAATACAACGATATAGTTAAACAAATGGCTAGATAGACCTGCAATGGCTGGTACAGGCCAAATCTACACATTTGTCGTTTATTATAATTACCCTAAACACATACATCCCACGATTACATGGCTACATACAACACATACAAGAAATACTAGACATCAATACTGAACAACCTTATTCAAAAAAGAATAAATGTATAAAAATAAACAATAAATATGAACAAGGGCGTAAATATACTCTGTGGGTATATGAACTAGTTTTTAAATATATTTTATTGTAAAAACACCTAACATTTATTACATTTCTAGATGCTAGTTTGCTGTTATGATTGGAAGAAGATAAATTCCAGAAGACAGCTCTACCGAATATAGAACATATCAAAGACGATAACAACAATGCAAAGTATTATGAGTGGTAAATATTGTAAGATGCAGATCTAATATTTGAGAATGATTACAATACATATTTTCTCAAATATATACTTAATATATAGTATATAGTATTATATAGTATGTACTTAATATAGAGATTATATTTAATAAGCTAGGGAAAGTGACTATAAGCGCTGAGCTATATCATATTCTACAAAAATATTTAGTTGCTTAATATACATAACACTATTCACATTAAACTCTCCTCCGTCTTTTATAATATTATCAATAGATTAATACAACCTACATAGTTAATCTATTTTTAAAACTTGAAGTAACAGCAGCCAGGGCTAATTTTTATAAGAAACTGGCGCGAAAAAGTTTATGCGGTAAATTAGTATGCTTATTTTTTACTAGAAATACATTGAATTTACTACATTTTATATAATACATCTACGTAAATATATAATTATATTTAATACTAAATTACTGTTACACAAATTCTTGTTCACTGATTAAACATCTATGCATATGTTCCCATAAAACTTCATTTTCGTTTTTCTAATATTATGTACACGTTAGTTATATATTTTATAAGGTACCTACTTAATGAAACATGATCTTACATTATAGTAGTATTTTTTATATTTCTAATATATAAATATATATGGTTTCTGCACTCATTGCCCAGGAGTACAGAAAGAAATATATTTAAGTGAGTATGTAAGTATCTATTATATTTGAAAGCATATTTACAATGGGGTTTGCTTAAGACTATTTAAGAACTATTTAAAAATCAAGCATTTTTACATTACGAAATTAATATACGATACTATCTATGAGATACTTATGGGCCCACGTTATTTTTTGTATTTCACGTGTTAGTATTTTTCACAGTGTATAAAATATTTCTTATATCCACGCATATATTTTATAGTCTGTCCAGCAACACTTTTATGATAATTTATACATTTTTTTAATATTAATATGTCTAAGCATATAATTCGTTGTAAATATGCGAAGAATAATGAATAGTACTTATTAATATATTTTTTAAGAGCAGGCTTTTGTAGTCGTCCGTCTTATTTTTTTTGTTTTATAAACAATTAAACTTATCCGTGAATCGTGTCTTTTAGTTGCCTATTATTCCAGCATTTCCAAATTCTACTGCTATTAATATTATTCTACACTACTATATCTTTAATGTATATTTAATTTTAACCATTCTTTAGTATTATCATTACAATCTACCACGTAACATGTCATTAGCTAGCAAAAAATCGGTGCAATATTACTTCACGAATACAGGTAGAGTTCTACAATTATTACTTGTTTATTATTACAATTAAGTCGATACAATTCGACAAATATTAGCATGCCGTATATTATAGTAAATGTATTGAACTATTTAGGTATATTACTTTTATATCAGCTTTATGTACCTAAATAAACGCATTTCATTTCATTTAATTGCTTGACTGTGATACTGCAGAGAAATATAGATTCGAAATGGACTGTTATGTACAGAATATCTCTAGTTATTCTAGAGTAACACCGACTGACATTGCAGAGATTGAACAGTTGTGCAGAGTTTTTAGCATGCCGAGTATCATACAAGCCATTCCATCGCTGGCTTCGTCTGTATAGGTGTTGAGCTAAAGGTTGGGTCAGGTCACAGACTACAGAGAGTAGGGTCCGATGGCGGTATTGACGTCACTTCTGGTCGCATAATGGTTTTGATGCGCTAGAGAAATAAAACAAGGTAAGTTTAAGATAGATTGAAGGTAAGATTGAATAAGCAGTAATAGCATAACCATTGATCTGCCAAGACTAAAAACTCGAGTTCAAATCGAATGCACGAACCTTAAACTTTTCGATATCATAAGTTCTCTTGAGAGATTCTCTTAAAACGGTGAAGGTAAAATCGTGGGAGAACATGATTCCACAGACAAACTGTATGTACAGTTTTGTGGGGCTCTGTATTATTTTATATGGATTACTATGTACCTTATAAAATAATAATAAATATTCTGCGACATTTTACTTAGCACCATCTAGTCCCAAACTAAGCAGAGCTTGTACTATGGGTACTAGACAATGGATATAATACTTTGTATACTTTTTTTTTGTAAATACAATCATACTTATAATACATAAGAAAAATCTAGATGAACACAAACAGTTATATTCATCAGATAAATATTTGTGTCCTGTGGGAATCGAACCCACGACCTCATGGTCAGCAGTCCGGATATACTTTCGACGGTGTAGTCTGCCAACCCGCATTGGGCCAGCGTAATAGACGCGTACGCAGTTGTGAGACAATAAATGGCTTAGTTCTCTGGTTACTATGCTATAGTGATAGCATAGTAACCGGAGAACTATGCCATTTATTGTCTTTTCTTTTTTTAATGTCTAAAACTAAGCCATTTAAAAAAGAAAAGCAGTGGCTTTTCTTTTTTAAATAAAAATGAATACTTACATGCATAAAGCTGCCAGGAGTGATCGCAAACTTGTAGATAATGTAGAGAGGTATGCAGGAGACGGTGGTGCCGGTCATGATCCAGCCGACTGTGATGGACCAGGGCGGGTAGGCGTACTCCCCGCCCAGCATCTCCTCGTGCGCCAGCACAGACACCACGAACAGCACCAGCAGAAATACTGGACTGTAGGGAAAAGCAAAATGTGTTTTAGTAACATAACATCACGCGTGTATTCCGATGCGTACCAATATAAAAAAAACTAAATAAACACCCACAGTTCGCCATGTTTAAGTCCCATGTAATAAGGGGCCGGCCTATTCCCATTAAACGGCCATGCATCAAAATTTCGAGCTGCTGCCGAGAATTTCACATATTACCCTAAGCGGCCTTGGTTGCATCCATCACTCACCTGATATAAGACCAGCAAGCCCTCCAGAACCAGCCGGGCGTGTGTCCCAGCATGGTCCTCACGTCCTCTGAGAACCGGTCCACGCCGTACACCCAGCAGACGCCGGCCGCCTCCGCAAACACCACAAACAGGATCGCCAACCCAGGGCCATACACGTTCAGGAGATCCACCAGGTATACACCACCCTAGGAGAAATATGTAGCTTTCTTACTAGATACTAGCTTACTCCTATCAGCTCGAAGTATTATTAAAATCAATGTGGGTCGAATTTTAGACGAAGCGATTTCTATCAGTTCTCCGCAACCCAATTCCTGCCTGGGCTATACCAATATCCTAAGGAGACAGTGCTTGTTACATAATCAACCCATTACATGTCCCACTGCTGGGCACGGGTCTCCTCTCACAATGAGAGGGTTTAGGCTATAGTCCACCACGCTAGCCTAATGCGGGTTGGTAGACTTCACACGCCGTCGAGAAAATCTCTAAGTCGTGCAGGTTTCCTCACGATGTTTTCCTTCACCGTTTAAGCGCGTGATAATTAACTATTAATACGCACATAACTTCGAAAAGTCAGTGGTGCCTTGGATTTGAACTCGAGACCTTTGACTTGGGAGTCCAATGGTCATATCACTAGGCTATCACGGCTCCTTGTTAGGCTTCTATGAAATCTCAGAGCTTGGATTTTTGTCCGGTTAAAGACAATAGGCTCACCTTCTTATATACCTAAACATACCGACCAACTGAGGGTGTAGGTACATATACCTCTGGCTAAACCTTTGAGGAATACAACCATGAAGGTTTATTATATGTAAGGTATGTATCTAATGTACAAGTTGCAATTTCATGTACTGGAAGCGGTTATGAGAAAACAGCATATAATCTAAACAATGTTTATGTTAATTAGTGCCTTTATTTAATTTTTTTTTATTTTGCTCTCTATTGTACCGTAATTACTTGTCACACCTGATTAACCCGACACCACAGACGAGTATCCTGTAGTCCTGAAAAACACGGTTCTCTAGATTAGGCTCCAGTCCACCCCTGTCAATCCAATGTACCTACTTGTTTATATTTATAATAGTTGTACTCAACCTGTGGTGGAAAATATACCTGTGTATTTTTTTTAAGTATACCCCTTTCAGACCCTGTACTCACTTTTGTGAGTATGACTTTACGATTTTTTATACGCTTACTAGGGAACGGTAAGCGAACGGGGGCGAGCTCGCTCAAATGTGAGAGTAGTTCTTTATGCCTTCGTATTTTTTCGCGGTGATAGCTGGCATCTCTGTGGGTCTGTGTCCGTCCGATGCCGCGCGGGGTGAATGTATCGCGACCTGTCATTCTGAAGATTTCTTTCAGACCCTGTACTCACTTTTGTGAGTATGACTTTACGATTTTTTATACGCTTACTAGGGAACGGTAAGCGAACGGGGGCGAGCTCGCTCAAATGTGAGAGTAGTTCTTTATGCCTTCGTATTTTTTCGCGGTGATAGCTGGCATCTCTGTGGGTCTGTGTCCGTCCGATGCCGCGCGGGGTGAATGTATCGCGACCTGTCATTCTGAAGATTTTAAGTATATTGATACAAATAAAAAAACTGCTTTGTGCTTTGTTTTAGGAATTGTTCCAATGTTAAACAATTACTATTAGTAGAACAAAAATAGTACTTGAAGATGATGCTGTTTTGGACGCAATAAATGACTCGGTCTTCGGTGACGACTCTGATGAAGACAAAAATTGGATGGAAGATGCCCAGGGGAAAAGCCCATCTGTTGAAGACCAGGAGGAACATGCAAGGGTTCCTGTTGTAGCAGCACCAGCTACTAGAAATACCTGAACCAGACGGACGTTTCGTGGCAAACCTAGGCCTTCAGTTGATTTAACCGTGGAAGAGATATGCATTTTTTTTAGTAATCGTAACTCAAAATGTCTTACTTTTTTCATTTTTAAACTCACGTTTTAAGTTTTTTCGGTACCTACTGTCGCCTACTGAACATTTTGAGAAGTAGGTACTTCACAGAAGTGTTCGAACAATTCGCACTGTACAAAATATTGATAAATTATGACTAAGACTTAAAAAAAATTCGTAAATACGTAACAAATGTTAGTTTTGTTGAATATGCCCAAGGAAAAAACTGCTTTAAATGTTAAATAATTAATAGTTAATTTTATGATAATGTTTCACTGTTTTCATGATAATTAAAGTTTAATATCTTGTATTTAATGGTCTTTTTATCAATCGTGAGTGTACCTAGGTTTGGCCCGATCCCTCACAATCGTGAGTATCCTGAAAAACCTATTTTCAGTATTCCTAGATTTTTTTCAGTAGCATATTCTTCTTCAGCGACCCCAAATTAGTTAGAAAGAGTAAATTTCATTTTTAAATACCATTCCGTTTAGCGTCAGGTCTGAAAGGGATACGCTTAGTTTTGTCTCTGAATCCTGCTTAGTTACTCTGTGACAAAGTTACTGTTACGAGTGTAACCAGTCTACATGACATATCTACTTATCACTCCACGCCTCAGTAATGAATACAGAGGGGAATAAAAACAAAACAGAGCTCCCAAGAACGCATGTGAAGTGGACGCGCCAGGTCATCCCGCTGAGTGATGACCATGAATTATGCAACGGAATACATTCGCCCTAGATAACGTTCTGTAATTTATTAGTGGTAGGACCTACCTTTGTTGCTGAGGTTATAGTTACGTATGGCACAGCGTTAGGAGAACGAATTGTGAGTATTTTTATAATAAAAAAGAGGCCGATGTATTGTGAGCCGCGTTGAGAATTCACCAAAATCTTTTATAAGATACCTACCTATTTGCCAAATTCCTTATTTCATGATTAATTAGTGAGTGGAAATTTGTCTTTATATTTTCCTTTAAATACCTACAATATTGGAAGATTTAGCTTTTTTTATGGATTAAGTCGGCAAATGATCTGACCAACCACCTAGTGGGAAGAAGTTATCGTCGGCCATGACCCCTGCAACGACAGAGGAGTTGCTGACCCTTTAAGCCCATAGGGACTGCCGCAGCAGCTGAGACGAACTGGTCTTGCCCACAGAAGTCGAAACACACACGAAGGTGCTTTACGAAAGACTCCGACGTAAGGGTGGTCGCCAGCCAGTCAGACCCCAGGAGGTCCTACCACCGAGCACCACATTAGGGTTTTTTGATAACAATGAAAATTGACACATAAAACACACCTGGAATAACTATCTGTAGGTCATGGCATACCTACCAAATATTTATTCCATGCGGGGATCGAACTTAGTACACAACACATATCAAAAAAAGTTATTCTGATCTATGAACTGAAAGGAACACATTCCGTGGCACAGACGAAAATTGGCGTATATTTTAATTACATGAATTCTATGCACTTCATATTTATTACATTACATATACATACATACCATCACGTCTGTATTCCCCGAAGGGTTAGGCAGAGGCGTACTAATGTACACCCACAGTTCGCCGGTATGTTTAGGTCCCATGTAATAGGGGGCGAGCGGGCACACATTCCTAACTCCGAGCTGCTACTGGGAATTTCATAGAAAAACCCAATAATACTTTGCTCGACCTGGGAATCGAACCCAGGACCTCTAGAGTAGCAGTCGCGGTCAGGACCACTCGGCTATTGAGGCAGTCATATTTATTACACAAAAAATATATCGAATACCTACTTATTTATTACCAACAAAAACTATAATATGGATACAGAAATCACTTTCAATAACTCATACATTTTTGATCAATTAATAATTTAAAATTAGTTAATAATCAAGAATAAGTATAATGTAATAGGGGGCGAGCCGGTTTTGTTTCTTTTTATGGCATAGGAGAAGAGAAAAGAGCAGAAAGATCGCCTGATGGTAAGAGATTACCGTAGCCCATGAACACCCGCAACAACAGAGTAGTCGCAAGTGCGTTGCCGGCCTTTTAAAACGGTTTGGGCCACTAACCGGGCATAAACCCATACTCCAAGCTGCTACTGAGAATTTCATAGAAAAACCCAATAACACTTTACTTGACCTGGGAATCGAACTCTAGCGTAACAACCGAAGAATTGTTCAAAGCCATATGCGCAGTAGGTAATTGGTCTCACACGTGTACAGGTTACTTCTAAACAAGTTAACGTAGCTACAAATTCCTTACATATAACAATGTTACAAGCACAAAGTTACCAAGGTCGTGGTAAGGCCCACATTACCCGGTTATGAGTTACGGATAACCGTGTAACGTATGATGAGGTAATAATATTTTGTGCTGACTCGCCCCGCCCGTAATCTTTCACTTACATAACTTAATACTACGTTACTGGACGAACATTTTACGAACTTTTTATGGTTATTAGGAATAGATATGACATAACATACATACATACCATCACGCCTGTATTCCCCGAAGGGTTAGGCAGAGGCGTACTAATGTACACCCACAGTTCGCCGGTATGTTTAGGTCCGATGTAATAGGGGGCGAGCCTATTGCCATTAACCGGGCACAAATTCCTAACTCCGAGCTGCTACTGGGAATTTCATAGAAAAACCCAATAACACTTTGCTCGACCTGGGAATCGAACCCAGGACCTCTAGCGTAGCAGTCGCAGTCCGGACCACTTGGCTATTGAGGCAGTTCACTATAGTTATGATTTAGGATTATAGAACTAGGGAAGGCACAGGACTTTGTTCGATTGTTAGATAAAAACTCATGGATGACCATGAATGCTGTAAAGCGAAAAAGTGAGACCCGAAGTGGTCTAAATCGACCCTAGGGGTCTATGACGGCCTACAAGGGGTCTTCAGCGGAAAGAAAAGGTAGGGTCCATGAGTTCTAAATGGGTGTTATTATTATTATTATTATCTGCGTAAAGGATTGATCAGACGCGCATAATTTGATCAGAATATTTTGATACTTGCTTGAAATTATTTATTTGTGTTTTTTTAGTTAAATACCGATAGTTTACGCCTACCTGAAGACTATAGCTTAGTTTGCACCATCTAAGATAAAAATGTACAATTTAGATAATTGAAATTACATTCTAAACCTACCATTTAAATTTGTCACATGTTTTCACGGTCAAAACTTACTGCATTTTAGAGTTTTATGTTTGTAAATCGTAAACAGACAATATTCCTTTGTATTTATTGCAAATCGATGCTTACTTTGAAATAACGATGGCGATAAATTAAATAACGAAAGTTGTTGAATGTTATATCATATTGATAATGAAGAAGTGGGATGTCAATATAGAATGACTTACATATGTGGTGGTGGGCAGAGCGCAGATGTAGATGAACAACAACAGCACAGCGACGAACGCCTCGCGATGTCGCCCCAACACGCGCGGGTACTCGTCACACAGCGCTGTCGTTACCGCTTCCAGACCTGTTATGATAGCACAATATCTATTACATCACTACATACAAAAAACAGTGAGAACCTCATGATATGACCAAGTAAAAGATGCTTCGGTACGAATGGGCCGGATCGACCGGAGCGATACCCCCGGCCTCACAGAAAACCGGCGTGAAACAACGCTTGCGTTGCGTTTCGCTGAGTGAGTGAGGGTACCGGAGGCCCAAACCCTTTTAAATGGCGGGCAACGCACTTGTGACTCCTCTGGTGTTGCGGGTGTCCATGGTTATCGCTTACCATCAGGTGAGCCGTCTGCCCCCCTATCCCATAAAAAAAACCAGTTCAAGTCCAAGGCACGTAAGTACTCAGTACCTTAACGATTTCGAAGTCATGTGCTTAAACGGTGAAGGAAAACATTGTGAGGAAACTTGCATGCCCGAGTGATTTTATCGAAAGCGTGTCTTACAACCGCAGTAGGCTATCGTGGTTGATATGGTTAAATTGTTGACTTTCTGAGAAGAGATCTATGGGTATTTTCCGCTTTACTTCCAATTTTGTTACTAACTTATTTACTTTAAGTTTTTAAATTTTGAGCACGCAAGAGGATTTTAAAAAGTCTCAATTCAATATACAATTCGAGATAATTACAGTAGCCCAAGCAAGAACACTTTCGAAAACGTCTTCGTATCGAAACCGAGAATAATTTGTATGAGAAGGAGGTTAATGAACGTAGATGGAGCAAAAGTGATGAGCCAGGATCGTAGCAAGTGTAGTCTCTGCCTACCCCAATGGGAGACAGATGTGAAAATATGTATGTATGTATAAGATTTGTAGCAGAAAAAACTCATTCGTTTACGATATTAATTCGATAGTTTTTCGTATTTGGGCTATAGAATACTGTTAAATTATTGCCAAATTAATGGAAAAGGTTTCTTCTAAAGTGTTTTATTTTAATAACTAGTACAGTTTTATGCACAGAGACAAGGAAACCGACTTAATAAAAAAATACTTATCTAATTATCAAAAGCCTACCTCCAAAAGTGCTGTCGAGTCCAAGCGTGATGAGCATGAGGAAGAATATGATGGCCCAGAAGACGGAGCCGGTCATGGTGGCAATGGCTTCTGGGTACACGATGAACACCAGCCCCGGACCTTCCAATCCCACCTCCTCGATGCTCTTGTTCTGCACGTGTGCCATGTAGCTAGTAAGAAGATCGTGATAAAATATTATTACTGTTAGGATCAAGGTTTCTGAAACCACCATTGGAGCAGACTATGAAGCAGCGGTAGCCTAGCAGCTAGGGCATCGGACTTGCGATCATGTGGTTGCCGGTTCGAAACCAATCCATTGCACTACCGACGTGAACCCACTCGTAACACAAGCATTTAGCTTAGCACGAGTGGTTAACAAGAATACTAGTAATATGCGATCCAAATTGCTAGTAAGCTTTTTTAAAAAAATAATTGACGAAGGTAACATATAAATAAAAGGATTTCGTTACGATACACACGCAAATTAAACAACTAAATTGTAAATCAGATAGTGTCAGTACAAGTCATAATTATAGACGGTTTCGTGATTAATCGAGAGGACAGCATTACTATCTGTCGCCCACAAGACACTATCACTGATGATAACGAAATAGGTAGGTATAGCGTCTCCTAAACTAGTCCAAAAATATATTATGGAGAGACATTAAAGTGTATGTGGTGAAAGACACAGTAATGTGGTTTTAATAGATGTTGTTGAAGTCAACTGACGGTCAAAGAAAGAAAATAAGTGTATTTTTTCACATAATTTGGAACTATAATGTAGGTACTTGCTCAGACAGATTCCGTGCTGTTTTAGGTCATAAATCAAGTTTTACTAACTATCAATAAATAAGGTACATGACTCACCCCAATACGGAGAATATGACGAAGCCTGCCAGGAAGCTAGTAAGGCAGTTGATGGAGGAGGTGATGAGGGCATCTCGGTAGCAGTTATTGTTGAACTTGTTGTAGCTGGATAGTGCCAGCAGCGTGCCGAACCCGGGGCCCAGAGAGAAGAAGATTTGGGAAGCCGCGTCGATCCATACCTGGGAGTGGAAATCACGTAATGGGAGGGCAAAACGGAACGAGTATGTGTTGTGAGTATGTACGTGTGTAGGCGTGAGTATGTACGTGTGTTCTGCCGCGTTTTAACATACTAGAGAGGGCGTATAGAATAAAAATGGAATGGAATTTGTATGGAATTAACTGCCCAGTAATTTATCGGGAACTTAATCGGAGTTTTTTTATGGCATTACCATTTAGAGATTACCGCCGCCCATGGATACCCGCAACATAGGAGAGGAGTCGCAAGTGCGTCGAGCTTACGTAAACCGAGTGAGTGAGGACTCACTCTGTGAACGTAAGCGTTGTTTCGGTTGCCGGTTTTCTGTTCGGCCGTGGTGTCACTCCAGTCAAGCCGGCCCATTCGTGCCGACACGTGGGATAAATCCTGTCATTTACTTCTTAATTTCTTAAATTATAATATAATATTTTAAAGAAAAAATCGGACATAACTGGTCTATTATATAATAATAATTTTATTTATTTATAGAATATTTATTCATGGTGCTGATGTAAAGCGAAAAATGTTTTACAATTACATGGGATAAGGTCTTGCAAAAATAACCGATTTCAAGTATTTACCTTAGAATTTTGAAGCTTGTGCCACTCAGGTGTGAGATAGTATCGTATGCCCTCGGTGGCACCCGGCAGCGTCACTCCTCGCGCTAGTAGGATCAAGAGCACGGCATACGGAGCCAGTGCTGTAACCCACACCACCTACATCATAATAAGAAGGACTCAGAAAGGGTTGTTGTTTCCATTCAAAGAAGCAGCTTGTTATCGATCTACTTTATTTGTGTTTTTTTTTGTATTTTGGATAGGCTTAATAGCTAGGATACGCTTGATAGCCAGGCACTGTATTATTGAGTGTAATGGTAAATCCATAAGAAGAAGGGATTGATTCGTTGTCTGTCTTGTTAGTCTTCTTCTTCTTCCCAGCAAAAACACTAGGAAGCGGTGAAGGGTGGGCGTTTTGGGGGCTGTCTATAATGTAAAAATGACGTTCAAAAAGTACTACCTAGTAGTCTATATTGAATAAATGATTTTGACTTTGACTTTGTTAGCGAATCTCAATAATATTTTCACCGGCCTAATAAGTTCAGAGATTTTTATGAATGAAAATTAAAAAAAGAGTATAAAGTTTTCTCTACACCTACACACCTCGTTACCAGTGTGTAATGTAGTATTTCTCTTACATAGTTACAATCACGCCCTTTCCCTGTAAGGTTAGGTCACTTCCTACAATTCTTGCTTATTAAAAAAATAAAAGCCAATCTGCTATGTTTCAAATAGCTCCAAATCCTGTGTTGAATATAAGAATTACGTAATAATTTATATCTGAGCACATTAACCCTAACACAGTACCATAATTTGGTGCCAAAATTCTTTAGGAATTCATCATATTTTTGCGTTTTCCAAAGGAAAGATTACGTTAGTGATAAATGAGATATGACAGAGTTTCAGAAGTGTTAGTATCAATTTCAAAAACTTTGCGAAGTTCAAATTTTTTTACCAACTTTGACAATAAGATTTTGTGTGACTTTGAGAGGTTTTCTAAAGTTATTTAGGTACTACAGGAAGAATAACACTTTCCTCTTAAAATTATATACGTTATCCTACTAGTATTATAAATGCGAAAGTTTGTGAGGAAGGATGGATGGATGGATGGATGTTTGTTACTCTTTCACACCAGAACGGCTGAACAGATCTGAATAAAATTTGGCACAGAGAAAGATTATAGTCTGGAATAACACATGGGCTACTTTTTATCTGAAGTCTACGCAGACGAAGTCGCGGGCAGAAGCTAGTAGTAATATAGTAATATAAATAATATTAGGTATGATGGATATGTTCATCTAAAACTAATTAACGATTCTTGCGGTTTGAAGCAAGCCTATATAAACTCCGTTACGTTGAAAAATAAAATATAAAAAACAATATTTTGACTTGCTTGAAATTTATAGATAGAGCAGGTAAGTATTGGGAAAAACCTTTGACCCGTAATAACTTTATTAAGATTTCTTCTTTTATATTCCTGCCCTAGTCCCAATTTATTTGGGGCCGGCTCAGCATGTTTTTTTTCCATTCATCCCTGTCAGCTATCACCTCATCACTCACTCCTTAACACAACCCATCCATCCACTTCCCAGTATAAATACATACAGTTACCCACCTTGCCAGCACTCCTGACGCCCTTCCAAAGTGAGAAGTATACCAGCACAAAGACTCCAAACACGCAGAGCGCCAGTGATGGCTTGATGGGACCCATGTAGTCCAGCCCGTTGGATCTGTGCTGCTCCAGCACGTTGCGTCTGTTTGTACAATGTGGGGTAAATTAAAATATTCGTGTACATAGTCAACTTAAAGGTCATAATATAGTCTTGACGATAAGGTATTGGAAGATAACTGTGGCTTTTCAGTTTCTTCTCTCCAGGTAGTAGACGGTCCATGAGAAATATCGGAACTACAAAACTGGTAAGGTAATGTCAGCAGGAAGGAGTTGGAAGCAGTTTCGAATCCTGCCTAAGATCGAGTGTTTATAATCAACCCCTTATATGTCCCACTGCTGGGCCCGGGTTTGGGCTGTAGTCCACCACGCTGGTCCACGCTAGCCTAATGCGGGTTGGCAGACTTCAAACGCTGTCGTGAAAATCTCTCAGGCAAGCAGGTTTCCTCACGATGTATTCCTTCACCGTTTAAGCGCGTGATAATTAACTATTAATACGCACATAACTTCGAAAAGTCAGAGGTGCGTGCCTTGGATTTGAACTCGAGACCTTTGACTTGGCAGTCCCATGGTCATATCACTAGGCTATCACGGCCAGCGATCGAGTGTTTCTTTCGCTAAAATTTATAGGTATTTATAAAAATATCGTATAATATAAGTATACCTATCTATAAATAGTAAAAATAGCCTACTGATATAGCCATCGACTGTCAAGTTAAAGGTCTTGTGCTTGAATCAAAGGCATGCACCTTTGAGTTTTCGGAATCATGTGCATATTAGTGCATAATTACAAAATATCACTCTCTCACACTTAAACGGTGAAGGAAAACATCGGGAAGGAACCAGCACAAATGAGATATTTTTTCAAGGGTGTATGAAGTCTGCCCGTACACCCTTGAAAAAAACCCTTCAGTGGGCTAGCGTAGTGTGCCTTAACCCTCTCACTTTGAGAGAAAACCAGCAGTGCCCCACAGTCTATGGGTTGATGTTGATGATTCATGCTAAATAAATTAAAATAATATGACTAGGTAAGGTATTAAAAAACAAAATCTCACTCAAAGAACTCCTTGGCAGGCGTAGAAGCGTTAGGATTGGTCTGTGGTGCCGTGACGGGCGAGCACAGAGGCGTGTTCCACTCGTTGTTGCAGCTTGTCCAGGGCAGCACCGAGTTGATGGAAGAGATGGATGCGATCAGGTAGTACACCGCCCAGCCGATGATGGTGTTGTAGTACATGCCCATGTATATATCAATCATGCAGATTGCGTAGCCGACCCCTGGGAAATGGATTAGTATGCAGTCTTCTGTGTTCCAAAAATCACGATATTAGTCCAAATATCCAATGGCAAAGGAGCCATGAGAATGGCGAGAGAAGTCTAACTATTACTGGTTATTTATCTCCAAGTCTATATTTTTGCGAAATGACAAAGATTTATGCAAGAGAGTACCAAAGTTATTTGCAAAAGTTAATACATTTTACAAAGTTAAATCATCAAATTCTCTTTTTGTTCGAACACAAAATCACACCCTTCATAAACTCGATGGCTTCGAAATCAATTTTCATCCCCGCATCTTCGCAAACTGGCAATAAAACATCATTCATCCATTTATCATCTCACAATAAATCTTCAAACATCCTAAATTAAATTAATCAGTGCAGCGCGCGTCAAATTCGCGACACAAAGTTAGTTCAACTTGTAGAAATCGAATCAGCCCCATCTGTCGTCGCGGGTAATCAAATGATATCGCATCGCCTCCGCTAATTAGTTTAGTCGATACTAGATGGCGTTATTCACAATCTTAATTCGAATCAACAACTGCTGCAACTTACGAGGATTGATTTCTTATACGGTACAGAATTAGAGCAACGGCGTTAATAGTTTTGAAAGATGTGATGTTATTTTGAATCAAATCAAAATCAAAAATGTTTAATTCCTTAATACACATTACATAGATACATAGTTGATGGCGTCTCGCATATAAATGCCTGTGCCAGGAGGCACCGCTCTTTCATTTTTCAAAGGTGTAATAACAAAATTATAACTGCTTAACTTCATAACAAAAACTTTATTTAAGTAGTAAGCGCAAAGAAAAAAAAAAGAAATCCTTATTTTTTATATTTTAAGTCTGTTGGTTTGTGTGAGGTTGTGCAATAGATAATACATGACCGTGTGTGATGTTTTAGTGTGTGTCTGTGTGTGCGTGTAAACCTTGAATGCTTTCTTTGCATTGTTTTTAGTTTTATTGGAAATTCAATTAGTAGACACAATATTAAAACAATTCGTCCTAGCACCACTCCACTTAGATTCGATATAAAATCTAAACTTAACTACATGGTTTAGTGGTGGGCACATTTGTAAGTACGAAAAGGCAAAAAATAATAAGATTTCCTTTCGAATTTGATGATACTTATATAAAACCATGTTTTACATTTCTAGTTCTAGTACATAGTAGGTAGATGGTATTTCCTAATACCTGGACATTTTAACATTCAAATATTTCTACATATATACTATAAATATCTGAAACAAATTCTAGAGAATTATGGTCTCTCAAAGTGAAAACCTTAGCAGACAGATGGGACAGCCACATACTGGGACATTGGGTACGTCTGCATGCCAGTGTGGCGTATAAATAGGTATAAGTTTCTTAATTTATGTAATAGATATAAGTACTAACATTAGGTTTTAAGCTGCCTGTATACTAACAAAATGGACTACGGTCTGAAATAAAAGTATTTAAATATTAAAGTCCAGACATATTAGAAATATTTGAATGTTACAATGTCTGAAATGACCTTTTGACGAAAGAAAAGCCAACACTTAGGAACACCATAATAACACAACACATAAGTCATGATAACAACATCCTAAAATGTACTTCTTAAATTTCCCAACTCGCGTACCGTGGCACACAATATTTTGACACGCAATCAATGGGTGAATATTGCCATAAATGTCATTGGGAGGCGGAGGGCATTCCCTCTGCTATCGGAGGGTCGGTTCTGGTGCTGATAGGGGTGATCTACTGCCGTGTGTGATAAAACTCGGTCGTAAACTGGTCTGATACGTGGAGCTTTAGAATATTTAGGGTCATTTTTGCGAAGAACCCAAGCTGTCTTAATATGAAGCGCTAAAACTGTTTTTACATGCAAGTCCAGAAGTACAACTCGGGTAAAACGTTTTGAAAAGTTTGTATTGTCAAACTGCGTTTATTTTATATTAAGTACCAAAATATAAATTTACTTTATTTATGTTAGGGAAACAAACATCTTTTAGTACCTACTCTTAAAAATAACTACATAGTTTACAATATTTGAAACTTATAACTTATAGTTTCCGCCTATAAACACAAACAAAACACGAATAGTCTAATCAGAAATTGAGAATAAAATATACATATAATTAAATTAAGAATCATTCTTAAATAATAAAAAAATAAATTAAGAATTGTGGTACGTATTGAGATCTGATGCTTAAGAGCTGATGTTAAATAATTTATTATAAAAACAATACAATGAAGTTCTGCATAATAAAATGTACAAAAAGAATTTCGAATTTCAACAAAGCGAAGTCAAAAGTTATAAATTTAAACCGAGCCTGCGACATTTATAATTGCAAAAAGTTTTCCCAAGTAAGACTTCTGTTCGGTGAATTTGCAAAAGAAGTGCGAAGTGTAAAAGTGTCCTGATTGGTCAAATTATGAGTAGTGTGCATCCACCGGGGCCCGGCTGTGACGCAGCCAATACGACACGTACCAACAATACTTCGAAGATTTCCTTAGACTTCTGGTGAACTGGGGCTGTATCAAGATTTTATAAGAGTAATAGCTTTTGCCAGCGGCTTCGCTCACCTGAGGCTATAATTAGGATTAGAAATGGATTCAAAAATAATTTGATCAAAACCAACAATGATGATCTTTTCTTTTCTTCTATTCTTCTATACATCAGAGAGGTCAAGCTGTATCACAGGATTCGTTTAATTTATTGAGATAAGAAGTTCACCAGTTTTTAAGTTAGAGCATATACTTTCTAACAGTGATAACAAATTTAAAATCTATTCAGTAGTTTTTGCTCCAACCCATTACAAACAGACAAGAATTTTGGAACAGAAATTCTAAAATTGTAGCCGGATAGTCGTAATAGGCTCCCCCCACTATTATACATACCAGCGGGACCTAAACATACCGGTGAACTGTAGGTGCACATAAGTACACCTCTGCCTAACCGTTCGGGGAATACAGGCGTGATGGTATGTTATATTTAGTTACGTAGGCTACAGTCATAGTGCTTCGAATCTGTCTGAAGGCCGCGTGATCTGCTCTGCAAATATTAGCGGTGCTCTTCATCGGCGCGCTCGATTTCATATCAATGCAATATCAGCGAAGAAAATGACCAATATCTATGCACTCAGGTTTACTTATAGCGAGAGATAACTTTTGCATAAGTATAACAATAAAATAACATAACATACTATCACGCCTGTATTCTCCGAAGGGTTAGGCAGAAGCGTACTGTATGTTTAGGTCCCATGTAAGGTGAGTCTATTGCCGTTAAACAGGCACTAATTCCAAACTCCGAGCAGCTACTGGGAATTTCACCTTCCCCACAATTCAACCTGGGAATCAAACTCGGTATCTCTAGCGTAACAGTCGCGCTCAGGAGTCAGGACCACTAATGCGGCAGTAATTATAAAATAATTGCGGGAATAAAATTAAAAACCTTGGAATTTGGAATTTGTGCCCTAAACGACCGAACCCGATGCCCGAACATGGGACCTAAGCAAAGGGTGAACTGTGGGTTGGTTATGTTACATTTGTACACCTCTGACTAACCCTTCGAGGATTACATGCGTGATAAAAACATTGAGGTTAATCACAAAAAAATGTATAGTTAACTTCAGTAAATCTTTAAGTTAAGCGGTGGTAGCCTAATGGGTTTGGACTTGCGATCATGTGGTTGCCGGTTTGAAACCTACCCATTGCACTACCGACGTGAACCCACTCGTAACACAAGCATTTTAGCTTAGCACGAGGGGTTAACAAGAATACTATTAATGTACGACCCACAAGGCTAGTAAGCTTTTAAAAAAAAACTTCAATAAATCTTTTTGTAATCGCTGTATTTAGAAGTAATATCCTAATTATTTAGGTGGAGCTCTAGAGATATTTTTTCACTCGCTTTTCTTTGAAAGTGAAGAACTAACAACGATATTACTAGATTCGTAGCTCCCTGATTATAATCTTTAACGTGACTGAAACTTACTTCGTGACAAGGTTGAATATTGTTTTAAGAGTCCGATGAACCAAATTATATCGTAATTCAAACTGAATTTAATCAAATTGTGTTACTATTCAGATTCAGATAGCATTAATTAAGTTTCTATAATCTATAAATATAACAAAATCTTTTACTTCACTGGAAGTAAATGTATGTTGTTTGTGATAATTTTACGATATTTTGGCCAGTTTTCTGGTCGTATATATCTAATGAAGATAAATAGTAGGTTAGAAACTTAGAGTATTGGTACCTGAATCCCAATAATAACACAATTCGATTAAATTGTTTGAATTACTGTTTATTTTGGTATTACGTTTGTATGGGTAATTCATAACATACCATCACGCCTTTTATCCCCGAAGGGTTAGGCAGAGGCGTACAAATGTACACCCACAGTTCGCCGGTATGTTTAGGTCCCATGTAATAGGTGGCGAGCCTATTGCCATTAACCGGGCACAAATTCCAAACTCCGAGCTGCTACTGGGAATTTCATAGAAAAACCCAATAACACTTTGCTCGACCTGGGAATCGAACCCAGGACCTCTAGCGTAGCAGTCGCGCTCAGGACCACTTGGCTAATGAGGCAGTTCAGAGGGTAATTCAGCGGCACTTAAATATAGAATACGTATAAATCCGAGTAGTTTCTATAATACCTGAGTTTAATTATTTTTCGTGGTAATAAAATTTTATTAAATTTCATTTTTAATTAATTGTGTATCTAATAAAATATTATTATTACCAAGTCTAATTTTTTTGGTTGTAACATTTTATTTGCTACACAAATCTCCCAGAATCTTTCCCACCAGTCACTCAATCAAAAGTAATTCCTCCGACCATTGGCCGACATCCATTTCATCCATTTTAACTAGCCGTCCGCCCCAACATTTGTCCGGTGTTGAAAGCATTGCCTGCTGTATATTTATAAGCCTCAGTAATGTCCGATGTTGACCGGACAGCCAGACACTCGAGTTTTACACACGAATGCCAGAGATTCGCTTTATATTGGATTTGGTGAAAGCAATATTGGTAAGTGTAGGAGAAACTGACCATCTTCCATAGCAAACATAAAAAAGATCCTATTATTCTGAGAGAGGTAAATTAGGCAAACCTCTCACGTTTTGAGAGGCGATCCATTCTCAACAGTGAGATAGTAAATAAGATGGTGACAGTGTTGAGAAGTCGACTTTTTTTATAGTTATGGGGGCAAACTAGCAGACGGATCGCCTGATGGTAAGTGATACCACCGCCCAAGGACATCAACAACACCAGAGGAGTCGCTAATAAATACATTATAGACCATAAAGGTCTAATATGGTATTAAAAAAATTTAGATATTTACCAATATATCTGAGACCAATATCAAATAAAAGATCCTACGCAGAAGCGGTTTCATTTCAAAACAGACTAAATAACACTTCAAAATCTTCAATAAGTATCTATTGATTGTTGATCGGTGTAATGGTCTCCTGGGGACTTAGGGACTACCTCCAACGTTCAGGACTGTATTGTCTGTGGTTCTATCTATGATTGGTACCTTTATTTCCAATCACTTATGTTTTTTATAATGATTGAATAGCATCATACAGTTTGCGATGGTAGAGATAATTTTTATTCGCTACTCTGTGGGAAATTCTTAAGACCCTACTTGTTGATTGATATCTGGGAATTCCGTACACTTTAATATAGTTGGTAATACAGTTTAATATTAGTTAGGAAAGTTTAATATAGTTGAACAATAAACACACGATGGACACACTATCAACTTATCCAAAGACAAAATTCTTTAACTTATATTTTTATTTCAATCAACGTGCATTACGCCGCGTGTCAATTTTGCTCTGTTTCTTAGAGATTTTTATGGCTAGGCTGGCTTTATGGCTAGGCTGGCTTTAGGCCTATTTTCGTTCAAGATCCAATGTACGTACATCATATACACAATTATAAGCGAGATTATAATGTTACACTAACCTTTGAGTGCTGGACAGATCCTCTTCCACAACGTGAGGCAACCGCAGCGATGATACTGACCCAGCGCCAGCTCCATGAAGAACAGGGGCATCCCACCAAACAGCAGCATCACGCAGTAAGGGATCAGGAACGCACCTGATTGTGAAGGTATACTTTTACAATATCCTGGCACAGTGGCCTGCTGTAGTAATTCTAATAGAAAGCTGTTAACATGCTGTCAAAATATCAGGATAATATTTGACGTAAAAATATATGAATTCTTGTTTTAAATAATCGAGAAATCTACACTCAACTCTATTCCAAACATGACATTATTAAAATAACCGCTTTTTAGTAAGTACATTTAGATGTATATACATATACAAAAATATCTTTTTTACAAATTGTGTCTGTCTGTCTGTTAGTTCCAGCTAATCTCTTAAATGGCTGGATCGATATTGACGGGAATTTCACTGGCATATAGCTGATGTAACAAGGAGTAACTTAGGCTACTTTAATATTATTTTTATTACTACCACGCGGACAGAGTCGTGGGTAACAGATATCAAAAATAATTCTATTCAGTTATCATATTTAAATATATTTAAATAATTATATAAATCTGTTTTCTTTCTTTCTTTCTTTTATATTTCCTATATTTTAGAGTGAATCAATGTGCTGTCAAACTTATAAATATAAATAACTTGAACATACCTCCTCCATTTTGGTAGCAGATGTAAGGGAAGCGCCACACGTTACCCAGATCGACCGCAAAGCCTACCACCGCCAGCAGGAACTCCGCCTTCTTGGCCCAGGTCTCTCGCTCTCGAGGAGGAGTCAGGGACACCACCAGCGAGCGAGTCTTCTGTGGCTGCTGCAAGTAGGGAGGAGACGTAAGAACTAGATACTTTTCAGCTCACAATTAATAGCTGCTACTCATAAGATAGAAATTTATCTAGAAAGCTAGCAAAAAATTGGCATAAACGCAAATTATATAGATTATGTCACTTGATCTCTTAAATTTGACGATCTCTGTGGTTTAGTGGTTTAAGTACTGACCATGAGGTCGTGAGTTCGATTCCTACAGGACACAAATATTTATGTGATGAATATAAGTGTTTGCGTTCGTCTGGGTGTGTCTTATGTATGTATTTATAAATAAAAGTATATAAGTATTATGATTATCCATTGTCTAGTACCCATAGTACAAGCTCTGCTTAGTTTGGGAATAGATGGTGCTGGGTAAAATTTCGCAGAATATTTATATTTATTTTGACTAATAGTCTTGTATTAAACGCAATGATCCGTGAATCCGAACGAGATGGTGAAAAAGTAAGTGTCTTGAATAGCTCATTCTGTCGTCTAAGAGGCTTTACCATTCCAATTTTAACTCTTTAAGCGATTATTATTTATCCTGCTTCCTGTATAAGGACTTACGTTGTTGGCGGGCGCGGGTGGGTCGGGCGGAGGCGCGGTGGGCGCGGGCGGCGCGTCCGTCGGCGGCATCTCTGCCGGCTCGCACTCGCCGTTGCGCCGCTCCGGCCCTGGGCTCTCGCCCTGAAACAGAGGAACACTTGTAACAGGTCCTTAGAGGTATACATAAGGACTCTACTAGTCTCTAAACTACAAAGTGAGCACACTAAAAACAAGTTCCTGTTCAATATAAATGTTAAGGTATTTTATTAGGATGAAATAAAAAGTTTTTCCTACGTAAAATAGTTTATCTAAAATTTATCTCTGTTATCACCATCATCAGCTATAAGACGTCCACTTCTGAACAAAGGCTACCCTGAAGATTTCCACAAGCAACGGTATAAAGATACCTATTAAAGTTAAAAATATCTGTCTTGATTGCTAAAACACTGTCCTATGGTCATAGCCATGAAATTTGGCGCGATTTAATAACTTAAATATAATAACTGCTTCATTATTCTGCGAAGCTGAAGGTCCTGGGTTCGATTCCCAGGTCGAGCAAAGTGTTATTGGGTTTTTCTATGAAATTCTCAGTAGCAGCTCGGAGGTTTGGAACTTATACCCGGTTAATGACAATAGGCTCACCCCCTATTACATGGGACCTAACATAGCAGTGATCTGTTGGTGTATATTTGTACGTCTCTGCCTAAGAATACAGGGGTGATGGTATGTTAGTTACCATATTTCTTTACTGGTTAAAACTGTGTACTATCTTGCGATATGACAAGAGAACTGTGGCAGATAAAATCCATGAGGATTTTTCGGAACCCTAAAAGAGGTCAAGGAACTCGAGGGAAATTTCTTCGACAGAAAATTATGACTAGTTACAGAACTAGGTTTTACTCAGGCATATAACTAAATCAAATCTCAAAAACCGATCTCAAACGCACGCCAAGTTAAATCGCCTTCCATATTATTTACTCTGAAAATTTATTTAGCAAATTCTAATTATTTTCGTGGAACGAAAATCAAGACCGGTACATAGAATTGTAAAGTACGAGTGTTTATATGTGTACGAACCATTTGGCTTATTTACCGAGAGGGCGCGCAAACACGCGGCCACGCCACCCAGATTGCTGGGCAAATAGAAATAATGAAAAGTGACCCCTGTTGTGGAAGCCTCCGCTCCAAGAACTCATTATTGACGACGTAATTGAAGATTACGTTTGGTAAACACAACAGAACTTAACTACGGCTATGAAAAAATAAACTGAAGTCCCAAAACGGACTTTCAGACGGTTCAGCAGAGGTTACGGTATGTTAAGGTCCCATGCAGTAAGGGATGAGCCTATTAACCGGACACAAATCCAAAGTTCGAGCTGCTACTGTAATTTTCATAGAAATATCCAATGATCTGGGAATCGAACCTACGTAGACGAGTGTTCTAGTGTAGTCGTTCAATAGTATTTATTTTAGTGAAGGAAAAATTCGACTCGCAGGCAGAATTCGAACCTGCGTTTTCTGGTTAGATATACCAGACGCTATGACCACTAAGCCACCGCGGGTCCCACCTGCCATGTCGAAATTTGCCTTCACATTCTGTACTTACGTCTTAAAGGTGACGTCAGTAACATTTTTTGGAAAGCAAGTTACTTTGCCTCTCAACCGACATGACTTGCCTTACGGTTTCAGTAGTAATTTAACATTACGGTTGTATCCATCTGCATCGAAGAGTTGGATAGAGGTGTACTGATGTTCAACACCCACACTGAGTGGCAGTTTTTGGGATTATTAGGTATATGTCATTGTGTTATGAATTAAGACATTTGAAATTGTAATATGCTGTAATATATTATAACTGCCTCATTAGCTAAGTGGTCCTGAGTGCGACTGCTACGCTAGAGGTCCTGGGTTCGATTCCCAGGTCGAGCAAAGTGTTATTGGGTTTTTCTATTAAATTCCCAGTAGCAGCTCGGAGTTAGGAATTTGTGCCCGGTTAATGGCAATAGGCTCGCCCCCTATTACATGGGACCTAAACATACCGGCGAACTGTGGGTGTACATTAGTACGCCTCTGCCTAACCCTTCGGGGAATATAGGCGTGATGGTATGTTATGTTAAATGTTAAAATTGTAATATAAATTGAGATAATTATATCAAATTAATATACTATCCAAGTTTAGGCTTGGTAGATATGGTATTGATGTAGTATACTATTTAGGTTACTATTGTTTTTGTAACCTATTTAAACCTACCTATATTTCCTACTGTTATAAAATCGGTAAAAAGCCTGTATCTGTAGATTGAAGATATAAAAAAAACAAGTGGGTTTAGTGGCTATAAACATCTACGAACCAACAAAAGTGATTTTAAAAATTCTTGTTTGTTACGGGTTGGCGTAAATACTACTGAATAGATTGTAATTTTGTTATTACTGTTAGGAAGTATATGCTCCAACTTAAAAACTGGTGAACTTCTTATATCAATTATTTGAACATTTTTGGGATCCATTTTTAGATTAACATACATAACATACCATCACGCCTGTATTCCCCGAAGGGTTAGGCAGAGGCGTACTAATGTACACCCACAGTTCGCCGGTATGTTTAGGTCCCATGTAATAGGGGGCGAGCCTATTGCCATTAACCGGGCACAAATTCCTAACTCCGAGCTGCTACTGGGAATTTCATAGAAAAACCCAATAACACTTAGCTCGACCTGGGAATCGAACCCAGGACCTCTAGCGTAGCAGTCGCGCTCAGGACCACTTGGCTAATGAGGCAGTTAAGGCAGGATCCTTTTTTATTTTCTAATAAGTAGGTATAGCTTCGTGAGCGAAGCCGCGGGCAAAAGCTAGTATTATCTATAAGTCGATCTAACAATCTAAATCAAATAAAACACATTAGTAGCCAACCATTTTCTTTTCTACCGTCAGCAGGGATCTTGCAACTGCCTATTTTCATTACTGCCGCCATATTAGCTGCAAATAGATCAACGAACAAGTGGCGCCCTCAATCAACAGCGGATAATTGTCTCAACTAATTAAGGGTCCCTTATTGCTCGTCAAAGTAATCTTATGTGTAGAACGTTAATTGTTACGCGGAAGTGTATAACTAAAGATGCGTATAATGTGTATCGGAGAAGGGAAGAAGGGGAACAAACAAAGATATACGTAAGTAATAAAATAAATAACCTTTTTTTGATCAAGCGTAAGGACTGACGAAACATCTGTGGTTAAAATCGAATAAATCTGTCATATTTGACTGAAGTAAGACATCATATTTCTTGAAAGCGTAGTATTCTGAATTTGATTTTGCGATCAATGTAGTGTTGATACAGTGGTTTAGTGGTAATTAGACGGCCACTTCACTCATCCTGAGTTCGATTCTCAGGTTTAGTTATTAGTGTTAATGGGTTTTTTTATATCAAAATCAGTAGCATCTCGGAATTTTATAGGCAATATGTTCGCCTCCTATTACGGCGTAAGGTAGGTGTATATTAGTATACCTCTGCCTAGCCCTTTTCAGACTGTAGTCGTGCTATATGCAATGTCAGTTACAACTTAGGTAGGTATTTCATAAATATTTTATGACATCTTTAGATCCCTAAAATCAAAATGGCGGTCGCATCTTACAACGAATACATGCAAAAGTGATTCTTCTTAAAATAAAATGCAAAACGCACAAAGGGGCCCATAACCCGGTCTTTATGAGGTATTCTAAGTTTATCGTCTATAAAACGGACGGTAGGCACATCATTCATTGGGAACGGCTTAAAAAGCGAAACATTAATCCCTTAATTTGAATCTCATATGGATTCACTTGGTTTTATTTGCGATAAGATGTAAACAATTCTTACACTTTAGTAGTTCGATTTTTGTTTTCCATCTTTGATCATGAATACAGTGACTACACTTATCAATAAACTGTTTGTTATGAAATTGTAAGAAGACAGAGGTGGAGTTTGAATATAATAGTTAGAATTGGAGTGTCATGGGACCGAAACCTACTGGCGAAATGTGGGTGTACATTTAGAACTCCACTGCTTCACCCTTCGGGGAATACAGGCGTAATGGTGTGTTATGTTAATGTGTCATTTGTGGGTTAAAGAATTTTGCACGTAATGAGTTGTTTTAATTGATTAAGAATGTAGTTTTTTTTTGGTAGGTATAGGTGGGCAGACGAGCAGACGGATCACCTGATGGTAATCGATTACAGCCGTCCATGGGCACCTGCAACATCAGAGGAGTCGCAAGTGAGTTGCCGGCCTTTTAAAAGGGTTTACGCCTCCGGTATCCTCACTCACTCGGCGAAACACATGTGTTGTTTCACGCCGGTTTTCTGTGAGACCGTGGGTATCACTCCGATCCAGCCGGCCCATTCGTGCCGAAGAATTGCTCTACCACCTTTCAAAAAGTATAGAGAATCAAATAATAAATCAATTTGAATATTAATGAACAGTATTTAATTAAAGAAACAAATCGGCTTCTGTTTACTTGACGTACTTTGTTTAAATAGATTTTTGTTTGAATTGAGTCACTTTATTCGATTTGCAATCACTTTTGAGTTAGAATAAATTTACTTTGTCTAATTAAAATTTTTGGATTGTGACCAATAACTTTTTTAACTTTGGGACTTATCTGAAATTTAAAAGGTTTGAAAATTGAGGCTTATCGAACCAAAATAGAGAAGGATTAGGCTATAGTCCACCACGCTAGCCTAATGCGGGTTGGCAGACTTCACACGCCGTCAAGAAAATCTCTCAGGCGTGCAGGTTTCCTCACGATGTTTTCCTTCACCGTTTTAAGCGCGTGATAATTAACTATTAATACGCACATAACTTCGAAAAGTCAGAGGTGCGTGCCTTGGATTTGAACTCGAGACCTTTGACTTGGCAGTGCAATGGTCATATCACTGGGCTATCACGGTTATCCTTCTCATTGTGAGAGGAGACCCGTGCCCAGCAGTGGGACATATAATGGGTTGATTATGCTTTATTATGAACCAAAATTAAAAAAAAACAATGAATTAAACAAATTTTAAGTTTAAGTAAAATTGTAATAGACGAACTGTTAGACTTTATTTTTAATTGTGATAGTGAAGTGTGAAGTCGAATTTTTCATACATACACTCTCGCCTTTCTCCCACAGGGGTAGGCAGAAACTATAGACCGCCTTATACCGCCTATAGATTCTTGTATACTTCTTTTGCTTCTGCCACATTCATACATCTTCTCATACATCCGCGCCGGTCGCGAATACTACGCACATGGCGCTTTTGAAGGATTTTTTCCTTCACTAAAATATACTTATAATATGTTTGAATTCATTTCCTCTCTCAGTTGTTCCCTTGCACCAGCACCCAGCCTGTCCAAACAATTCAAGGTTGGGTGGAACTACTACAACTGTCTGTCCTCTACACAGTGTCTCCACTCGCAGGAATTCAAAGGTAATTGCTTTTTCACTTCGACAAATGATTTTGTTAATGTTTTTTGTTTACGTACATTTAGTTCGGATTCATTGAGTAAAAGGGTTTCATTTGGTTTTAATTTAATTTTGTTTATATTGCGGGGTTTTCTATTCAATTGCGAAATAAAATTGCCATAGCTACTTATAGAATATAACATATTTTTGTTAATAATATGAATGCTATTCTTAGGATATTGGTATTGTTGGAGATTGGGTTGATGAAGTCTTATAACTGTGGCTTCGATACTGATATTCAGTTTAATCTAGGAAATCGACCATCAGACTGCGGAATAAGCTAATGCGCTGAGGTTTTACCAAATTAATACTGCATGGAGTTCTACAAAAAAGGAGTGAAGAGGTTTCTACAGAGTCAGCAACGCGCGAGCGACACTTCTGGTATTGCTCGTTGCAGACGTCCAAAGGCTACGGTAACTGGTTACCATCAGGCAGGTCGTAAGCTTGTTTTCCACCTCAGTGGTATATAAAAGAACCGACTTCAACACAGTAGGGAGTAAGAGGATGATGACTAGTTTCTGTTTTTTTGTAACAGGAGTAATAATGATTGGTATGGTAGAATGGTAGGTATTATTTTCTAGATACCATGTCAAGTCCAATCAACAACGTTAGTATAATGTCGTTGGCATCTCAATCAATCAATAATCAACCCATTATATGTCCTACTGCTGGGCACCGGTCTCCTCTGACAATGAGAGGGATTAGGCTATAGTTCACCACGCTAGCTAGCCTAATGTGGGTTGACAGACTTCACACGCCGTCGAGAAAATCTCTAAGACATGCAGGTTTCCTCACGATATTTTCTAATTGCGTGATAATTAAGTTTAATGAAAAATCAGAGGTGCGTGCCTTGGATTTGAACTCGAGACCTTTGACTTGGCAGTCCAATGGTCATATGACTTGGCTATCACTACCATATCCCTTTTTATTCTGAGAACTTATGAAAAAAATGAAAAAAAAAATGAAAAGTATTTATTCACAATTAAACAACACATTACACTAATTTTACACTTCTGCCAAACTGCACAGCAGTTTGTTGGCAGACGTAGCTCCCATATTATAATTTTACACTGTATTACATTGTACTTTCTCATTTGAAAAGACTGAATAAAGAAAACAATTAAATTAAAAAGTTACACTAATGATAGTTTACTTACAGGTTACATACATTCCCAAGTATAAATTAAGTACCGCTCATGTTTTCCCTGATTACATTTAACAGAAATTTAGTTATTTTATATTTAAATGACCCTTTTGAAAAAGATGTACTTTCAATGTCTTTAGGCAGACCATTGTATATAGTCGGAACTAAATATTTATTACATCTCTGCCCGTAATAATTATTACATGTGGGCACCTCAAATGATTTACAATGTTTTGCACCTCGAGGCCTTCGTTGTGCACTCCTGACTTTGTACTCTGGGGAACAGTAATGATCCAGTGCTACTAACTGCGCTACTCTCTCATGCACTGGCAAGATTTTACACTCAACAAACAATTCCTCATAGTTGGTTACTTTATATCGTTGTTTTGTTTTTTTGTCTACTAACTTTTTTATAAATCTAATTTGTAAAGCTTTAATGTTGTCCAACTTATGTGCACAGCGTGGACAAATGGGCATTAATACAAATTTGTGGCTTATAAAGTAGGCAAATTTTCACTTGCAAGTCACCCTCCTAACTGATAGGGAAGTTTAAATAACGGATCATGATTTTGCGGAAATTATGACCGCTTAGTGAAATAATAATTTAAAAATATATGTTATTAAAGATATTCTCGTTTTACGGACTGAATTATTTGTGTTATCTTTGTAACTGAATTATCTTGAAGCGGCGGTAGCCTAATGGCTAGGGCGTCGGACTTGCGATCATGTGGTTGCCGGTTCGAAACCCACCCATTGCACTACCGACGTGAACCCACTCGTAACACAAGCATTTAGCTTAGCACGAGGGGTTAACAAGAATACTAGTAATGTGTGAACCACATTATACTATACTATAACTATAAATAAAGATTTTTGTTTTTTAAAAAAACAAAAATCTTTATTTATAGTTATAGTATTATGTTTTTTATGTGAAAGGGGGAAACCATTGGACGGATCGCCTAATAGTAAGCGATTGCGATGGACGCAACTCCAGAGGAGTCACAAGGGCGTTGCCGGCCTTTTAAATGGGTTTGGGCCTCCGGTATCCTCACTCACTCGGCGAAACACAACCTAAGCGGTATTCCACGACGGTTTTCTGGATATCAGTCGAGCCAGCCTATTCATGTCGATGCATGGCTCTCCCGTGGTAAAATGTGGGGTTTTATGTTGGTTTTTTCAGTCATCATCATCACCACCACCCACTTTAAAAACAATGTAAGAAGCAATTTAAAGAGCTGTCAAAACTATAATAATAGAAAAATAACGTTTGGCGTAGCGGCTGAGCCATCGGCTTCTGCGACAAGTGTTGTGGGTTCGATCCGCGGAGCAAATATTTGTATGATCTGCAGGTAGTTGTTTGGGTGTTTGTGTATGTGATCATTTGTGTTTGTAAATGCACCCACGATACAGGAGAAAATCCTAGTGTACGGCAATGTTTTTAAAAAAAAAAAAACTCAACTTGATCATTTTAGTCGAAAATATACTTTATTCATTAAGAATTTAAATTAATAAAGACATAACTCCACCGCAAGCGCTGGTGACTTAAGCCTACATGGAGTTGGTTTCAACAATTCGCGGCATGGGCCCGGTCCGGCCCGGTACGTCGCATACCGGTGGACTATGTCGCTTTGTGTTACTGTACTAATCAACTCAGTTATGTTGCTAACTAGTTTTTGTGCTTAGCCAAGGACAACTCCTAACCTACAGTAGATAAACTGCACCCGTGTTTCCCTAAATTGTGCTAAAAATCTTATATTCGCGAACTCATATACGATTGCCGAGGTTACGGCTACATGAAAATAATATTATATATTATGTTTAACTAAATATTTATATATTATGTTTAACTAGCTTTTGCCCACGGTTTCGCTCACCTAAAGCTTTATAGGGATTAGAAATGTATCCCAAAAATAATTGAATCTTAAACCAACAGTGATGATCTCTTATTTGTATGGGTCTCTATACATCAGAGAGGTCAAGCTGTATCTCAGGATCGGTTTAAGTAATTGAGATGAGAAGTTCACCAGTTTTTAATTTGGAGCATATACTTTTTAACAGTGATACTAAAATAAAATCTATTTAGTAGTTTTTGCGCCAACCAGTAACAAACAGACAAATAGACAAGAATTTTAAAAATATTTTTTTTTTAAAAAGCTTACTAGCAATGCGGGTCGCACATTACTAGTATTCTTGTTAACCCCTCGTGCTAAGCTAGATTGCTTGTGTTACGAGTGGGTTCACGTCGGTAGTGCAATGGGTGGGGTTCGAACCGGCAACCACATGATCGCAAGTCCGACGCCCTAGCCATTAGGCTACCGGCGCTTCAAATTTTTGGGTTCTCAGACGTTTATAATACCCTAACACTTTTCTTTTAAATATCGTTAATTTACAGATACAGCTTTTTTACGATTTTATAATAGTAAAGAGAAGAGAAGAAGTAGAGATAAATTATACCTACAATAAATTCTTAAGATATTTGTTTTTCGCTACTATGTCAAGATTTTTTGACTTTAATATGGTGTTTCTTCTCAAAGTCAAAGGTCGTTATTAAAGAATTAAAATATAGAATTCTGAAAGTCTCTCCACAGAAATTAATATTATACACACCATCACGCCGCAATTCTGCGAAAGGTTAGACAGTGGTGTACTAATATGTCCCATGTAAAAGGGGGCGAGTCTATTACCATTGACCAGCCACAAATCCTTACACTCCGAGCTGCTCAGCTAAGAATTTCTTAGAAAAACCTAAAAAAAAAAAAGTTTCACTAATAACATTGCTCGATCTGGGAATCGAATCCAGGACGTCCAGTCGTGCTTCGGACCGCTAGACTTAGGAGGCAGTTAATAAATTAATATCATCTATCATTTAAACCTCTGGTTAACGGTGTTTAGAACTATGTTTCGCTTAGCTGAGCTTCCAAAACTTATTGAAGATCGATCTATTTGTATCCCGGAGAAGTTGTTATCTAAACGACGTTACGAACTGTGTTCAAGTTGTGATGGGTCTCGGAGTTGCGGTCACCTTCCTATCTTACCACGGGGTAAGTTCAACTTCACCCTTGACCTTCACACAGATGGGTTCTGATACAAATCTTTATTGCAGTATTAAGTAGGTAAGCTGGGCACATTTCTTTATATAATACATCCCTGTGTTTTAAGGTAAAGGTGATTTGTAAATAATCTTGAGTAGATATAGCGTCCAGATATCTTTTGGATTCATTAGGTATCTTTATTTTGTGAGTAACAATAGTTGATTCTTGTAACACAAAACCATAGTGTATTTTGTTCCCAGAATACCATTTAAGATATCTTTCTAAGATTTACAACAAATAATTATCACCTCCGGCACAAAACTGTGTGTAAAAATGTACTTTTGTAATTTATTTAAGTACAGTATTGAATAATTTGTATACAGTTAATATAAGTTCTGTAAAATAATTGTATTTCGATATCTCTACTATTATAAAATCGTAAACAAGCTGTGTCTGTACATTAAACATATTACTCAAAAATGTGATTTTTAAAATTCTTGTCTGTTTGTTCAGGTTACGGGTTGGTGCAAAAACTACTGAATATATTTTAATTTTGATATCATTGTTAGAAAGTATATGCTCCTGAAAGTAACTTAAAAGTTGGCGAACTTACCACACTAATTAAGCGGATCCTGAGAATCATCTTGGCTGACCTCTTTGATGTATATTAGAGACCCATACAAAGAAGAAGTCTTCACAGTTGGTTTTTGATAACATTATTTTAAGGATCCATTTCTGATCCTAATATCTTTTTGTGTTTTTTTTTTGCATTTTTCTTGCTAAGATTATAAAGTTATTTTTAATGAAGGATAAATTCGACTCGGAGGCAGGATTCGAACCTGCGTCTTCTAGTTTAACTTTCGACAAGGCAAGGACTCGCGGTGGCTTAGAGGCATAGCGTCTGGTGTACCTAACTAGAAGACGCAGGTTCGAATCCTGCCTGCGAGTCGAATTTTTCATAACATACCATCACGCCTGTATTCCCCGAAGGGTTAGGCAGAGGCGTACTAATGTACACACACAGTTCGCCGGTATGTTTAGGTCCTATGTAATAGGGGGCGAGCCTATTGCCATTAACCGGGCACAATTTCCTAACTCCGAGCTGCTACTGGGAATTTCATAGAAAAACCCAATAACACTTTGCTCGACCTGGGAATCGAACCCAGGACCTCTAGCGTAGCAGTCGCGGTCAGGACCACTTGGCTATTGAGGCAGTTATGTCGAATTTTTCCTTCACTAAAAATAACCTAATATTGCTTTGAGTGAGCGAAGCCGCGGGCACAAGCTAGTACTTCATAAAGACATGATCTTAGGCTCTAGGTATCCGGGTCCGAGTCATTGAAAGGAACTACTCAAGCTCAATATCTTCCCTTAATCTGGAATAAATGAGGTCAGTTACTGATTAAATACAGTCTATTAATCAGCTACAATGCAGATTTACATAAAGACCTCATATTTGACCTATATTTGACCTATATTCTGGGATTTTTACAGTGTGTTGTGTGTCAATGTAATTATAAGATGGTTAATAAATACATACATGTTTTTCTGTCTAATTCTCAATAGCAGTTCAGAGTTTGGAATTGTGCCGGGTGCACGGTGAATGGCCATGCTTATAATAATTTAACTAATCTATCTATATATATAAAAGAAAGTCGTGTTAGTTACTTCATTTATAACTCAAGAACGGCTGAACCGATTTGCCTGAAAATTGGCGGAGAGGTAGCTCAGAACCAGGAAACGGACATAGGATACTTTTTATCCCGTTCCCGATACTTTTTATTCCACGGGGGCGAAGCCGCGGGCAGAAGCTAGTTTAGAATAAACAGGCAAACTGTAGGTGTACACTGGTACACCTCTGTGTAACTTGTTGGGAATAAAGGCATGATGATTATAATTTCAGGAACATATCAAACATAGAATGCCGAACGAGAGCCTCATGGTTAAGTAATAACTATGCTGATTAACTGATCTTCAAGGTTAAGCTCGCTGCGGTCAGTGTGTGGATGGGTGACCATTCTAAACACATCGAGAACCCTCCGTGTCTCACATAAAGCCGTCGGTCCCGGTTGTTATACCAACATCAGCTTGTGACAATTGTTGGTAGAAGTCAGAAGCCCAAAAAAGCCTGATATATCCGATAGGCAACACCGATATTCGGAATTGGTATTGCCTAGAAATAGCGGTAGTGGAAGTCTGTTTGCAGTCGTTTCGTGTAAAATACTGATATTCAGCCGCATCAGATTAGACTGGAAGCCGACCCCAACATACAAGGCTCAGAGGAATATGAATGCCGAACGAGATTTAATGTAAGGAACCCTATTTTTCTAATTTGACCTTTAATGACAAAATCTCGACAATTAAGAGGTAACCATCTGGTTTACCTCTTAATTGACGAGATTTTGAAGGCCCTTCATATCTATGAGGGCCTTGAAACGTAACAAACAAAGCCACAAGCTCAAGTTTAGGAACAGTTAAACACAGAAATAACCGAAATAATTCGGTTTTAACAAAAGAACAAAGTGGTTGAATAAAGAACGCGGGCTGCCAACATTCCACTTTTAAACAAATTCTTTAAATATTTTTTCTTTGTATTTTTTTTAAATTTTATGTCACGAATAACTGTGTATCCTACAGCTTTGTGCCTTGGAGTCTGGAACGACTCAAAATGATGTTGGTGTCATTCGAGGGCGGATACTTTTGGTCGTGGTTTATTTATTTATTCGATGATGAGATGTCCGACACGTTTGGCGTAGCGGCTGAGCAATCAGCTTCTGCGACTCGTGTTGTGGGTTCGATCCCCACACGGAGCATATATTTGTATGATCTACAGGTAGATGTTCCGGGTGTTTGTGTATGTGAAAAAAATGTGTTTGTAAACGCACCCACGATACAGGAGAAAATCTTAGTGTGGGGAACTTCTAGTTGTTTTATTTTTTATATTATATTGAGCCTCAAAATACGCACTTAGGTACGTAGAATATTAGTAGGACCCAACTGCAAAAAAGTTTTCACTGCGGAGGTTAACGTTCATATTAACGAATTTTTAATTCAATTTGAATAAATTATTTGATTTCGTTCGGAATTCTTTTTGACTATCTATGCAAGTCGAAGGGAATTCTTACGTAACATACTTACTACTACAAATGTGACATTTACAACAAAAATTGCATGTGAGAACGCATCAATCATAGAAAATGCTTGTAAAATAGACTTGAAATTCATCTTGAATTTAGTTTTAGTACGTCTTGTTCAGGCAGACTGTGTACTGTAAGTAAACAAACTAAAATATCTTTGGTTCATATTTAAAAGTAGGTATATCTGTACCTGTCTGCCAACGCAATCATTTATAAATCTAATAATTTAAGAAAAATCGTTCAAATTGATAACTGCGATGTGAGGTTGCAATCGAGCTGTTTGCTCGTTTGCTCAGCTACTGTGTTGAGTTGAGCGCTACTTGAACTTTGCAACTTTTTTATTGTTTTTTTTTTTATCAATGGCAAGTGGCTGATGGATACTAGATAACTATTATCATACTAGTCATATTTACTTTGAGAACTGATCAAACTATCAAATCTATAATCCTACTAATATTATAAATGCGAAAGTTTGTGAGGATGGATGGATGGATGGATGGATGTTTGTTACTCTTTTACGCCAGAACAGCTGAACGGATCTGGATAAAATTTGGCATAGAGATGGATTATAGTCTGAAATAACACATGGGCCACTTTTTATCTGCAGTCCACGCCGACGAAGTCGCGGGCAGAAGCTAGTCAAGTCATATACGAGCGACTGGTTTTTAATCAAGTTTTAATATTTTCTGTTATGGAAATAATCATGGTCTCTATTTAATTGATAATACTAATTATTATTCAGTTTAAACAAATGCCTAAATATTGATTAGCAAGTTCTTCTTCATAATAAATATTAGATTGCGTCAAATTATATATTTTTTCATTCAAATTTCGACATTCTTCATGGGAATTATCAAGTACATCTTTGCCTTTTGAATATGAAAGCGTGATAGTCTGTTATACCATTACATTAATTGCATGGCATTTCTGTTCTTTTTCCTTTTAGTCACTTACTAGGTTCTTATTTGTAGTGAATCTAATTAATTAACGCGTTTGAGGCAAGTAAAATGCAGTGTAACGTAAACACACGTGTTTACGTTGCGTTCTCTGAACGCTGTTGATTCTAAAGATTGCGGGGCTTCGCGTGTTGACGGCAGGGAAGCATGGCCATACCTACAGGTTGCTACTCAACAAGTCTTTCTCCTATTTGCGAAGCCTTTACCTTGTTCCATTTAAACCGGAAAAGCTTTTAAAATTAGTTAAAGCTCCGACTGTATTTTGTGTATAATTTGATTAATGTTTTTTTGTATTTTTGCCTAGTTTGGGGTTATAAAAGTTATAGCAGTTCTTTAGCAATTTTATAAATTACACGGCGTTTTGAGCCAGCACGTGTAGTGCATTGTGTGAGATCTCAATTCTAAGAGGAGGCTCATACATGCCCATTTCCCATGCCCATTTGCCCATGGGGGTATATTTCTAGCTATTGAGACTATATTTTCTACAAGATAAATTGCAATTAATTCTAGATGGAAATGCTTGCTTTATTTTATGACATTCGAAAAGCCTCTCTGAAAAATGATAAATGATCAGGTCAGACAGCCAGTCATCTAGTCATCATCAAAAATCATCATAAGGAGTGATTACTGAATAAAGTAAAACCAGAGTTGCTGAATTTGGAAAATCACTTACCTTATGTTTAAGTAGACGTCAGCGTTCCGGCGAGAGGATTCTCATGTCGAACTTCCGGAGGGTCGCCATGACGTGTGCTTCTGTTCGCGTCTCCACTGCAACTGGGGAAACCAGCAGCCTCGGCCACGATGGCATGGTAGGCGGGGCGGGACACGCCCCCTGCAACAAGTGCCTCCAACTGCTCCTAGACAACCACTGATGTTTTTTTTAAGATAACGGTTGAGGCTGGTGCACATGGGATGAAAGTTTATATGCGGCTATATATAGATAGATAAAATATCCTTTATTGTACACCAAAAAGTAATGTCAAGTATAAGTTGTCAATCATAGAATATGGTATACAATGTTTGATGAGTATCTTTGCGGGGGGACAACACATTACCAAAAATTCTGCTGATAAGCAGAAGTAGACCGTCGTTGTTGTAGTAAAAGGGTAATGTAGCCAGTGAAATTATTGGACAAACAGACAGTATAACTGGCAACGCTGGTAGAGCTAATGGTTGTTGGGGCAGAAATTTACTTGAGTAAAGATCAGAAAAATCAGTATGGGACGACCTCCAACGAGATGGACGGACGACCTTGTAGAAGCAGTGCATGGTACGAGAAAAGTTCATGGAGATAACTTGATTGCGTCTAAAAGTAATTGTTTAAAATTTTAATAAATAATTTCTATAGGACTCGACAATTATGGCTTTTTCTAGTCTAGTACTTATACTTACCTCCCGCTGTTCTCCACTCATCCTAACATCACACAATAGATAAATAAACATCGCGGAGGCTGGCCCGCCCATTCTGTGATCTTTACAGATTGGACCAATCAAGCGATCCTATCTATGTGTGCCGCTGTGCCGCTCTACCGATCTCTATTACAAACTATTGGATAAAAGACATTCAGGTATTAAGATCATCGTAACAGTCCCTAACCCAGGTAGGCAAAGGCCTATCCCGCCTTTCCAAGCTGCCCCAGTTGCCAAGCTCTATCTGCTATTGCTGAATATTTTTAAGTCTGCGGCAAGCCTAAGGCCATTTAATGAGCATATTAAAAAATCTTCCGGTTCCCGATTCCAATACTACTTTCGTTTCCGGAACCAATCCATGACTCTAAGCGAAAGCATAACCATTAAGGTTGAAGTGTAAATTAATGAATAGACACTAAATATTTCATCTTTAAACTGAACTTTAATAATGGGCAATGTCTGTAACTTAACTCTTATGTTGAAACATTTAATCCACAGGTTATAGAATCACTACTGACTGTACAGTTGTTTAATACCTCAATGGTCTCGTGAGAAGATTTTCCATCCATGCTGATCGTGAAACAAAGAATAGTGTCGGATAGTGGTGAGGGACTTGAAAAATATACCTCCTTGTAACAGATATACCTACATATTACAAAAGGGCGTAAAGGACGCTGAATTTAATGTCTTATACGTCTTTTAGATAGAAGCCGTCAATGTATTCGATAATGGATGATGCTTAGTTTGCAGGAATAATAAGTGGAAGAAGAAAATTTTATTGTTTATTTGCCATTGCGCCGTTTTTGATCGTTTGCTGCCAAGGAAAGTGGTGCGGTATGTCGGACTCGTGCTGAATACAATCCTCACTTTCTTCCCCTTGTCCCATAATCGAGATACAAATGTTATCTCGATTATCGTAGTCCCTAGATTGACTTTGCAGAAAAGTAAATATATTTATTGTCCCACTGTTTGGCACGGATCTCAGAGTAGCGGGATGACAGAGTTCACACGCCGCCACCTTTCGAGAAAATCTTTGTAATATTTTGTAGTTTTTTTTATATTGTTCCATACTTTTCTTTAATTCATTTAATTGTTGCATGTTTACTTTCTCCTTTATCGTAGACGCGTTTACAAACTGAGGCAACTAACTGTAGGCCATACAAATTTCATTTCGTGTGTAAGACGAACCTGCAACTCGTGGCACGTAAACCGTTCCCTCAGCTATTGTGCCACTCGTGCCGTCTGTAAAAATACGGCCTGAAATCAATTTTCTATTTTTCTTTTCAACTCAATAGAATATTTGATGACCTAATTACATATAACCAACTTACTGACCAGTTCGTAATGACTATGGCAGTTATGTAAAGGATCGGCGTAGATAACTGCCTTGCCCGCATCCCGGACGCTGTTATCAGATACGTCACTACTTAACCTCACGTCATATTATGATCCTACATATTACATAATATGAATAATTGGAACTTCAAAGAAGTTTTATTAGTGGCTGAAATTAATAAAGCACACTGCAGTCTGACGACCAGTTTATAAGATAACAAAATATAATAAATATCATCACGTCTGTAAGGGATAAGCAGATATTTACAAATGAACACCCACAGTTTGCCGGTATTTTAAGATTCCAGTAATAGGAGGCGAGCCTATTGCTATCAACCGGGAAATCCAAACTCCGAGTTGACCTGAGAAATTAACCAAAAAATTAACCAAGGGCCTCCAACGCACCTAGGATAGGGGTATAGCCCAGGCTATGTAACCCAAGTTCGGTTACAGAGATCTGATGGCAGTCGCTTTATATAACAATCTGATACTCATCCGTATCTATTTAGACTAGCAGCCGACCCTAGCCTAGTTTGGAAAACGCTAGAATGATTAATTAAATAGTGATGAGAATAACATAATCAACTTATTTTAATATCCCACCGCTGGGCTCGAGTCTTCTCTCAGGCTAGCCTAATGCGGGATGGCAGACTTCACAGATGGCAGAATCATCGAGGTTTTCTTTTACCTTATAAGCGCCTGATTTTCGATCAACCTCTATATGCAAAAGCTCGAGAAATTGTATTAGCCGCACCTGACGGGTCTGAAATATTGAAGATCATCTTCAGACACATCGGAGGACTTCATCATCTACTCTGAATGTCTTTTCTTGGAGTAATTGGGCATACAATGCAAGGAAGCAGCATGAAAGAAGTACTCGCAGAGATTTATGCACTGAAATCATTAGAAAAAATGCTCAATGGTCATGCTTACGCAAGAGCTGCCCGAGCTCATACAATTTCAAAGTAAACAAAATTGCAACAGATCAGTATGGAATAGGCCTACCGTGGAAACTACATTGAAAAAAACGCGCTAAGTACACTACCTGAAAGGTGGCATAGAAACGTGTGCATATTATGACGACTACGACTTTTTTTGAATCGTTATATATATGTCAAAAACGGTGGCTCTTAGGAAAAAAGTAATCAGATATTTTTATAGATCTACAATTTTTATCGGGGCTAGTTTTATTTTATGATAAATCTTACGGTTTTGCTAAAAATCGCGAAAAACCCGTTTTTGTGACCTTTGAACCGCAGTAATTTTTTTCCAGGTGTCGGATCGATGAGGACTTTTTACATTTCATTTATAATGGTCTTTTGAATAATCCTATCAATTTTCAGCCACTTGCGAATTATTGCAACCTTGGATGTCTAAATTGACCGGACTACCTACTCTCGAAAGTGGGTGTACAGTAATACAACTTTGCCTAACACTTCGTGGAATACAGGCGTGATGGTATGTTGTATTAAAAATATATAAACAAGAAACAACAGCACAAAATTAAATCAATCAAGTAGTTTATTATTATTAATTCAGAAGAAACAGTTTTAATGACATGTTTGATGTTTTCGTTTTAATACATTTGTATGATAATTGTTCACTGAAACTATAGAGGGCGGTGGATGTAATGACATAATTATATTTGCGTAACATACACCATGACAGACTGACAATTATCGCCGACGACGGCAGGGATGGAACATTCTAGGTGCCACATGATTCTAATTTTAAATTTTCTCCGAAAAAAATACAGTAATGGCCATTTATTTATTTCATTTTATTTGGGAAAAAAACAGGATACAATACTAAGGCTCACTTGAACCAACTTCTTAAATACGTTTAAATTGTATTTAAACACAATTTTTCATTGTAAATTTGTGTTTAAATACAATTTAAACACATTTAAAAAATACTGGTTTCTGACACTTACGCGAATATTAGACATTGAAATAAAACTATTTTTACGGATTTTATCGCGTTGTATTAAATTTTATTATTTCCCGACGTTTCGGATCCTTTACAGCATCCATGGTCACGGGTAGACTGAGGTGTTGGACGTCTTAATGTTAAAATTACTAACAGCTACCTTACATTTTTGTTAATTATTAGTGATCCGATTCACGCAGAACGAGCTCACCGTATCCTTTGGTCTTGCAGTTTTGGGCTTGGATTTAGACTTAATAGATTCTATAATGGGGTTCCAAGCAGCTGGTAAGACCCAACCATCTTCTCTATTGAAATTTGGGTGTTTTTTAATTTCAATAGCCTCACGAATCATCCTAGGTAGGAATCGGTTTTCTTTTGCGAGGACTTGTGGTTTATCAAATCTGATGTAGTGCTGGGTCTTGTCTAGGGTATGTTCAGAGAATCAGAGAGTTCAGAGAAAGTCTGCAGTTTGTGAACATACCCTAGACAAGACCCAGCACTACATCAGATTTGATAAACCACAAGTCCTCGCAAAAGAAAACCGATTCCTACCTAGGATGATTCGTGAGGCTATTGAAATTAAAAAACACCCAAATTTCAATAGAGAAGATGGTTGGGTCTTACCAGCTGCTTGGAACCCCATTATAGAATCTATTAAGTCTAAATCCAAGCCCAAAACTGCAAGACCAAAGGATACGGTGAGCTCGTTCTGCGTGAATCGGATCACTAATAATTAACAAAAATGTAAGGTAGCTGTTAGTAATTTTAACATTAAGACGTCCAACACCTCAGTCTACCCGTGACCATGGATGCTGTAAAGGATCCGAAACGTCGGGAAATAATAAAATTTAATACAACGCGATAAAATCCGTAAAAATAGTTTTATTTCAACACATTTAAAAAGTTGGTGCAATTTAATGTAATACAATGTAATACAATTTAAACTTTATTTAGGGGCACTTGCCCCTAAATAAAGTTACGACATAACTAACAGCACATAAACCAAAAAGAGTTTCACGTGTTACTATACATATATTATAAGCAAAACTTCAGCATTCTTTAAAATCTTAGTTACCAAGTTTACCAAAACACTATGTGTAGGCGCTGACAACGCACGAGCAACCTCTGGTGTTGCAGATGTTCATAGGCTACGGTAACTGCTTACCATCAGGTGAGCCGTATGCTCGTTGGCCACCTCAGTGGTATAAAAAAAACGATTACTCATTGCAATTCAGATATGAAAAGAGGCCAGATATCTGACTGCCTCGGTGGTGAGACCCTGGGGTCTGACTCACTGGCGACAAGAAGCATCTTAATGTGTATTTCAACTTTCACGATGTGAGAGTCAGTTCGCCTTCGATTGCAGCGGCTCAGGCGGTAGTTTGCACTCCGTATCTGTCCTATTTCGTTGCAGGTGTACAATTATACACAGGCAGCAGTGACGACCTTTTTTTATGGGATAGGGGGGCAAACGAGCAGACAGATCCCCTGATGGTAAGCGATAACTACCACCCATGGACACCCACAACACCAGAGGAGTCGCAAGTGCGTTGACCGCCTTTTAAAATGGTTTGGGCCTCCGGTAACCTCACTCACTCAGCGAAACACAACGCAAACGTTGTTTCACGCTGGCTTTCTGTGAGGCCGTGGTATCACTCCAGTCGAGCCGGCCCATTCGTGCCGAAGCATGGCTCTCCTACGTGAAAAATGTTTTGCTTTTGCTAATGTATATATAATTTATTTTGAGGACGTGCAACAGAGGAATCTTCAAGAAAGAAACTGTACCTACTGATCACCGAAATGGATTCAAAGAATATCATCAAGACTTTGAAACTACTCTTCCGACACATAGATCAAACATAAGCCTATCAAAATAAAAATAAAAGAACAATAGTTGCAGGAAAATGTTAATGTTCTAGCCTTGTCGTACAAACCTCTGCTTGCAATTAAACATTTAAAGCTAAAACTGTAATTATTTTAATTTGAACTTCTATTTTCCTACACACGATTTACTCATAAGTCTCAAGATATTCGTCAAAGATGGGTATACGAGTGAGGAACGCAACGCTGTCTGTGAGCATATCCCTCACAGCTCTCAAGATAGTGGGGTTTTGGGCTCCAGAACATTTGTCAGGGAATGAGAAACGGCTGTATAGCTGTTATACTGTGTTCTCCTTCATGTTTTTGCTAGGTCAGTATATCTGGTGAATGAATGCCTGATCTTGTATGAAAAATTTGGTGAAATATTTTCACTCAAACTTTTCAATCACTAAGTGATGGCGACTTTATAGATCAAGAGAAAAAAATCTACCACCAACCAATAGTTTGTTAGCATTATTCTGTTTTTATGAAAGTTTAAAGACTAATTTCTCAAGTTCCGTAAGAGATTGTGAAGAGATTGGCAAATTCGCTTAAATGTTTTTCTATCTTGTGAAATAATAACATGATATTTAGTCTCGGATCGGAAAGCATCTCAAACAGACAAATACGCTACTTATTGGCTCTTCTCCGTTCTACTATTTGGACACTAATATTGAAAGAAATTTTATCATAATATAATATGAAACGTAGATATGAAATGTGTGTATATTATGTTGTTAAGTTGTTATTATTACGGGATTACATTTCTCGGAGCAAACTATCTATATACTAATATATAAAGCTGAAGAGTTTGTTTGCTTGAACGCGGTCATCTCAGGAACTACTGGTCCGATTAGAAAAAATATTTAAGTGTTAGATAGTCTATTTATTGAGGAAGGCTATAGGCTAAAGGCAGTAAAGAGGACACTATTCAGAGCATACTGTCAGTCCTTTTATACTTGTAGTCTGTGGACTAGCTACACGCAGCGGACCGTCAGTGCCCTGCGTGTCCAATACAACAATGCTTTCAGGTTGCTGATGGGATTGCCTCGCTACTGCAGTGCATCGGCGATGTTTACCGAAGCTCGAGTGGACGGCTTTCATGCAATTCTACGCAAGAGAGTAGCATCGCTGATGCGAGGGGTGAGGGGCAGTCCCAACAGCTACCTGGAAGTAATTGCTAACTACATCCATAGTCCTATTTGGAGACATTGGATCAGGTTACATATGCTGTGTAGTAAGTAGGTGATCATTCGCTTTTTCTTTTATATTATAGTGTATGTAAGTTACTAACATAGCCTTAAGTTATCCAGATGTAATACTAACACCATATGGACCAAAAAGTCTGAAATAAATGTTTTGAATTGAATTGAATAATACTGAAACTTCTGAGAGATTTTTTTCTAATATTATTAATTTCTTATTTTACCTTCTTCTTCTTAAGTTCTTATTAATTTATTACACGACTGATTTCTCCTAACATTTAGTAAATTAAGGTCTATTTCACCATTTCTTAGTAGCCGCAACAACAGAAAAAAATATTTTTGTATGAAATAACCTGAAGTAACTTATCGGTAAATTACTCAGAATTGGAAAATTTTATAGGAACCTACCTTATAATTCAAGTGGTGGACCTCTTCCTCATATGGGGAGACATCCCCCTAATGACGGGCACGGCGTTCTTACTCTTCACAAACATGGCGCAGGCGGCGAAGATCGTCAACATTGTGGGACGAAAGCAGAGAATTCAGGACATTGTCAACGACTCCGACAAGGTCCTATCAGGAATTCAGAGTCAGGAGGAAAGGGAAATAGTGCGGAGGTACTGTGGTTTTTCTTTACACATTTGGCGTGGTGGCTGAGCGATCAGCTCCTGTACTAGAAGTTGTCTAGGAGAAGGAGGAGTATGTACAGTGAATGTACATATTGTATTGGGGTATTTCTATGAAATTCTCTACTGAGAATTCAATCCCATGAATCCATTATAGCTTTCGTCGTCAGCCGTCGGATACTCTATTCGTGGATACATCTAAATAACTGCCTCATTAGCCAAGTTATCCTGAGCGCGACTGCTACGCTATTGGTCCTGGGTTCGATTCCCAGGTCGAGCAATGTGTTATTTGGTTTTTCTATGAAATTCCCAGTTGCATCTCGGAGTTTGGAATTTGTGCACGGATAATGGCAATAGGCTCGCCCCCTATTACGTGGGACCTAAACATTCTAAACATACCGGCGAACTGTGGGTGTACGTACTAATGTAACGAATGCCTAACTCTTCGGGGCTCAAATATGATGCGATAGATCCGTAAAAAGTAGTTAATTTAAGATTATATTTTATTTTAGTTGCAATCGAGAGATGATAGTACAGCAGGCTCTTTACTTTTTCGTCACTCTGATAACCACCATGGGCTGGGCCACCAGCGCTGAGAAGCACCAGTTGCCACTGAGGGCTTGGTTAGTATCTCATATTATATACATGCATATTTTTCAGATTCCCAGATAATACTTAGGTCTTATTATATTGTTTACATCCGTTTATTCTGTGATCAGCCACATAGGCGTACAAATGTCACAAAAAAAGATAAAATTGCAAATTTGCAATTTGGGATAGTCCTACATTAAATATTCATTTAAATAAACCTAATACCATACCGTCTAACAGACATCAACACTGACACTAACATTTTAAAAATCGTCAACAGTGTAGTATTAATGTTCAGTGAGGTATTGGAAAAGTTTACTTTTGAATTCAATTATCTCTTCACCCCTTAATATTATTAGGGATCTTGTTATAAATCTCTGGTGCCATAGCTATCATAATACTGGGCATACATGACACATAACACATGGTTTTGTGCGAAAGTATCGAAATCTGTACCTAAGGACCTAATCTCGAATGTGAAACATTTACGAAACAATCTGTCTCTCACACGGAATTTTAAAATTTCCACCACCACCAAAGCAAACTGCAAAATCGGACAGAAAGGCAACTTCTGACGCGCACAGTTATTTCGATCAGACTGTATATGAAACTTGTTCTTTGTAAGCGCCCAGATACAAGGGAAAGTCCTGGTTGGAGCAATTTCTAGAATCTTTGTCACCTTCTACTGCGGGCATTGTGAACATTATCATATCTTTCAATCCCGATTCGATTTGATCCGATTGACCGACTGTTATCCGGAAATGAGTAGTAGATTACTGTTCATGTTGTCCTGTCTAATGGTCAAAATATTTAGATCTTTCTGCTCATTAAAGTAGTCTAATAAAAAGAGGTAGGCTACAAACGCTTATTTGCGAATGTCACGAATTCTATGGTTGTAACTATAGTGCAAAGAAAGGCAAGTAAGGTTTTTAGTCAGTAAAAGTCCGATCCATGAAGATCTTACGTATAATAATAAGAAAAAACCCTACATCGCTACAGTAGGTATTGAGTCTTTTACGAAGGATAGAGTCTACTTTTTCTGTCGTCTCTGGAACAGTATCACATCTACTAAATAATTATCTTAGGTACCCATACGACACAATGAAGTCACCAGCGTACGAGCTGACATATATTCACCAAGTAGGGGCACTGCTCATAGCCGCGTACTTGAACGTCGCCAAAGACACGCTGGTGGCAGCCCTGATTGCTCAGTGCAGATGTCGCCTGAGACTGCTGGGGCATGCGCTCCGGAATCTGGGCAGGGGCCTGGATATTTGTGATAAGGTAAGACAGTGATTATTGCGAAGAACGGTTGATATAAATTACTTTGTTGTTGATTATGATTTGGATATTTACATGGAGAGTTTCTCGTACTTTTTGTGGTAAGAATTAGGCTGTAGTGTAGGTACATAATTATACATTTGTATGTACATCTTGCTGCTTTAATAACAATCAGTGTCATCTGTATACTTGATTGATAAATTCTGAGTAACTGGCTCTACAACCTGCCGTCATTTCATAGAGGACGAAGAGTTGAAGACTATGCTACGCTGAGTCACAGAAATGCTATTGCTAGATAAGAGATGGCGCTTATTTAAATTATATTGAGGATCTCTTAATATTTGCTTTTACTTTTACTAACGTACTGACTGTTTAATATTATTACGTTAATATAAAATGCATAGTTAAATGTAAGTATGTAATGCATAATGTACTTTACTTTAGTAAGAACCGAGACCCAAGGCTTAGACCCAGTTTCACCATACTATGTTATGTTAATTTAACAGCCTGTTAATATTTTAACACACTGTTAAGGCTTGTGAGTGTCCCACCACATGCAAATGGCGTGTTAAATTGCTTAATCAGCTGTTAAATCTAATCACTGCTCTGCGGGTCTGTTAAATTTTTAACAGAGTGTTACTATGACTTGTGTACTGTCAAAATCGTTTTGAAAGAACAAAGGAGATCCTTTCATGAAGGTCTAATTAAGGCGAATCATTTTATTTTGGATTGTTTTAGAAAATTTGGATGAATAGAGAGCTACTTAGCTTTTTGCCATTAACCGGGCACAAATCCAAACTCTGAGCTGCTTCTGCGAATTTCATAGAAAAAAACAATAAGGCAATAACATTTTATTTGACCTGGGAATCGAAGTCATAGCCTGTAGCATAGCGATCGTGCTTAGGCCCTACTAACTTAGCTCAACACTTAGCCTAAACAGGAAGTTTTGCCTAAGGCCTATTGGTGTGTAGGATACTAGTTTTAAATACTATACATTTTGTAGGTACTTATTATTTTTATAGTTTGGTAAAGATATAATTACTATATAAAATAAATAAAACTGCATAATTATGTTATTAACCAGCCATTTTCGACTTTATTTCGAATTAATTTGGAGTAGATATTTCCTTCTTCATTTTCCGTTGTGTTGATTGTTCTTATAGCTACTGTGTCATCGCTGCCTCAGCCTCACCATGTTTTTTAGTGATTTGTCATCATAAGTAATTCAGTTTGCTCTGCACCAATTCGTCATTTATCGAAGTTTGAAATCTGATCTGAAAAAGGTGCAATAACATTTTACCTCAGTAATAAACACTGAAATAAAATAGTAACAAACATTTAGTTCTTACAGATAACTCAAAATTAGTTCCTACCTGTTGAGAATATTATATTGTATAATATCCCCACATGATTGAATTGTTCCATGACACTGAGTACCATGGCATTGAAAAAGCTCGAAGAAGTGATTGTGGTTTGCTCCAATCTTCGTTTTTATTTGCAGTTGCATCATATTTTATTCTTTATAACATCTTTGTAGATATACAAAAATTTAGTTCTCGTTCGAAGAAAAATTCAGCGTGAATGTTTTTTAGATATTTCTCATGGTGAGGGCTAAGGGTGAAGGTACTTTTCACAGAGATTATAATTTAAAAATATGAAAAAAATCCGCACAACAGAACACAAAAATGATTATTGACAATTTACCTATCAAATTATTGTTGACGTTTTACCTATCAAAATTATAAATATCCCGGTTGCTTTTGAATTAGAGAAAAAGAACGATGTAATAAATTCGGCCGTATAACATTATTAAACGACTAGTTACAATATTTGACATATCAGTATCATTGATATACGTTGCTATGACTTACTGTTTTGGTCGTATTAGAATGTGAGTGAATGCTTTGTGTATCATTCAATAAATGCTTGATTTAGTAACGCACTGTTACATGTTCTTCGTGGGACATATCTTATTTTAACAGCTTTGTTAATTTTAAATGCTGATTAGTTAATGCCTTGTTAAATAGAAATTGGTGAAACTGGGTCTTAGCATGCGCTCTGAAACATAGAAGGGTTTTGATGTGCTAAAAATTGTCACCCAACTGTAGACTGACCGTGCTAGCTTATATATCGATGGATAACTTTAATTATTTGAAGTCAAGAGAAACCAAATTAAAAAAAAACCTACCGGTCGTTAATTTTTTCCCGTGTGTTATTAGGCAATATTTTCATGCTCTTCAGGTCATATTATCTCCTGAACAAGAAGAAGTAGTGCGTATTCGGCTTGGGTATTGCGTAACACAGCACCAAGAGGCCTTGGAAGCTGCTCGAGAGCTTCAGAAGTGCTTCTCAGAGCCGACCTTCGCACAACTGACTGTCTCGCTCATTATCATCTGCGTCACTGCTTTCCAACTGTCGGTAAGTAACCCAGCTCCAGCTTTGCTAGAGGTCCTGGGTTGTTAAGTAAAGATCCGTGTCTATATATGCTAAACGGCCTTCCATCCCGCAGTGAGTGAATCCTTTCATTGCTCTACGCCATCTTCAAGCTCACTTTTTTGAGGCAACATACACCAGTGACATTCTAATCAAGTTTTATACGTCTAGATGGCACAAACTGGCAACATAGTGCGTCTGTTGTCGATGGGAACCTACCTGCTGAATATGACATTCCAAGTGTTCATCTACTGTTACCAAGGCAACCAGCTCTCGGAGGAAGTAAGCTCTTCATTATACAATATTGTATTTCACGTTGTATATTAATTATCATCCCTACAAGATGCTTGTGTGCGTGCATGTCTCTAAATGTGTAACACACAAACAATGTGTCTCAGAACAGTCCGCTACATCGAATGTGTAAACAATACAATGCTGTTTGCTCTCAATCAGATATATTTTTTGAAAATCGAAGCAGGTTCATAAACTCTCTGAGTAAAATAAGCTCTATCTGATAATATTATGTTTGTAACTTTAATAATACTGTGCCAAATCTTGTAATTACTTATTAATTATTATTTTTGTATTCCTGTTTAGAATTGGGTAATTAACACATCTCAACGAAGTCACATAATTTAAACAATGTTGTGTACAGTTTTAATTGGATTTCAGATTCGAAATTGTATACTTTAAAGTTGCCTCACAATATTTGTTTTTAATCTGTTATCTGTTACTGTACCTATTAAATAAATAAATAATAAATACAGAAAAGGACCAGACAGCACAAATTTGGTCCTAAGTTACGGCGCGTTTCAAATTTAGAACCAAATGAGTGACTTATAATTCATGCGTAAATTCAAAAGGCCACCGTGGTAGGATCGATATCATAGGACTCTAGATTGAGCCCCTGCACTTCGCAGGCTAGTTTTCCACCGTAGCATGTAGGCTATAATTACTACTTGCCCTTAGTATAATTTTACGTTACTAGAGTTTTGAAATCGCGGGAGCGGCTTACGAATGTCCGTGGTACAAGTGTTCGCTGCGCGTGCGTCGTGCGCTGCTCATCGTGATGGTGCGCACGCGCCGCGCTCTCCGGCTCACCGCTGGTGGTTTCACTACATTATCCCTCGCATCTTTTATGGCAGTAAGTAACTACAAATGGTTTTAAATACGACATTTGAAGCAAAATTACGTATCATATACCATCACGCCTGTAATACCCGAAGGGTGAGGCAAAGGCGTACTACGGTACACCCACAGGGCGAGCCTATTGCCATTAACCGGGCACAAATTCCAAACTCCGAGCTGATACTGAGAATTTCATAAAAATACTCAATAACATTTTGCTCAACCAGGGCATCGAATCTAGGACCTAGATAGACCTAGACCTAGCATAGTAGTCTCGCTCAGTACCACTAGGCTAATGAAGCAATTTAATTAAATACGGTGATAATTATTGTTTAGACTCAGTAAATGATATTATTTTTGCATTACAGATCATAAAAGCTTCGTACTCCCTATTCACATTGTTGCAACAAGTGAATGAAAAATAATTAGATAAGTACAATTATATTGTGAAAATAAAATAGATTCAATAGCTTCAGTTAAATGTTATTCAAAAAATCTCATTAAAATTTTAATGACTACAATTTTAACGTTTTATTTCGATCCTGCGGGCCTAGCCAAGTTTAGAATCTATAATCGCTAACGCTGTAGAAAACTATTACAATGTATGGGAAGTACTTACATATCTATAACGCTAAGTCACGTGGTCAGAATGTCGTGACAGGGCTATAGGTATGTACCTACTGCCCATAAATTTTAATCGTTTTCTATAGCGTTAGCGATCATAGATTACAACTTGGCTTAGCCTGCTGATATCTCGTGAGTTTATCCATAGGTGTCTGCAGTGGTCATCCGATTTGGCGACACGTTGGAGTAGCGGCTGAACGATCGACTTCTGTGCCATGTGTTGTGGGTTCGATCCCAACACAGAGAAAATAATTGTATGACCTACAGATAGTTGCAGTTAGCGCCCGATCATTATATGGCCGCCCATCATATATGTTTTCGTCTCAATATATCTGAAACTTCTGAAACTTACACGAATATTAGACGTATTGAAATAAAACAACTTTACGGATTGTATCGCGTTATATTAGTAAATCAAATCTCGACGTTTCGGACCCTTTACAGCGTCCATGGTCACGGGCAGACTGAGGTGTCATTTCAATATGTCCTGTCAAAAATATAATAAATAACAGATGTACCGGGTGTGAGATTTGTGTTTGTAAAAGCACTAACGATACAAGAGTTAACGTTTTAAAAAGAAACCAAAAAAATAAAACACCACATTTATTTTCTCTTCTGTTACAGATGAAATAGCACATATTTAAAAAATATATTAACATAATGCTGAAAAGATAATGACAAGCTTGAACTCTGAAAGTCGGGTCAGTTTGTGTGATCCACATTTTTTTTATTTCAAGTCTGGGTCATCATCGTCAGCGCTTTTTCCCAACTGTGTCGGGTCGGCTTCCAGTCTAACCAGATGCCGCTGAATATCAGTATTTTACACGAAGCGACTGCCATCAGACCTCCGCAACTGAATTTCTGGGCAATACCGATTTTCGGAGGATAGGCTGGTTGTCAAGCTTTAATAGGCTTCTTACTACATTCGCATGACAACCGGGACCGATGTCTTTCGAGGGCTTTACGTCCTCTCCGAGGTACGAGGGGTCTCCATGTTTTAAGAATGGTCACCCATCCCCACACTGACCGCAGCGAGCGCAGCTTAACCTTGCAGATCAGTTGATCAGTTTAGTTATACTTAGCCACAAGCGCTTCGAGTCTGGGTGTTTACGTCAATTGCATGTCTGTAGTTTGTAGAAGTCCCCCATGATACAGTACTTGTTCCTTGGATTACCCATCAAACACCTGATTACCCATCAGGTGATTTTTAAAACAAATACATAACATAACATACCATCACGCCTGTATTCCCCGAAGGGTTAGGCAGAGGCGTACTATTGTACACCCACAGTTCGCCGGTATGTTTAGGTAGGTAAAAGGGGGCGAGCCTATTGCCATTAACCGGGCACAAATTCCAAACTCCGAGCTGCTACTGGGAATTTCATAGAAAAACCCAATAACACTATGCTAGACCTGGGAATCGAACCCAGAATCTCTAGCGTAGCAGTCACGATAAGGACCACAAGGCTAATGAGGTAAACAAATACAGGTTTTTTTTACCACTAAGGCAGCAAACAAGCATACGGCCCGCCTGATGGTAAGCGGTTACCGTAGCAAGGACGCTTGCAACACCAGCGGAATCACTCGTGCGTTGCTGATCCTGTAAAAATCTTTTAACAATGAACACCTCGTTTGTTTGTTGATACTCATAGTGTGTAATTATTGTCAAAGTATAAGGGAATATTATGTACTTTTAGTTTGTATTTTTCTAATGGTAGGTTCGTGTGTTTTTTATCTAATTGTAGATTACGTCCACAAAAATTCCAAAATACTAAGTGTGCTGTTAATCAATGTGTGTAAGTGTTTATTAACTTAATAACTCAATTAAGGCAAAGCCACTTTTTGACAGAGTAAAATAGTTTCACGCCCTAGTGCAGAAGCGGCAAACATTTGATTTTCAGGTGATCCGTCTACCTATATCTATATACTAGCTTCTGCCCGCGACTTCGTCCGCGTAGCGTGATGATATATAGCCTATAGCCTTCCTCGATAAATGGGCTATCTGACACTGAAAGAATTTTTCAAATCGGACCAGTAGTTCCTGAGATTAGCGCGTTCAAGTAAACAAACAAACTCTTCAGCTTTATATATTAAGTATAGATGAAAAAACTAAAAATAAAATTGGAAATTAAGAGATATGTACAAGTACAGCAGGGTAAAACCCATATACATATAATGATCCAAATGTTGTCAACGCCTTCCGAAGTACAGACAACAAAAACACTACCACGCCACCATTCTTATCAGATCTATTGAACAAACAATCGGAGACGGTAAATAGTTGCCGTATTGTAATCATGGCAATCATAGTAAATAACGCCAATACCTCGCTGCGTTTTTGTCTGACCGTACTTAGAGTAGTTGGTTTTCTCCCGCCGCAGGATTCAAGATACGGTGATGGTTTCTTATTTTGGATCTATTGCGTATCTTGGTTCATGTTTCTGGATGGTAAGAAGAAAATAAAATAAATATGACGTATGTTAACCTTTTCTGATCATGGAATATTCAACGTCATCAAAAATTAATGCATCTTCTAAATTGAGTAATAATAAGTTTCATTTTGAATATTTTATTTAACATTTATTCGAGATTGTTATATTTTGATAGCTGACGAACTTAGCCTTAAGTCTTAGTCACCTTTAAGACGTAAGTTCAGAATGTGAAAGCAAATTTCGACATAGCAGGTGGGACTCGCGGTGACTTAGTGGTCATAGCGTCTGGTGTATCTAACCAGAAGACGCAGGTTCGAATCCTGCCTGCGAGTCGGATTTTTCCTTCATTATAATTATTAAAATGACGAACTTACCTCCTAATTTAACATGTTTTATCTGTGATTAAAAGAAAACACACCAAAATAACATCTAAATGAGAATTTTACATTCAACAAAGATAAATAGATCTTAATCAGCTGCTGATATGTTTGTTTTTATTTTCTACTGCTGAGTCTCTTGGTCTTCAATAAATTTATTAAGTAATTTTAAAACGTCCAGTTATAGTATATCCATAATCGTGATTGCTGTAAAGGATCCGAAATGTCGGACAAAGTCTGAAATAAATTAAATTACTGTTATTAAAATCTTTTAGAATGTAATAAAGTGAATTATTTCAAAAATTTTAGGTGGTATCATAATTGCTCAGACGGGCGCTATGTTCCAAATTTGGGGTGATATCACTCTGATGACGAGCGCATCCTTCTTGCTCTTCACAAACCTGGCTTTTGCGATGAAGATGATCAATGTAGTTATAAGGAGGCGAGAGATACAGAGCATCATAGCTGAGGCTGATGATGAACTACGGGCTGAAGATAGAGAGACAGGAGTAGTCTTTGTGGAGAGGTTTGAGCAAAATTTTGTTAAGTGAAAACGATTATATGTAGGGTTGCTAGGCGTCTTTAACTTAACTGCCTCATTAGCCATGTGGTCCTGAGCGCGACTGCTACGCTAGAGGTCTTGGGTTCGATTCCCAGGTCGAGCAATAATGTTATTGGGTTTTTCTATGAAATTCCCAGTAGCAGCTCGGAGTTTGGAATTTGTGCCCGGTTAATGGCAATAGGCTCGCCCCCTATTACATGGGACCTAAACATACCGGCGAACTGTGGGTGTACATTAGTACGTCTCTGCCTAACCCTTCGGGGAATACAGGCGTGATGGTATGTTATGTTGCTAGGTGTAAGGATAAAGCCGGACATGGTAGGCTACTTGATTGCGTCCGGCCAAAATAAACGGTGTCCGGCTTGTCCGGCTTTTGTTAGGCTTTTTACATTTCGCAAACGAGCGAGCGCCGAGCATGGCTGAGCACAAGTGAGTCGACTTTCAGTCGCTCCCGCAGGCCGCCCGCCGCCCGCTCCCTGGCGCCGACACAAAATCCTTAATAGTATAGGGTGTCCAGCCTTTCTACCCAAATGTCCGGCGAAACTGACTGATCTGTCTGGCTATTATGTTTGGCGACCTGGCAACCCTAATTATTTGAATAGAGAGTTCTATTATAAAATGTTCTATTGTTCTCATGGACAGCTGCGACCGGGAGACCACCAGGACTCTGTATCTATACATATTACTGTCAGCAGTGAGTGTGTTCGGCTGGGCTGCTAGTGCCGAGAAGAACCAACTCCCATTGAGAGCTTGGTCAGTCTAAGTTTTATCTATTTTTTTCTTACTTATGTTTACTTTTACCAGAAGACTATACGGCCACTCCTAAGGCCATTGGGAGGCCTCGTATTATTCGAAATTAATTTGGCTCTCTCCATAAGAGTTACAAGTGTTTTTTTATGGGATAGGGGGCTAACGAGCAGACGGATCACCTGATGGTAAGCGTTTGCTGATGCCCATATGGACACCCGCAACGCCAGAGGGCTCGCAAGTGCGGTGCTTGCCTTATAAAAGGGCTTGGGCCTCAGGTATCCTCACTCACTCAGCGAAACACAACGTAAGTGTTGTTTCAGTTCGGTTTTCTTCTTTTCTTCGGTCGTGGTATCACTCCGGTCGAGCCGGCCTATTCGTGCCGAAGCATGGCTCTCCCACGTTGAAAAATAAGTTTTCCAATGTACGCGTCGTTGTAAATTTTGTGAAGTAAAAATTCATCCAAAGTCAGGAGTAGAACCTAGAGCCTCAGTTTTCGTCTAAAATTTCAATTTTAGGATGGATAGGAATCCTCGCTTTCAATAGATACTTTAACCAATTACTATGCTTCTGAGGTCTCTGCCAGCCTTTTTCCAATTCCATCTTAAATTAATTAACAAGATATAAGATCTATTTATTACCATGTTCTGCACGCGTTTGATATTTTCATTTGAAAAAACAAAAGTAAATTATTTCATAGCAAGGTACAGTGCAATTGAAAAATGTCTGAGTGGCTTTTTTACATTCGACAGGTATCCATTTGACACTTCAAAGTCTCCGGCCTATGAACTAACTTACGCCGACCAGGTGAGTTAAATATAACCTGATCATTATTAGCCTAAACTCGTCCACTGATAGACATAGCGTCGGGGATAGTGCAATACCGCGTAACTAACACTTGGCTGTAAGGTTCATTTTTAATGTTACCTATTTAATTGATAATCAGGCCTTAGAACAGGCTATGAGGTTAAATTTCAATCTTATTTCATTGATAATTAGAGCAATGGCTAATAGTCTGTTCTAAGGCCTGATTATCAATTAAATAGGTAACATTAAAAATGAACCTTACAGCCAAGTGTTAGTTACACGGTATTGCAGTATCCCCGACGGTAGGTTTCTCCTGGTGACCGCCACAGAGCCCGATCTTCGGCTTTTCTCATTCAGTCACTGCCAGCTGCCTTCTGCAAGTCGTCACTCTACCTGGCCGGTGGGCGCCCTACACTACGTTTGCCTAATACTATTACGATAATAAGATTGCGTAATAACATAACGGTATAATTGCCTCATTACTCTAGTGCTCCTAAAAGCTGCTGGTTTGCTAGATGTCCTGTGTTCCTGGTATTTCTTTATGATTTTCAGTAGCACCTCGGAGTTTGGATTTGGGCCCGGTTAGTGGCCACAGCCTTGTCCCCTATAACATGGTACTTACACATACATGCGCATTGTCAGCACATGTAAAACACGTACACATTGAACTTAACCATTCTTTTTGGGATGATGGTTTATAGGGGAGCAAACGAGCAGACTGATCACCTGATGGTAAGCGATTACCGCCGTCCAAGGACACCCGCAACACCAGGGGAATCATAAGTGCGTTGCCCACCTTTTAAAAGGGTTTGGGCCTCCGGTATCCTCACAGACTCGTCCAAATACAACGCAAGCGTTGTTTCATGCACGTTTTCTGTAAGGCCGTGGTATTGTTCTGGTCGAGCTGGCCAATTCGTGCCGAAGCATGGCTCTACCACGTTAAAAACTTGCCGTACTTATGTCTCGTCTGTACTGCTATAATTAGGTATCTATCGATATTCGAACTTTTGTATGGATTACTGCAGCTTATATATATTATTGACAATCAGAAGCGGTAAAATATAAAAAAAAGGAACATTTGGACACAAATAGTCTAATTTAGATCAGATTTAATGCAATTCAACAAGAATTCACCAAATCAACACAATGTCAAACATAATACAGCCGTTAATTTACACACAGCAATAATTATCACAAAAATGACCATAAATACCATAGACCATAATCGAAACCAACTACCTTACCGATCGCCGACTCGGGCGCAAGTAGTCTGACACTCGACTGAGCGCCTGCTTTTATAGGCGGTGGTGGGGATCGGTGTTGCCTGCTGTAAGTTTTTGACTTATAGCTAATAATATATATATATATTTGTTGCAGAGCTCAGCATTGACTATAGCCGCTATGGTGAATGTGTGTTTGGATGTTTTGGTGACTTCACTCATAGCTGTTTGCCGCTGCCGACTTCGACTCGTAGGATTGTCACTGAAAACTTTGTGTGATGGGATTTCAGTTCCTGAAAAGGTACATTGAACATTATGACTATACATATGAGTAGTGTAAGTCATATCACAACGATTTAATTAAAGTGGCGTCTACTTTATAAGCCTAGTGGATCCGATCTGGATAAAAAAGCCTATCCAGACTACCTCTGTGCCAAATTTTATCTAGACCCCTTCAGCCGTTCTGGCGTCAAAGAGTAACATACTGTTACGACGAGGGGCTATTAGAATGACGTAGATAGGTCACGAAGGTTCTAGATAATTCGTAGAAGCATGTAGAATATTCGAAAGAAAGTACTCGAATGCGTACTCACGTAATAACAATAGTTCAAGGTCAGGTTCAGGAACAATAGACGATCAAGTACCTACTCGCATTTTATAGGCTTTTCGCGATTGTTCGATTCCAGAATCTTCGTGACTGATATAAATAGTCGTCGTGAGGGCACAATAATTAGCTAGCTAGCTAGCTAGCTAGCTAGCGCAGTTTAGTTTTGGACAAGGTGAAGTGAACATCAAAGTGAAGACAAGTGATTCTCAGTGTGACAGTACAGTGCGACAAGTAATAGTGTAGTGACTTTATTTGTGATTTCTGTTGTGTGTTGTCAAGTTTATTAAAGTATTTGTTTATTTCGGTAAAATTAGCGTTAATTAATTTATCCCGAACCACAGCTCGTAACAATTGTACATTCTTACATCACTACATCCTCACGAACTATCACGTTGATAATATTAGTAAGATTATAGGAGGAGAATGATTGGTAATGTTTTTGTTCGTGTTTTCCCACTTAATGTCTGTAATATTTAAAGTTGTGTTTGAGTATAGACAACCAACTCAATTTAACATGTTTGTATTCACAGCAACTTATGACAGCAGAAGATGAAAAAATCGTATATTCACGCTTGCAAGGCTGCGTGGTCAAGCACGAAGCTGCTCTGAGGACCGCCAGACAAATTCAGCAGTGTTTCTCGTATCCCGTTCTAGCGCAGTTTACCGTCTCTGTTGTCATTATATGCGTGACTGCTTATCAGTTGGCTCTTGTAAGTATATAACAAAGAGTAAAACCTTTCGCTAAACTAAACGATTTCAAAAAAACTAAAAGATGAAACAGTTTCGGAAGTCGGTGCCTTGGATTTGGTCGGATCCTTTGTTTTCGCCATCGACTGTTTTTTTATGGGATAGGGTGGCGAACGAGCATACGGATCACTCGTCCTTCCGTCTCATCCTCCGTCTTCAGCCCATTCATGCCGAAGCATGGCTTTCCCACGATATACGTTATTTTTGACGTTGTCAGTACGAGATTTTGTCATTTTATTTTTAAATTGTAGTCATATCTTCACCAAATTTGAATGAACCCACCTCGAGAGAATTGGAATCCGTCAATAATTTAGAAAAGTATCTATCGGTGAAGTGAAGACACACAATAAAATATATACAGATGAATATAGAACCTCCTCCTTTTTTGAAATCGGTTAAAATATATTCATCATCATCTCATTAGCCTATACTGGGCCCGGGCCTCGGGTCCTCTCAGAGTAAGAGAGACTTAGCTAAATAAAATAAATTTGTTCTTCTCTTTGTTGATAATTTCTTTTCGTCACTGAGGCCTGAGTCACAGCAGGCCTAGCCAAGTTGTAATCTATGATCACTAACACTATAGAAAACTATTAAAATATATTAATGCAGGTATACATTCGATTCTGCTGGGGTCGCGGAGGAATGAAACCTCGCTCCCGTAACCCCAGCAAAAAGTGGTGAGGCGAAACACCCGTGTGGTTTTAGTCGGTAGGTCACCCATTCTGGGTGGAGTCCGACACACCCCGCCGCCTTCCCCGGGCGGTGGATGTCCATGAGGATTTCCACACGAAAAAAAAAAAAAAAAAAAAAAAAAGGTATACATTCGATTATACAACAGTAAAACATTTTGAATACCTATTCTTAACTTTTAACAACCTTCCAAATCAAATCCATGTTGATCTCGGAAAACTGAAACCAATCTTAGTTTTTTTTTCAGGAACTGCCTCATTAGCCAAGCGGTCCTGAGCGCGACTGCTACGCTAGAGGTCCTGGGTTCGATTCCCAGGTCGAGCAAAGTGTTATTGAGTTTTTCTATGAAATTTCCAGTGGCAGCTCGGAGTTTGGAATTTGTGCCCGGTTAATGGCAATAGGCTCGCCCCCTATTACATGGGACCTAAACATACCGGCGAACTGTGGGTGTACATTAGTACGCCTCTGCCTAACCCTTCGGGGAATACAGGCGTGATGGTATGTTATGTTTTTTCAGGAATTGAACAAACAGAACTGGGTGCGAAGCATTCCTATGGTGTCATATCTCTTGTGCATGATGCTGCAAGTGTTCCTGTATTGTTACCAAGGAAACCAGCTCTCGGAGGAGGTGGTTATGTTTAGTGTATTGTGGTAGATGTTATAGTTTATAGGATATAGTTTATAGGATAGGACAGGTGATAGGGTATAAATAATAGTTATTTTAGTGAAGGTAAAATTCGACTTTGGGCAGTAAGGTTTTGCCTTCACGTTCTGAATTTAAATCGACGTCAGTAACATCTATTGAAAAGCAAGTTACTGTATCTCTCAAGATACAGGATCTTGAGAGACAGTGATTCAGCTTGAAATGTAATGCTATAGGTATAATAGTAGACCGTGTCGATTTACCTAAATGATTTTAAATGTTTCATATACATATTAATGTTTTAAATACAGACGTGATGGTATGTTATCCAAAGGCTATAGGCTATATATCATCACGCTACGCGGTGGAAGTCGCGGGCAGAAGCTATTTTAATATTTTTAGGTAGGTATATAAAGCTGAAGAGTTTGTTTGATTGTTTGCTTGAACGCGCTAATCTCAGGAACTACTGGCCCGATTTGAAAAATTATTTCTGTATTAGATAGCCCGTTTATTGAGGAAGGCTATAGGCTATATATCATCAAGCTAAGACTAAGTAACTATTCCACGCGGACGAAGTCGCGGGCGGAAGCTAGTAAAAAAATAAAAGGCTTATAATAATAAAAGGTAAGGAACATTATGTTTTCAGAGTTCTGAGATAGCTGGTGCAGCGTATGAGTGTCCGTGGTACAAGTGTTCGTTGCGTGTGCGTCGCGCGCTGCTAATAGTGATGGTGCGCACGCGCCACGCGATCCGCCTCACCGCCGGCGGCTTCACCACCCTCTCCCTCTCTTGCTTCACGTCTGTGAGTGATATATCTCTGCTATTATAAAATTGTAAAAAAGCTGTCTCTGACATTGAAGATATTAAAAAAAAAACAAGTGGGTTAGGTTTTAATATTCTTGTCTGTTTGTTACGGGTTGGCGCAAAAACTACTGAATAGATTTTAATTTTGTTATTACTGTTAGAAAGTATGTGCTCCAACTTAAAAACTGGTATACTCATTATGTCAATTGATTAAACGGACCCTAAGATACAGCTTGACCTCTCTAATTTATAGAGACCCATACAAATAAGAGATCATCACTGTTGGTTTTTGAGCTACAAGTGAGCGAAGCCACGGGCAGAAGCTAGTATATAATACAACCAGTTAATTTGGAATTTTAGTGGAGGAAAAAATCTACTTTGCAAATACCTATTGAAAAGCAAGTTGCTTTGCTTCTCAACCGACATGATTGTGACTTTGCAGTTAATTCGATGTCGTCCGATGCCATCTTACCTATTATCTATCTTTTTGTTTGTGATTTTTCGTGCTATGATTATAAAGTACTTGCGGGCAGTAGTCAAATCTGCACCTTCTGGTTAGATACACCAGATGCTATGACCACTAAGCCACAGCGAGTCCCACCCGCAATGTCGAAATGCGTTCACATTCTGAATTTACGTCTTAAAGGTGACGTCAGTGACAACTATTGAAAAGCAAGTTACTTTGCTTCTCAACCGACATGACTTACTTTGCAGTTAGTTCGATGTCGTCCGATGCCACCTTACCCATTATCTATCTTAATATATTTATTTTTAATTTAATAAAAGTACTTCAGTGTTTTGATTAAGCGCTATATAATTGTTACGCGATGGGTTATCGCAAAATTGAGAGTGGATTCAATTTAACTACTTAAACACAATTATAGATCTAAAATTCTCGGGAACTGACTTAGATTAAATAGGTATAATTTGAGTCTTCTTATCTAGCCTACAATATAGATCTGTTTCTGATTACTTTACGACCAACTTTGCCTACGACTGACTACCCATTTCAGCTGTGTTTTGTAATTGTTTCAGATAATAAAAGCTTCATATACTTTCTTCACAGTCCTGAAACAGGTCGAGGATAGAAATCAGAAGTGATAACACAAACGATATAATTATAAACCCATTTAAATAATACTATTAACATAACATACCATACCATCACGTGATAGCATACCAGACGCGCTGCATGGTAGTTTAGAACTAGAAAACTATGTATAGAACTTTTCAAAGTACCCATTTTAGTGGTCTAACTGTAATACAATATTATGACTTGTCTTTGACTTAGAAATTCGATTTCCACACGTGTTCATCTAGTCACATGTTAGCTATATAATCAATATTATGTATGCTTAATGCTTAGTGATAAATTAATTGTATAAAATCGCCGACAACCGTGTGTTATTATCATTCGTAAATCTAAGGGTGCGCATACATTGCATTAGGTGCGAGCTACGGACACCACGCGCATGTAACAGCGATGCATTTGTGCATGTGTCCGAATCCGTAATTATAATTTCAGGTAATATGTAAACAATGAACAATAGCAAAGCTATCGGTGTATTAAATTTGAAATAACTAGATTGAGTACAGTTTTCTTTCAATAAATCGTAATCTATAAAACGTAACGAACAAAGGACATGAGTGAAGAATTAGAAGGATCTAATTCTTCATTCGTTACTTTTTTAATACAAGAGTTATATAACTTACTGTCACGCCTGTAGGGGAATACAGGCTTGATAGTTTAAAGCAGGTGAAGTGTTAGGTAGATTGATATAACCTAAACCAACGTTGTTACGTGACAATCAATTAAACGTTCGCCGGTATGTTTAGGTCTCATGTAATATGGGGCGAACCTATTGCATTAACTAGGCACAGTCCAAACTCCGAGCTGCTACTGAGAATTTCATAGAAAACTTAATAACACTTCGCTTGACCTGAGAATCGAAGCCTCTTTCGTAGCAGTCGCGCTTAGGTCCACTAAGCACTGAGGCAGTATATTACTTATATACTTGAGTGATCGTGTTTTTAAGTGAAGTCACGACCACAGCACTGTACGTACTATAGTAGTTCATAATGTGAAAGGTTGTTCATAACCTGGAAGGTTATGTTATGGATAACTCATAGTCTCAGTCTTCCTCTAGTGAGCCCCTGTCTGCAGTCCCTAGGTGCCCTTAAGGGTCGGCAATGCTTCAGCAACTCCTTTGGCATTGCAGGTGTCTATCGACGACGATGGCTACCTACCACCAGGTGGCTAGTTAATTCGTTTGCCGATTTATTCCAAAAAAAGAGTCTTAGGTTATGCGTCCTATTGATAGCTGCAGTGGAATACCGCAGTTTCTGATCTGGTTTATCGACGGACTCCCCTAAGTGGAGTCTATTTTTAAACCACCGATTGTTAGTAGGTTGGATCGGCCCTAAAGTTCATAAGTCTAAAATTTGGTATTTTATTAATTTACGATTGATTGTAAAGTTGTAAATCGGACAATCAACACATGGGTTGGAGGCGTGGACATCATGACACAGACAGCAGGATGATAATATCTATTGCATATTATATAAATTGTAGTATTAGATAAGATTATAGTTTGAAATACGGCCGAAGGCGTTTTTCGATTGTAAAGGTGTAACATATTGAAGCAGCGTCGAGCCTCTTTTAGAAAAGAGGGATTAGATTTATCCTTTAAGGATGATTGATGTGATTTTTCTTTTATAGTTAATAATTTTTCCTAGATTATTCTACATTCCATAAAACCTTAGTATATTGAGGAAGAATTTCGTGCAATCTTTATAAGTACTATGAATACTTCACGTCAAACAATTTAAACAGAAATTAATATAAAAAGTTATTAGGTTAGATACCTACTGAAAGAACAGACCGTAAGCCATGTGCATACCAATGTGATTTGAAACCCATGATGGTACATTCGACACGGTTCGAAGCGATTCGAAGCGCGTGTGCATACCACTACTGTATTCATTGTCGCACGTTACAGTCGCACATGAAAGTTATAAGTATTCTAACTTTTTGTGATTTTTTGCATTTTTTATGCTAATTTTTATAAAGTTATTTAGTGAAGGAAAAATTCGACTCGCAGGCAGGATTCGAACCTGCGTCTTCTGGCTAGGTACGCCAGACGCTATGACCACTAAGCCACCGCGAGTCCCACCTGCCATGTCGAAATTTGACTTCACATTCTGAAATTACGTCTTAAAGGTGACGTCAGTAACATCTATTGAAAGGCAAGTTACTTTGCCTCTCAACCGACATGACTTACCTTACGGTTAGTTCTATGTCAATAGATGTGAAGGCAAATTTCGACATGGCAGGTGGGACTCGCGGTGGCTTAGTGGTCATAGCGTCTGGCGTACCTAGCCAGAAGACGCAGGTTCGAATCCTGCCTGCGAGTCGAATTTTTCCTTCAGTAAATAACTTTATAAGTATTCTAGTTATAATAATTATAAGTATTCTAGTTATTACATTACCCTTTTTGTTTGTTGTTTTTCTCATGTGTACCTATGTTTCTATGTTAATTAATGTAATTGGTTTTTAACCGATTTAATTAACTATAAAAAAAAATGAATTGTTTAAAACGTATGGTAATGTGCGGGAATTGAGAATAGGGGGCTATTACTGTGTCTACTGTTCATGTATCTCATTAGATAATAACGCATTCAGTAGCCTAATCAGGAGTTCGGTAAGCGATACTCGATAGAGTAGGTACTCATCAGATATTCTGCATTTACCAATATAGCGCCTCTAGTGGTTACATAAAGAACTAGATTTTTTTTCTATATCTATACTCTATACTAATATATAAAGCTGAAGAGTTTGTTTGTTTGTTTGTTTACTTGAACGCGCTAATCTCAGGAACTACAATCCGATTTGAAAAATTCTTTCAGTGTTAGATAGCCCATTTATTGAGTAAGGCTATAGGCTATATATCATCACGCTAAGACTATAAGTAACTATTCGACGCGGACGAAGTTGCGGGCGGAAGCTAGTACTCTATATATGCTAATATATATAAAGCTGAAGAGTTTGTTTGTTTGCTTGAACGCGCTAATCTCAGAAACTACTGGTCCGATTTGAAAAATTCTTTCAGTGTTAGATAGCACATTTATTGAGGAAGGCTATAGGCTATATATCATCACGCTACGCGGACGAAGTCGGGGGCAGAAGCTAGTATTTTATATTATTTTTGTTTTTAACCTAATTTTCCGTGCGTCATGTCGACGTAAAAAAAAAGGATTTTCTTTCTTTCAGATATTCCATATCGTCGATATTTTGTCTTTATCTAATAATTTAGATAGTGACAACATATCGACCATTGCTCACGAAACTAACTTCTGCTAAGGCTCCAGTAGTTTTTGATCTACTATGATTATGATGATTTAACTAGGTACTAGATTCATAATTCACCTTCCAACGTCACATAAAACGATTTGTTTTAATAAGCGGACGTTGGTGGCGAGAAATTACATCAGAGCCAACGGCCATCGCATTCGTTTTGCGTTGATTAGTTTCATGAATCACGATAACAGCATTATCTATGATAGTTAGTCTACGAGACGGTATAGGTACGGTTTTTGGTTTACAATAAAGGATAAACTTATTTTAGTGAAGGAAAAATTCGACTCGCAGGCAGGATTCGAACCTGCGTCTTCTGGTTTGATACACCAGACGCTATGACCACTAAGCCACCGCGAGTCCCACCTGCCATGTCGAAATTTGCCTTCACATTCTGAACTTACGTCTTAAAGGTGACGTCAGTAACATCTATTGCGAAGCAAGTTACTTTTGCCTCTCAACCGACTGACAACGAACTGACGTCACCTCTAAGACGTAAGTTCAGAATGTGAAGGCAAATTTTGACATGGCAGGTGGGACTCGCGGTGGCTTAGTGGTCATAGCGTCTGGTGTATCAAACCAGAAGACGCAGGTTCGAATCCTGCCTGCGAGTCGAATTTTTCCTTCACTGAAATAAGTTTATAATCTTAGCATGAAAAATGCAAAAAAATCACAAAAAGATAATAAAGGATAATCTATTCTATTCTATGTATATATTAGTTCGGTGTAAATCTCGTGGTTTAAATGTATTATGGCAATTCTAGTACAACACACGTGAGCAATGAATGACGTTGTTTTCTTATTACCAAGATACTGACATCAGTACAGTAAACAATCTAACGTCAGCTGTACTCCGTTATGCAGAACGTGTTCAGAATTGAGGTCAAATAAAGCTGGTTTTATTTGAGCTTGGTTCATCTCTGTAGAAGTAGGTCAAATATACGAGAGGTTAAAAAGCAAAAACAATTGCACTAATGACATCAGAATGTGCAATTTAAAATTCGAACACATTTTACCGCATCGAAGTCTTAGTGAATAAATTAAACGCTGCGTTCTAAGTACAGTCGTGTGAATGCACCTTTAGCTAGTGTTGTACTAGTGCTTAGTGTAGTGGGGACAATATAGGAGGCCGCGGTAACTCGACGAATACAATCGGACGTCAGCGCGCAGTCGCGGGAGTCAACATGTCGAAGATACTGGCATTCGTGATAGTTAGCGTGGTTTGCGTGAATGGCTGTTATTGGAACGCGCAGTGTCCGTACCAGCTGTATGGCTCCAAGACACCATATGACACCGTGCGTGGTGATATCAGAGACTTTCCGACGTCTGCAAGTAAGTTTATATTTATTCAGTTAACCTACAAGTAAAAAACAACGCATTCTCTCCCTTCAATAACATAAATTGTTATTCAGTTTTAGATTTAGTAGGCTTAGCTGCCAATATAATGGTAAACTTTGTACCTTCTCAAACCAATTGATAGCATAGAGGTTGCAACTCTGGTTTGGCACAGTAGTAGGCTCAAATCTAAGTAGCATAAATGAAAATGTGACTTTTAAAATGTATGTATGTGCGAATCAAAAAACTATGATAGATTAACATAACATAACATACCATCACGCCTGTATTCCCCGAAGGGTTAGGCAGAGGCGCACTAATGTAAACTCACAGTTTGCCGGTATGTTTAGGTCCCATGTCATAGGGGGCGAGCCATTAATCGTTTACTTTCACGTTTACGTTCACTGGGAATTTCATAGAAAAACCCAAACCCACGGCCTCACAGAAAACCGACGTGAAACAACACTTACGTTGTGTTTCGCCGAGTGAGTGAGGATACCGGAGGCCCAAACCCTTTTAAAAGGCGGGCAATGCACTTGGTAGGTGATCCGTCTGCTCGTTTGCACCCCTATCCCAAAAAAAGATCTGTCCTAACTGACGGCACGCATACATCAGTCATCGTGAAAGTCAACCGTTATGTATTAATTTATTATTAATACTATTTATGGTACCTTATATTGCATGGCATGGCTCTCCCACGATCGTATCAAAGCTACTATGGTTCTTTCTTCAAAAGGCCTGTTCAGATATTGCCCTACACTGTAAAACATAAATCCGATAATTCTACTATAGTCGTCACTTTTTTTTATACTTACTACTAAGTTGGCAAACAAGCATACGGCCCGCCTGATGGTAAGCGATTACCATAGCCTATGGTAATCGCTATGGTCGCTTCTCTTGCAATACCAGGGGTAACACTCGCGCGTTACCGAACCTGAAAGAAATTATTCACCCCTTTTTGAAGAACCCTTTGGGAAAACCAGCGGGGAGCTAATTCTACAACCTGAGTGTGCGTGGGAGGAAATTCCTCTGGAATTGCAGAGGATAAGACTATAACAGAGATCATGACTGTCTGAGTTTGTTTCGGCATTTCTTCTCAGAGTTCTTTATTTAGGAAATGCCGGTGCCATCCAGAAAAATAAATATCCCATCAAAAACATTCTGTAAAAAACCAGCCAAGTCTCAATGGAGCTGCTTGTTTATCTCTAAAAAGTAATGAAATCTAGACAAAGTCGTGCCAAGTCTAAGGTTCCTTACTGCGATTTCTTTATTATTTATAGTCAATGTTGTGTAACTTGGCTGTTGACTTGTACCCTTGATGTAAATTCAAATATAAAGGTGAATGTTCAACACATTTGTACACAGAGGATTACGTAGTATGAATGTTCGTTGAGAATATAATTTGAATTTTTTTTATACGTTAGTGGGATTATTCACTGGCACAGATTAAACACTGGCTTATGTTAAGATGCCTTTAAAAGATCTATTTACAAAAACTCTTTCTTTATACTTATTGTTTCACCTCAAAAGCTGATGTTTTCATAATATTATTGATATTTTGAATGATTCTAGCGAATTATTTGTGTTGGCTTCAAATCTTCCATTCCATTCACAATTGTTTTATTATGCGAGAAAATATTTTATTTATAAGTTTAATGGTCGCAAGAGAAGCTGTTGAGCATGAGGTCCTGAGTTTGATTCCTAGAGCGAGCTGTGTTATTGGGAAATTCTAATCTTAATAGCAATTGCCTTGCTCCCTATTAACTTTATTGTGGGTTTATGTAGGCTATATTAATATTGGTTTCGATCGAGAATCGAACCCACGTTATCTTATGCAGTAGTCGGTTGCACGTCGTCAATCGGGCCGCGGCGTGCAAAAATCGATATAATAATATCACAACAGACAGTCGGTGTACAACTGTACCTGTCGGAACAGGCATGAGGAGTAGGTAGGTATCTAAGCTATCAATAAGAAAATAATAAGTAATACGCTATTGATTGATAAGAAAACGTAAAACATCAGGTATTCTTAAATCCGAGGCATAGTTAAATAAATATTACCCTTCCTTTTTCGCAGTCGGGTAAAAAGGCCTTTAAATGACAGTTTTAGCTAAACTGTCAGTCGTATGACAGCTTATACTAGAAACCTGTAACGGATCGATAACAAAGCGGCCGTTACATATACAACTTGATTAATTAATTATAATACTTATAATGTATGTATAATGATAAATATCTATTTATTGTTCTGTTTATCAATATATCCCAACACCATACTGTACACACCCATATTACCTACGCAAATAATGATAATAATATGATTCATTGAATCCTATTCAAATTATATTAAGACTAGCTTCTGTCAGCAACTTCGTCCGCGTGGAATAGTTAATTGGTCTTAGTGTGATGATATAATATAGCCTATAGCCTTCTTCAATAAATGGGCTATCTAACACTGAAAGATTTTTTCAAATAGGACCAGTAGTTCCTGAGATTAGGGCATTCAAGCAAACTAACAAACCATAGGCTTTTATGACCTTTGGAGAATCTACACTAATATATAAAGCTGAAGAGTTTTTTTGTTTGTTTGTTTGCTTGAACGCGCCAATCTCAGGAACTACTGCTCCGATTTGAAAAATTCTTTCAGTGTTAGATAGCCCATTTATTGAGGAAGGCTATAGGCTATATATCATCACGCTCGCGGACGAAGTCGCGGGCAGACGCTAGTGTCTAATATTCGCGTAAGTGTCAGAAACCAGTAAGTGCCTTTCTGTTGTTTATTCGATGAGAAAAGATGCGCAAAGATAATTATTTAAGTATTTATATAAAACGACACACAGTAAAAACTTGTGAAGGCCGTTATATTGTGATTATAATGGTAGCTAACGTTAGGACAAAAGTGTCGTTCCCATTATTGTGTTTCAAGAAGATTATGTAAATAAATATACGTGCCTAAAGCTGTGTTCACATTGAGGCACGTTTGAGTCGCCAGGTGGTGTCGCAACATTGTTAAGTACTGCATTTTTGTTTTGTTTATATCGTGATTATTTTGATCTATTTCGTGTGTACTATACTGATAACTGGTTTTTACCCGAATATTATTAGACTTATTTTTTTTTAATGGGATAGGGGGGCAAACGTGCAAATGGATCACCTGATGGTAAGCGATAACCGCCGCCCATGGACACCCGCAACACCAGAGGAGTCGCAAGTGCGTTGCCCGCCTTTAAAAGGGTTTGGGCCTCCGGTAACCTCAACTCACTCGGCGAAACACAACGCAAGCGTTGTTTCACGCCGGTTTTCTGTGAAAGGTAGCTTTATTGGTTATAAGTGGTTTTTAAGGATTTTATAGCGTTAAATTTACAAACGAGATGAAACCCATAGATTTGTTTTGTTACAATACTTAGGTAATATACCATATTGAAGGGTCAGGTGTATCGATATATTCTTACTTGCATACTTACTTGCTTCGGTGATATTTATGAATCAAAAAAAGCAATCTTTTTTCTTAATTTTCATCGGCTAGACCGCTGTCTTTGTGTCGCCGTGTGAACGAAGCTTTACATATAATTGTATGACGTGCAATATTTTCTTGTCACTTGGCTAATTGCTCGATTATAATTTTTTGTTATCAAAATACAGAGTTTATCTTATATTTAAATTGTTATTAGTATTAGGATACTTGGCTAAGCATTATATTTGGTCTTAGTGTTAAATTGCATGAGATTTATGTATATTTTAATATACAAGAAATTGTCTGATTGTTTTCTGCTGATGCCGAAGAAATAAAAATAAAATAATTATATTAAACTGCCTCATTAGCCTAGTGGGCCTGAGCGCGACTGCTACGCTTGAGGTCCTGGGTTTGATTCCCAGGTAGAGCAGTGTTATTGGGTTTTTCTATGAAATTCCCAGTAACAGCTCGGAGTTTGGAATTTGTGCCTGGTTAATGGCAATAGGCTCGCCCTCTATGACATGGGACCTATACATACCGGCGAACTGTGGGTATACATTAGTACTCCTCTGCCTAACCCTTCGGGGAATACAGGCGCGATAGTATTTATGTTATGTTTATATTATTTAAAATAAACGTTACGTTGTTGGCGTAATGAGGTATACACATTTAATTATATATGACATATAATTTAAATATATAAAACATATATTTTTACGGGGATGTTATAAAGTTCGTACTCGTATTTTCCTCGTTTCTAAATTACTGTATTTCTGCGTAGACTGTCAAGCCGTGTCGGTGTGGACGCTCAACCGCCACGGTAACCGGAACCCTGGCACCAGCGTCACCGTGGGCATGCGGGAGGTGGCGCTGCTGAAGGATGAGATCATCGCCAGCTACGCCGCCGGCAACAGCCAGCTCTGTGCTCAGGTATCACCCGCCTTTCAAACTATGTTATTGTTTAAAGAAGGATTATAGGGATTACATTACATTACATAGGATTACAGGGATTATAGGGTTGAGCCTCACGGGACTTGCTCACTCCAAGAAATTCATAGGTTCCTCATCGAAATGGCAAAATGCCATTTGGAACTCAAGCAGGCGGCAGGCCCGTCTTTTGATGGGGGCGCTGACCGGACACTTCGGGACTAACGCTCTCCTACAAAAGATGGGTCTGACGGATACATCAGCCTGCAGGGCCTGCAAAAGGGAAATTGAGAGCATGGAACACCTTCTGTGTACATGCGATGCAATGGCTAGAAAGCGAATGTGCCTTTTGGGTCAGGGTTATCCAAGACCAGAGGACTACAGACTCATACCCCCAGGCCTCATTATAAAGCTCATGAAAGAGCTGTTTGTAGAACTGGGAGGGGATGAGGAATAGATTATCCAGGGGAAGCACAAAAGATCCCATTGGGTCGAAGTGCACTGAGGCCTTGCTGCCTCGGCCCTACACAAGATAAGATAAGATAAGATAGGGATTACAGCGATTGACATCAAAGCAAAATCGCCAAAGTATGAAAGGGTCTGGATGAGGTAGAAATGGTCACCCATACATGGACTGACCACGGCCCGAGCAGCTTAAGATTTAATGAATAGCCATTTTATCATATCACAACTTGACCTAAACATAGTCACAGTTGAAATTGCAAAAAAATAATGTTGATATTATTGAAAGTAATTTCCATTTCTACGTAGAAAAAAAAATAAATAAAGAAAGAATATTATTATTTCTTTCTTTATTTTTCTTGGAATAATGTTTCTCTATACTAGATTCTTCTCCTGTATCGTGGTTGCATATTATGAACAATAATTTTCACATGCCTACGCAAACACCCATCAGATATTATTTATGGCATAGAGGGGCAAACCAACTAACGGATCGCCTGTAGGTAAGCGATTACCGTCGCCCATGGACACCCGCAATACCAGAGGAGTCGCAAGTGCGTTGTCGGCCTTTATAAATAGGTTTGCGCCTCAGGTATCCTCATTCACTCGGCGAAGCAAAACGTAAGCGTTGTGAAACGCCGGGTTTCGGTAGTTGTTCCGGAATCTAGATCCGGACAATTTCCATTTGGCTATAGGTACATAAAATTATTAAATGAACTCTTGCTTCAGAAACTTCAATCGCTTTTTCCCTAATTGCCGTTAATTATTACAGTATTGCATTAAGATTCTTTCTTCTATTCAAGGATATCGAGAACTTCAAAGATTGGACCTGGAATGCGACCCTCGAGGTGTCTCAGTCCTTCCTTACGGGAACTGGTTACGAAGAACTGTACGACATCGGCAAGAGAATCCGGGAGCACTACCCTCACTTGTTCCAGGGTACCGCTGACCAGTTCTACTTCAGGCCTACCAATGAGCAAAGGACTGTCACTAGCTGTGCTGCTTTCGTCCACGGAATTACTGATAGCATGGATCTCAATGTCACTGTTGAAGGACCGCGGGAAAGGGATGACGTCATCAGGGTAGGTTTATCATCACATCAGTTCTACATATATTCTGCCAATATTGGCGCCAACTACAATTACAAAAGCGGCGGTAGCTTACTGGTTTGAGCGTCGGATTTGCGATCATTTGGTTCGAAACCCACCCATTGCACTATTGACGTGAAACCAGTCGCACGGGTTAACAAGAATACTATTAATGTGCGACCCACATTGCAATTAAACTTAAAAAAAACTAGGGCCAGTCAATTAATAACCCACAGTCGGCTGCTAACATTGGCGTACACATATTGGTCGAAAAGTGTTAGCGCCAACGCTCTTGACAGCGACTATAGACAGTGCACAGGAGTAGACTGGGATTACAGGAGTAATTAGACCTCTCTTTTCTCCATTCCTGTTATCTGTCCATATTTTAAACCAAGATCATTATGTAAATGACTTCCATTTGTAATATTCAGTGTTGTGCAATGTTTACAAAGCAAACCATTCATTTGTTTAATAAAAGAACAAGATCTCGATATGGCGATGAACTGTGCATAGTTGATAGTTAAACAAATCTAATGCATAATGATCATTATTCATCCTATACGAAAAATAATTTGCCGAGAAAACTTAATCATAAAGTACAAATAAAAATATAATGAACGTTATAAAAATATCTGGTGACATCCAGAAAAGTTTGTTAACACCGAGTGCGTCGACCTGGGAGAGATGCCAAACATTTTGCATATACTAAGTAATTGTTGTTTATCTCTGTAGCCGTACGAGAACTGCGATCGCTATCAGCTGGATGTGAAAGGTGGACAAACCCTGGCCTATGAGTTGGACACGTATTTTGTCTCGCCGGCGTATGTTGCTGTGAGTTTAATGAATCTATATCTATACTTCTATGCTCTATACTAATATATAAAGCTGAAGAGTTTGTTTGTTTGCTTGAACGCGCTAATCTCAGGAACTACTGTTCCGATTTGAAAAATTCTTTCAGTGTTAGATAACCTATTTATTGAGGAAGGCTATCTATAGGCTATATATCATCACGCTAAGACTAAGTCGCGGGCGGAAGCTAGTTCATAATAAACTTCTAAATGAACAACCCATTGCTCTCGTAGTCGAAACGCACCTGCATAACGTGAGTACCTACCTGGGTATAATGCCTAGTTCAGTCAAATTGATATTTGAAATTTCCTGTTACGTCTAATGGCGTGGCGTCTAGACGCCATAGGCTAGCTAATTTTTAAAAACAAGAAGTCTCTTTCATTTATTTGTTTTAATGATCTGATCAAATTCAGGAAACTGCCTCATTAGCCCAGTGATCCTGAGCGCGACTGCTACGCTAGAGGTCCTGGGTTCGATTCCCAGCTTGAACAAAGTGTTATTGGGTTTTAGCTCGGAGTTTGGAATTTGTGCCCGGTTAATGGCAATAAGCTCGCCCTCTATTACATGAGACCCAAAATATACCGGCGAACTGTGGGTGTACATTAGTACGCCTCTGCCTAACCCTTCGGGGAATACAGGCGTGATGGTATTAAATTAAGCAATCTGCTTTATTCACATTGTTATTAATTTACGGTCATTGACCTTACGCGCAATTTCCTGGTCCAGAAAAATGTATTAGATTTTCGTATAAAATTCTCAGTAGCAGCTCGGAGTTTGTATTTGCAGCGTGATAGTATGTTAGCTGACTAAAAGTTATTATTTATATAGATCCAAAACGCAGTCCAGCAGCGCCTGGGCATCTCGACCCAGCTGTCAGCAGCAAATGTGTTCTCAATATACGAGATGTGCCGGTTCCACCGCTCATGGGCCCCTGACCTGAAGTGCCCCTGGTGCGCGGCCTTCACTGACCAGGACCTGATCACGCTGGAGTACTACGACGATGTCAGGCATTACCACAGGAACGGATATGGGTCATGGGTATGTATGATTGGATATGGATCTGACTTAAAGGATTGATCGGAGTAGTTGAGTAGAGTAGCTGGTAACTGAAACAATTTCAAATGCAGATGATGGGTAAATCCTAGAACTTAAAAGTAAGTTCTAAGATTGGCGGGCTTCTTCTTTGATGGATTTTTTTAAAAGCCACCCTCATTATTTTTTACAGAAGGAAAAGATAGAAGAAACTGAAATTTTAGATAAGAGAGCCAATAATTAGGAATGACATGTCAGACTGCATAATATAACATCTTTCTGCATAAACAAATGCAGTTTTTATCAGGCAGCATTTTCTAAATATTCTTGCTATCCAATATAGACATACAATTGCAAATTTAACTTCATCATTATAAACTACTAATTAATCTATATTTTGTCCTAACTAGGTAAATGAAAACCTCGGTCGCCTACCCCTGAAGGACTTATACGACAACTTCGAAGCTTTCGTCCAGGGTAGCGGCAGGAAGGTAGTCTCCTACTTCACGCATGACACGATGATGGAGATGGTCTTCTGCGCCCTGGGCTTGTACAAGGAGCCCAGTCCTCTGCAGGCCCTGGTGATGGACGCAGATAGGGTGTGGAGGACCAGTTATATTGGTGCCTTTTCTGTCAATATGATTGCTGTGTTGAACAGGTTCGTTTTCATAACAATAATGATAAGCAATCTCGCTCATGGGCGCGGTCTGACTTGGGGGCTTTTGCTTTTGTAAATAAGGCCCACTTTTGCTGGGCAGATGAAATTCCATTCCGATAGGAATCTCGTAAGAGGCGAGAAAATATCTGACTTGCTCGGTGTTAGGATCTCTTATGGTCTGACTGGCTGGCGACCACTCTTACGTCGGAGTCCGTTGTAAAGTACCTTGGTATGTGTTTCAACATTTGTGCGTGAGAGCCAGTTCCCTCTCGGTTGCTAGGCTATCTGCAGTCCGTAGGGGCTTCAACGCATCATCAACTCCTCTGGTGTTGCATGTGGCTATGGGTGGAGTTGAATACTTACCACCTCTACAACCTATAAAAAAATGGATTGATTGACATTTGATAAAAAATGACATACTAAGTTGGGTACCTAGCTATAATCTTAATCGTCATATTGCTGTTCCATATCGGTGATCCGTTGAGTTATGTCATAAATATATTTTTATCTGTTACATGTTTACCGATATCATTAATCTAAACACGCACCTGTCACTCATTGAAGAGTTGACATTTATTGTCTATGCGTGCTGCCTATCTTTACTGATCTTTACTTATCTCCATTCCTATTTTTACGACTATAAATAAAGTCTAATAAATCAATCGGTAATCCACTTGTAAAATGATTTCAAAATATCTTGAAGCTCAAAGTGTACCGTCATTAAAGTATATTTTATGGGACATGCGCTCCAAATTCTAACGTTCCATTAAGTTGAAAACCATAGCCTTGTCTCTTCCGCATTTTATGTACCATTTGTTTACATGTTTTAGGATATTATGTTTCGCTAAGGGTCCATTTTGCGTAAATCCACAAAAAATAGATACAAACTAAAAAATAATTTAATATTCTCACCTTGTATAGTTGCACCGAATCCGGGAACCAGACTTACCGCGTCCAGATCTTCATCAATGAGAAGCAGACTCCCATCTGCCCCCTGGAGGGCTGCACCTGGCAGGAATTCCGTAACATGTTCCAGCTGTTTACCACAGCTAACCTGGACTTCTGTAGTATGGATTATGTGCACGAAGTTAGTGATGTGCCGACTACTAATAGCGCATCTACTGCCAGAGGGTTCTGGAGTCTCTTGGAGTCCCTTATTTAGATAGTGAAACGAACAATTAGTGAAAATGACTGAGTGAAATGCAGCAGGGTTGCAAACAAATCGAATGATTGGATTCTTTGGTTATGGGTTTGATTTTCCCGTAGATATTTATTTAAGTAACGTTCAGGGTCTGTAGACAGTAGAATCTAACATCTTAACAATGATCAAAAACAAATAAACATCGATAATAAGTTAACTACGGCTTTCGACGTATCCGAATCTGAATAATAATTGAATTTGATTAAATTATTTTTGAATTGCGAATTATTTTTGTGTTACGTTTGTAACTTTGTACGTCCAATTCGGTGTTGTATCATCGCTAATTTAAATAATAAAAAGATATTTTGTTCCTTGGTATTTTCAGCTTCGGCTTATAAGCTGAAGAGAGGTGTTGATTCCATTTTAATTTATTTATCGTAAGTAAGGCTGTGACACAGAACATTATTGACAAAAACCAGTACCTCAGTATTTATGTAAATATTTAATGTAAGCTTCATATACTAAAGTATATGACTTTATTTTTATGAAAACAAATAAAAGTTTTTAATTAATGTTACGTTATGTGTTTTACATATTATCCTGTAAGATTTTCGTCTCCCTGACTCCTTTTACTAAACTTAAACTTGACTTTCCTTTATGGGTAATTCCTATGAAATATTAGTTTTTTTTAACCTAAATTCCTCATTAGCTTAGTGGTCCTGAGAGCGACTGCCACGCTAAAGGTCCTGGGTTCGATTCTCAGGTCGTGTATGAAACTCCCAGTAGCAGCTCGGATTTTAGAAATGCTTTTTGCACTATCCAACCCTCCGGGGAGAGCGATGGGGTGTGTCGGACTCCGCTCCGAAAAGGGCGATCCACTGACTAAAACCAACCTCGGCGTTACGCGTCACTACTTTGGTGCCGGGCCTACGGAAATGCTGTAGCATTAGTTTGCAGATCCGGCAGTGGTGGGCCGCCTTATGCGGCTCCCTACGCGTAAGGGAAGACAGATGATGGCGTTCTCCCTTCCCTTCTTCTACCGATCCGCTGAACGGGGCGCGGAAACTGCAAACCGCGTCGCCAGCTCGGGCCACATAAATACACCCTCCCGAAACTTTCGGTGAATACAGGTGTAACAGGTGTAACCTTTCTTAGACTCCCGAGTCTCATGCCCAAGCGACACATACACTAATACTAGCAAAAAGCGGAGCTCTGCGAAGGCTCGCGAAGATTTTTCATCCAATATTTTTTTAAGACAATGTTTTAATAGAATTATCATATGGTAACTTTAAGGATTATTTATATACTTATCATGATAATTAATTCATACGACAAATCATTATCAGACATCTGCGGCACATAAAATCGGTTCATTCGTTTGGGAGCTACGATACCACGGACAGATACACAGACATGTTAAACTTATAACCCACCTTTTTGCGTCGGGGGTTAAAAAGGGAGAAATTAAATGTATCTTTTAAAAACTCTAAAGTAAATATATTATTACTAGCTTCTGCCCGCGGCTTCGCCCCCGTGTTGAATTCGGTCTGTCATCACATCCCACAGGAACGGGATGAAAAGTATCCTATGTCCGTCTCCTGGTTCTAAGCGAAAATTTTCAGCGAAATCGGTTCAGCCGTTCTTAAGTTATAAATAGTGTAACTAACACGACTTTCTTTTATATATATATATAAGATAGATGCCAATATCTTTTTTGAGGTCGGTGCCAGCCGAAAAGTAAAACTACCAAGTGACAATATTTATTCCAAATAAATGTCACCGACCTTAAAAAAACCGGTTTAATTTACTTTTTATTTCTGATGTTATTGTTCTTCGATATTGTTTAGATAGAGCCTAATTGCATGCAAACATTGAAATAACAAGTATAATGATATGTTTTAGAAATACACTGTTAAGGTGGATCGTTCACCTCAGCCCGCCAAATACAAATTTCAATTGGTTTTTCGCAATTTGTAGGTCTATAACACATTCTAGATTCCTAGCTGTAATAATTGAAAATTAAACTTTGCTTGTAAATCGATATTGTAGCTAAATTTAGGTACAATCGTCATTTTTGGCCAAAATTGACGATTGTACCTAATTTTAGCTTCGTTAACGTTTATTAAGCAAAGTTTTTAATGCTCAGTTGTGAATATTGTATAGCTAATGCCGCAATTACTACAGCTAGGAATCTCGAATGTGTTATAGACCTACAAATTGCGAAAAACCAATTGAAATTTGAATTTGGCGGGCTCAGGTGAACGATCCGCCTTAAGCCAACGACATGTTTTCCTAATGACTGAAACTGAAACCACTTAACTGAAAAACTACTGAACCGTTTTTGATGAAACTAGCACTATTCCATAAGTAGGACTATATTTAGTACAATATTTTTAGTTGGACTTAATTTTTTGCAATCTGACATATAGGTTTTGAAATATGCGCGGACAAATATACATACGTACACGTATGAAAGGCACACATATTTAGAAGCTGGTATCTATAGACTAACATATACAAATAGTTTAATTCTGACAATATTACACGCATAGGGGTCGAATTAAAAACCTTATTTTTTTAGTCAGTAAACAAATATTGTCACGTATCAAACTCGCGTTTGTAAGAGTATAAACATTTTATAAATAGACTAGCTTGTGCCCGCGACGTCGTCCGCGTAGCATGATGATATATAGCCTATAGCCTTCCTCAATAAATGGGCTATCTAACCAGTCGTTCCTGAGATTAGCGCGTTCAAGCAAACAAACAAACAAACAAACTCTTCAGCTTTATATATTAGTATATAGATAGAAGTATAGATTATGATAGATTAAATAGTATGAAAAACTCATATTATGTTAAAGTGTCACAAATAAGAATAAATCCACATGAGGGATTTAGGGCCACTTGCACCAACTTCATAATAATTGTATTGAAACACGATTTTTCATATAAATTTTGTATTTAAATACAATTTAAACACATTTAACCAACGACGAATGCACTCGTAAAAGGATTAAATAATATTTTATACCAGTGAATACCTATAAGTATGTCTGCTTTAAATCTCCAGTCCATCGTGTCGCACGATTTGAAGAAGCTGGCTGGCAGCGGATGGATGCGATCTGCCCAAGACCGGGATGGTTGGCGCTCTTTGGGGGAGGCCTACGTTCAGCAGTGGACAGCAAATAAATTAAATTAAATATTCTTTATTGATGCAAATAACCTCATGCGATAGGCTGATGATGTAAGTGTTTATCATAGCCATCTACGAACAATCGCTGATTAATTACAACACCTTTCCAGTAAAGAAGATTCTGTTTACATCGATATTTATATCTCTTTGTTTTTCTAATTTATAGTGCTGTGTTATTAATTCTAGAAGTTTCAACAGATGGCGTTAGTTATTTTAGTTGATATAAAATTTATATTTTATTTTTCTATTTGTTTATTTACTTATTTAATCATAGATAACATCTAGACATTATTTTAATTTACTTTGTTAAAACCCACACCTAAAAGTGAAGTAGTTTTTTCATAAAGTGTACCATAAGAATGTACGGGTTGTGGAATAGTGATAGATAGATAATAATATTTGTACTGTCTAGTTATGCCTAACTAGAATATTTCTAATTTGCTAAGTGTTTCACACTGTTAAAATTATTTTAGCTGGCAAATTTAGTTTGTTGTTAATATGCTCTGCTCACTGACCGTTGTCATTTTACATGACATAAAAAATAATGGGAACAGTTTCAGTTATTATGAAGTGTTAAAATCCTTTAATATATATTTGATTATGTGAATGTCCAAACACTTTCAGCTCGTCTCCGTTTCCAATATAATTTATGATATTGGATGTAATCGTTCTTTATATCTATATTGGGGATTTATATAAATAAAACTTCGAGTAATAGTATTTTATGACAACGATATCGCTTTATTAGATGTCAAAATGAAGCAAGCGAGAGGTGGGCGCGCGCTGGCGGCGGTACGGGGGTGGGGGGCGTGTCTCGAATGAACATGCGCACGCACAGCACACGCGCATCTCTCGGGGCTTCGCACTCTCGATACATACTCCACGGTAATAAATAATATAAATAATATAAATATCAACAAGTTACAAAATAGCCTTTCGTAAAAAGATTAGATCACTAAAGTGTATATTTTTTTGTTTGGCTTACAAAATTTTTTTTTTACAGTTTTTCGTTTCACGCTTTCGTAACTTTCAACTGCTATGTATAAAAAAAAATTAGTTACATTTCAACGAAAAATCTGTACAGTCCGTTTTTGTTTCTGTAGTGGAACGTTTAGAAATCTTCGGGCGCCAGGTCGAACCTAGGTGGGAAGGTACCGAAACCGTCAGCGAAGCCGGGACGCGGGCGCTGGGGCTGCGAATGAAAGCATACATTAGAATATTACCCAACATCGCCAACAAAAATAAATCTCATGCAGGACCTGGGTACTTTCCATGCCCGGGAGTAACAGATGCAAGAGTGTAATATATGGGGACAACTTCCACAGGATCTATTTCTACATAAAGGAGCTGCACTATTCAAAGTGCTGTAGGTGGCGTGCAAAGTATTGCCAACTTACATATTACTCCAGTGCTGATTTAGGGACGCCCTTTAACGGACGCCTGAATCAGAGAACGCTGCTTAATATCTCAGTGACTGTCGAAGATTTGATAGGAAGCTAGTGGAGAAAACTCACCGCCGGACTGACTCCTCTCGCGGCGGAACCCGCACGTCCCTTGCCACGGAATTTGCTGATGGCCTGCTCGGCAAGGTCTGCCCTTTCTTCGGCCTCCTCCAACTCCTGCTGTGCCTTGCGGAACTTAGCTAAGTTGAGGGCAGCGATTTCTTCGGCCTCTTCGATCTGCCTCTTGTAGGTCTTGATCTTCTGTTGCAGTTTGTCGACCAGGTCTTGCATGCGCTCGTGGTTCTTGCGGTCCTCTTCGGCCTGGAAGGTGAGCTCCTTGATGCGCCTCTCGGACTTGCGCAGGTTCTTCTGGGCGTCGGCGTGTCTCCTCTGTTCACCGTCAAGCTCGTTCTCGAGCTCCCTGACTCTCTGTTCGAGCTTCTGGATGGCCTTCTTGCCTCCCTTAAGGGCGTTAGCTTCAGCCTCATCCAGCCTGACCTGCAGTTCCTTGATCTGTTGTTCAAGAGCCTTGCGGAGTTTCTCCTGGGTCTGGGCGTGATCCTGTTCAGCGCGCAGCTCGTCAGCAAGACGGGCGGCGTCAACCATGGCCTTCTTGGCCTTCTCCTCAGAGTTCTTAGCCTCGTTGAGGAGCTCGTCGAGGTCGGAGTGCAGAGTCTGCAGCTCGGACTCGAGTTTCCTCTTGGCGGCGGATAGGGAGGCGCTCTGGGCGGACAGCTCGTTGAGCTGTTCGTGAGCGTCACCGAGTTCCTGTTCGGCCTGGCGGCGGGCGCGGTCGGCCTGTTCCAGGAGGGTACGGGACTCCTCGAGTTCGTTCTGGAGGGCGTTGGCGCGGCGTTCGGAGATGCCGAGCTGTTCACGTGCATCGTCGCGGGCACGCTGTTCCTCTTCCAGGGCGGTCTGGAGGTCCTTGATCTGGGCCTGGTAGCGCTTGATGTTCTTCTGGGCCTCAGCGTTGGCCTTGTTAGCGTGGTCAAGAGCGATCTCAAGCTCATTGATGTCAGCCTCAAGCTTCTTCTTCATGCGCAGGGCCTCAGCCTTGCCCTTAGCCTCGGCTTCGAGGGAAGCCTGCATGGAGTCGAGGGCACGCTGGTGGTTCTTGCGGGTGTTTTCGAATTCCTCTTCCTTCTCCTGGATACGCCTGTCGATCTCCTGTCTGACCTGAGACAGTTCAAGCTGAGCGCGCAGGACCTTGTTCTCCTCCTGTTCGAGGGCAGATTCAGCCTCCTCGAGGGCGGCCTGGAGCTCGTCCTTCTCGGCCTCAAGGCGCTTCCTGGCCTTCTCAATCTCGTGGATGTTGCGGCCACCTTCACCGATCTGATCAAGAAGATCCTTGACTTCGTCGGCGAGGTTCTTGTTCTCGCGGCGGACCGCCTCGAGTTGTTCCTGGCCTTCCTCGTAGGCACCCTTAAGGCGGAACAGTTCGGTGGAGTAGTTGCGGCACTCCTTCTGGCTTGCATCGAGCTCAGCGGCGAGGTCGTCAACCTTGAGCTTCCATTCTCCAATGATCTTGTCGAAGGCCTTCTGCTTCTTCTCGGCAGCGTTGGCGATAGCAGTGGCACGGTCAACCTCGAGTTGCAGGTCCTCGACCTCGGTGGCGAGGCGCTGCTTGGTCTTCTCGAGAGCGACGACCTTCTGGTTGAGGGACTCAATGGTCTCCTCGGCTTCGGCGAGGCGGGCCTGGAGCTTGCGCTTGGCTTCTTCGAGTTCCTCGGAGCGGGCAACTCCTTCGGACTCGTACTTGGAGCGCCAGAGCTGAGCCTCGGCGTTGGCCTTGGAAAGCTGGCGTTGCAGGTCAGCCTTGCCTTCGGCCTCTTCCTCGACCTGTTCACGGATGTTGTCCAGGTCGTGCTCGAGGTTGCGGAACTTGCCAAGAAGGGTGGCGCGTTCCTGTGAAAAAGGGATACAGTAAGTTGTGGTTCAAATTAGAGTACAAATAGATAAAAGTTTGTTTAGGATGACTACATACCCTGGCCTCCTCGTCGGCGAGCCTCTTGGTGTCCTCGAGCTGGGTGGTGAGGGACACCTTGATCTTGGACAGCTGAGACACCTGGGACTCGGCCTCCTCCAGTTGGCGGAGCAGGTCGGAGTTCTCAATGGACAGCTTCTTCTTGGCGGCATCCAGGTCGTTGAGGGTGCGGTTGGCCTCGTCAGCCTTACCCTGGACCTCGTTGAGCTGGTGCTGCAGCTGCTTGACGATCTTCTCTTGGGCAGCCTGGATGAAAATTGTGTATTACAGGCTATGTATTTGATTGCTATGCGTGTTAATGTAATTTCTTAAACATATTGAAATAGTTAGATGATCTTTCTGTTTGTTGTAAGGATATATAAATTGTTATAATAAAACATTAATTTTAAAGTTATTAACTACAAAACTTATTTTCTATTTGGATTAGTAAAATGTTAAACTAAGTTTCAAGTATATATTGAAAAAATTACAACAAGTCAAATTGAACGAATTCATGCATTTGTTTAGTAATTACAAATTTTTTTTGGGATGTTATCATTATATTGGGAGGTCACTCAAACAACGAGGCGGTTTTAGCTTCCATGCTATACCTAATCAAATGAATTAATTAGTTTATTTTAATGACTTTCATTGTCATGGTATGGATTATGTGTTTTGATGTGTTGTGTTTGACATTAAATCTCCATAGTATTTAATAAGCTGCAAAGCGAAGCCCTGTAATGGCGTACGCCAAGAAAATTTTCTTTTCATCCTTTGTACCTTTTCGTTGGACAAGTGGTCGAGTCCGGCACGAAGGTCATTGACTTCGCTAAAGTACTGAGAGCGCTCTTTCTCAGCCCTGGATAGATAAATAATGACAAAACAATTTTAGTACACTGTCGACAACCGTACCTACTTGTACACGGCTGTGGAATGGTAAGAATGATAACCAAAATTCGATCGTAACAGAATCACAGTGATGTGATGTTGTGTAATGTATGTCGTTCCGGGTAAGGTTCCATGCAGGGTTCACCCCAGGCGGTACACATGCCTCTACGGACGACATGTTACCTTCTCTCTGGCTACTTGATCAACCGCCGCGCGTGTGTTGTTAAGCTCGTTGTAGCAAGACGCGCGGTCATGCTCAGCCCTGAATGTTGCATGACAGTTCAGTAAATGTAACTTCTATTTTTAATTCGGACATAAATCTATCAATCCCACATGTACGTCCGATTTTGATGACTCACCCGTAGGCGGTGATATATTATTTTTATTTTATTGGCTATTACAATTTTATAGAAGTGTAAATATACTCACTTGGCCTTGAGCTTGTTGAGCTGGTCGAGCTGCTCACCCATCTCCGAGACGGCATCGTTGTGCTTCTTGCGGAGGTTGGCGAGGGTAGACTCGTGCTGGATGTTGGCCTCTTCGAGGTCGCGACGCAGCTTGCTCAGCTCAGCCTCGCGCTTCTTGTTCAGCTCGATCTGAGCGGAGGTGGCACCGCCGGCTTCCTCAAGGCGCTCACCCAGCTCCTCGAGCTCGCGGGCGAGGTCGGCACGCTGCTTCTCGGCCTTAGCGCGAGCCTGGCGTTCGGATTCGACCTCCTCCTCGAGCTCTTCGATGCGGCCTTGCAGTTCCTTGATCTGTTTCTGCAGCTTGCTGACAAGCGACTGCTCGTCCTCGAGCTTGGCGGTAAGGGACGAGATTTCCTTGTCCTTGCGCTGGATGGTCTGCTCGAGCTCCTTCTTGTTGCGCTCGAGGTCGGTGACGGCCTCCTGCGTGAGCTTGAGGTCACCCTCCACCTTCCTCCTCTGCTTCTCGACGTCGGCGCGCAGTTTCTTCTCGCGCTCCAGAGAGTCCTCGAGCTCGTCGAGGGTCTGTTCGAGCTTCTGCTTGACCTTGTTAAGATGGTTGACCTTGTCTTCGGCGGCCTGGAGCTCCTCGGATGTCTTCTGGGTGGTTTCACCCTGGAGTTTCTTCTCCTTGTTCAACTTGTTGATGAGCTCATCCTGGTGGGCGATCTCGTCGTTCAAGTTGCGGATCTGGTGGTCCTTGGTGGCCTTGTCCTGCTCGGACTTCTGGACGGAGAGTTCCAAGTCCTCAACATCCTTCTTCAGGCCAGAGACTTCCTGCTCCAACTTCTTCTTAGCCTGGAAGAGCTGGTTGCGGGCATCCTCCTCCTGGGTGAGGCGGTCCTGGGTGTCCTACAATACAAAGATTCAAAGTCAATTTTATACCTCATCTGTTTGCTATAATTATTAGCCTATACTATACGTCTGTTTCACATCTATCAACACGTCTAAGATTGAGGCAATTAAAGTTTCGCAATAAAATTCTGTAGGGTGTAGATGTACTTGTGCAGTTATTTTAAACACGATCGAACTATTTCCCGTATAAACAAAGCTCGAGTTTATTTAAAGAAACGCGTCAAGAAAATCTGCGGTGAGTTCACTCGCAACACTGTATATACACTAGGTATATATTTGGTTTGTAACACCATCAGTGATGTTTATCAACCGCAGGAAACTTAATTTATTTTAATTAGTTTAATTAGCTGTAGATTTTCATCGCGTCAACTCTTCACGACCTAAATTCTAGTTGCTATTTCAGTTCCAGTAACAAATTCCGAAATATACACTTGCTTGTTTATCACTGCTTCTAATTTTAATTAACGATAAGTGCACTTGACTCTATTAGGTTATAATTAGTAATAAATAAATTGTAAGTACTCACCCTGAGTTGGGTCTCGAGGTCAGCCTTCTGCGCGTTGAGCTTAGCAGCGCGCTCCTGGACCTCGGAAAGGTTACCCTCCTTGCCCTCAATGGAGGCAAGCAGAGCGGTCTTCTCCTCGAGGAGCTTGGCGTTGAGGCCCTCAAGCTCCTTGCGGAGCTTCTCTTCCTTCTCGAAAGCCTCTTGGGCCTTCTGGGCCTTCTCCTCAAGTTTCTGTAAATCGTCACCACCTTTAGTCTCCCCGTTCCATTCTGATAAATGAACAGCGGCCGCCATTGTTTATTGATTAATTATTATTATTATTATTTAAAACATTAATAAAAAATAAATAGGAATGCAATGTGTTCGGTTCGTTCGAAAGTATAGGGTAGGGTAGGTGGTGCGCGCGCCGCCGACCACTCCGCTACTGAGCACCGCTGGAGTTTTCCAGCGGGTGGAATATCGCCCACGCACGCTTACATTGTGAGTAAGGAGAAAAGGCGCGCGGAGGGGGCCGGGTTCCAGAAATGGCCGCAGTACCTGCTGCGGTGTCGCGTAACCGACAGGTGGGCGCGGTCCGTTCTATTTATGTTACCCTGAATCATGCGTCCTATATCCGCGTGTGCTTGAGTGTATCATCAAGTTTATAAAGTGATGATCGATGCTTACCGCGAGCTCATCCTCGACGCGGGTGACGTTGAGGAGGGGCTTGACCTTCTGCCACAGTTTCCACCAGGGCCAGGTGCGGAGCTGCAGGTACTTGCGCAAGTTGCGCTGGACAACTTGGAGAGCCAACCTTTGTAAATAAAAATAATTATGAAGCATTGTACATTTCCAAATATGGCGCTATGTCCTGTATTAATGCGAAGTATGCCTACCTCTGTTCCTGCAGCTTCTTGTACTCCTTACGGGACAGGTAACCACGGATGTAGGCCTGGAGCCAAGAGACGATCTTGGACAGCCTGTCGTCACGCAACTCTTCCATCTGACCCAGGACACCGGCACGGAAGAATACCTGCTCGTACATAGCAAGTGTTAGGGGGAGGTTCACAACGTACGAAGATGGTAAGCAATTCATATTGGATTTATTAAATGTTATAAAAGTATTAGAATTTACCTGAGAAGGTGCTCAAGACGATTCTTGTGAAATTAATAATAGTCTTTGGTAATTATAAAAATACACATTGAGTGTTAGTAAATTTCACATCTAGATTAAATTATCAATGAAGGATTGACAAAAACAGTGAAGAGATACAAATAGAATGATAGAACAGAAGAAATTGTTATCTTAGTTATTGCGTCATGCAATGAGGATAAAGAGGAAATATTAGATTGTGTAAGCTCTGTGTGGCATGCTTGAGTTCTACCTTAGTCTTTCCAAGTCTGAAAGACTCTGAATCCAATCCTGTCTGTTCGAGGATTTTCTTGGTAGCAGCCTCAGGTGTAATAGGCTCTTTGACGAGGTTCGGGCACAGAATTTTGTATCTGCGTTATAGGAGTACATACAGTATGGCAGTAATGTTTTGATGTACGTGTAGGGTAAGGATAGGAGAACACAAACAGGAGTCTAAGTAGCTTGGACTCCGCAGGTGAGCATATAAAGGTTTAAGGTCAAATTATGACACCAGTCTCATAAGGTGTTGAATTCGACAAAGCATATTAAGGTTTGCGATCCGGGCGTTTTGGGGTTTTGGACCGTTGTTCTCAAACTGCTAACTACTTTCAGGGGTACAAAGACATGCCTTGGTGTGACCCAGACGGTAGGACTCGACGTCCAAACCAGTAGCCTCCAGGATGACTTGGGCGATTTTCTTAGGATCGGATTCCTTTTCCACAGCTTGAGGGGCCAGGATCTTGTAGCTACATTATCAAAATATATGGCACACAATGAGGGAATGTACTGATAACATGTTCATAGGTATACCAATACATAGATACAAAGTCCTTGGTATCTTCAGGGGCAACATGGGTGGTAGGGGGCCATTCAGAAGTATCCAAAACATTTCAGTTCTGGAAAATTCTTCATGTTGGGGTCACAAAAAAGGTTTCGATGACTAGATGATAGTATCTAGATTGAGGTGAATACTACAGGTGCATACCATTAATGAAAACTAGGTACCTATGATACATACTCGGTAGGAGGCAAACCATGTACGGTAGGATCTAAAACGAATCTATTTTCTTATAGATTTTTAAAAATACTGGTAAACTAAACCATGCTTTCGCCATTCTAGGATGGTATCAATGTCTGCCTTGCCTTTGTGTGGCCAATACGATAGCTTTCGGGGTCGAGACCCACTTCCTCCAAACACTTCCTAGCGGCCTCTTTGGGATCTTTTTCTGCTGTCATGGCGACGGGCGCAAGAATCATGTAACTGTTCATTAAATAATTGTTATTATTTGAGTTCATCGGTAAACATGAGTGGCTGCAGTATAAATATCACTTCACACCTTGATTCAAAAATATAGTGTGTGAGTGGGGAGTCATCAAAATAATTTTAGATGTTATTAGTCATGGTTGCACGAATGTCCGATGACGTCAACTGCCAGTCAGCTGCAGTACCAGAATAAAATCGCGTCGAATATACCAGAGTCCGAGGAATTTTGTTATGACTCGCCAACCAAAATTATGAACATGTCATAATAAAATTAATCTCAACTCATATATGAAATAAACTTGATGACTCCAGATACCATAAATATATGCGGAATGGGCACTTAACAACCAAAATAGATTTGTTCGGATTTCATGAGTTTGGAATCTTACCGGAGCTTGAAGTCAGGGTAGACCATCCTGTTGGGGAATCCTTTACGGCAAATACGGATGCCTTCCAACACACCGTTACAGGTCAGCTGGTGCATCACAAGGTGAGAGTCGATGAGACCTGCGTGACAAAGTTACACATACCGCTGAAGATTAAGCTTATAATTTTTGTATACAATGGACGCATTTCTAAGTTCAATGACTATACATCTGATTATGATGCTGGAAATCATGTAGTAAATTTGAAGAAGAAAATTTTCTAGTTGAAAATGTAGGAAATTTGTTGAGTACTCACCAGCCTGCTTCAACTCGTTGGGGATGATACAACGTACGAAGTGAGGCTGAGTAGACCTCAGGGTGTTCATCAGGTTGTTAAGTTGTTCCTAAAGATATAGTATTTATAAGTAATCATCTTCATGTGATTAAGATTTGTACTACAAAAATTTTACACTCAAAAGTTGCAGGATGGAATTTCTTACAAATTCCATTTACAGATAATTTCCATATAATCAGTAGATACAAAGAAATTACCTTAGACATAAAAAGCGACACACAAATGTAATGTGAAATCAGAAGTATATTTTGATGAAAAATGCATAAACATAAAACATTTAGGTTAAAACATAAAAACACAACATAAACGTTAGTTTTGCATTCAGCGGCAAATGTAGCATATAGTATATTTCGAGTGACTACTTTGCAGCTGCGAACATATTTTAGGACATAGTTTGAGTATCGTCCCTCTTATATGAACGATTGTGAATTATACGTACCATGTAACATGTATCCGCTACAAATACATGTAGGTAGACAAGTAATGAGGTGATTCTAAATTACCTTTCAGCCAATCTAGGTATCGAACTACAATAAACTCAAAATCCGAAGCAGATCTACATCCAAGTAGTTTCGTCTGCCTCGGTGTGATGATAAAAACGATAAAAAACAACTCACTATGTTTAAAACATTGAAATACCTTGTAAGCGGAGGACACAGTAGCGAAACCACCGCCCTTCTTACCGCGACCGCCTATGAATATACATTAACAAGCAACTATTACAAACTATTAGTACCAAGACAATCACATGACGGCACTTATCACACTACAATAGTCGAAGACAATACATCTGTGGGGCTGCTGCGACATGAGCTGTGACTTATAGACATAGACAGACATGATTAAGTGAAGCATACCAGACTGGCTACCGCCGAGACATTTATTTATCAAACTGTCAATAATAATTATTAACGATTCCACTGAACGGGAGCCAGCCTAAAGCGTGTAGACAGACGAAGACAGTCAAGCCACGTAGGAGACATAAAGCGAATCGCGGTGATTGTATGTATGTTCCGGATTACCCTGTAGAGTGATGATACGGTCTGGAAGGCAGAACCCTTAGCGCGCTTGCCACCAGCGCCTAATTCATTGAAAACAAGTGTCAGAATAGAGAAAAAGTTGCAGAACTAACAACTGATACTTAGAGTCAGTTAAAGTTCCAGATAAATGGTATATGTGGTGTAGAAAGAGTGAAATTTAATGGACCAAGTGTTGAAGTATAAATCTTGGTATTGGTATCGATGAAATTGTGATTATGGTGATAAAGATGTTAAGTGTATTGGAATGTAAATAAGAGCTCATAGTACCTGTCGCCTTAAAAATAATTATTAAAAAAAAATATAATTCAAATATAAAGTTATTATTAATTTCAAGTTTCATGTAATCTATCAAGTATTGAAATATTACGTACCCTTGCCACCGCCGCCACCACTAGCATCACCAGACTGACCAGGATGGTCAGCAAAGATCTCAACAAGCAGTTTGTTCTGACCCTTCTTGAACTGGTCAACGACAGTGTCGTTAAGAGGGTCCTTGTTCTTCTCAAGCCATCCAGTGATGTTGTAGCCGACCTATTTCGTGAAGATTGGGGAGTTAAATCAGATATACAGGCAAAGAGATGTGGTGACTACAAAAGTCTTGATGTTTTTGATACTTACGTTACCGGCGTAGTGACCAATGGCGAAGTGAGCGGCCTGGCAACCGGGCTTGGGGGGCTTTGGCTTCAGGTAAGGAGCAGACTTGCCCAAGTGGTTGTTGTTCAACTTCTCAACGAAGGTCAGATCGGTGGCTTTGGGGAACATAGACTCTTCCTCAAGGATGGAGAGGATACCCATGGGCTGTAAACGTACCAAGGAGATTAGAACACGTAGGTGGCACAGCTCACGCGAAGAAATGTCTCATCTCTGTAACTTTACGGGGAGAAAGTAGGTTAAAGAAAGCATTATAGTAACTTTAAATTGATCCGCTGAAACATTTACTGACCATAATAAAGATAAAATATAAAATGAGACATTAAAGCTTTAATAATAAATATTCTATGTTATTTACTAAGCAGCATGCAGAGAAGATAATAATTATAACAGTGTTGTACTATAGTGAATTAGTTACTGTGCATTGTGTGGAAAGTGTATTGTGGTAAAAAGCTCTACCCCAATATTTCGTGTAAAAAATACATGTGCAGATTATATAATTAAATCCTAAGGTACAGATGATTAATTTGCCAAAGTACTACATAAATTATCAGGTTGAGTGGTCACCCTTCTTGCATTCCTTAGATTTTTCTAAATGTTAAATTATACTTTATATTAACTACCTACGTTACGCGTGCGATCCTGAGAGCAGTGTATTTAGTTTTATTTGGGACGCGGTAGCTAGATGCAAATTAAAGTATTTCATAAGTTTCGCAGTAGCATCGCTTGCATATTCGTTTGCGTGTATGGTACAAGCGGATACTGTCATATCTCTGCCTAGTAATACGGTGGAACGGGGGAACAGCCAGAAGTTTTTACTTGCAGGCGATGATCTGCTTGAAGCTTTCGCGACCCTACATCCTCAAGCTATACACTTATAACCTCTAATACCTTCTCTAATAAGTCAATGGTCGCTTGGAGGTCCATACCAAAATCTATGAAGGTCCATTGGATCCCTTCTCTTTCATATTCCTCTTGTTCTAGGACGAACATGAAATGGTTAAAGTACTGTTGCAATTTTTCGTTGGTAAAATTAACACAGAGCTGATTAAACCCGTTCATCTGGATCGCGAGGTGACATGGAAAAAAGGATCGAAAATCTGTTATTAGTTATTTCTAACGAATTATTTATGAGAGTAGTGTTCGTGTGTTCCTGAAGATTTTAGGGATGTAACATCAAAACTAGAAAAGAAAATACACACAATAGAAAACACACAGAAAAACCCACAAAGAGCAAACAGCATTGATAGGGACACTCGAATAACACCGAGACGATAAATATTCTTTTATATAATTTAAAGAAATTGTTTGACTAATTAAGAATTTCGTCTGTTTATTCGAGGACCCTTGTGGCGTGAGCAAGCTTTCATTGTTGCGTTGACGCCAACTACCTTTTCAATAAGGTCAATGCAATTTTGCAGATCCATGCCAAAGTCAATGAAAGTCCATTCGATGCCTTCGCGCTGGTACTCTTCTTGCTCCAGAACGAACATGTGATGGTTAAAGAACTGCTGAAGTTTCTCGTTGGTGAAGTTAATGCAGAGTTGTTCAAAACCGTTGAACTGCAGGGAGATAAGTAATGTGGAGAGTTAAGTAGGGGTTCAGGTAAAACGCTACGGATCACATTCCGCAGTTGTTGTGTGACGTGATGGTAGACCCGGTTGATGGTAAGAGGAGGATCAGGCTCGATGAAGAGAGAACCACCAAGTTGATCTCGCATTGGTTGGATTGTTAATCTTAAACGTTATCCCGTCTAGTAGCTCCCAGCACCGACAGGCGTGACGACGAGACTCCAGTAACTATTACCTTTTCGATAAGATCGATACAAGCGAGCAAGTCCATTCCGAAATCGATGAAAGCCCAGTTGATACCCTCCTTCTTGTACTCTTCTTGTTCGAGTACGAACATGTGGTGGTTAAAGAATTGCTGCAGCTTCTCATTGGTGAAGTTAATGCAGAGTTGCTCGAAACCGTTGTACTTTTTGTAACATGATGAAGGGGCGAATTACACACACACACAATTTAAGCATTTTACTAAACTATATGCGAGGGCCGAATAGCTGAAAACTTAACACAACATAGAATAACAACAGAGCCCAACCGAGGATTATGCACACTCGGTGTACCTTTTCAATGAGATCTATGCAGGCGAGCAAGTCCATTCCAAAGTCAATGAACTCCCAGTGAATGCCTTCTTTAGTATATTCTTCTTGCTCCAATACAAACATGTGATGGTTGAAGAATTGTTGGAGTTTCTCATTGGTGAAGTTAATGCAAAGTTGCTCAAACCCATTGAACTATGAAATAAATTAGCATTAATATCTTACGAAAATCCAAATATTGACGTCTGCTTCTTCTTTCATAATCTATGCTTAAAATTAAGTCTCTATAATTAATACCGATATGGTAAAATGTTTTGAACACCAGTTGGCCTTGCCTTTGAGGCAGGCTCAAGTAATGATACTCACGTCGAAGATCTCGAAACCAGCAATATCCAGTACACCGATGAAGTGCTGCCTCTTCTGCTTGGTGTCTAGGGTCTCGTTACACTTCTTCACGAGCCACTTGAAGAGACGATCGAACATGCCCTTGCAGAGAGCACCGACGGAGTTGGTGACCTGGTCCTTGTTACGACCCTGGGTGACGAACTCGTTTCCGACCTTGATGCGGGGCTTCAACAAGTTCTTGTACAGGTCCTGCATCTCGACGCCGAGGAGCTTGGCAACCTTCTCACCATCCTGCAATGGGAAACATAAAAATTTAATAGTGTATCTATTTACGAGAGTCCTAGCGAAGCTTAACCTGATAAAGAAAAATATAACCAATGTATATTTTCAAGATTTTTATTACTTGGAAACTTACTGGAAGCTTTGTGACCATATTTTTTTTGGATTTTGCAAGTTAAAATGACTGAAATGTTGAAAAATATAGAAACAACAACATACAACGTTTTAGCAATACTGACCTCAGTGCCGTCAGCCTCAGCCTGTTCCTCGCGACCCCTCTGCTTGAACTGCATGCGACCCATGTGCATGACAGCGGCGGTGATCTTGTATACGTTATCTTTCTCCTCTTGGGTGAAACCCAGGACGTCCATAGCTTGCTGTATTATAAAATATATATTAGCATTCTATAAAATAGCCCTTGTTTAGAGGCAACAGTAAACAAGCTGATTGAAAGAAGTGAATATAGTTATTATGGAAAATAATGTTAGAGAAATATTACATTTTGCAACAAAATTTATGATTGCTCGAAGAGCAGAATGTATAGATTAAACAATTCTTAAGGATGAAATCAGAAATATTAATTTAATTTTGCAAGAAAGGGCCAAAATATATAAAAAATAGAGAAAGTTATAAAGACAATAAACAGTGAAGTACTTACTAACATTAAAAGGTTAATAAAGTAAAAGGGAAGCGTTAGCTAAATTATGCCAGTGATAAGAAAGGTCGTGATGCTAGGGGCTGGTGCACAGGTAACCGATATTGTATTTGGTGCATAGGACGACAATACTACTAATTACTATAAAATCTTGATGCACATCATGTGCAGTTTCAAAATGTAGAGGATCGGAATATATAAACTAACAATTTGGTTTCCATTAACGTCAATGTTAACGGTATTTCTTTTGTTTTCAAATATATCTCTGTATTAACTTGATACAGATCTTTTGTGCGTCTCGTGGCTACTTCAAGAGGATCATTTCCTTCTCAATTTTCATTCCACTTACGTCCGTCAACTGCAATTCCTCTCCGTCATCGATGTTGGGTATAGTAATCTTACCCTGAGCCACGCAATTGTAATCGTATATGTCGTTAGACAACATACACATTTCTGTCAATTAAAATATAACATGATTATTAACACCGGTAATATGCTGAAATTTTGCCGGGAAGTACCGAATTTCTTCGTGGACCTAACCGTCCCTGTCCTGTCTTTAAAATATTAGTTCGTGTGGTTGTGCTTGTGCTGGATCGGATATGGTGTGTAGCCGTGACAAATAAAAACCTGTGCATAAAGCCCTTTTGAACTCTTGCAGGGAGCGGGCAGCATGTGTATGTCAGAAATTTTGGAATGATGACCGACCGTCGACTACGCAACGCAAGACACTAAAGGGTAATTAACTATAATACACTATGTTTTTCCCAAGATGAAACTTCTTGGTTTCGCTCGTGGATATCAATCTTTATTGTTCCGAATCGATCGACATCCACAGTTAAATAATGAACTACTAAAGCAATCTGCCTTTTGTTGTGCAATCGAAACGGTCACCACATGTCTCATAGACTCAATACACGGATATCTGCATCAAGACGCACGCTCCATGCGCAGGTTCAAGACTTACGATCGTTAGATCGCACTCTTCGGCGTCGTTGACTCCAGGTATACGTGTCTTCCCTTGACTTATGAAGGGATAGTCCGAGATACGGTTGCTTAGCATCGTTATTTCTGTAAACACCAAAATACCTGACATACACATGCGACAACCGAGCTTCAATTCAGTGGTAAGCAAAGCAAGCAGTACTGCGACAGATGAGAACGATAGATAGAATGAGTTTATCCAGCTGTCAAGTTCTGGACTCACGTCGGTAAGCCTCATTTCCTCGCCGTCATCGACGCCGGGGATACTAGTCTTGCCTTGCGACACGATGTTGTAGTCGTTGACGTTGTTGGATAGTAAACACATGGCTAAAATGACACCAATCATAGTCATGAGTGAAAGGTGTCCTTATACTACAGGTAGGAAGGTTCCCTCCACAGTCTTTTGTGTGGGAACTAAAACTATTTTCAAACTAAATAGAGGTAGGTATCTCGTGGTAGTACACGTCGAGATACATCTAATACCAGCCACCAGTCGGTTACGTGCGAGCCGGTGGCCGGTAGTTCACACAGGGCACGCTCTAACGACCTTCTGTTCTTCAGAGGCCGGACTTACGTCGGTCAAAGTACACTCCTCGCCATCGTCAACGTTTGGGATGGTAGTTTTTCCTTGCGAGATGATGTTATAGTCATATACGTCGTTTGTCAGCAAACACATTTCTAAATTTGAAATAACAAAATAATTATCATGACATATATGTTAGATACATGGTGTTCACCCCAAATTTTCGTTGTCAAATGTGTGTACTTGTGTTGCTGGATCAGGCTTTGCTAAATTGGGTAGGGTAAAAAACATAACACATCCTGTGTGGCTACGACTGGTATTATATCCTAAAATTTATAATTTATATTTTCAAAACAAACAGTTATGAAATACTTAATTTACATTCAATTATTGTTTTATTTTAAAAAGTTTTAAAATTTTGAGCTAATTTATAAATAATGTATCTAAAATGTCTAATTTAATGTTTTTTTTACTATTTTCGTGTTTTAATATTAAAAGAGTGTTTAGGACCTTCTATTTTCAGTACTTGTATAAATATTTATATTCTGAGGCATATGCCCATAAATGGAAATGTAAACACAACTTCTTTAATCTTTGTTTAGAAAAAAAACGAACCCAAAATTGTACACTCTTCGAAATTGAAACCATAAACGGAAGGTCATATCACTGAATTTAAGTTGGTTCCTACACCAGGACTCCATACGCACCTTTAAGACCAGAGACGGAACCAGACATCATCTGGTAGAAGATGTGGTAAGAACGCTCAAGGGCCTGCTGGGAGATGACACGGGCCTTCTCGAGCAGATCTAGTAGAAACAAGAGTATTAACACCGAATACCATCAGGAAAACAGGATCGAAGAACCCAAGTCCCGAGTGAGAAGTACTTACAGGTCTCAATATCAGCACCAGCCAGTTTACCGGAGGGGCCGAAGTGGATACGGATGAATTTACCCTGGAGGAGGAGGAAGAAAGAATATAGATTTTTTTTACAAAGTGAATGTTTAGATATTGGTTGATGCTAAAGTTATTGAAAATAATCAAAGAATTGGAATTTTCTGGATTGATACTGTTATATTAGATTTAGAACATGTAAAGTTTGGTATACTTACGAAACGAGATGAGTTGTCGTTACGGACGGTCTTGGCATTACCGAAGGCTTCAAGTACAGGGTTAGTTTGTACGACCTGGTCCTCAAGGGAGCCCTTCTTCTCTTGGGAGGGGTCCTTCTTCTGGGAAGCACCAACGGTGGCGAAGTACGCAATTACCTTCTTCGTGTTCTCAGTCTTTCCGGCACCAGACTCACCGCTGTTGGTATTAAAGGTTTTTTCTTAGTTTACGCCATTAGAACCTAATTTAGTAGTAATGAGTTTGGGTTAAAAATACCGCCCTTGACGTTCCTATACCATAATTAATAAACAAGGAGCTTTTTTTTTTAGGTCCAATTATTTTGATTTACATAGGGTATAATATACTTTGATATAAGTTATTCTTAAGATAAAAAATCTTTTTATTATCTTTTTAATTTTCTTGCATTTACTATATGGTAAGATTATAAAGTTATTGTAATGAAGGAAAATATCAACTGCGGGCAGGATTCGAACCTGCGTCTTATAGTTAGACACACCAGACGCTATGATCACTAACTCACCGCAGTGGTTCGAATTTTAACCGCAGACGAATTTTTCCTTCACTAAAATAATCTTTATTACTTCGAAAATTAAAAAAAAACAAATACTTACGTAATCAACATAGATTGATTCTCGTGGTTGGTCAACATGTTGACGTACGCGCCGTCGGAAATGGCGAAGATGTGGGGGGGCACCTCCGAACGACGCTTGCCACGGTAGAGCTTGGCGCATCTTGTGGTGTACACGGGGAATCTCTTGTAGGGGTTGATAGCCACACAGAAGAGACCCGAGTACGTCTGTGGTGATTATTGCAAGATTAGCGGCATTATTAACGAAGATGACTGCGGTGATGAGACTGAGTTTGATGAGGGAGAGTAGGTATCAAGGAAGGAAGAAAATATAATTTTAAGGATTATTGATCTTTTAGATGTTTTTTGGAAATGTGTGACAGATGCAAAAACCAATTTCTGCATCTTTTTTAATATAAAGGAATAATATAAAAATTCTGTGTGGAACTATGGAATAAAATATTCTGAACAATATCAGAATGAAAATTATAATTACTAATATCAGGAAATAGAGGAAAAAAGGTTTTTAAGGGGAATATAATTGAAAAGAAGATAATAAAAAGGATAGCGTATGACACGATTGCATGGAAAAACAAAGCTAAATCTAAAGAAAACACAAAAACTGAGACGGGTACTGTACAAGTACTTTATGTCTCCGTTTAAAAAAAATGAATGGAGCAGGATTCTCTATTGATGCATTTCATAACTTTCTTATTTTGTCATATATTTTAAAATAGTTTATCGGTATTTTTATAGAGAATCCTGCTGATTCTAAAGCTAACACGTTTCGTTAAGAAGACGTTCTAAGTCCTGTAAAACAAATATTGGAAAAGTGCAGAGCTGGGGTACAGTAATGATACCTTTTTGCTCTACGTATAGAAAGATAGATTCGCTACTCCTAACGTCATAAACGCAGAAGTATAAACACAACACAAAACTATTCTAGACAACAAAGTTCTCTATTCTAGGTATAGAGAAACTAAAATGTAGAAAAACAACCAAAAGAAGATCCTCCGGACGCCTTCGAGTCCTTTTGCACCGACTTGCCTAAGACAAGACGATCCAGGAAGTATTTAGTTACAAAATGGATAAAGTATCGAATCTGTAGACACATTTGCTTCGATAAAGAACCCTATTGTAGATAGATATAAAGTTTATAAAACTGTAGCGGAAGCTGCCGAAATTATTTTTTACTAACAGTCTATTTTGGGATGCTTCAACAGTCTTTTTTTGTTATAAAATTGTAGTCTTATAAGTTTATGTATACCTTTAATCCTTATTTAGTTATAAAGTAAATCACTCTTGTCGATTGTGCAACATTAGCAACTTAAAAATAAAATTCAGACGTGAAAATAATAGCGTCGAACGAGAGAGAAACTTTCTATCAGGACAGAAATATCCAGATGCTAAATAAAATGTACTGAAATAGCAACAGCTGGCATGCCGCAACTACTATTAATACACCAAATTGAGACATCAATCCAAGATTAATTGCGCCGTTCATGGACATCTATCGCACTTTAAAACTTGGTATCAATCCAATACTATCGAGAAATGTGTCTACAGTGATGAAAGATAGGAGAGGTGAGGTGCATGCACACTGCAAGGCCGGAACTCTTGACCGCTCCCTCGACTTACGTAAATAAGCTTATGGTAATATCTCTGCTTCAAGTTATACAAAACAGAAGCGTCGTTGAGGTATGTCAAGTTTGACATGTCCTCGCATTTCTCGTACTTAGGTGGGTTGACTTGACCAACAAGATCTTTCTTGAAGTCTTTAGTCTGTGGGATAAATGTTCAAATTAGTATAAAGTAATGGTAAAGGCGCTAAAAGCGCCTACTTACATAGATGAGTTTCGCATAGTATCGTTGTCGGAGATTGTGGAGTACAGCAGCGTCGTTGAGATACGTCAAGTCAGCCATGTCCTCGACTTTCTCGAATTTTGGCGGGTTTACTTGTGAGAGGAGTTCCTTTTTTAACGTCTTTTCCTGCTCATTTAATGCAATATTTAGTCATTATTAAGAATAAAATAACTCATCTACTTCGTTAAAGATTTATTTCTATATTTGAGAGATATACCTTAAAAAAATATGGCATAATTCACCTTAAAATTGATTGACTTCCGAAAAATTAAGAATTTAATGAACTAGGTCCAAATTATCCTCGTAATGTTTTCTTGAGGTTTAAGTGATAAAAAATCTAACGTCTGCCTCATAATTCCGAAGATGGAATCCTTGATCATGAATTAAGCTGCACTCATGATTGAAAGAAGGTTCAATGTCGCAGATCTGGGTTCCACTTAGAATGCATCAGTTCCATGTTATAAATTTAATTGGATATACAAAACAATATAATTACCTCGCCACCAGGCAGGATGACGGTCACCAGCTCACCCTTGGTGGCCTTGATCTCTCCCTGCAAGAAGCCCTCCTTTTCGTCAGGCACCCAGCATGCCTTTTTGCCATCGTACGGCTTGCTCTGGTCGATACGCTTCTGTTCCAGAGACACGAACAGGTACGGAGTCGGATCGGGGTCCTCGCCCTCTTGGACTACTGGCTTCGGCATTTTCGGAGGGCTAACGAGACTTTTGGGCTAGTCGAGACACGAGAACGTTGCCCTGGAGCCTTCCTGCAACACACGCGGCACGTTAGTGAACCGACACGACTTTATCGATGGAGATAATGCGACCGAGAGACGCGTGCGGCTATTTGTGGCTGTAACCCGAGTAGTGGCCGGCGCGGGAACGGTGCCAGCTAGCTAGTTTGCGTAACGCCGACTTTTATGCTCGCGTTTTTTATCAGCTTATACCGTACGGCCCTTCGCGGATGTTACGTCACGGAGGAATGCGAGTCTGGAGGAACGCCAACCGATTTATCCGTCAGTGGATTGTTTATTGTCTTTTATGGTGATGGCTGATTGGTCACGGTTCACAACACCTGTTGGATCATTGGTATCGATTGCATTTTTATTATCAAATATGACATTCGATTGATTTATTTCTGTTTTCAGATAATCACTTGCATTAATCTCATCGATCGTGTTGTAGGTCAATGCTACATACTAAATAGTTTCATCATTAATTACTTAACTACTTTCTTTTACATTTTATTTCCAAAAATTATTCAATTTATTGAATACATTCAGGATAACAAATAATTACAACTTATCATTTAATCACTTGAAACTGTTAAATAATTATACCATTCATTTGAAAGAACTGTTTTTATTAAATTATCAGTCAATTAACTTTCTAAATGTAACTGGTATCATAAAATTAATTTCAAATTACCAATAATTGCACTGAATTTCAATAAACCATCAATAATCCAAGCGTGTCGAGTGAACCACAAACCAAACACCATAAAGCACGGCGACCACTGCACAATAAATCCAATGCACGAGATAAATCAGCTGTAGAGCATCCGCTACGTCACTAGAACCTCCTTGCACCACTGCAGGCACTCGCGATGCCACTACGGTTATGCACTCCACGAATAGTCGCGCGTATACGCGGCGCGTGCGTCGTTACTCACGTTAGAAGCCGTTCTGACCGGCGGCGGGGTGCTCCGCTGCTTTTTATACGCGCAATACGACACCATCGCTCGCGATCACCCCATTTTAGGCGGATACCAGCCTGGGCCACAGCTACACTTTCAGACGAGCTTGGCTTTCACTTGGGCGGGAACGCGCGCTACGTCGTGCTCCCGAGTCGCCGCCGACAAAATATACTATTGAAAATATTATTTTTTTATTAATGAATGCTATGTTTTATGTTTCTTACAGCGATCCAGTAGCTGACCGGTAATAGCGGTAATTGAAAACAGACCTATGGTAATATTGGTTTTAGTAAGTACCATTGATATAAACATTGGAATTGAGTGATGGATGAGGTAATTATTGATCGAGTTAATTAGATTAACGACATTTTTTTTTTCTAACTGTGTGGATATTGAGATTACTTATTTATTAGCTCTGTAATTTTGATCACTTAATAGTATGCATGGGAAATGCTAAAAAAATACAAAACGATAGTATGTATTTGAATTAATTTTGGAACAATATTTCTCTCAATATTTGTAATTATTATCTTTGTGTAATATTATTTTTAAAAAATAATTATTATTTGATTAGAAATTAAGTGGAATTGGATATGTATCTATGCAGGATCGAGGAAGAGAGGCAAAGAGATGGGAGACGTGAGGTAGACCGACCTCCTCATGGTCAGATGGTTATCGTACGGGGAAAGCATCCATTTTTTTTTTTTTTGGATCTCCAACAAGAAGTACACCTTACATACTAATTAAACACAGAATATAGGAGTTGCCTTGTGTCCTCTCAATTAAAGGAGACCACATCATGCGAATTAAAAGAACAATATTTAAAAACTTAAACAATAAGATTACATTGAATTAAATTAAAATAAAATTACATTGAATTAAAACAGTGTGTTAAATGCAAATAGTTGATAAAAACATATAACAATATTTAAAGAGAAAAAACAATAGACATTGGAACAATAGGTACTAAGATATTATTTATACAATTTTTTTTTTTTTTTGCGACAAATGAGATCATACAGTATTATTTATATTAGACAATGTAGTAACAAAAATAGTCGTATCAATAGTAGTAGTATAGAAAATGTATTACGATATTCTCCTGTATCGTAGGTTTACAAACACAAATTTCTCACATTCATAGACATCCAGACACGAACATGGACATAATAGGAAGGACATACAAATATTGCCACTTTTCCTAAACTCCACTGTTGTAGTAAAAATGAGTTCATATACAGCAAACAGGCTAAGTTAAATGATATATACTTTTTGCTTATCATGTGTACGAAGGAGAAATTTCAGGAAGCCTAATATGAAAATGAAATTACGAAGTTTCAGTAGGGTCGCAGCTAATTCTCAGCAATTCATCATCATTATCATATCAGCCAAAATAAGTCTACTGCTGAACAAAGGCCTTCCCCAAAGACTTCTACAAGGATCGGTGGAACAAATCTCAGCAATTATTTTGAACAAAATTGTAATATTGTAATCATGTTTTTTTAAAGAAGTTTCTATGAAGTTTCTTAATACTTTTCTCCATAAGACACGCTTTGGTGGGTTTAGGCGGGAAAATGTAATGTGCACGTTGTCGATTTTATATTATTTTTCGAAACTTGAATTTTTCCGAAGTTTAATGTGTAATTATGGTGAATAATAAACCATTAAGTGTTCGTAAACGTGTGAGAGGGTAGGCAAATGATATAAAATTGAAAGTCGTGCCTTTTTGGGTTCACTCCTAAACTCCATCGAAGCCTCAATAAAGTTTCTACCATTTTATTGGGGCAACTGAACAACTTAAGACTTGACACTGGTGAACACAAAAAGTGTGGTGCCATAATATAATCCCATGATGGGAAATACTATCTACTTGATTACTCCAATACTTGACACTGGCAAATACACAAATAGTGTGACGCCATAAAAACTACCTACCTAGTCTGAACGCGACTGGTACGCTAGAGGTCCAGGGTTCGATTCCCAGGTCGAGCAAAGTGTTATTGGGTTATTCTATAAAATTCCCAGTACCATCTCGGACCTTGGAATTTGTGCCCAGTTAATGGCAATAGACTCGCCCTCTATTACATGGGACTTATACATACCGGCGAACTGTGGGTGTACATTAGTGTACGCCTCTGCCTAACCCTTCGGGGAATACAGGCGTGATGGTATGTATATAATAATAAAACATTTATTTCAGATGATTACAGCAGCATTTGCGCCGATATCATGGTCGCTATCGGTACGATTGTAGTACAGCCACCAGTTTTGGCTTTAGCTGACATAATTAATTTCTTGAAAAAAAAAGGAACTAGTATTTTTTTTTCACTTTAGAGTTTCGTTATTTTAAACAAGACTTCATATTCTAATTGACGTGTTAGAGGTCTTGACCTTATTCGGTTACTGGTTGTATATAAACCAATTTGGTAAAATCTTTATTTAATTGAAAGAGTAAGTATACTTTAGGAGTTGACCCATTGAAATTTTGTGAAGATGTACAATGGGTTATAGCTGTTACCTGACCCACCTTAAAAATTTACGAATTTGAACCCTCTGCTTGTGAAATTACGGGTTATTCAATTTGTATGAGGTAATCAGACTAGCGCTACTCGATGACAAATAAAATAATAATACAGACTACCTACTAAGCAATTTTGATCTTTAAAACAACGACCTAGGTCGTTGTTTTAAAGCGACTTGTTCAAGATAGGCAAATATTATAAACTACAGTTGTGCCAATTTGATCTTTAACACGTAACGTTAGGGTAGGTAATCTTTGAATATTGTTTTGTCACATGATTGAGGAGTTGATAATTTCAATAATACTTGTTAAGGTGATTTGGTCTGGTGGTTGCAACAGTGTATCTATGTTAGCATGGTTATGAGTTCAAAACTAGCCCTGCGCTTCTTATAGCTTTTTATGTTTACAATATTCAAATATATTGTTTTTTGAATTCCAAATGTTTTTATATGATATTTAAATACTATTTAAATAAAAATAACAACAGAAATGAAAAACATTAATTATTATGATAACGATTTTATTAAATATAGAATACACAATTACTTGTCATAGATATATAATTATATATATTATATTATCAAAAAAGGTCAGGTGCGTAGTACTCGCAACCGGTGCGTATGTATGAGAAGATGTATGAATGTCGCAGAAGCAAAAGAGGCATGCAAGAATCGTAGCAAGTGGCAGTCTATAGTTTCTGCCTACCCCTGTGGGAGAAGGGCGTGAGTGTATGTATGTATGTATATTATATTATTTAAATAATATATATACTTATATTAAAAAGCAAAAACGTAAAAAGAAGTTTTAATACTTATGAAAGCTTGATTTTTTTGATTAAAGTTGTTACTTACTAAATATTTTCTTTGTTTTAAAGTTGCCTATAAAATACCCATTTTTATTTTTAAAGTAGGTAATTAATCTAATACATAACTACTTTAAACAGTAGTCAATGTAGTGAATCAACATGTTAAATGTTTAGAAATATAATATAATATTTCTATTTTTATAACAATAACATCACCACATAAACTATTATACCTACTTTAAAACTTATGTGACAATAGCACTATACTTTGACCTACTTTATAGGTTTTTAAATATTTATATAATAATAGTTATGATCGCAAAAGGACATGCTTAATCACTGTAAGAAACACTTCCTTAGAAATTGTGATAACAACAATTGATTTGACACACTGACACATAAGTATTGTTAACTCCAGTGGAGCACCATCTCTTTCTATAATTTGTTGCAAGGGGCTTCGCATGCCGCACATCATCTTTCAGCAAGCATTACTTCCTCTCATCAGTTCCCATGTTGAAGTCACAAGTTGTGCCAAATTTTCTTTTGTCCTGACATCTAATGAATCCCAATTTAAAATCATTTGACCCCACAAATTTTCTATTGGGTTTAGGTCAGGCAGGGCTTTTAGATGGCCAATTTATTGTCTTGACACCTTCTTGACTGGCCAGCCAATTTTGCACCACAGCAGCTCGGTGTATGGCGCAATTATCTTTCATGAAGAAAATATCCGTGTTGTCACGTAATATTTCCAAATATTAGTGACTATTTAATCGGCCATTTGCCGTTTCTTCAAAACGTCTCAACCACAATCTGACGGTATTTCTCTGAAACAAAGAAGGCATATAAAAATAGGTTTGATTAAAGCAATAGCTAGGTATAATAATGAAATTTAAAATTATAAAAATACACTTACTGCTATATAAGTCTCCTAGCAATTTCTCTGATGCCAACATTCTCATCGTGTAAATAGTTTATTTTGTATTTTAAATAATCACAGACAATGACATGATAATAAAACTACTACAAAACATAAATAAAAAAATTGGAAAAATACGTTGTTTTTCACAATTTAGTAAGGCAAGGTAAAAAGTGTTCGCGCGTAGTCACTGCAATTGTGCGTAGACTGGCTTTAGCTTTGTTGTCACGGTTTATTTTTATTTTCCTACCCTAAAACTTAGTAACATTTGAATACCAGTTTTATAATGAACGCGTATTTGTCTTTCATCTACCCACTTATTACAAGTTAAGTGAAAATATAACCAAGTTAGAAACTTTATATTTGGAGAATGTGTCCGTCTATAGTTCTTTACAATAATGTAAGAAATACTTCTTGAATAAATTCTAAATTGAAAACAAAATAATATACGCCATGCAGGATTTGAACTCGCATCTTGCTCGTCTCAGTCTTACACACGAACCACAAGACCAGATCTACTTGTGTGTATTAATTAAAATAAGCTATTAGTAGCAATGACACTAATTATATTATCGAAGATAAACCTTTAGTCTTACAGCATAAAAATCTAAATTGAATAACAAGTAGTTATAAATATCCTAACGCAAACGTTTTGCGTATCTGTATTATTATTGTATTCGTTCATCGAGTAGCGCTAGTCTGATAAACTCATACAAATTGAATAACTCTTGTAATGTAACAAGCAGAGGGTTCAAATTCGTCCGTTTTTAGGGTGGGTCAGGTAACAGCTATAACCCATTGTACAAGCAATATACTTTAGACAAATTATATGACAATAACACGTACCACTACACATTTTGATGGTGTATGTTTTTACCACATAGTTTATTTAATATCTTGAAATGACATCCGGTTCTCAAAAAATGTGAAACTTCGTTTAATATTATCGACTTCGGTCAAACTTGGACATCCTTCAACGCCCGCACATCTTGTTATCGCAATATTGTACTAGTGAAGATTGTAACTTAATTTATTTTAAAAGAGTGTCCATGGAGTTGCTTGCCTGATTCTTCTCCATAGGATCAACCTTTTGGAACCGTGCAACTAGAATCATAACGCTTCATAAACGCTTGTAAATGGTTTCAAAAACATTTGAACTTTGAACTTGAACCGACCGATTAAAAACCGCCACTCAAAAATGTGAAGGGCGGGCGTTTTGGGGGCTGTCTATAATGTAAAAATGACGTTCAAAAAGTACTACCTAGTAGTCTATATTGACTAAATGACTTTGACTTTGTTGAAAAAAGCTTCCAACAAAAATTTATTTTGTCCCGTTCCCGTGGGATGTGATGTCGGACCGAATTTCACGGGGGCGAAACCGCGGGCAGAAGCTAGTTATTTTATATGTTTTTGAAGGCGATCTTATTTATTGTTAAAATTTAATTTCTTATGAAAGAAAAAAAAACGGTGCATGGGATAATTCGCGCATTCGCGCATGCTAATAATCACATCACTATAATTTATTTTATTTTATTTGGATCTCCAACAAGAAGTACACCTTACATACTAATTAAACACAGAATATTAGAGTTGCCTTGTGTCCTCTCAATTAAAGGAGCAAGTAATACACGTATGAAATTATTCACGTAAATTAAAGTAATTGATAATTTGTTTACATAATTATAATATTTGCTTTATATAAAAATAAGGTTTCGTATTGTGTCTCCAAACTCGAAAAGTTGTAGATGGATTAACTTGATTTTTTGTTGACGACCTCTGTGGTTTAGTGGTTCGAGTACCGGACTGCTGACCATGAGGTCGTGGGTTCTATTCCCACAGGACACAAAAATGTATGTGATGAATATAAGTGTTTGTGTTCGTCTGGGTGTTTCTTATGTATTATAAGTATGTATTTACAAACAAAAAAGTATATAAGTATTATATCCATTTTCTAGTACCCATAGTTCAATCTGCTTAGTTATATCCCTATAAATAAAAATAAATTGATTCACACTTTCAAATAATAAGAGAAACGAATATAAATAGAGACCTACTTTGTTAAAAATAGACTTTTCCAACTAAATCACCTAAGTATACGTGATCAATCGGTATGTTTGTTTGTGTCCCAGTTTCTTATAGCTGCAGCGGCCGTGCATATAACAAAGTTTAGTCTACTGTACATACATAGTTTCCCGTCTTAGCATTAACTAACATGGTTTGAATATAGTAATAGGGAGTTCATTGTGCCGATTACTTGCGGGGAACTATTTGATTTTGTTTTTACATAGTAGTTTAAGTATAGTAAAAATGCATGAAAGTTATCTCTGATTTTTTTAAGTTGGGAATTAAGTTTTTGATCGATCTTATTTATATGAAAATATAAATAACAATTCCTATTATGTAGTCCTCGAAGGGTTAGACAGAGGTGTTATGAGGTGTTAAGAGGTGTGTATGTTATGTTTACATCCCAAGTAATAAAGGGCGAGCCTATTGCCATTAACCGGGCACAAACCCAAACTTTGAGTTTGAGAACTTCATATAATAAGCCGATAACACTTTGCTCTGTCAGCGAATCTCCCAGGATCTCAAGCGTAGCAAAGGCGCTTAGGATCATAAGGTTTATGAGGCAGTTACGAAATATATAGTTTTTTATGCGATAGTGGTCAAACGAGCCGACTAATCACCTGATGCTCCTAATAGCCAGCGATTTTAAAAGGGTTTTGGCCTTCGGTATCCTCACTCACTTGGCGAAACAGAATGTAAGCTTCGCTTTCACGCCGGTTTTCTGTGAGGCCGGTCGAGCCGGCCCATTCGTACCGAAGTCGGGCTCTCCCACGTTTATAAGAAAACGTATATATGTATAGTAATCATTAAAGGCAAAGGTAAGATAATAACGATCAGATTCCCAGCTGGTAAGATTAGAATGACAGAAAAAGCGCACGCAAGTCGCTGCCAATAAGAAATAGAATGGCATGCGCCGTCTCGATAGTAATGCTCAATTAAAACTAATGACTATCAGTGAATCTCCGCCCACGTCACACAGATTAAAAGAAGTAATTGTAATGTTATTTTAGTGAAGGGAAAATTCAACTCGCAGGCAGGATTCGAACCTGCGTGTTCTGGCTAGGTACGCCAGACGTTATGACCTCTAAGCCCCCGCGAGTCCCACCTGCCATGTCGAAATTTGCCTTCACATTCTGAATGTACGTCTTAAAGGTTGAGTTGACGTCAGTAACATATATTGAAAGGCAAGTTACTTTGCCTCTCAACCGACATGACTTACCTTACGGTTAGTTCTATGTCGTACGATGCTACCATACCTTTTAACTATCTATATAAGATAGTTAGCTGCCTGCGAGTCGAATTTTCCCTTCACTAAAATAACTTTATATTCTTAGCATGAAAAAGGCAAAAAAATCACAATAAGATAAGTAGGTAATTGTAATTACACGTCAACTAACTATAGGGACCTAGATTCTACGGGGCGTTAATTTAAAATTAGATTTACTTTAAGTTTAATACTTAAAGGGGTGAAGTCTCTACAGACTGAGTCTGTCAAAGAGCTCAGAGTAATAGTAAATTAGTATTCCTCTGCCTAACCCTTTAGGGATTACCGACGTTATCGTATTATAGTATATGTGTAGAAAACGGATGAGAAAGTGAAACAGTACTTTCCGCTGAGTCGTAGTCAAACACGTGTTAGTAATATTTTCATTAAGAGCCAGCGTGTCATAACACGTCGGGTATCATTGCTTGTAACTCACAACTGAAGCTCAATCTAGTAACTGAGGAAAACCTGTACATATAGTAGAGTTGTAATTCATTGCGTTTTGCAGAGAATTTTGTATACCTACCTACATATACCAGAAATTATAATTTTTGTCTGTTTACATGTTTGTTACGGGTTGGCGTTAAAACTACTGACTTAATTTTAATTTTGGAGGAGGGAATTTTTTTACCCTAAAATAGATTCAGGTGAGAGAAGCCGCGGCCAAAAGCTAGTATATGTAAAGATAGATTGTTTCCCGAGGAAATACATAGGCTACTTACCCTTTGTCTCTAAAAGAACTTTGAGATGCGATCGAAGCCGCGTGAAACAACTAGTCCTACATAATTTTTAAAAATAATTTCTCATATGAATAGTTATCATTTGTCTCAGTTATTAAGTCTTACAAGCTTGCGAGTTTTCATTCAAACATTCCAGTAAGCACCACGTCCACCCAACTGGACATCAATGTTTCCATAAATAAATAATATTTGCGCTGAATATAGTTCAGTGACACATACTTTATTTCTTACATCTTACACAGCTGCAGCTTACACAATGTTACAGATTGTTTTGAAGTGAATGCACTTCGCAAAACATTTTTATGGGATAGTGGGACAAACGAGCAGACGTATCACCTGATGGTAAGCGATTACCGCCGCCCATGGACACCCGCAACACCAGAGGAATCGCAAGTGCATTGCCGGCTTTTTAAAAGGGTTTGGGCCTCCGGTATCCTCACTCACTCGGCGAAACACAATGTAAGTGTTGTTTCACGCCGGTTTTCTGTGAGGCCGTGGTATCAATCCGGTCGAGCTGGACCATTCGTGCCGAAGTATGGCTCGCCCACGGTAGTATTAATCCCACGGTAATATTCGAATGCAATGTAAGTAAACCATTGTGTGAACAAATATTTCACTTGTAGTGTCAATGCTGACGCAACCCACTACCAACGACTTACATTGTAAGAAGTTGTATTGGTCAGAGATTTGCAAAAGTAATTTAAAATTTAAATAATCGCAAAAGACTCGAGCGGAAATCAAACACATGACACGCGATGCAACCAACTGTACTCACTTCTATTCCGTCGAGATGCATTAATGCCGTAGAATAAATATTAACCGCATATTAATAGCTTGACAAGCAAAATAAACATGACTCACTTGGACATGAAATGGCTACAAGCGAGCGATGCAATCATGCAAGTGACGTGCACAAGATTGTTATTTGATTGTGCGAACGGATTTAGTATGCGGCGAGCTTTATCCTTGTAGGATAAGACGGCGGGCTTAATACGTCAATGGCGCTGGAATTTGCGTGTGGTAATGACGTCTTAGGTTCTCTGGTGGAAGGTAATGATAGAAAAAAGGTAAATTATATTTATTTCTATTAAAGTTTTAAAGACACTTTTTACCTTTTTTTCATCTAGATGGCGCCGGCATTTCTTACTGATGACCTCTGAGACCGAAAAAACTCAGAGAATCATGGTAAAGTAAAGACTAGCCCGATATATAGGTAAATGTACTCTAGTACGAATGCAACATACCTCTATATCCAAAGTAGAAAATTCTGTGCCTTTACTTTTAATGCAGAATTCAGCCATTTATAATATAATCATAATAGTTAGCATACCATCACGCCTGTATTCCCCGAAGGGTTAAGCAGAGGCGTACTAATGTACACCCACAGTTCGCCGGTATGTTTAGGTCCCATGTAATAGGGGGCGAGCCTATTGCCATTAACCGGGCACAAATTCCTAACTCCGAGCTGCTACTGGGAATTTCGTAGAAAAACCCAATAACACTTTGCTCGACCTGGGAATCGAACCCAGGACCTCTAGCGTAGCAGTCGCGGTCAGGACCACTTGGCTATTGAGACAGTTATCATAATAGTTTTATTTATTTATAGGTGTTGTAATGTGATGTTCCAATCGAAAAAGTAGGAATTGTGAAAAATAAAACAGTCCTATAAATTTACCTCTCTCTGTCTCACTGCTGGGCACGGGTTTCTTCTCAAAGTGAGAGGGATAAGGCTATAGTCCACCACGCTGGCCTAATTGCAGACTTTTTTTTTGTAAAAAGCTTACGAGCAATGTGGGTCACACATTACTAGTATTCTTGTTAACCCCTCGTGCTAAGCTAAATGCTTGTGTTACGAGTGGGTTCACGTCGGTAGTGCAATGGGTGGGGTTCGAACCGGCAACCACATGATCGCAAGTCCGACACCCTAGCCATTAGGCTACCGCCGCTTCTTTTGACACGCTGTCGAGAAAATCTCTTAAGCATGCAGGTTTCCTCACGATGTATTCCTTCACCGTTGAAGCGTATGATAATTAACTTATTAATACGCAATTAATTTCGAAAAGTCAGAGGTTCGAACTCGAGTCAATCACTAGGTTAATTAATACCCTAATTCATACTGACGGCTTTCAAGCAGTCTTGCGCAAAAGAACGGTATCCCTGATCCTCAGGGTGCGTGGTAGCCCCAATGAAATCCTGAAGACGTTAGCAAACAGGCACTCATCCCCTCTATGGAGATCCTTAGTTAAGAGGGTGATTTAGGGTTATTACTTTTATTTATAATTTCTTTTTGTTTATATTTCTATGGACGGTGTAAAAGGTTGTCTGAAATAAAGAATATTTTATTTAATTTTATTTATTTATTTTATAACATAACATAACATACCATCACGCCTGTATTCCCCGAAGGGTTAGGCAGAGGCGTACTAATGTACACCCACAGTTCGCCGGTATGTTTAGGTCCCATGTAATAGGGGGCGAGCCTATTGCCATTAACCGGGCACAAATTCCTAACTCCGAGCTGCTACTGGGAATTTCATAGAAAAACCCAATAACACTTTGCTCGACCTGGGAATCGAACCCAGGACCTCTAGCGTAGCAGTCGTAGTCAGGACCACTAGGCTATTGAGGCAGTCTAAACTAAAAAACCCGACTGCATAAAAACACTTTAAAAAAAACTAAAAAGACAAAAACAAGTCTAGTAGTCCAGACCTATGTAAAGTAATATTGAATAACTACACCATTTAAATGTTTTCATAATCTTGCCGCCGGGACCCATCAAAATCGTGACCGTCTCTAAAATTCCCAGTAATGGGTCCCGACTGCAAGATTATGAAAACATTTAAATGGTGTAGTTATTCAATATTACTTTACATAGGTCTGGACTACTAGACTTGTTTTTGTCTTTTTAGTTTTTTTTAAAGTGTTTTTATGCAGTCGGGTTTTTTAGTTATTTTAATTACGTAACTTGTTTCCGGATTTTTAGTGCAAAACTACGAAAAATCTACAAATGCAGAGGCTTAAAACTAAGGTGTGTTATTTACTTGTGCAAGATTATACAATACTGTTACGGAATGCTCAAAACATATTTTTCAGCCCACGCATTAAAGCGCATAAAATCCGCCATTTTGTTTTTTTTTTAATTTCATGTATCCAGTGACACTCGTGCCATCAAGACAAATCTAATGAGGTATCATTTATCTAAATCGGTTGCACCGTTGAATAGTTACGAGCGGACATAGGAACGGACATACATACATACATACATACACGTCAAACACATAACCCTCCTCCTTCGGCAGTCGGGTAATAATAAAGGTGGGTGGACTTTTAAGGTAGAAAGTAATAAAGTTATTAATCAATATTTAAAATAGGAAGCCTTTACTCAACTGACAGCTGTCAGTTTGGCCAAACTCGTCAAATGTCAAAGCAAATAGTAATTCTTCGGATAAACATTTGCTTCCTTCTTCTTCCTTCACCTTCGCGTTCCTTCCATCCTCTAATCAGAAACAGCTTTATTTCTGCTTAAAATCTAAATTAGTCACAATGGAAACTGCAATATTCCATGAGTCGTTATATTCAGAGTCATAAACGTATCGTAAAAAGTCAAAATATCGTTTCATTTTGCAAAGAAAATGTGCCTAAAATACATTTATTTATGCTTACAGTTTTTGTTGCCCGGTTTGAAAGTCAGGAAGAAAACTTTTTATTTTGCACTCTCGCAATACCTTCACATATTTCAATCTCGAGGGAATCTGAGCATAATACGGCGGTATTAAAAAATATTTATATAGTCTCTTGTTTTAGTTTTATGATTATCTGCCATCAGGCATTGAGACCTGCAAACCACGGGCAACCACATTGGCCCAGTACATATTATTGGAGTCATAGTCTCCCATAAATAGGAGAAGAATAAGCAAGTCCAGTTCCTAGTCAACACACATCACAACATACATATATATATGCTTCACCCTTCTCGGCGAACTATTCTTATGTATTTTCCGCTCTGTGGAATGAAAAGGGCCATCGCATATTAGTGAATACCATTGGGGATTACCATGCAGATACTGCTTTAGCAAGTGAGCCGTGCTGTCTTAACTAGTCCCATTCTGAGATCAAAATTAACCCATTTACCCACTGGTAAATGGGTTAATTTTGATCCGAACGAGATCCCGTCTAGATCGGCATCTGGTCTCACTAGACCAGATGCCGATCTAGACGGGATCTCGTTCTAGATTGAGTGGGGTTAGGCTTTGGTCAACCACGTTGGCTTAGAACGTCTCATGATACTTATGATATTATCCTTCACCGTGTAAATGGGTGACACCTAATTTATTAATACACACATGATTACTAGAACTTAGATTCGAACTCAAGACCCTGTCTATGACTTGGCAATACCTTGGTCATATCACTGCTTAGTTGCTTTTTCTTATATTATCACTGATAGAATTCTAAGATGACGGGCTAAAATCCAGAATCTGAAAATATCATGAACCTGACTAAAGATGTTATATAGCTACGCCAATGCATATAGATCAGAAATAAAATGATAATAATATAAAATTGTCCATTAATTTTGGTTTAGATCTTTCCGCAGATCATAAAATTCAAATCAATTTTAATTGAAATATAAAAACACCAATAAAATTGGTACAGATTTGATGCAATTAACACGACAGCCCATTAAAATCTACTCGATCGAGGCAGCGTCCTGTCATTACTGTGCAACTTGGCTGAAATATGTTCATTTCGTGGCTCATCTAAACGGCATTCGATAAAACACGTCACCGGTATAAACGGGAATTCTGGACATTATATAATAATTTGTGTACTTTCTGAAATGTTTTGGACATAGATTAGTTAACCAAGATAAGATAGAAATTTTATTTGTAAAACATTATAATGCGCGTTCGTAGGCGTACGTTTAGACCTCTACGGAGCTACGGAGCTACGCCGTAGTGCTGTAGCATCGTTTCATTATATTTACTAGCTTTTCCGCGCAACTCCGTCTGCCTAGATTTTTTTTATGGGATTGGGGAGCAAACGAGCGCACGGATCACCTGATGGCAAGCGATAACCGCCGCCCACGGACACCCGCAACACCAGAGGAGTCACAAGTGCGTTGCCCGCCTTTTAAAAGGGTTTGGCCCTCCTGTATCCTCACTCACTTAATGTGAACTACGGACATTATTGACCATTCTATATTCCGTAATCTTTGTTCCGTGTATGACACACCGCGGCCCGTGGCTGGCGCGTCGCCAAGCCGTCTCTACTCTCCAGTTAAGGTGGAATCGCTATTCGTATTTAATAGTTCCGTTTGAGCCACTCGACCACAAACTGTTTGTACTGCAAATAGCTTAAGGATATCTCTTCCAGGTGTGTTACTTTGAAAGTTATGGAGAAACACTTTATAGTTACAATATGAATTGAAGATATGGAATGTAATAAGATTCGCAGCCAAATAATTCGCTTACATTGTGTGTACATACTAAACCACAGTGCATCGGATCGAGACTTATTCAGAAAGCAAAACCTCTTAAATTTGCTCGTAAAAGACAGCTGAATACAGAAAAGAAAATAATCATTTTATATGTTACTAGCTTCCGCCCGCGGCTTCGCTCGCTTGAAGCTCAAAAACCAACAGTGATAATCTCTTCTTTGTATTCTTTGTATGGGTCTCTATACATTAGAGAGGTCAAGCTGTATCTCAGGCTCCGTTTAATTATTTGAGATAAATATACTTACCAGTTTTTAAATTGAAGCACATACTTTCTAACTGTGATAACAAAATTAAAATCTATTCAGTAGTTTTTGCGCCAACCCGTAACAAACAGACAAGAATTTAAAATATCACATTTTTGGATTCGGAAACGTTTATATACCCTAACCCACTTGTTTTTTTTTAAATATCTTCAATGTACAGACACAGCTTTTTTACAATTTTATAATAGTAGAGATATTACTTAAAGATAAAGGCCTCTAGATAGATAATCGACTTTAAGTTCTCAAAAATAAGGTTGATCGCCAAGGTTGAGTAAAAGTAATAAGCAACAAGTAGGTACCAATATTAATGTAAGTAACGGAATTCGGATAAACCGATTAATTATTATCATTACTAAAAACTAACTTTGGTAAGTTGGTAAAAGAAAATCCGGAGCAGAAATGCTTGACGCACGTCATATTTTGTAAAAAAAAACACATACATATCTGGGAAGAGACAACATCACTGTTAATTATTTTCATCTTAGTGACAATCTCAAAAGGGCTTTGGTCAAAAAAGGGAAGGCAGTAGAAACCAATGTTGGTAACCCAACAACCGGTAGCAGCCACCCCAGCGCCTCCTACCGGATGACAGTGTTGATTTACCTAGCTACTGTCAGTTCGAGAAGATAAAAAGGCTGGAAACTGACGGCTCGCTCTCTTTCTTACTTCGTATTTCGTAGGAAATAGTTGCTCTGTTATATTGTGTTGATATTGACTAAATTATAGGGATATGTAAGCGTTAAAGTATTTTAGCTCTTTGTTGCTACCCAACTTCCCCAGTGTTGCCTTCAGCCTAGTTAGTCAACACCAAGCTGTATGAAGTCTGCTGTAAATGCTGACGAACTGAGACTTCTATTTCCCGACATGCTCGTTGACGTGGCCGCATTGCTAAACGGTCGCCCGTATCATATACAATGTAGTTTAAGTCCGCTACCAAGCCACATTGTGTTCTTATGTGCTATAATTGTCGCAGCAAAACATGTGGAATTGATGTAAACATCGCAATTTGCCAAAACTAGCCGCATCTCAGGGCTATATGTGTCCTGAGAGGGCAGAACTTTTCCTTTTTTTTAATTCTTGATAGAATCGACACTGCGAGCTACGATGGAGCGCACTAGAAGCCTAGAAGAAACCGATTCACTCGTGATTTAAAGACACCCAGATTATATCTATCGGGGAAGATCCACTCGGGAAGCGCATTCCACATTTCAGCAGCACGCATGATATACGTTCGGGTTTTCCATCCGCAGTTTGCACGGCATTTTCAGGCCGGATGTAATAGGGGGTGAGCCTATTACCATTTAACCGGACACAATTCTAAGCTCCAAGCTGCTACATACATAGAAAACCATATATTACTTTGCTTGAACTCACAATTGAACCTCTAAGTATTAGGAAATAAAAAAATCCTTAAAACCAAAATTTCAACGCGATTTTTCATGTGATAGATTCATGTTTAGTGAACATGTTCATATGATCACATGATATACCATCAATAACATATCACAGGAGAAAATCCTATTATGGGCCATGTTTAAATAAATAACCTTACAAACGTATGTAGGGTTTGTAATACAGTCACCAACAAAAACATTAATTCGTATGATTGACGTTGAATGTTCCCTATGTATTGAAATTCATTCTGTGTTGCCAAGAATGTTCAGTTCAGTAGCTGTGTGATATTTCTGTTTAGCGGAAAAATCAAATTGTTGTTGTTGCCAGCAGTTTTATGGTTGCTGAGTCGTCATTAATCGTTATTTTGTCCCCAACCGGCATTTATTAGGGTTGATAACATTATTTTTAAGCTGCTACCGTCAATAAAATATAGATCAAATAGTGTAGTGTATGACATATCATTTGTTAAAGTCCGATTAAAACCAATTATGATCTTACGTAGCATGGAAAATGCAAAAAAAATATTAAAGATAGTTACTAGGTAAGGTGGCATCGTACGATATCGAACTAACTGTAAAGAAGTCATATTGGTTGAGAAGCAAAGTAACTTGCTTTTCAATAGTTGTCACAGAAGACGTAAATTCGGAAATCAGAATGTGAGGGCAAATTTCGACCTGGCGGTGGGACTCGAGGTGGTTTAGCTGTCATAGCGTCTGGTGTATCTAACCAGAAGACGCAGGTTCGAATCCTGCCCGCAGTCGATTTGTTCCTTTATTAAAATAACAAACTGCCTCATTAGCCAAGTGGTCCTGAGCGCGACTGCTACGCTAGAGGTCCTGGGTTCGATTCCCAAGTCGAGCAAAGTGTTATTGTTATATGTAAAGTGCTGATATTCAGCCGCATCTGGTTAGACTGGAAGCCGACCACAACATGATGATGTCAAAACTCGACAGACTACGAGATGTCCGACTACCACCGAGCAAGTCAGATATTTTCTCGCCTCATACGAGATGCATAATATCTATTCAAAGGAAGTGAGGAACTGAATACCAACCTGTCCACACACAAAATACGTGATTGCTGTTATATGTATAAATACGTATCTATATAAAAATAAATCAACTGCCTCATTAGCCAAGTGGTCCTGAGCGCGACTGCTATGCTAGGGGTCTTGGGTTCGATTCCCAGGTCGAGCAAAGTGTTATTGGGTTTTACTATGAAATTCCCAGTAGCAGCTCGGAGTTAGGAATTTGTGCCCGGTTAATGGCAATAGGCTCGCCCCCTATTACATGGGACCTAAACATACCGGCGAACTGTGGGTGTACATTATGTAGCGAAAATAAAAAAAATATTTAGTTTTCACCACTAAATCGTATAATTTTGACAATAGAAAAACACACTAAATATAAGGAAAAAAAGAGAAATCAGGTCTGTACTTTAAAAATAAGGAAAATAACCAAAAAAGGGCCGCGTCCTATCAAATCGATTGCAATCGGTTGTTAGGTCCGCGCACGTGATTAACGGTAAGAAATAGGAAAACATAAACGCTAAAAAAAACGCTAGGAAGTAAATTTTAAACATACAAAATAAAAAATGTAGAGTTGGTGGCACGCAAGTTAGGAGAAAAAAAAAATAGAATAATTATGTGTTGTAGTCCGCTGCTGCTGGAATTTTTGATATTAAAATGCTTGGCGGGCAGTCTTTGCGGCTAGACGCGGCTGGTCGTGGCCTAATATAAGTTGTTGACAGCCAATGACCCACAAGGCTCGACTGGGCCCAACCCAGGAGGCCGAAATACGGCCTGTTCACTGCTGACTAATCCTAAGACAAATGAATTAGGGTTAGACCAGAGAGATCAGACTGTACTCACGATTAAGGAAAATCATTTAAGGATACGTACCTGGTTAGCGTTGAAAAAACACCAAACATGGAATTTTATCGCAATTTTATAAGAACAAGAGGCGTTGTAGAAAGCAATGTAGTAATTAGTAAAATATGATGTGTTAAATCATAGGTACTTTGAATTGCTCCGTTATTTTTCTAAAAAAATCTCTGCACAATCAACTTTTGTCACTCCTCTGCTGACGGAAAAAAGTGAACGCCTGTCAGAAAAAATAAATCAAATCCCGAAATAAAAAAGAAACAAATATCGACCAGTAACATTAAACAACAAAAAAAAGGTTGACAAAAAAAACTAAAAAAGTTCTGACATGCAGCGTTATGCTGCAATTAGTACGCCTCTGCCTAACCCTTCGGGGAATACAGGTGTGATGGTATGTTATGTTATGTTATTAAAATAAATCAAACGTCTTTATTCTTTTTTATAAAAACGTAGATTTTTTCGACGTGATATCTCTAAAACGTCGGATGTACACGTACCTATGTAAATAAAAGTACATTGAATTATTTTACAGTGTTACAAATGTTTATCTGACGTTGTGGTCATAAAAATCTGACTAAAGAACAAGATTCTTGATATTTTAGGAACTGGTTACCTGTATTTTTCACTGCAATTTTACAACATTTTTATGTATAAATTGGTAGTTTTCCTACTTTTTTTTTATAGGATAGACAAACGAGCAGACGGATCACCTGATGGTAAGCGATAACCGCCGCCCATGGACACCCGCAACACCGGAGGAGTCACAAGTGCGTTTCTCGCCTTTTTAAAGGGTTTGGGCCACCGGTATCCTCATTCACTCGGCGAAACACAACTCAAGCGTTGTTTCACGCCGGTTTTCTGTGAGGCCGTGGTATCACTCCGGTCGAGCCGCCCATTCGTGCCGAAGCATGGTTCTCCCACGTCAACTTTTCTGTCTACTTTTACTGTTTTGTATTTTAGTTCACTTCCCGGCTGAGATTATCAGCGTTTTTATCCTTCCTTGCAGTTCGAGTGTCCTATGCTAGAGGTTCTGGGTTGATTCCCAGTTCGAGATTTTTTTTATTGTGTTTTTCTATGAAATTCTCAGTGGCAGCTCGTAGCTTTGGTTTCAACCCAGTTAATGGTAATGGTCTCGCCCCGATTACGAGACCTAAACATTACTGCGAACTGTGGATTTTACATTTAATACACCTCTGTATCCTTTGGGGAATACAGGCGTGATAGTATTGTAATTGAGTCCACAGTCAAACTTGTCCTTATCGAGAGACAGTGTTATTATGTTATAATATTTGTTACTGTGGGAGAGCCACGCTTCGGCACGAATGGGCCGGCTAGACCAGAGCACGGCCTCAAAGAAAACCGGCAGACAGTCAGACAACGCTTACGTTGTGTTTTCCGAGTGAGTAAGAATACCGTAGGCCCAAACCCTTTTATAAGGCCGGCAACGCCCCTGTGACTCTTTTGGTGTTGCGGGTGTCTATGGACGGCGGTCATCGCTTACCACCATGTGATCCATATGCTCGTTTGCCTCCCTATCCTATAAAAAAATAGATAATAATATGATTGATTACAATTACAATATTGTTTTTTAAAGATGCATCTCTAATTATAAAATTGTAAAAAAGCTGTGAAGATATTAGAAAAAAACAAGTGGGTTATGGTATATAAACGTCAAAAATGGGATTTTTAAAATTGTAGTCTGATTGGCACGGGTTGGAGCAAAATCTCCTGATAGGTTATAATTTTATTATTACTCTTCGAAAGTATTTGGTGAAAAATTGGTGAACTTCTTATCTCAATTAATAAGACGGATACTGAGATAAAGCTTGATCTCTCTGATGTTTGGGATCCATTTCTAATCCTAATATAGCTCGAGGTGGGCGAAGCCGCGGGCAAAAGCTGGTTTAGAATATAAAGGGTCTCTTAACTAAAAAATAAACACCTTAATCTTAAGTTATCGGTCCTGGTTTTTATAGGAGCACTAGCTTCTGCCCGCGGCTTCGCCCCCGTGGAATTCGGTCTGTCATCACATCCCACGGGAACGGGATAAAAATCCTATGTCCGTCTCCTGGTTCTAAGCTACCTCTCCACCAATTTTCAGCCAAATCGGTTCAGCCGTTCTTGAGTTATAAATGGAGTAACTAACACGACTTTCTTTAATCTATATAGATATCTACTAGTAGGACTTTTCGTTTGTTTTGACTGATTGACTGATCTACTATTGCATAGCCAAAACTAAAATTCTAGAAAGCTGAAATTTGGTACAAAGGTAGGTGTATTTTATAACGTCAGCTATAGATCCAAAGATTTTTTGAAATTTCATCTGTATGTAGGTTAAATGGGTGGGAGATGTTGAAATTGAGAAGAGTGAAATATTTCATATAGGTACTAACTAACTGTAAGTACTTAAAATATTTACTATTACTTTTTAACTAATCCTTTTGCTATTCTGAATAAATTAAAGATGGTTTTAAGCCATTTTCATAGATAACTAGATAAAAATAGCCTTCCGAACCTTGAGAGTGTTACTCATGTCGTTCTCAGACATAGTTTTAGAAGTTTCATAAGACATTTCATAAGATTATAATCCTTATATCCGTCTGCCGGTCCGTCTGTCTGTCATAGTTTAATATTTAAATTATCAGATACGCAAACTTCACCTTGTCTTCTCACGTAGGTAGGTACAACATGTATTTACGAATTATATTAAAATATTTGGTACTCAACATCTTTTTTCTCGTTGAATCTATTATTCTTTAAATATAAATATCTGATAAACTCACACACTTAAGGGAAAATGGGATACTCGTAAATGATTCACATGAACATTGAAAGTTTCTTAATTCAGAACACGTAATTTAAAGAACATAAATTCTAAAAAAACCGCGAAATATTATCAAACTGCATTTAAATCTACATACTTCATGGTAAATATACTCCTTTCGTGCTTCTCACACATAAATTAATGTTAATTTCACACAAAACTTACAGAAGATAAACATACAACATAACATCATTCGTTTATTAATTACGTTTAGATATTTTATGTCACAGGCACAACAAAAAATTTACCGTTACTCCTTCCATACACCTCACAAACACACAGAAACGTTCTAAAATGGAATTCACATTCGAAAATAGCAACGGCTCTATCAAATTCCTAATTCAAAATAACTATCATTTGTTTTAATTTATGAAATACCCGTTAAAATTTCATTCGGCGCTTGAATTATGCAAGGTGTGCACGTGCGGATTGTAGATCGAAAGAAAAAGGTATCTCGACCCACATCGCAGCGCGATCTTTGTCGTTATATTTTTAGAACAGCTGAAATAGCCGTCAGGGCACACGACCGATTTAGATCGCGTTTCGTTTGTTCTACGATTGTCACTAACTGAGGCGCCCTGCCGTTGCTATGATGTTTCAACTATGAATCGGATACGTGTTGCAAAAACTGCTGTAATTATTTTTATTGGACATTTTTTTAAATGGGCACTACGTTTTAGGTTAGTTTAGAGCAGGTCCTAATAATATCATCGAGTATTTAAAAAAAATCTGTAATTACTAAAGCTTGTAAAAAATTAAAATCAATCTTTCTAAAACATTAATTGCCTAAGTAATGAAATGAATGGAATACTTATTTAAATAAAAGATGCTACTTTAACCTAAACAGTGGTTAATAACATTCCAGTGTCATAATATAAAAAAAATACACAAGGTTTTGAAAATACTACAAGATCAGCTGATATCGCGTTCTTCATTTAAAAATAGCATTAGACAAACAAAATAGTACCGATGACATGGTGTTAGTGCAAAGTATTTAATTTGAACAAATCCTTTTTTAGTTTTTTTTTTAAAGAGACGTTTTACGTTGTTTATTGTCTTTTAAATTTTCTTTTTTCTGTCTTATTGCCGGGCAAAGCCCTATTTTCGTATGTACAAATCCTAATTCACTACAATACCCGGGCAAGTCGAAGGGGCGTGTCGGACTCCACCCATATTAGGTAACCTACTGACTTCCCTTATCTATCTTATTTTAAAAATAAACCATTTCCTTCAACTCCCTTACCTATATTTTATATTTTAAAAAGAGTATCTATGGAGTTTCTTGCCGGCTCTTCTCCATATGACCCACTTTTAGGAACCGTGCAACTAGTTTTGACTTTTCAAAAGTACCTTCTTTAATGGTGTAATTAAAATAAAACATTTTGACTTTGACTTTCCTACAGGTTTGTACGGAACCCTTGATGCGCGAGTCCGACTCGCACTTGGCCGTTTTTTTTTAAATATCTTTAATGTACAGTCACAGCTTTTACAATTTTATAGTAAGTAATATAAGTAGTAGAGAAAAACACAATTGACTAATTTACACACATAGTTATTTAATGTAAAATAACCCATTCATTGATTAATCATTAATCTATTTCCATATTGTTGAGGTTCGTTTCGTTTTTATGCAAACGTTGGCAGAGTGAACGCGGAAGCCCGGTATTTATTGAGGTCGCCCCGCACACTTCTCGGGGTACATACGTCTGTTTTGATGTTCCCTTTCGACGAAAAAACATTTTGAATGTCTCCGAACTGAACATGACTTTATAAAATAATTTTATTGAAGGAAATATTTGACCGCGGGTAGGACTTGAACCTGCGTCTTCTGGTTAAATACACTTACACCATTAGTATGGAAAATGCTAAAAAAATACAAAAAGATAGAGAGTAAGGTGGCATCGTACGACATCACTACTTACTGCAAAGTAAGTCATGTCGGTTGAGGAGCAAAGTAACTTGCTTTTCAATATTTGTCACTGACGTTACCTTTAAGACGTAAATTCAAAATGAGACGGCGAATTTTGGCATCGTGGGTGGGATACGCGGTGGCTTAGTGGTAGCCTGGAAAATACTAAAAAAATACAAAAATATAAACTACTAGCCTTTGCCCGCGGCTTTGCTCACCTGAAGCTATAGTAGGATTATAATAATAAATTCAAAAATCAAAAATAATTTAATAAAAACCAACAGTGATGATCTCTTCTTTGTATGGCCTCTATACATCAGATAGGTCAAGCTGTATCTCAGGACCCGATCAATTAATTGTGATTAGAAGTTCACCAGTTTTTAAGTTGGAGCATAAATGCTTCTAACAGTAATAACAAAATTAAAATATATTCAGTAGTTTTTGCTCCAACCTGTAACAAACACAGCTTTTTTTACAATTTTATAATAGTAGAGAAGACAAGGAAATTTATAAAAGAACTAACTAGAATACTTATTAGTCTACCAACATAAACCTAGATCGGTTTAAAACGTGTGCGTTTACGTAGAAAACACATTTGGCACGAAAATTAATATGTTGACGCTATTCAAACGTAGATGTAACGTCAATATGTTTTTGTTATCGCTCTAAAAATATAGATAATACTTGATTTTTGAGGATCTGGCCTTTCTTGAGGAGTTAGGGTGGCTCGAGTAGATAATCGTCTCGACCGGAGTGATACCACGGCCTCGCAGAAAACCGGCGTGAAACAACGCTTGCGTTGTGTTTCGCCGAGTGAGTGAGGTTACCGGAGGCCCAAACCCTTTTAAAAGGCGGGCAACGCACTTGCGACTCCTCTGGTGTTGCGTGTGTCCATGGGCGGCGGTTATTGCTTACCATCAGGTATTAGAAAAAAATCCTTCTCACCCGCATTGCGTGAGAAAATAGCCCGCTATACCATACCATACCATGGTCCCGTATTTGATAAATGGGAAACGGATTGGAAATATATTTTTAGAGTGATTTACATTCATATGTCATACTCGTAACTCATGTATGAAGTTCAGATGAAAACCTACGCCATGCACTAGTTTTTTCGACATAATTATTATTGCTGTATGATTTATTAGCGGTGGCTCGCGGTGCATTCCCCATCCCGTCCACCGTTTTTGACGACCTCGTGGAGAATTACACAATTCCTTTATTAACTGACCGCTTTATAGTTTTTAAACTTTCATGAATCAATGGGTAAAGTAGGTATTTCTATTTTATATCATGGTGATAGATTAATATTGGCAAAAGGACCATTTCATATTTTTGAATTTATCAATAACATCTGAGCTATTTTTTTTTAAATAGCTTACTAGCAATATGGCTGGCACATTACTAGTATTATTGTTAACCCCTTGTGCTAAGCTAAATACTTGTGTTTCGAGTGGGTTCATGTCGGTAGTGCAACGGGTGAATTTCGAACCGGCAACCACATGATTGCAAGTCCGACGCCCTAGCCATTGGGCTACCGTCGCGCCGTGGCATTATCCTAGTGGTCATGGGTGCGAGAGATACGCTAGAGGCCCACAAGCCCTGGTTTCGATTCCCAGGTCGAGCAAAATGTTATTGGGTTTTTCTATGAAATTCCTAGCTTGGAGTTTGGAATGTGTGCCAGGTTAACGGCAATAGGCTCGCCCCCTATTACATCAGACCTGAACAAACCGGCGAACTGTGGGTTTATATGAGTACGCCTCTGCCTAACCCTTCGGGGAATACAGGCGTGATGGTATGTATGTTCTGAGTTATGTACAGGTATCACCACTGCTTAGTAATGCAGGTTGGTGAGTAAATCTTCTAACCTCGAGCATCAAACAAAAATTCTCACATACATAAACGACCAGACCCGGAACAACTACATCAGATCATACATAAAGTAGATCATACAAATATATGCTCCGTTTGGGGATCGAGTGCCTTAAGACAAAAGTCTTTAACCGGTGTATGAGACCTATGATGACTTATGGCATAGAGAAGTGGTCGCTCACTATGGGTCTGATAGGAAAGGTCAAGGTCACTCAGCGAGCCATGGAGCGAGCTATGCTTGTCATTTCTTTACGCGATCGAATCAGAAATGAGGAGATCCGTAGAATAACTAAAGTTGCCGACATAGCTCAAAGGATTAGCAAGATTAGAACTGACGGCCGCTGAGGCAGAAAGGTCATCGAGTGGAGACCAAGCACCGGAAGGCGTAGTGTGAGATAACCTCCAACGAGTTGGATGGACCACCTTGTAAAGATCGCTGGGAGTCGCTGGATGCAGGCGGCATACAACCGGTCCTTGTAGTCTTTGGAGTAAGCCTTTGTATGACAGTGGATGTCTTTTGCTGATATGATGTGGGGATCGAAAAACACATGCCGCAGAAGCCGATCGGGTTCTTCAGTATTTATTGCAATTTGTCCTATTAGGAGACAGGATAAGCAGGTCATTATGATATCAATAACAAGACAACGATTAGCAGCACAATGACATATTTACTTAGAATGTTGGCAGCTACCTGGAAGCAAGCTGGGGATAATTTGCTATATGAAAACGGAAAACAGTGCCTTCTAAAATGTTGTATAGCAAAACCATCGTGATTTTACATCAAAATGACGCGAGAGATGCGTAGTTTTGTCCAACTTTGTATTATCTTTAGTTCATACAAAAATCAGACAGAAAAAAGCACTTTCAGTGTTTCCGGATTTTTTCTATACTTATTCCTTTCCTCGACAGCCTTTTTTATGAGGATAGGGGGTAAATGAGCAGACGGATCACCACCACCAAGCGATTACCGCCGCCCATACCAGAGGAGTCGTAAGTGCGTTGCCGGCCTTTTAAAAGAGTTTGGGTATCACTCGGCGAAACACAACGTTAGCGTTGTTTCACTTAGATTTTCTGTGAGGCCATGGTATCATTCCGGTCGAGCCGGCCCATTCGTGTCAAAGCATGGCACTCCGGGATGGACTCCGGGCATGGACTCCTCAAGCGCGACTGCTACACCATAGGTTCTAGGTTCTATTACGAGATTGAGCAAAGTGTTATTAGGTTTTTCTATGAAATTCTCAGTAGTAGCTCGTAGTTTGGATGTGCGCCCGGTTAGCCCACAAAACGACGAAGTATGCGTATATACACCTCTCATTAACCCTTAGTTGAAAACAGGCATGATGTTATGTTATTAGGTATAATTATGATAGACGCCAATTTTGAACTCAATTACTAGACATTGATTTATAAAACACACCGTATTTGACGTGCAATAAATCACAATTTCGCATATCTCTATTCATTGTCATACCTTTCCTAATGACAATAAATTAAATTCTAAAGCAATACGAAGTCTCTTCGAGAAGACAGGTCTAGTTAGCTGACTTGTCAAACGGTGACTCAGAGCTGGCCAACGTCAGAGATCTTATAACCACCTCGCAGCCTGCCCCCTGCCAATTCTATTCTTAATAATAGGTAACGACACTGCTACACGAATTTAAACTTTAACAAACCCCTTTAAAACATAATTTATTTTGGCAGGTACGTGAAAAAATCGAGCTGCAGGAATTTGCATTCTAACTTCTTGTATGAAGGTTGATATTAAGTCGATGTCATCTCTTGCATAGTTTTAATCTAATCATGTATCGCCAAACGTCATTATAAAGTGTATCGAACATGTCTGGAATGTTCCACTTTTTACCTGTGACTTCATTTATGACAACATGGAAAGATAGAGTCGATCGTGAATTAAGGAACTATATTAGTAATTATTTCATGACAAGCCAAAGTATTCTTCTTGAACAAAGAAGAGAGACAGATAGAGTATAGAAAGAGCCATATACATGTCAAGAAATGTTTAAAAAAAAAGTACTTTACAGGGATTTTATTTCGTTATTTAATTCAAGATTCAGATCCTATCAGCATCCATGGTGTAAAGTAGTCCCTATTTAGAGTGCTGTCTTTCTTTTCTAAAAGAGAAATAAAATGTATAAGACAGGTAATAAAAAAGGCAATCAATCCTTTTGATGAACCCGGATTTTGTTATCAAATCAAATCAAATACCTATCATTTATTTCAGACGCTGGATCCATAGGTACAATTTCAATATATAAATTAGAATATAGTTAAATTAAGCTTAAATAATATACACAAAGACATAAATACAATTTGCAAAATGCGGGTTAATAATTCATGAAAATCAATTCATAAAATAATATTCTAGATAAGATTCTATTTAGGAAAATCTCCAAACTAACACAACTTAAAAACACAAACTGAAATAGAAATACCTGTTGAGAAGATCTTTTGCTTTATTTATTTATTATATAATAAACGCAATGTGTGCCGTCAATAGAATAGGAGACGTACCTACGTCATGCAATTGTACCTAATGTCAATTTAACATATCAAACTCTGGATTAAATTCGGTATTGATATTGATTTTGAGGTGGAAGAAACCTTGCTGCTTAGTTTGTCTGTCAGTATTACCGCAGTGCCAAATATTATGGCACTAAACAATGATGTACTAACATTATTGTGGTCGCCTTTGAAGGGTAATGTAACCAATAAAATGACTGGATATATGAGACTTAATAACTGAGTGTCTTTAAATCACATGTGAATCGGTTTCTTCTAGGTAAGCGAGCTCTATCTTAGGTCGCAGTGTCGCTTAACATCAGACAAACTGGCAATCAAGCGTAACCCTATCAAGAATATACATAAAAAAATTCTATCAAGATGAAGAACTGCCTCAATAGCCAAGTGGTCCTGAGCGCGACTGCTACGCTAGAGGTCCTGGTTTCGATTCTCAGGTCGAGCAGTGTTATTGGGTTTTTCTATGAAATTCCAGTAGCAGCTCGGAGTTAGGAATTTGTGCCCGGTTAATGGCAATAGGCTCGCTCCCTATTACGTGGGACCTAAACATACCGGCGAACTGCGGGTATATTTCCCTTCGGGGAATACAGGCATAACATACCATATGTTATGTTATGTTTATCAAGATGACGACACGCGAGTGACGCTGCTGTTACTGCCTTTACCCTTCCAACCTTTACCAACCTTTACCAACAGACGACCTGTATGCTGATTATTATCTACTTCCATCAAAAAGATGAATTAGTATGAACTTAAGGCACCTTTTTTTTCGTAAGTGCCACGTTCTCTTCAATAATATACTTTACACAATCCATCATTATTTTCATTAATCTTCTACTCTTGATCGAAACAAAAGATCTTTTTTTATGGATGAAGACGGGAAACTAGTTGACAAGCCACCTTGTAGTAAGTAGTCATCATCGATACCTACAACACCAGAGGAGTTGATGATGCGGTGCCGACCCTTAAGAGCCTAAGGACTGCAGACTGCCAGAGCTGCAGCAACCGAGGAGGAACTGGCTCTTACGCGCAAAAGTCGATACACAAGGTGCTTTACGATAGACTCCTACGTAAGGGTGGTCGCCAGCTAGTCAGACCCCAAGAGGTCCTACTACCGAGCAAATCAGACATTTTCTGGCCTCTTACAAGACGCCTATCTGAATAAGGCAGTTAGAACAGTATTCAAAATTCCTACGATATACAATAAATTCATCCAATTCAAAGTCAAAAACCAATTAAACACATATTGACCTTCACTAATCATCTAAAATGTCTTAAGGTTAGACCAAGCAATAATTTTCTCAGAGCATTAACAAATTTGTTTACCTTCTTGATGTATTTAACGCCCATTACATTTATAGATTAATTAGTAGATGTGCATGTATCATTAACGCTTTAATCAACGAGATTAGGCGTTTGCCAAAGGTCTTTAACTGTGGGCCCAAGTATTTCAGAGCAATCTTGAAGATAATTCAATCATTTTATATTTGTAATATAAGCATGATCTCTACTTAACCGTGACCTAATCTTTCTTTCCGTTGCTCCTATGTCTTGATCTTCTTCAAACTTCTTTTAATCAGTGAATTTGTAAGGATCATAACTTTAAAATTGCGTTTTGATTTGATGATATTTTATTCAGATGTAGGGAAATCCCCATGACATTGAGAAAAAGACAAAAACGTCAAAGTATCAGATTAGGGTTCTAATTCTGTTATTTACCAACTAAATTAATTTGGAACAATGTTTTAACAAAAAGCAACAAAAGAATATGAGCGAAGAATTTATTCAAAACATTGTTTATTTTTTTATAAATTTCTTCAATATAAAAGAGGAGGCTATTACCATGTGTACGAAACTCATCTATTTCGAGGCCAACGTCAATAAAAATCTATGCAAAATAAAATATAAATTTTCCAAAGTTGTAACTAGATGGCGTTGGCGTCGAAATAGATCGCTATATGGTTTCGTTACACGGCTTAGCATATAGTGTGGCCAATGTTTTCAAATAAAGTATCTCGCTCTAAAGGAAGTTGATTTTTATTGCAACTATCTAGGTCTCTGGAATCAGTGCAGCTGTGCTCAGTATTGTACACCATGAAAGGTGACCACTATCACCTCTACGACAACAGCATAAACAAGATTTGAGAGAACTGAATATTTTATATCCATGTTTACTGATTCAATTCATGTAATTTTTTATCTGGGTCTTAAATCTCCAGCTATGTCTATAAGCTACTGAACCCGTACTGGTACGAAGTATTTGACAGATATCTTCACACCTTTACCTGTGCGGAGATCTGAGTTGATTAATCGGGCGTCAGTGAGGAGAATGCTTGGCTCGCGACAGATACGTGTTGCAACTAATACCCCGTGATTAGTGGCGCTACCTATCGACTATCATTAGAACATACACCTTCTAATATATTGGCAATAGTAAAGAGAATTCAAAATTAGCTTTGATATGCTGAATAATTCGTACTTTTTTATTGAGGTACAATCAGAGGTGAACCTGATTGGATACGGGTTAGGCAGAGTGAGGAAGAAGAGAAGAAGTTATTATTACTTTAGAAAAAAATATCTTGTACACTAGAGAACAAGAACTGAATTACAATAATATTGGGTTCGGGTAGGACTTCAATACATGTCACACATACGTACAAATGTGCAGTTAATTAATTATAATCAGCTCAATAGAGCTCTAACTTTATACAAAAAAATATTTTTATTATTTTTTAAAATTTAACGTTATTTATAACAAAAGGCTTTTAAAGTACACAATTAAATATAATTAGATTTCTCAAAAACAATATAAACAGGTAAAAAACGACTGGGCCGGAGTGATCCACGGCCTTACAGAAATCCGGCGTGAATTTACACTTACGTTGTGTTTCGCTGAGCGAGTGAGGATACTGGAGGCCCAAACCTTTTTAAAATGTGGTCCATCTGCTCGTTTGCCCCCCTATCCCATAAAAAAAGATTGAGAAGGGTTGCTCTGTCCCTTTCCCCCAAAAGGAGCATTAGTATAGAATTTGTATGGTGCAACGCAGTATAATACGCCCTCTGTCTACTTATAGCATACAAATTAAAATCTTAGTAACTTCTATTTTGTTTATCTGCTCTTTATATGATACAACTTTTCCTGTAGGTAGCGATAAAAATAATCCATCTACCGATGTATGACTTTAATAATATTTTTTTGCTACAAGAAGTCAGCAAAAGCAGACTACCTGGGACATTAGAACAGTAAAGTTCTCTGAACCTCCATAATAGAGGTGTGATCGATTCAAGCGTGATCAACTTCCTCGATAGCCAAGGTTTCTTATGAATGGTTCACGACTGGAATCACTCCAAGATTCGTATCCAGTGGCCGCGGTATAAATACCCCGTGAATACCGCATCACCTGCCGATTGTGACGTTGCGAATCATGTTTATCAAGTGCCTTGGGGATTGAAGATGAGATTTCTTGTAGATAAATAGTTGTTTGACATCTCGCTTTCTCTTGTTTTTCAGAACATATTAAAAAATAGAACCAGACCAGCGAATGCATGCATGGTAAATGCATGCATTCGCTGGTATGTTTAGGTCCCATGTAATGCGCAGGAGGCTTCATGGTAGTGTTCCATTTGTAGTCCGTAGTTTTCGGGAAAGGGCCACCGTGTGGTTTTAGTCGGTAGGAGTCCGACATAACCCTCGGGTATCCATGAGGATTTCCATGAAATGTCCCATGTAATAAGAGCCTATTGCCATTGACCGGGCTCAAATCTGAACTATGAACTGCAGTCGAGAATTTTATAGAAAACCCATTTAAAGCCAGGATCTCTAGCGTACAAGTCGCTCTCAAGACCCCTAGACCAATGAGGCGGATAGAAACGCAGTTTTATTGTTGTCTTGAATTCGTTTCAGTCTTACCTGATAAAAAGCCTAGATTCGAAGATGGGGCACATGATTCAAGCAAAAAACCCTACGAGTTTAACATACACATGCATTTTTATATTAGTGAATCATGTGTAATGTTCCGGGGAACGTGCATGATTAAATCTGCACTCCCAATACAATCCCTTTGGAGTTGTGAAAAGTTTACATATTAGACAGTGGGATAAATGGATCTGGATGGTATTAATCCGAAAGAAGACCCTGTGCCTAGTACTATATGTTAATTGAATAATCTTGAAAATAGGATTCGAGGAGTAGGGAGCTCCCTACTCTATCTGTTTTCAATACAGCTCCCCTAGATAAGTGACATGTAATTTGCTATAGTTTCAATTCCATTTTTGTATATTGATGTCTGTTAATTTTGACAGAGTACTATTTTCAAGTGATCCTGGCGAAGAACATGCCGTAAGCCATAGTCTATAGGACTAGGGATGGCAAATTCAGTTTTTACCTACCATCCTTTTCCATGAAAAAACATGTAACGTAAATAAAAATCATCGATATTCAATCTTCATGATTTTCCAACTAGCTACTACCATCATTACCTATTAATTCGTGATCTATTCAGCTAACTTTGGACCGGAACACTAAAACAATTCTATTACCTCGAAAGCCCGACTGAATTGGGCTAAAATAAGACTCAGCACCGTTGAGAGATAACTACGTAATATATTACAAGCTTTACGTTGGATCCGTAGCACGGTATACCATAAAATTGTATTTTATCCTCATTAGCCAAGTGGTCCTGAGCGCGACTGCTACGCTAGAGGTCCTGGGTTCGATTCCCAGGTCGAGCAAAGTGTTATTTGGTTTTTCTATGAAATTCTCAGTAGCAGCTCGGAGTTAGGAATTTGTGCCCGGTTAATGACAATAGGCTCGCCCCCTATTACATGGGACCTAAACATACCGGCGAACGGTGGGTGTACATTAGTACGCCTCTGCCTAACCATTCGGGGAATACAGGCGTGATGGTATATATGTATGTATATGAAACAATCGTCCATACATTTTCTTTTAAAGTCCGTAAAATTCTCAACTAGTTTGTGACATGTAATAATATTTCCATAATATGTTTTTTTGCCGAATTATAATTAATGCTCACCTTTATTTATTATATTTGAGAAAACAAACGGTCAATATAATCTGCTTCATTAGCGTCCTAGCGGTTAGAGGTCCTGGGTTCGATGCTCAGGTAGAGCAAAGTATTATTGCTTATTTCTATTAAATTCTAAGTAGCAGCTCGGAGTTTGGGATTTATGTCCAGTTAATGGCCATAGACTCGCCCCCTATTTCATGAGACCTAAACATACTGGCGAACTGTGGGTATACCTACATTAGTACTCCTCTGCTTAGGCCTTCGGGGAATACAGGTGTGATGGTATGTTGTGTTAAAATATTAAATATTATCAGAGAATCGTCGGAGCAAGTGAGTTGTAGAGTGAAGACCGCGCTTAGCAAAAGTGCACCTAGTATGATAGCAGTGATAAAATAATTAGGTAACTGATTATATAAGTCTCTATGGAAATTGAAGCAACAGCACCATAATCGTGCTTCATTTTGGTACAGAGCAGCTAAAACGTAGAGCTAACACAATTTATACTTCACTTCAGTTTCAGATTCAGCCGCTATTTATTTTTAATGTAACGCCGAGCGCGTCTATATGAGTATTTGTTTGATATTTTTAGCACAAACGCCAGTAACGCGTTTCAGAATGTATGAAATTATCAGCTCCTGTAACGTTACATGCACACGTATGTATGTATGTGTATGTTTTATCTATGTATTGTATGTATGTATTGAAAGAACGTGTATTGGGTTATTTTTGTGGGTATCGGCTTTTGTTGGCAGGTGTTTTGTGTCTCGTTCGATAGGAATTTTATTGTGTTTAATAGTATAAGTTATTGTGTTGTAGGTGTACTTTATAATTAATTATTGTAACACTTTATTTTGTTATGTTGGAATTGGCGTCCATTCTTTTTTTTAATGTTTTTCATAAAAAAAAGAATGGACGCCAATTCGAGCAAACGGATCGCCTGATGGTAAGCGATACCAACGCCCATGGACACCCGCAACACCAAAGGAGTCGCGAGTGCGTTGCTGGCTTTTTAAAACGGTTTGGGCCTCCGATATCCTCACACTTATCACCACCATCAGGTGAGCCATCTGCTCATTTGCCCCCCTATCCCATAAAAAAACTGCCCTCGCTAAGAATACCTCCTGGATCATGGATGCTTTTATATTCACAAATTCTCACATACACAAATGCCCTTTTTTTTTGTGCGTGTGGAAATCCTCATGGACATCCGCTGCCCGGGGAAGGCGGCGGGGTGTGTCGGACTCCACCCAGAATGGGTGACCTACCGACTAAAACCACTCGGGTGTTTCGCCCTCACCACTTTTTGCTGGGGTTACGGGAGCGAGGTTTCATTCCTCCGCGACCCCAGCATTATACACAAATGCACAGATCAACTACCAATATGTATCTGTAAGTCATACATTGCTCCGTCTGGGGATCGAACCGTGTCGTCAATATTTCGTCTATTACTTGAAACCGTCGTGACGGAAGACAAGGGGGTGGATGGTATTCTTTCGAATGCTAACGAGAGTGTTCAAATTTCCCCATGCCACCTTGTAAGGCGCATTCAGAAAAGACATGTAACACTCAAATTCCTGCGCGGGCCGACCCTCAGTGAGTCAGTGCGGCTAAAATTACCGGCGATGACGTCACTACGTGTGCCACTGCCACAAAAACGGATTGGCTGCCACTTGCCAAATTTAGTTGTTATTGCTCTGACCCGAATGTGGAGACGGGAGGCGGCTGGGTAATTAGCTTAACCTGGAAAGCGCGCAAGGCATCTTCCAATCAAAAAGTGAAGTATGTTGGTCTCAACTGGATGACACAACTCCATCTGCATACATCTCAATCTCCAAACACCTGTTTTTTTTTTAATTTAAGTTTAAGCGCAGGACAACATGTGCCTGTCCCGTTAGTTTGAAACAGACAAAAATGCATAATCATTAAATTACAGTTAGGCTTATTTGTTGATTGCTTTCGTTTTTTTATGACCGCATGTTTAAAGGTGGATGAAGCAAAATAGGTATGCAAGAATCATTGCAGTGGCGTTCAATAGAAAAAGGGAGTGAGTGTAAGTATTTTTATTTATTTATTTTTATTTATTATACTTTATGCACCGTTGGTACAAAGGCGGTCTTAATGCCATTAGGCATTTTCTGCCAGACAACCTTAGGGTGATGCAGAGATAAAATATTAAAAACAGTAGGTATTATTAATTATATAGGTACTTATATAATTATACATTTAAAAAAATACATAAATTTATACCATATAAGTATGTATTCATAATTCTATTAGGATTCCTGTCAATAATCATATTATTAAAAAGGTCACTGAAATGAATACGTATTGACGAAATGGTCAATAAAATCGACGCGTTTGTGGTCACAGTTGTTTTATTAAACGTCCATGCAACTATAAAAACGTTCGTAAATCGTAGATTTATGTCTTTAGAGGAATAAAGAATAAATATTCCCCTTAGCAATGGTATAAAATAAATGTTAAGACTTAATGTATAATTTTTGTCTTTGAAATGCACAAAATGTCAGACTTTAACAGAAGTGATGGTATGACTGGCTAAAATTACTGTATGATTGGATTCCTCGAAGGTGACAGTTAAGGAGCAGAAAATATAAGATAAGCTGACGGTGACAGGAAAGATTACAAAACGGCCAAAATGATGAAAGGAATTCCACAGTGATATTTCAGTCAACATATACAAATTGAACAACATAAACAAAAACGAAAGCGCTGGGAATATTAGCTGAAACTTACTGCGGGACCCAAATGGAGGAGAGTTGCTCAAGACAGGAAGCAATGGAAACTGCTGGACTCTGGACTCTGGACTGGAGAGACATCCTATAGCCAAACGTACCAAACGATAGCCATAAAGCTAAAATCATAGTCCAAAGTCCTCTATCAGGTGGTGGTGGGCAATTGAAAACGGTGAAGACAACTTTATCTTAGACGCTCTAAGCGACCACGACAATACATTGTTTTTTCATGGAAGACCTATTTCTTGAAGAGGTTCTTGTGCAAAAGAAGCAGAATCCCAATCATCCCAGAATCAGATTTGTTCTCGCCTCTTAAAAGATGCCCGTAAATGTGACAATATCGCCCAAGTAAAATTGTTTTTTTTGTATGTCCCAAAAAATATCTATTTGTATTTGCCGTTTTCGTCGTCCATACCATACTAAGTATAATAGATGATATTAGTAGTGTTTTTCTTCTCAAATGCCAATAATATTGCTGAACGATAGCAAATCCTTGTTTACAGTCTAATATAATGTACTTTAAATAGCTTGTCGAGACCGTCCGTGAATCACGGCCTAGGCTCGTAGATTACGTGTCGACGCGTTACGTTGCGTGGGATCGCCTCGCCCTCCGAGGGCTGCGGAGTCATCAGCTGATGGACTTTGAGGGAAAGAGATAGGAGATGTGGATGCTATGTTGATCTCAAACGAGTGATAGAAAATTAGGAAATCATTTATGTATCATAAGGTATGTGCGCGATTGCTACGCTAGAGGCCCTGGGTTTGATTCCCAGGTCGAGCGAAGTGTTATTGGGTTTTTCTATGAAATTCTCAGTAGCAGCTCGAAGTTTGGGATTTGTGCCCGGTTAATGGCAATAGACTCGCCTCCTATTACATGGGATCTAAATATAACAGCGAACTGTTGGTGTACATTAGTACAACTCTGTCTAACCCTTCGGGGAATACAGGCGTGATGGTATGTTTTTATCATAGTTTGTGTTTTATAAGACGCGGAGGACTATCCTACCATAAGATACACTAGTACGGAAGTAGTGTTAATCTTCTTCTTCTTCTTCTTCCTGCCCATGTCCCAATCTATTTGGGGTGGGCGCATCATGTTCTTTTCTTCCATTCATCCCCATCAGCCGTCATCTCACCACTCACTCCCTTTCCCATCAGATCGGCCTTAACACAATCCATCCATCTTTTCTTTGGTCTCCCTCTACCTCTCTGTCCCTGCACATTCATACTCATCACTCTTTTAGTCACATGCGTTTCATCCCTTCTCATCACATGCCCATACCAAGACAAACGATTCCCTTTCAGCTTTTCTGCCACTGGCGCCACTTTCAGACTTCCTCTAATATACTCGTTTCTTATTTTGTCCATTCTAGTCACTCCACACATCCACCTTAACATTCTCATCTCCGCTGCATGCAGTCTTCTTTCATCCATCTTCTTAACGGCCCAGCACTCTGATCCATACAACACGACAGGTCTTATAACGGATTTATAGATTTTGCCCTTCAGCTTGAGAGGCATCCGTCTATCACAGGTTGTTCCCGTGACCTGTCGCCATTTCATCCAACCTGAGTTGATTCGACATGTAACGTCCCGGTCAATTCCGCCATCGCTTTGTACACGTGACCCAAGATACCTAAAGTCGGAGCAAACTGATAAGGACAGTCCATCCAAAGATATGGACGCAGTACCGGAAAGTCCGCCGAAGTCACAAAACAAGTACTCTGTTTTGGTTCTGCTTACTTTCAATCCGACACTTTCCAGTCTCTGGGACCACACCGTCAGCCTGCTCTGGACCTCGGGACCACTCTCATCCACTAGCACAATGTCATCGGCAAAAAGCATGCACCAGGGAGCCTCCACCTGTATGTCCGCCGTAAGAACTATCTATCAAAATAACTAACTAACTTGAATCTATCAAATGCCAATCCAATTCCAACACCTGCGGCTATTGTTATAGTGAAAATACAGTAGGTACCTACCTACCTTTAAGTCAAGAAAAGAAAGAGTGCCTTTAATGTACAATATAAATGAAACTACTAGTATAGGTTAAAAATGAGAAAAGTTAAGTTAAAAAGAAAAAAAAGTTAAGATTGTTTATTTTTTGTTGTTAAATTTGTTCCGGGTTTGAGTTTTTGTCCTATTTCCTAGAGCATAGCAAGAATTAAATAAAATATTACAAACCATTATTTTTACACGAATGGGCCGGCTCAACCGGAGTGATACCCACGGCCTCAAGGAAAACCGGCGTGATACAACACTTGCGTTGTGTTTCGCCGAATGGGTGAGGATACCGGAGGTCCAAACCCTTTCAAAAGGCGGGCAACGCACTTGCGACTCCTCTGGTGTTGCGGGTGTTCATAGGCCATGTGATCCGTCTGCTTGTTAGACCTCCTATCCCATAAAATTTGAACATCTCGCTAGTCCACTTGCAATAATTTCGCAATAGCGATCAGTGAACGCATACCTCTATGAAGACAAATGCCGCTGTACAAGTAATTATACGATATTAGAGCCAGCGATAAAATATTATTGAATCGCTGTTTGATCATTTAAATGAGCTGCCGCTAATTTAGAACATTGACACCGATCGGGTGTGAGTAACGCAGGAGCGGGAGCGGATACAGTGCATAAGCGGAGCGGATATCTCAAATAAGATCTCCGAAAAAAGATTTTTTCAGCCTTCTTTTATGGTAGGATAACCAAGCATACTGACATCCTGGTAGACGCCAGCAACACCAATGTTATCACTCACGCGATAACGTCTTGAGACAATAATTTGTGAGGCTCATTTGATCAATATTATCAAACAGAGCATTATTGCTTAGCGGCAGAATATTGGGCTATACGATTCTTCCACTACAGTTGAACTCAGTATCGAATTCTACTACCTTAATATAGCTCTAAACTTATGTGTTATGCTCTATTTGTATCAGGTTACATACAACAGTTAAAAAATCGCTCCTCTTATGTAGTATAAGAACATCATCTGCGCATGCGTCACCTGCAATGCATTTATTGTTCGACATTTGCCAACAGTTTCAATTCTGGTTCAACATGACACTTGTTGCTAACATTAGTTCATACTCCCGGGTTCGCTTGCATTCCTAAAGGAAATATCGAAGTACAAAGTAAATGTGGAATGGAGTACTTCGCGAATACTAGTAATCCCACAAGTGTGGGACATAAAATGGGGGTTTTGGGCATAAATCTGGTAAGTAGAGCTTCAATAAAAATATTGATGATTTGTATAAAGGATGTTTTGGAAACACATACATACATATTTTCACGCCTGTCTCCCATTGGGGTAGGCAGAGACTATAGATTTCCGCTTGCTACGATCCTGGCACACTACTTTCGCTTCATCTACGTTCATTAGAGCACCCTAAACCGAGACGATCATGCATGAGGAGGTTCTCATGCATGATCGTCGGTTTAGGGTGCTCTTAACCTGACCTTTGTTAAGAATGGCAGCAACTTGCTTGAGGTACGTTCCTCGGGGTCGGATGATATTTTAATAAAAAATCATATTTCCCTTAAAATCCACTTTTGTACTGCTTGCCAATGGTACTTTAAGAGTTTAGAACAAGGAGTATTTATTGTGCTCGCCCCGGCACGTAGAACATTAGAACAAAAAAGTTAATAGATTTTGAAATATGTCTAGAAAACAATTTTATTATTGTCATTCGATTAAGAATTTTCCCTTGAGCAAATAAACAAGTCGTGATTTCCCTAATTGCGCTTTTTAATTAGAATCACAAACCCCCATAAACATACATCCTGGTACTTCCACAAGTTGGTGATTCATTACAAGTGAGTCTGTCAAGACCCGCAGACTAGACACTTCTACGTCAAATATAAAATTTAAAACTGATTGTTTATTCTTTAACCAGCCAGTCAACCCGAAATATGTCACCTTCTTGGAGCGGTCTCTACAGTACCTAAATATACCGATTTTCCGCCTTCTATTATAGCCGAACCCGGTATCCAAATACATAACGTATAAAATATTACAATGACGTGAAAGCAATGAGCGGTGAATGTTTAATATTGACGTAACCCAGTTAAATCAACGGCTACAAGCAACTTCGCATACCGCAGCGTCTAAACACCGAACCATAATAAAATATGTAGTTACTGGTGAAGTTATTCATCATTTGCTTTATTAAAGCTTGTTTTCCGCGAATTCACTTGCATCACATAAGTACTTACTTAATATAAAATGGCTTTGTTACTCCATATAACAGCGTTCTGCCACCAACGTTCCATAATCGGTCTAGCAATTTCGGAGATAAACCAGAACAAACTGACGAAATTTATTTTTACTGTATACGTTCATATTGCCTCATTAACCTAGTGGTTCTGAGCGCGACTGCTATGCTAGAGGTCCTGGGTTCGATTCCCAAGTCGAGCAAAGTTTTTATTGGGTTTCGCTATAAAATTCTCAGTTGCTCTCGGTGGCAATAGGTTCGCCCCCTATTACATGGGACCTAAACATTCCGGCCAACTGTAGGTACCTAACCCTTTGATAAATAAGGCGTGATGATAATAATATATTCAATAAATTGAAGCGAATAGTCTAAGGGCTGATCTAATTGAGAGTATAATCACCAATATCTAATATAATTAATGACATGTATTATTGGCGTTCGTGGCACTTGAACCTGACTGCCGCCGCAGTGTTGTCGCATAGTGTGACTAGATTAAGATACATAACACACGTGCACTGCTCATATTATGACAGTCGGCACGTGCTGGTAGATATGTTATGACAGTTGGTATGTAGTTGCATTGTTGTCGAGCTACTTAATGAAACACTGAGCTACATCATGTGCTGAGGATTCCGGTGACTGGGGACTATGATTAACTCGGACCATAGTCCCAGTTGCTGACTGGCTACATTTAATTTAAATGTTTGTTTTCGGGGGGATGGGACCACCCACAAATAAATACAAAAATGAATTGTTGTCAAACGAAAAATGTTCTCTTTAGTATAAAATATAAATTATCTGTTATCTAAAACTCTTTGACCAAAAATAAATTTTGAATATTTTTTCTCGTATTATTTCTTTGAACATTTTCGCGTTTGACTGTACTGTTTTTGGCTAGAACAATAGATTTTAAGCGGCTCAAAATATAGTTATTACATAGTTGCGCAATTTGAGAGTCTCCGTGGCAGCAGCAGCAGCGCCAGCGCAGCCAGGTGGGCTTTGACAATGGGATAAGCATGATACCTATTTTTATATCGTCACGTATCAAGCCATGTTCTTCTACAACAGCTGGTACGCGGACGAAGAATGACGTCAATGCAGCTATATTTTTATTTTATTTTATTTATTTGGGAAACAAACAATCGTACAATAAATGTTACATAAATGTTTCCTTAAAGTAATAGGGTTAATTGTACAATCAACGACGTTTTCACAGGTTACTTACAGAATAAGAAAATATGGCCTGCACTCCTGCAGCACGACAGAATATGATATTCGAGGCTGTCAACAGCCACGGCACAGCAATGCAGAGCAACACAGGGAGCGGGACTACCAAACCGAAGACAAGATACAAGTTTTTCACTTGGGAGAGCTAAGCTTCGGCACGAATGGGCCGGCTCAACCGGAGTGATACCACGGCCTCACAGAAAACCGGCGTGAAACAACGTTTGCGTTGTGTTTCGATGAGTGAGTGAGGTTACCGGAGGCCCAAACCATTTTAAAAGGCGGTCAACGCACTTGCGACTGCTCTGGTGTTGCTCTGGGTGTCCATGGGTGGCGGTTATCGCTTACCATCAAGTGATCCGTCTGCTCGTTTGCCCTCGTATCCCATAAAAAAAGGAGCTAGAAAAGTTGTGACATGATACCGGCGAAGGATGGGTGTACTGCTGCCTGATGTTATATTTTTAACTAGCTTCTGCCCGCGACTTCGTCCGCGTAGCATCATGATATATAGCCTATAGCCTTCCTCAATAAATGGGCTATCTAACACTGAAATAATGTTTCAAATCGGACCAGTAGTTCCTGAGATTAGCGCGTTCAGCTTTATATATTAGTGTAGACAAGAAAAATACCGTTAACATGCTCAGATTATATTTATACTATCGGTTAGGGGTTCCACAGAGAAAGTTAGTTAAATCATCTTTAATTTGTGATTTCTTTGGATTTTTTATGCTAAGGTTATAAAGTTATTTTAGTGAAGGAAAAATTCGACACGAATATGAGTATTGCTTTTCAATAGATGTTACTGACGTCACCTTTAAGACGTCAGTTCAGAATGTGAAGGCAAATTTCGACGTGGAAAGTGAGACTCGCGGTCGCTTAGTGGTCATAGCGTCTGGTATATCAAAACAGAAGACGCAGGTTCGAACCCTGAATATTTCCTTCACTGAAATAACTTAGATAGAATCATCCCTATTTATATTTATATCACGATCATTAGTAATGGGTTTACAATCAGATCCTATATTCCAAATCTACGGTTTATCGTTTGAGTTTTTCTCATTCCATTTTTCAATGTAGTGTCTCCTGATGGTGTCGGCATCAGCCATCACCCCGGAGGTAACGCTACCTTCAGAGGTGGACTTCTTCTTACAACTGAGGAATGGTTCGATGAACGTTCGCCAGGTCTTGCCCAATATCTGCATCAGGCCTATCACGGAGAGGCCGAGGAGGAAGCCCTGTATACAAAAAGAAACTTTCCTAAATCAATTATTCCAATAGGTCAATAGGTATTCTAGAATAGGTAGATATAGGTTTAGGTTTGATAATATTTCTCAAAGATAAGCTAAGTCTATATAAAAAATAAAATAAAATAAAAAAATAAAAAATCTTTATTTACACCTTCAAGTTTTAGTACTTATTACAAAATACTGGTCGTTTTTAAATTTAGAACAGAAAGGTAGTTATTGTTACATAATTAGAGTTGAAGCTGATACCTAAACTAAGATAAATTAATATCTTGTACTATAGGCATCAGCGCCCACCCCCAAAATTAACATTCAAATTTTAATTAAAGAACTACGATCTAATTGAAGAAATGGTAAGTATTTTTAATTCTAATTTACTAGAGGGAACCTAAAGGTAAGTTATTTAGATATTTATTGGCGTTAGTCATATGTCGTAGTATGAAGTTTATTGACCATTCTTAGCACACCAAGTAATAAATGTTAATTAAGTCAATATATATTTCTTTCAACTAGATGGCACCGGCATTTTCTAATGACATCCGAAACAAAAGCAGATAATCAAGCATTTTCCAATTTTTCCCTGCCTCTGGGAGCATATTTAGTACACAGTTAGTGTTAGTCAGAAGTCTGAACTCCGACAAATTGGTAACATAACATCGCGCCTGTATTTCCCCAAGGGGTTTGGCAGAGGCGTACTTAATGTACACCCACAGTTCTCCGGTATGTTTAGGTCCCATGTCATAGGGGGTGAGCCTATTGCCATTAACCGAGCGCAAGTTCCAAACTCCAAGCTGCTACTGGGAATTTCATAGAAAACCCCAATAACATTTTGCTCGACCTGGGAATCGAACTCAAGACCTCTAGCGTAGCAGTCGCGCCCAGGACCACAGTGGTCATGGAATTTGTCTCCGGTTAATGGCAATAGGCTCGCCCACTATTACACGGGACCTAAACATACCGGCGAAATATGGGTGTACATTATTACGCCTCTGCCTAACCCTTCGGGGAAAACAGGTATGTTATGTTATGTTATAAAATCATCACCATACTCCTATAACTCAAAGTTGTCTTCTGTTCGGAACACCGTGGCACACTGCCAGATACTCAATAACCTCGTGTTTATCTCACCAGGTTCACCAGGATGTTTTTGTAACATCAGATTGGCAGAGATTACATCGGACTTAAATGAAGATGTTTCCAGCTTGAGGGTGATAATGATTATGTTTTCTAAGTGTTCAATGGTTGGATTACTTAATTTTTGTTCAAAGTAAGGCAAGTAATGAGCAACAAAAAAAAATTATCTAGTTTAATTTAAGTATTCCATACTGATTTTTTTGGCGTCGCCGAGTGATTGAAGATACCGGAGGCCCAAACCATTTACAGAGGCGGGCAACAAACTTGTGACTCCTCCGGTCTTGCGGGTGTCCATAGGCGGTGGTGATCGCTTACCATCAGGCGATCCATTATGCTCGTTTGACCCCTATCCCATAAAATTAAAAACTGGAATGTTTTAAACATACACTGGTATTTCCTGAAGAGTTAGGAAGAGGCGTAGGTTAGTCCATGTTCTTGTTTGCTCAGAAATCCACACAATAGATTTGTACCCCAGTATTCTTAAATATTCAAAGTGGAAATTACTTGTCAAAATGTTTTATTTCAATTAGACCATTAAAAACAGCACTTTCGAAAAGTCATAAGTGAATCCAAAATGGGGGTATTATATTAGGCCAACAACATCATCGGAGACAGAAGTAGGTAGCATATTAAAGAGAAAGCACCCAACATACAGAATAACCAAAGTAGGTACTCACGATGCTACCGCCCAGGTCTGAGACAAACAGGTTCCAGTCATAGTTATACCGTTCCTCGTACACCGACACCATCATGCTGTTGAAGTAGATGTACACCTGGACGTACAGAAAAAAAATTGAATCAATTCTTTTTTTCTGTGCCCACACACACACACTCTCTCGCTGACATACACAGACACGCAAAAGAGACGCGTACACACGAGCAAGTGTGACGTAGATAGTTCTGGGTCACCTGAGCAACTTTCATCACCATTCAGATCACTGCTAGATGTAGGACTCCCCCAATGTGCTCCATTTTACTCTATCCTCGGCTTGTCGCATTGAGGTTGAGTAATTAGGATCGCTGAACCCCAATTGACACTTACATTAATAGACTTTACTGAACATAATTCTCCGAGTTTCAGTGATTCTTTTCAAGTAAAGTCTGGCGGGACCACAGATTAGGATGCCACAAAAGAAATACCGTTGCCAACCATCGAAATACTGAAATCCAAAATATTGACAAGTAAAAGTGCCTTTAAAATATGTACTTACAGTAAATACCTTATTCAACATAATAAGTGCACAGTTGTTTCTATACCCTAGCCCCTTACGTGGGTCTGCAATGCTGCAGCTCCATTACTCACAGACCACCGCCTAGTGGCGCTGTCCCAGAAGTAGAAGCGTTGCCTGTCGGCCACTAAGCCGTTGTACAGGAAGGAGCTGCAGATTCGCGGGCAGGAGTCGCAGGTGTGACTCTCATATGTACTGCAAGGAGGAGATACAATTTTACGACGTGGAATTTTATTTAAGAGGGGAAGTACTTTAAAAAAAAGGGCCAAGTGCGAGTCAGACCCGCAAACCGAGGGATTCGTATAAACCTGTAATTACATAAGTTTTATTATATGATGTAACTAGAAATTAATGCTTTTCGCAATTTTTCCTATATTTGTGCTATATGACGTTGCTACGTAACAAATTTCAAGATTCTGAGTTCACCGTAGGTTTTGATACCCTTGGGAGTGTCGAAAATTTACAGCATAAACGGCTGTATCTTTTGATTGTGTTGGCTTAGAAGTTTGATTTTTTCACAGCTTTAGGGGACAGTAGACCTGAGTATTTGATATGAGTATTAGCTTGATACCTTCATGCGTTCTTGAGAAAAAGGGTCTTGACAGACAGACGAACACACGGACAATAAACTGATCCTATAATTGTTCCGTTTTTCCTTTTGAGGTACGGAACCCTAAAAATACCTCTTGTACTAGGGAGCAAGCTTTTTGTTACGGACAATGATAATAAAAATGAAATTTTAGGTCAAATAAGCACTCACTTTATATAGGCAGTGATGAGCTGCCTCATGCTGGTGTAGTTATCACACCGAGGCACGTCACTCTGCATCCAGGGCCCGGAGCACCCAGCTTCCTTGATTACCCGGTCCCACACGAACTTTGTGGTGCACTTTTAAGAAAGAATAAATACCAGCTACTTAAAGGGAGAAGTGTAGCAAGACAGAAAGGAAGTAGTTTAGCCGATATTAATTACAAAATTCATTTAGTTCCTGGAATATGGAAATGGTTATCCTCTGAGCCGTTTCCCCCCTATGTTGGGGTCGGCTTCTAGTCTACCCAGATGCGGCTGAATATCAGTATTTTACACGAAGCGACTGCAATCACACAACAACCCAATTTCTGGGCAATACCGATATTCGAAGGATAGACTGGTTGTCAGGCTTTTTTTGGGCTTCTGACTACCACTAAGAATGGTCACCCATCCACACACTGACCGCGACGAGCGCAGCTTAACCTTGCAGTTTAGTTGATCAGCTTAGTTATTACTTAGCTACGTGCTAATTAGTGAAATTAGTTAGTGAATATTTATTTGCCCCCTTTATTAATCAAATATAAAACGTTTTAAAAAATGCGAGTTATTATGTGTTATGTCTATCCTATAAAACTTTCTCCTCTCTCCTACATTTGCCCCTGATTTTTTTATCATTTCTTGGAGGTTCAAATTTGTTTCTTTTTATATTGTCAGAAACTAGTTGCCCAATTTCTTATGGAGATCAATGTGAATTATACCAAAAGTTACCTCATTCGCGCTGTAGTTCGCCAAATCGATGCAGGGGTCTTCGGTGCTGCTGATCATGTGGTACTGGTCCACCTTCAGCTTTACGTCTATGGTCTCTCCCACGTTAACGTAGAGGGAGTCCACCATTCCACCGTTATATACTGTCACTTCTTCAATATAAAAAAATATAGATAGTGTAGTGTGTAGCTCGCCTAACCTTATAAATGTAACTGCACACGTATTTATTATTAATTATTACACGGAGCATTGACCCGAACATATCTCTTTTATTTGCACCTGCGTACCACAACCTACTGTAATAGTAATGGCCCCGACCATAGCTTATTTAATTTTCATCACTTCTGATTCAACCTGTGCTATCCTACTGCTACTACAATACAGAAAGACGACACGTTTGGCTTGTCCGCTGAGCGGTCGGCTTCTGTCACACGTATTGTCGGTTCGATCACCACACGGAGCAAATATCTGTACGCTCTACAGGTAGTTGATCCGGATCTGTGCGTTAGTGTATTAGAGAATTTGTGTTTGTAAACGCACACACTATAGTGAGGACAACGTTTCTTTATTATGAGAACAGACAATCATAATACATACCCATATCAAAAAGGGTAAAAAATAGAAGTTTTCCATTTACACCCACACTTCGCCGACATGTTATAAGGCAAATCCCAATTCCGAGCACCTACTAAGAATTTCATAGCGAAACCTATTATATTTCTCGACATAGGAATTGAAGTAGGGATGTCACGCTATAGCTGAGCGTGAAATCCCGGTGGAATTCCGGTGGGCCTAGTGGCAAACGAGGCAGTCTGTGAGGTATCCCCAATATACTCAATTTTACATATAAACTAGGGAGGCGTGTTTTTCTCGGGGGACTCCGAAAAAAATCTATGGAGTAAATATCTAATTACTATTCCTTTTATATCTCTTTGCTAAATATACCTGTGAAAGGTTCCTTTGTGTAATGTATATAAACGTGGTATCCAGGCGGGTACAGGCTGGTGATGGTGGCGATCTCCTCTTCAGTATGCTGCAATGTCACCGAGTAGCCCAAAGCTTTTGTCGCATGGGCGCTCAGGATCTTCGGGGATATGGTGAAGCAGCGACCTTGGACAAAGCCCACTGTTGGAGTCACTTCCACGTCTGTCAAGTTACGTAAAAACATGAATAACCTTCATAACCAAATTATCAAAGACAAACCATGCAACCATACCATCACGCCTGTATTCCCCGAAGGGTTAGGCAGAGGCGTACTATTGGGTTGCCATTAACCGGGCACAAATTCCAAACTCCGAGCTGCTACTGAGAATATCATAGAAAAACCCAATAATACTTTGCTCGACCTGGGAATCGAACCCAGGACCTCTAGCGTAGCAGTCGCGCTCAGAACCACTTGGCTAATGAGGCAGTTGCAACGATGCAACCATGAAAAATATTTGCACAATTCGGGCTAAGTAATAAAGAATAACATTAACTATTCAAGTACATAAAAAATAAAAATCTTATTGGCAATAATTTAATACGAAAAATCGTTGTCATTCCCTACTGCAATAGGCATGATGACGGTTAGCAAGAATTTCTAAAATAATATGTTCCTATACTGAAATATAATTAATAGGTTTAGAAAAATATATTTATTTTTATTTATAAGACGGGATTATTAATTTATTTGATAAAATAAAACTCCAAAATACACAAGTCCGCCATGTTCAGTTGAACACCAATCAGATTCAATTACGTCACATCTATGTTGAACTGTCACCGTCACGTAAATTTCGTACGAATTTCGACGATCTCCGCGCTTAAAAATTGTTTATTATGTATTTCCTAATTGTATATTACTTAGTTTTTTGTTCTACGACTTGTTAAGAACTTATTAAGTAATGGAACAATGGTTTACCAAGGCAAACAGTTCTAATTTGCCCAGAGTTGATTTGTTAATGCATGCTGGGCCAGTTCCTGGCATCAAACAAAGACTTCTGTTCAGCAGAATTTAGAAATGTTAAAACTACAATGTAAGTATTATTTATTATTAAATAAAAACTATATTAAAATTACTGTAACTATACGTTACAATAGTTATAAAAATAAAATCACTTTTAAAAAGCACAGCTTCATATGTTTAGTTTTAATAATGTTTTTATTTTATAAAATATGCTAACCTATCGATTTCTTCGTTTTAGATCCTCCAGGCCATCTTATGGGGACGACGCGATTAGCTACGTTCAGTTAAAACGCGATGGAAATCTGTGTATAGTTTGATCAAAAATCTGCGCAGAACACAAGGTCCACGCGAAGTTATATGCAGTGACGTTAATAGTTGACGAAGTAAAGGAAGAAGTTGTATCGGTAGAATGCCATGACAGTGTTGCCTCACAAGGGGGCTGCAAAAATGCCATTGCATTACTGATGTGGGTCCATCGTAGGAGTGAAGAACCGTCCGATACATCCATTGCATGCTCCTGGATGAAATCAATCTATCTCGGGTTTGGACTACATTGAAATATATTACAACAAAATATTTATCCAATAGAAACCTAGTTTGCAATTAAATACTGGAGTATTTGAAAAGTTTATTATGGAAGGAAAGAAAAGGAAGCTGCAAAACTGTGTGGCTTAATCTCGCCGTGCAAGATTAAGCCACTTATATCTTATTGTTTTGTTGTGTGGCACGTAAACAAATAATTTATCAGGGTATTTTTTTGACGTATTATCATACTGGGGAACAGCACACCACTTATACACTTGCGAAGTCATGTCTAAATAAAAATTAACAAAAATATCATCTGATAAGTTGTTTAATCTCCTATTGTGTACGATGCCAAAACATTGAAGTGACGTCATAAGCGACCGTTTTCGCGCTAATTGAAAAACATTGAATTAAAATCGCATTTTTGTATCAAAAACCATGTTTTATTGCAGAAATAATTTATTTTTCGGAAATAGTATATACATAAGAATATTTTAGAACAGTTTTTGAAAATCAGTCATCATGCCTATTGTTAATTTTTTTCACTTTATTTTCCATGAAAAGTAAGCGGAATGACATGGCATATGATATGATATAAGTACTTCTTTCTGTTAAAATCAAGTCTTCATTTTATTATGTGTTATGGTATATCCAAAGTAACGTCTGGAATTAATAATCAAATTGAAGAAAGAGACATCAGCAGCTTCCACTTGAACTTTGGTTAGAACGATTCTATTATACACTCCCGCCTCCTCCAGGATTTCAGGAAAGACCCTTTACCCGATTTTCAAAGCATATTATATTATGTATATATATTATAATGTCTTACTGTCTGTATATCCGTTGAGTCCGTACTGCACAAAGAAGTCGTTCTGGTTGTATGTGATATTCTCCCACATCTCGTCCAGGCTGTTGTTCTCGAAGTCGAAGTCCCTCCAGGTGGAAGTATACCGAGGGTGGGCGTAAAGGCCATACTCCTGGAAATAATTACTTGATGAAAGTGCACTCGATTTCTTAATTGGTCACGTGTAAATGGTTTCATATCAGTTGGCTATAAAATAATTATTATTTAACTAGCTGACCCAATATACGTCGTTGTTGAATTAACCATCTTGATTTCCACTAAAGTTCTACTTAAAAGACGCACATTAAATTATCCAAGATTTTTCAGGAAAATTTTCAAATTTTTCTTTCTCTAAAACCCTATAACATTTTAAGCAGAAAATTTGGTAAAGCGGTTTGGTTACAGGAATTATACATTTCACTTTTATACCAGGTTTTAAAATTAAATCTAATGACTTGAATTTTGCGGATATAGAGAATTCTTAAGACCTCTTAATGGATTATCATATAATTCTCTGACACACAGCTAAAAACATGCCGTATGTCCAGTATATGCTGACCTCTAAGCCTATACAATGCGAAGACAGCTTCTACTGGAAATGTATGGCACCTCACGTGCGGCATGCCGTGAAAAGTTGTTATTTTAGCCCCACTGGCCAGCTTAACTATTACTCACTGAGCCACGAGCCCCTCTAGTGAAATTTCCTTCATTCTCTATACACAAGTTTAAACATAAATCAACCTACCTCCATTTTATCAAATTTGTAAGGTGGTTCTCTGCAGAATGTCACGCTGGGGTACATGATTGTCTTGTTGAAGTCGAAATGTGTGTACGTGGTGATGGGGATGTCGATCAGTTTCTGCACGCACACTAAGATCTGGAATGTGCATACTGAGGATGTTTTATTTTCATCTGCATTTTAGTTCTACAAGACACATCATAGCCTAACTATACTATATTTTGTTTTAAAGTCTGAATAACTGCTGTTAAGGGTCTTAGCATGAATTTAAATAGCATATAACCTTCCTCGAAAATTGGTTAAACATCTATCAATAACAAAAAAGAATTTTGTAGTATTAAAAAAAAAACCTCAGGTATATATATTATATACTAGCATAACCCGCGATTTAACCAGCGTTTCCCCGCTTCTAACAGCCGTAGCGTGATGTTAAATAGCACAAAACGTGCCTCATGAATCACTCCGTCCAATAGGGTAAGACAAATGCGGCGGGGGTATTTGTTTTATATTAGTTAAGCAAGGATAAATACTGCTGCTTGGATGCAGGCGACATACAACCGGTCCTTGTGGAAGTCTTTAGGGGAAGCCTTTGTTCAGCAGTGGACTTCTTTTGGCTGAGATGATGAAATACTACTTCATCATTCTCCGATCCTTTCCCTACTATGTTGGGGTCGGCTTCCAGTCTAAACAGATGCGGCTGAATATCAGCATTGTACACGAAGCGACTGCCATCAGACCTCCGTAACCAAATTTCTGGGCAATACTGATATTCGGAGATAGACTGGTTGTCAGGCTTTTTGGGCTTCTACCACTGAATTATCATAGATGTTCGTATGACAAACGGGACCGATGGCTTTACGTGCTCTCCTCGATGGGTTAAGAATGGTCAACCATCCACACACAGACCGTGGCCAGCGCAGTTTAACATTGCAGATTAGTTGATCAGCTTATTTATTACTAGCTTCTGCCCGCGACTTCGTCCGCGTAGCGTGATGATATATAGCCTATAGCCTTCCTCAATAAATGGGCTATTTAACACAGAAAGAATTTTTCAAATCGGACCAGTAGTTCCTGAGATTAGCGCGTTCAAGCAAACAAACAAACTCTTCAGCTTTATATATTAGTATAGATTTAGCCACAAGCCCCTCGAGAAATACTGCTTGTATTATAAATTTATTTATTTATTTTACCTGCTGTAGCACTACTCCGATGCACACAATGATAATAACCGTTCGTATCAAATTAGGACCTCTGATACATTCGGCACACTTCTGCCGTACCGTCCATTTTGGGTCCTCTACCTGCGAAATTTAATTAAAAAAATAACGATTTGCGCCATTACTGTTCCATTGTTGAGAGTTTTTTATTAAGTTCATAGGTATCAGGATGGTATCATCGACGTAATTAAAATTATTAATTGACGCTTAAACGGTGAATGAAAACATCGTGAGGAAACCTGCGCGCTTGTAAAATGAATCCATGTTATAATCTTTGTTGAAAGGAGTATCTATGGAGTTTCTTGCCGGTTCTTCTCCATAAGACCTTCCTATTTGGAACCGCGCACCTAGTTTTTGACATTTCAAAAGTACCTGTATTACTGGTCTAATTGAAATAAAACATTTGACTTTGACTTTGACTTGAGTGATTTTCTCAACACCGTGGGCCGTCTGAAGTCTGTAATCCCACACTAGCCTAGCCTGGTGGACTGTAGCCTATCGCATCTCACTCTGAGAGGTATAACAAGGCTATGTATTATCTACTTCAGGGGCAATAAAGTCTAATTAATACTTGGTTTGACAATAAGTAAGTCTGCAATATTATATCATTTTCGCAAGTCCTTTGAGAGCTATTCTCATACCAGACTCGGAATACCTACTTGTCGGTCCTATAAAGTTAATCCGTGCGGTAATCGAACTCGTAGCACGGAAAACAACTGCTTTTAAATTATACTTCATTTCTAAAATTGAAGACTTTTTATAAGGCTTTGTTTAGTCTCGTTAACAATCTTTCGTATTAAAAATACCTACATATATGAATATTCGTTTTATTATACCTTGCTATCAACACTCATTTTCTCTAGCCCAGTAAAGTTACTTATTTTCCATTTTAATTACACGCGTCCGTATTGGTGTCCACTGTGCAGTTATATGAGGAAATAATGGTAACCGTGAAATGATGTTATTTATGGTGTAGTCAACAGTATTATAAATATAGATAGCGCTTATTGAAAATTACTTGATAATATAAGTAATAGGAGGATTATATTCAAGTACCATTAAATTGTTAGGTATTGTGCACACTTCCTTTTACAATATTTTATTTATCACCAGGATAAACATATAGTGCAGCAGACGACGACATAAAGCTTTTAGCCTAGTGACATAAATACATAAAAAACCTACCATCACGCCTGCTTTCCCCGACGAGTTACGGTAGAGCTGTACTAATGGATAGTCAAGTTACCACAAACTTTCAAATTTCACTAATGAATAAAAAATTCTATTATTCGAAAATTGGAAAAGAAATTTATCAATGTTAAATACCATGATGTGCTGTTGATTGTACATCCACGGTTCTTACATCCCATATAATAGAGAACGTTGATGATACATCCAGCGCCATCTATTAGTAGCATTGTTATTTTAAAAAACGATTTCTCTTGATCACTACAGATGTCACTGTGTGTCCAATATTTGTTTCATGGTGTTTAGAGAGATTTTGTTATTTAGCGATTGTAATTTTAGAAAGTGTAAGTAGAGGTGTAGAGTAAGTAGTAAGTAAGTACAATAAAATATATTGTATTGTATCTAAGCTTATCTTATTCTACAGCAGTAGAAAGTTCAAGTAATATCCATTAGTTTTACTGGGTATAATTTATAATTAAAAAAAATATATACAGAAAAGGTCAATTATCATACAGCTGACTTGAGATTAATAAATATGAGCTCAAGACCTATTTTAGAGGGAGCAGGGATGGATTTTTGACAGAAAAGGCCATATTTTGTCATACAGTTGAGTCATACATAGTCATACATGAGTCATACAGTACTTTTTTATTTATTCAGCCATTGTCGTCCCACTGCAGGGCAAAGGCCTCCCTTCCCTCTTTCCATTCGTCACGGCGCAACGCTATTTTGGGCCTTTAATCCTTCCAGAAGAAGTCAAGCTCATCCCGCCATCTCCGTCTAGGTCTGCCGCGTTGTCGCCTACCGTTTTGGGGAACCCACTCGGTAACTTGTTTGACCCACAACTCGTTTGACATGCGGCAGCCGCATACAGTACTACTTGGGGTTAATAATTATGAACCCCAGACTTATTTCGGGGGTAGCAGCGATCGAGCTCTGGACCATGAACAATAGGTAAACCCTTCATTTTATATAAACTAACTGTTCTGGAGGGTGGAGTGGGTTCAACCCCATCCAACTGAAATAATACCGTAGTTACTTTAAATCCATAAATCCATCAAGAAAGAACATGACTAGATTAGACAAAAGTATTATATTACGAAGCTTTAGATACAGTGGTTGAGATACATTTCAATCATTTTCATAATCATGTTTCTTAGCATCAAAACGTAGATGTTGTTGTCCAAATGTCAGAAAAAAAATCACTTAAGCTTTTAGCATTTTTTATTAAAGTTAATATTTACAAAATACACGTTGCGTGCACAGTATATTCTATATTAGCTTAATTGATATCACGTAAAGGCACAAACTAAGTACGAATATATGCAATCACAATAAATAAAGCAGTAGGTAACATACATGCTACTGTATACAGCTGTTCGTCACAGTGAAAGAGATGTCGCTATTCGTGTGTATAGCACTATCTCTCTCACGCATTGAAAAATGCTGGCTTTAACACAAATACTGCCCTGGAATATTTAAAGGGACTAAACTTATTTTTTTTAATAATAATTAATTAACATTACATACAGCACGTTTGAAGCAATTGCATTGGAAAAATATTTTTAAAGACACAATGTGCTTGTTAAATACTTTTACATGGTTTTAACTATAATTTTTAGGATGTAGACATAATTATTAGGATTCTTAAACAGAATCTGTGCAGTGTTCATTGAAACATATAGACATACTTTTAAGGCAATACAGTACATAAATATTAAACCAATCACATAACTCAACGTAGGGAATGTTTTTAAATAATTTCAATACAAAAAATGCACCTATCCTAAATAGGTTATAATACTAACGCTTCCGACTAGCATACAAACTGGGCGTGTCAGTCCCCGTTACTTCATCTTACAAGCCACAAGCACTCGAGCATTTTGGATGCCAGTTATTCTAATTTCACAACCATATATAATATGTAGGCCCCTAAATATCTAGTAACACGAATCAAGGGAAAAATATTAGAAATCGATTTAAAAAACCTACGCCTATAATAATAAAATCATGCCCAGAAAATAAGCACATTCCTTTAGATTTGGACCATACAATCATTGCAATCATCTCGATATCGATATTCTTTAAAAGATTAGGATAATTTGGAAATAGTGTCAAAAGTTTGGACGTACCACTAACTGACGTTCAAAAGGAAACTTGTTCGAAAGCTACGCATTTGGAGAGACACCCTATTAAATAATTAGATTAAAAAACATATTAAACAGTAAGGGTAATAATCCAACTGAATATTAGTACGCTGATTACCGACAAAGGACTGACCGCTGAACTGCCTGAATTTGACTTAATCTTTGCAACGATCGAGTTCGTGGCATTCTTGATTTTATTCACGAATTTATCCAAAATATCGGATCTTGGCGTAATGTCGCAGGCTGTGTGACTTATAGCGTCCACAACAGGAGCAGAAAATACCCTAAAGTTTACTTCATTAGGGTCCAAGCTGCCATACATCCAAATTGGCATCCTGTTTGAAAGAATCCAGAGGTTATCATTGTAATCAACTTTTATATCAGTCGGGTATACCATCGTATCTTCGTTCATGTAGATCCTGCCTTGATTTTTCATTAAGTATTCCTTGTTTGACGTCTTCCAGCACGCAACTGCGTTCAGGTTCACTAAAGAGTAGAAGAGGACTCCCGTTTTTTGGTCGATGAAGGAGACGCTGGATTGAGCGTTCGGGCCTCGACTGCCCAACAATTTAAAAGCATTGAAATTTTCTCCAGCAAGCGTCTGATTCCTCAAATATTCTGTAGATACGGAGAATTCGTCGTAGCTGGCCATTGGGTGGAAGTAAAGAGTGCTGTAGTTGTCAGCATTCGGGCCAGATAGTCCAAGGCCAAACAAAGCATCAGTCCAACTGAAGTTAAACCCTTTAACACTGAAATCACAAGCTAGGGGATCAGGGTGGAAATAGTGATGTGTTATTCTCCAGGATTCATTCTTCTCCCAGGAATATACGACAATTCCAGCTTTTCCCACATCTGCAGAATAGGCAAACGTATTCTCACAATCTGTATCTTCAACAGCAATGTTGGCGAAACCAGAATCTTCTTTCACCTGGTCTTCGGGAAAAACGTACTTCCTAATCAGGTTATCACTCTTCAAATCATAAATTATGAGCGAGGGTGGATATTTCGTTGTGTTCTTCTCCAGGTTGCCGATTTTTCCGTTATCAAGGACCCAGAGACGACCGCAACGATCAGCTCTGACGCGGAAGGGAGAGATAATTTCTGGAGGTTTGCCATCCGTGTCTATGGCGTGTGCTGCCCAGCTTGGATACGGAATTAGCTTCGGTGAGGTTGTTGAGTTGTCTGAAACGATAAAAAGACACGTTAAAACATGTTATTATTATAGCCTGATTAGTGGAGGAGAGAAAGACAATAAATAAAAATTACATAATAATAATCAATCCGTTACATTGTACCACTGCTCGAGGCACGATTCACCTCACAGATTGAGAAGTATTAGGCTATAGTTCACCACGCTGGCCTAGGGCGGGTTGGTAGACTTCACATGCCGTCGAGAAAATTTCTCAGGCATGCAGGTTTCATCACGATATTTTCCTTCACCGTTTAAGTGCGTGACGATTAACTATTAATAAGCACATGACTTCTAAAAGTCAGAGGTGTGTGCTTGCGATTTAAACTCAAGACCTTTGAATTGGCAGTTCAATGGTCATAAAAAAAAATTCAAAAAAAATGGCTCAAATAAGAAAATTGCGTCCTTTCAATATTAAAATTTTGAGTGTTGAAACAAATCACGGTTTTATGACTAACCCAAACATGAAATAACATATTTAATTGATTCAAATTACTCATGTGGTGACTCATTATTAATAAACAATCGATTCACATAATCGATTTAGGTAATTATCATTTTCCATTAACGTAATTCCCAAAGCTAATTACTAAATAGCTTAGAATGGATTGGTAATGCTAATGGAGATGGAATAATATTTTAATACAGCTTCCTTTTATTATTTGTTTTTCTAATGTAGTAACTTCATCATGAGCTTTGCCTTTTTCTCTATCGGGGGTATCAAAGTAGGTGTCTGTCTACATCATCATTTATCAACCTTGCCTTTTTCTTCTTCGCTAAAAAGATGGCATATGGCAAATCAAATTATGATTCACATTAGAAAATGCTAAGGAGCTGCCATGTGTTCTAAATGTAAAACCTACTTTTATAATTTCTATGTGTTTTAAATTCCTATAATAATAATGTTCGGTTTGTCTGTATCTCTGTAAATGTAATGTACACCTCTAATTGGTATATACATAAGAAAACATGCCTTCAACCATTGATCTCAAGATTTATGTATCATGTATTTGCTGTTGGTGTACTCAATAAATATATAAATAAATGTGAATTATCTCCGGAGGAATTGATCCGATATCCGAGGTTCCTAAACAACTTGATGAGCAATTTTGAAACCTTAACACGTTATGTAAGTACTACAGTCTATCCCAGTTAACTTGTCTTTTTTGGTAAACAAATATGGCGTCTTAGTAACCAGAGATAACTGATAGTGGTTAGATAATGTTGGGAAATTATGAATGAAGGACTGAACTAAATACTCTTAGCCAAGACTATTGAAGAATGATTCTCACCTTGACGAGTACTGATTTGTTTTTTAATTTTAAATATGAAGTGAATGTGTGAAGTGAATATGAAGAAATAAAACGACAACTGCAAAACATTAATTTATTAGTAGTTCCTCTGAAATACACGTGTCAGAATGTATTATGAACCTCTGGTTCGGTTCATCTGATGCAGTATCATTGTACCCGATAGAGTAAACCCACCCCCACCAGGTGCCCGACAAGGCAGTCCACAAGGACTTTCGATTAGCTTGCCCACCTCGACGAGCAGCACTAGGATCGGAATGCCTACGGAGAATCTGCAGGGCGTCCCGGCTTCGCAGAGGATCTGCTTCCCCGTTTTTCATCGGAGTGGAATTGGCCCCTCGTGCGCTAAGGAACTCCCTCAATCGAGGCCCGAGAGCCGCCAAGGCCGGGACCCACTCTTTGTCATGCAAGCCGTCGGGTCCTGGAGCAGTATTTCTGGCCTTGAGACTTCAACCACCACTCATTTCTACGCCGTTCACCTCGGGAACAACGTCGTCACTGTGGTCCGCAAAAAGTCGACAAAATTCCTAGCTACAACTATTATTGTTCTTAATTCTAATTCTTGTTAATTCCATCTTTAATATTTCATATTCTGATGTCAGCACAGGGTTCATGATTAAAAACGTAGTATGCTAAATAGCAAAAAAATGCTATGGATAATATTGTACACAATATTATTTTTGTGAAGATAAGGACTTTTTGGATTTTTTACTCATTCACATAAATCAAAATCATTCATTATTTTGTCACATCCCCTAAAATTCGTAGATAATCTAGAGTTTTGAAATGTCAAATTGTCATGATTATTTTATTCTGTGAAAATGTAATTACATAAAATTTAGTTTTTATTAAAAATAATAGACTTTTATAGTGATTTCGAAGCAGTTTTTGGTGTAATTTAGAGTGTATGTGTATAGTGTAAGTGTTAATAAAATCGTTTCCTACATCAAGTGCGTGATTAAAGAAAAACTTGTGATTTTCGCATCGGGCAGGGTTTGTTTACCAAAAAAGACAAGTCCAAAAAAACGGACTGTAGGTGTCCTTAGTACTTAGGTATTGTGCAATAACACGGCGGTAAACATGGCAACACATCAAACTATATAATTTCCCCTTTGGACCGTCCGTATTCTGTAGCAATAAAGGTGATTTTTGTAGTGCTTCTTACAGCTTGACAAGTTACCGTGTGTACAAAGTAAATAATTTATTCTCATCTCGTTTCGTGCAATCTTAATTTGCAAGAATAAATGTGTTATATTAGCAACTTAGATCTCATTACAATTGTATACATGTTTTATTTAAATAAGCAAATTAAGTTAGCAAATTATGTAAGATTTTGAAATAGCAGTGTATAATCGTAACTATGGTCATCTTTGACTATCTATCATAGTCAAAGATGGTCATCTATACTAATATATACAGCTGAAGAGTTTGTTTGTTTGCTTGCTTGAACGCGCGAATTTAAGGAACAACTGGTCCGATTTGAAAAATTATTTCAATGTCAAATTGCCCATTTATTGAGGAAGGCTTATAGGCTATATACCATCACGCTACGTGGACGAAGTCGCAGGTAGAAGCTAGTCTTAAATAATTTGCGAACTTTTCGTGGAAGAGCCATGCTTCGGCACGAATGGCCCGACTCGACCGGAGTGATACCACGGACTCACGTAAAATCGGCGTGAAACAATGCTTACGTTGTGTTTCGCCGAGTAAGTGAAAATACCGAAGGCCCAAACCCTTTTAACAGGCGGGCAACTCACTTGCGACTCCTCTGGTGTTGCAGGTGTTCATGGGCGGCGGTAATCGCTAACCATCAGGTGATCCGTCTGCTCGTTTGCACCTCTATCTAGTAATAACCACGCTGATCAACTGATCTGCAATGTTAAGCACCTGCCGCGGTCAGTCTGAGGATGGGTAACCATTCTAAACAGGATCTTATCAGCTATCCTCGGACTCGGAGAGCGCGTAAATCTGTCAGTCACGATTGTCATAGGCTGAAATTATTATTTTTGATAAGAATTTATTATACTAAATAGTTTGTAGCACAATAAGCCTGACAATCAGTCTATTCTCAGAATATCGGTATTGTTCAGAAATTGAACTGTTGCGGAGGTCTGATAGCAGTCGCTTTATGTATAAGACTGACGCATACCTATTCAGCTGCATTTGATAAGACTGAGAGAGGGTCCGAGAATGATGATGATTGCTACTTAGTTATCTATTTAACCTGATATTTCTTTTAAGAATCTTCAGTAATAGCTTGGTTTCTATGTGTACATGTGTTCACTACGGTCTTAGCTTTAAAAAAAAACTGGAGTGATGGTTTAAGCATTGCTTTCATAATACTTATTACTAAGTTGGATTACAGAAAGTTAATGTAGAACAATAAACTTTATTGTCTTAACAACTAAGATGTAGTGAAAGTTAAACAATTACTTTGTATTTCAATTAAAAGAATAGCTCATAAAACAGCCTTTTATATCGTTTACAGAGTTCCCGACATCACAGCATCAGTACATTGTAAATGTAAACGTACTCGTAACTTGTTATGTTTTGCTCAAGTTTTCAAACAAAGCCTCTTTTCTTTTAGGATGTTATCATATCTCTACTCTCTCTCTCTCTCTGTATTGTGTTTATGAATTCCATTCTTTGTCCGTTTGTCGCACTCTCAGAGTAACAATATTATGACACTTTTAATATTTTGTCAGCTGGAGTCCCTGAACGTCGCTCCCGTAGCGACATCTATCCTGCTATGTGTGAATTATCTACGCGAGTACCTAACTACTGCCTGAGACATGTAACATCTAATTCTGTTGTTCCCTGGAATGAACGACGTAGAAAGACATAGATCCTACTAATATTATAAAAGTGAAAGTTTTTATGGATGTATGGAGTTTTGTTACTCTTTCACGCCAGAACGGCTAAACGGATCTGGATAAAATTTAGCACAGAGATAGATATAGTCTGGAATAATACACTTTATCCAGGTCGGATCCAAATTCTGAATTCAATGCAGACTAAGTTACGGGCAGAAGCTATAGTTACTTTATATATAATGAATCTGCCAGGGTTTATAAATATCAACACCTGCCTTTTGAGACATTGCGTGACAGCGTGTTACATTAAATACAAAGTCTGTATCAAAACATAGATGTCGTTAGCTCCTGTCACGATCGCGGTAAATGTCATGGCAGTGAGTGACTCTAAGGAAGGAGAAGGCCGGTGCAGTTTTTAGCCAGTCCTATAAAAAAAAGGGTTTTCCAAAAATATAATGTCGTTAGCTACCTGTATATGCGCATAGGAGCTGTTATCAACTGTACATTTGAATTATTGATAAATAATAAATAAAAAATATTTATTTCTGTAAATAGACACTTTTACAAGTTACCGTTTTTTTAACTAGATGGCGCGTCATTTCCTTTCTGACGACCTCTGAGAAGAAACGCCAAAAGAAACTCAGAGAATCATGGTCTCTTTTAAAGTCCAGGCAGTAGTACCTAGTAGTATTATAAGATATGTGTGTTATGATGTAGGGCAATATCTGAAATCCCTCTTAGAAGAAAGAGCCATAGCAGCCTTGAGTTGACTTGTACAAACTGACGGCACGTATACACTAGTCATCGTGTAGCTCAACCATTATTTAGGGAGCTCAACGACCCGTTGCACGGCAATACCAGATCGGCAGGACATTTGCGGAGGCCATATGAATACTCAAGACCGTCAGAAAAATCTTATTATTAATGTTGTGTTTTTGAAACTAGCCTACACAGTACTCACATTTACCTTTCTGACAACGATATAATAAAAAAGAACAATAAAGATTTGAATAATATTTGAAATTATTAAAACATGTCAAATATGTCGCAGATGTATTACCTGTCAAATTTATGTAGCTCAAGCTGGCCGGCACTCCGGCCTTCCATCGGGGCACAGTAATAAACAGGCGGTCTCCACTTATCTCCAGCCCCATCGGGATGTTGTTCTCCGGAATGAAGCTCTTGGACTCTATGGCCTGTGCCCTGGCTTCGGGATTCGGGAACTCATAGTCTATCTGCTTCCATTCGTACACGATGTGGAGCTGGTCCATGCAACCGCAGAAGTACACCAGGTGAAGGAGGATAAGGGTTTTTAAGCCCCCCATTTTAAAGATCTGTAATTTAGAGAAATGTTTTTATGAGTTTCCTTTACATGAAATGAGTACCTACAGTTAATCTTAGTGTATTCTGAAGTTAATAAAGATTTATTTAGCGATGTTGTGCCCTTTTTGGGATGGGTAAAAAAAATTAAACTCGCCTCAAGACACGTGCTGATCGAAAATTCGAAAGAAGGTTGTGAGAGTTGTGAAGTGTTACATTTTTTATATGTATGTATGTATGTATGAATACATACATACATACATACCATCACGCCTGTATTCCCCGAAGGGTTAGGCAGAGGCGAACTAATGTACACCCACAGTTCGCCGGTATGTTTAGGTCCCATGTAATAGGGGGCGAGCCTATTGCCATTAACCCGGCACAAATTCCTAACTCCGAGCTGCTACTGGGAATTTCATAGAAAAACCCAATAACCCACACTTTACTCGACCTGGGAATCGAACCCAGGACCTCTAACGTAGCAGTCGCGCTCAGGACCACTAGGCTAGTTTGCAACTAATGTTTCATCCACCCATAATCTGACCGCGGTGAGCGCAGCTTAACCTAACAAATCGATATTAGCGTAGTAAGCTTAAGCACCTCGTTAAAATCCGTTAAAGTTAGTAGTCAACTAATTATACAACTTGAAACTATTCAAGGTGTTACAGTACAGCAATAAATGCCCGTGCGCATTACTTTCTTATCTTCTCGCTGATTGGACGTTACGCACAACACTGCGTATTGTTAAATGGTACGGGTCATACTATAAACTGCCCATGTATGAAGTCCCTTGTTGTCGAATACTTAATGGCCTGCTTCCTTTTTCTGCACAGGAAACATTAATATGTACTTGTAATATTTTGTCAATACTAATTTATACCGACATTTTCAACAATGTATCAAAATTTTATTAGTTCCAACAAATGATTCATATGAACCTACGCTGGCTAGACATTGTAGATCTATTACAGTTCTTAGTTACAATTCCCTAGTCAGGCACAGTTAAGGGATTTTCGGTACGGAAATTTTTAGTACCTAGTTTTTTATGGCGATTACCGCCGCCCATGGACACCCGCAACACCAGTCTCTATAGCGCGTTGCCCGCCTTTTAAAAGGGCCCCAAGCCTACATTAGGTACCTACATAATTTGGGCGCGGGCTCTCTAAATACCAATACCAATTTGGTATATAATTATAAAAAGAAACAAAGGGAAATTCGCCAGACAGATTCGAAATTTACTGACTTCAAAAAATGAGGAGGTTCTTAATTCGATTTTGTGTATGACCGTGATTGTCTCTTAGCACATAATTATATATTATATTATAGCGATTTTAAAGTTAGCCTAACCTAGTACTATTTGACAAAGTGTTTGGAATCAGTTTTTTTTTTTTAAAAGTTAATCTTAATTTCTCTCCTAACTTTCTAACTTACACTGTATGATGTTGTCTTTGGCCTAAACTTTCCCGCAATACAAGCCTGTTGGTAACTATGAAGTTCTTAAATGTCACGCATAATATTCGGTATCTCCCACAAGTACATGTAAAAAAACAACTTAATAACTCAATTACAATCAATCTTTGCCGGTGGACAAATTGAAAGGATGACCTTGAAGGTGGTCAGAGCATATTTTTCCTCGGGACCTTGCCATACAGGAAGTACTTGAGTGTGGACGTAAGGTTAAAGACTTATGTAACGAATGTGAAATGTTTTTTTTTTGGAAGATTCTTTTGTTAATGTTGAAGGACTACTTACCTATATTATATATTTACGTGAAAGTTTGTGAAGATGTATGGATATACGGATGTACGGATGTATGAATGTACCTATGGGTGTTCCTTACTCTTTCACGCTAGAACGGCTGAACGGATCTGGATAAAATTTGGTACAGAGATCTATCTCTATTAGATTATAATTTTCACGTGGGAGAGCCATGCTTCGGCACGAATGGGTCGGCTCGACCGGAGTGATACCACGGCCTCACAGAAAACCGGCGTGAAACAACACTTGCGTTGTGTTTCGCCGAGTGATTTGAGGTTACCGGAGGCTCAAACCCTTTTAAAGGCGGGCAGCGCACTTGTGACTCCTCTGGTGGTGTCCATGGGCGGCGGTTATCACTTACCATCAGGTGATCCGTTTGCTCGTTTGCCACCCTATCACGTAAAAAAAAAATCTGGCACACAGGTACTTTTTATCCAGGTCGGACTCAATTCTGAAACCTCAATTCCATTAAGGCTCTAGAATCCAGATTGTTGAAGATCGAAAACCCATTTCTAGGTTGGGTTTGGGGGCTGATATATTTTTGATTCTTCTGTAACGGTTCTTTTGTAATATTGCACACATTATAACTTTTAGAAAAAGAAAACCAACCAAGAAGTAAGTATATTCTATCACATAAAAAAGAAACGAAAAATTCATTCCCAATCCGCGAGGATATAAGCAAACCACCTCCTTTTTTAGATTGGTTTAAAAGTAATTTTAAAACGGATATCGGCAGAAACGCTGAGACAGTTCGCTCTTGCAACATTGGCGTCGACCTTAAAGGTGAAGTCCTTCAAAAAGGTCAGTTACGTAGCAAAGTATGACAAGACGAATGAACGTGGACGAAGTAAAATTGGAATGTAAGGAGTAGGACCGTAGCACATGGCTATTTGTAGCTTCAACCTGGTGTAGGAAAAAGGCGTGTATACATTTTTAAGATTTTTGTAAATAACATAACATACCATCACGCCTGTATTCCCCGAAGGGTTAGGCAGAGGCGTAGGTACTAATGCACACCCACAGTTCGCCGGTATGTTTAGGTCCCATGTAATAGGGGGCATCCCATGTAATTGCCATTAACCGGGCACAAATTCCAAACTAGGAGCTGCTACTGCCAGTAACAGTTTGCTCGACCTGGGAATCGAACCCAGGACCTCTAGCGTAGCGGTCGCACTTGAGACCACTAGACTAACGAGGCAGTTTTGTAAATCTACACCGAAATTAAGTTAACCGTTGCGAACAGCCTCGCAAATCAAATCATTGAATTAAGTTGTATCTAAGTGTTCCTATGAAATAATATCTAAAATGTAAATTTTGTATTAAAGAATTAAAATAAGACCTTTTCCTTTATCTAATGTTTTCACAATAAAAAATATTTTGTGATTTGTTCAATTTTACTGTGTAATGTTGCCAAACAAAATATTTTTTCTGAATATCTATGCTGTGGTTGGGGGGAAAAAATTATGGTTTAACACGTTCGGTGCGGTATCGGGTTGATTATATCCGATGCCCAAATTTCCTCCTGTGCGGGGTAAAAATTACCGTTCTAACCGCTGGTGCGGGACAGATATATTTGGCCTCCCTATGAATATGAATGAGACAGTTAGTGTTTTGGAATTGCCTCTTTAAATAAATAAAATAGGAAAGAAAAAATTGCATCGGGTTCTTACGACCCGATGCCGACTGAAGCAAAATTTTCAACATCTAGTGCGTTTATCGGTTCTAAACGACCCGATACCCGATGACCCGATAGCCGCACTAGATTACATGCTAGTTGAGCTAGTGAGGTCTTTGTGTTTAGATGAGTTTTGACGCTATTGAGAAGAAAAAGTGAATTTAACATGAAGCGATCTAGGAAAATGTTGTTTATGACATGTGAAAGTGAAAAGTCAACGAAAAATAAAGAAAGCGAAGGTTTTCCAAGATAAGTAATATTGGGTACCTAAGCAGAATATATCTGATAATGTATATACTCTAGCCCGTCAACTGGTAACACATTACAAGTCTGATTACACATTTAGTTTACTTATGTTTTTGTAATTTTGAAGTCGGTAAATACCTTTTTTTCTAAAGTTATTATATTTAATTAACAGATCTCAAAAATATAATTATAGGTACATTTTATCGCTATCGATGTTTGTCAATATCATCCACAACACTAAAAATGTATCGACACTTTTACCAACCAGTGCGGATAACGGGTCGTAAGGATCCGACAGGCAATCCCTTTATTTACAAACAAACCATTCACTGCAGGTACCTACGATTTTAGCCTTTTATTGAGTGTTTATTAGTCAACATATTGCTTTATAGGAATATGCTTTAATCATGATACCTATAAAGATACGTCCTACTAAACAGATGGAAGTCGAACGGGTCTTTTCGACCCAGCAACGCACCAGGAACTAATCGTGCTCCGGATATAATAGACCCCATGCCGCACCAACTGAAAGTCATCAAATTTGACTAACGCAGTGAGCGTGTTAATAATAATTGTAGACGATAATTATTCCCAAACATCCCATTATTTTCGTTAAACTTAAACATCACTTTTAGGTCGTTAATAATTATGAATATGAACAAACCAATCCATGTCACAACATGAGCTAATAGAATCAAACATTTGAATTCAATGCGGCCTACGCGGATAATAACCGCCATTGTTGGAGTTCACAAAGGATAATGGCGTTTATTATAATAAAGGTTAAAGTTTATAGTGGCGTGTGGTCACGTATGGACAATTCGTATCTTGGTAATCAACAATGATGATATAAATAAACTTCTGTGTATGATCGTATTGAGCCTAACTTGATCATCAGCATAGAATTTTACGCCTGTACTCCCCAAAAGGTTAGGCAGAGGCATACTAATGTACACCCACAATTCGCCGGTATGTTTAGGTCCCATGTAATAGGGGTCGCAGGCGACCCTATTGCCAATTGGTTCTGCTAAAGGATTAACATAATCAAACAGCCAATGTGCCTTGGAGCCACCATGTGGTAAGAAGTCATCGTCGTCCATGGACACCTGTAACACCAGAGGAGGTGCTGATGCGCTTGAAGATCCCCATGTTATAGCGCAATGGAAAAACCTCAGGAGAAAGATCATTTCATATCATAGAGGCACACGAGATCATTCCATATAATTAATTACTTTAGTAAATTTTAGTAGATTAAATAATAAAAGTATTCAGGCTAGATTTTATCCATGCGAAAGTATGTCTGCCTGTCTATAAACCAATTAGAACTGTGTGGAAGTGTGGGTACAGCAATACACCCCTGCCTAACATTTCGTGTATACATACGGTGATATTATGTATGTCTTTTAATATTCTTTACGGTATAAAATCGACATAATAAATAGGTAATTCTAAAACAATAATGTCATTCCACCATCAAAACCCTCACGACAACTGAGGCATATTTGACCACACACATCATTGTTCAACATAACTTTGCATCACAAAACCTCAGTCCGTCTGACCGTCCGTCTTTGTTTTAGTCTTCGAGCCTCGGATGACGTCACACTACATAAAGTTTCACTGCACGCGGAACAGTAGAAACAGCTAGACATGTTCAACTGTTTAGTATAAATCAATAGAGAGCTTTGAAGATGAGGTTGAAAATCCTACTTCCTAATTAACAACAACAACTTTCTGAGAACATATAGTTAAATAAATGTCCAGAACGGCTGAACGGATCTGGCGAAAATTTGGCTCTAAATTAGATTATAGTCTGGAATACCACTTAAGCTACTTTTTATCTAGGTCGGACTCAATGCTGAAGTCTACGCAGGCGAAGTTGCGGGCAGAAGCTAGTTTGAAATATTAACGTGTTAAAGCGGGATAAACAATGTTTGTAGGGTCCCTAACTGCCTGTTACGCTAGAGGTTCGATTCCTAGGTCAACCAAAGTGTTTTTGGGTATCTCTATAAAAAAATCAGTAGCAGCTCGGGGTTTGAATTTGTACCCGGTTAGTAATAATACGCTCACCTATATGGGCCCAAAAATACCGACGAACTGTGGGTTTACAATAGTACACCTTTGCACAACGTTTCGGGGAAAAGCCTGATGATTTGAAAGAAAGAAAATAAATTTATTTACATAGACAAGACATGTAATTTTGTATAGTATGCGTCACATCCACGATTTGTTATGTTAATTTATTTCATTTCACATACCATAGCAATATAACATGGCGATATTATCATTGAACTACTAAGGTAAAGGTCTCGATTTCGAAGCCAAGGCTCAACTTTGATTTTTCGATATAATATGAGTATTAATAACTGCCTCAATAGCCAAGTGGTCCTGACCGCGACTGCTACGCTAGAGGTCCTGGGTTCGATTCCCAGGTCGAGCAAAGTGTTATTGGGTTTTTCTATGAAATTCCCAGTAGCAGCTCGGAGTTAGGAATTTGTGCCCGGTTAATAGCAATAGGCTCGCCCCCTATTACGTGGGACCTAAACATACCGGCGAACTGAGGGTGTACATTAGTACGCCTCTGCCTAACCCTTCGGGGAATACAGGCGTGATGGTATGTTATGTAATAATTATTTACTCACTCCCTTAACCGGTGAAGAAAAACATCGTGAGGAAACCTGTATGCCAAGGAGATTTTCTGGACCGTGTGTGGTCTGGCAATCCAAGCCAGCGTGGTGGACTAATTAATAGAACCCTTTCATAACCATGTGCAGAGGACGCTCCTCTGCATCGCAAATGTCCATCTTCTGCTTGACTTACTCTATGAAGGGCGGGCGTTTTGGGGGCTGTCTATAATGTAAAATGACGTTCAGAAAGTACTACCTACAATTATATTGAATAAATTATTTTGACTTTGACTTTCAACTTTCAAATGCCCAATTTCTGCGCTACTTACTAAATATTTCAGCACCTATCTAGGTATAGTTTTATAAGGATATTATATAACAAAGGTAAGTAAACAAAATGTATCAAACAATGCTTCCATTTGAATAATATCGGAGACAATTAATTGTAATGTATACTAATATATAAAGCTGAAGAGTTTGTTTGTTTGTTTGTTCAGATATAATGTTTAGGTACTTATGCTTATTTAAATTTTCCTCGTAGTTTAAGTTTTATAATTCTGTCTGTCCTATTGTGTAGCTGATACTTGGATACTACGGACTATTCATTCTTTAAATCTACTATACTAATATATAAAGCTGAAGAGTTTGTTTGTTTGTTTGCTTGCTTGAACGCGCTAATCTCAGGAACTACTGGTCGGATTTGAAAAATTCTTTCAGTGATAGATAGCTCATTTATTGAGGAAGGCTATAGGCTATATATCTTCACGCTAAGACCAATAGGAGCGGAGCACCAATGAAAAATGTTTCAAAATCGGGTTTTTTTTTCCTTTTGAGAGCTTCCGATGCGTGCGCTGCGTAAACGGTTAAAGTTTCGCAAAAATCATATATGACAGAATTGTTCCTCTTTAAAAATTCTAAAAAAAAGTCCGCGACAGCATATGTCTATCTTTTAAGGTTGGCTCACTATAACCTTTTTTATGCTAACTTTGTTCTAAAATTCCAAATGCATTATTTGCGAAGGTGTTTTTATAAACATGATATTAATCCTTATCCAAATAAATACGTTATTCATCAGAAGTATTTAATTTAAAACAAAAGTGCCCTTTACATCATTGGATTTCAATGAATATCTTAAGAGATATCGCAGTTTTAAAATAACATCGCGCGCATTTATGATGTGCAAGGCAGTCATGAGGGGGAAGGGCGGTGAGCCCAGTTAGCTCAGCGAGTTAATTTTCTTTAGGGTATTGTTTCTGATTTTTTAGTACCTATTTTAAGCTAATTCTTTTACCGTGGGTAGGCGATATCTTATCGTATAATCTATACTTATACTTATCTATACTAATATATAAAGCTGAAGAGTTTGTTTGTTTGTTTGTTTGTTTGTTTGTTTGTTTACTTGAACGCGCTAATCTCAGGAACTACTGGTCCGATTTGAAAAATTCTTTCAGTGTTAGATAGCCCATTTATTGAGGAAGGCTATAGGCTATATATCATCACGCTACGCGGACGAAGTCGCGGGCAGAAGCTAGTAATATATAAAGCTGAAGAGTTTGTTTGTTTGTTTGTTTACTTGAACGCGCTAATCTCAGGAACTACTGGTCCGATTTGAAAAATTCTTTTAGTGTTAGATAGCCCATTTATTGAGGAAGGCTATAGGCTATATATCATCACGCTACGCGGACGAAGTCGCGGGCAGAAGCTAGTTTGCTCATAAAAGAGTGATAAAAAGAAAAAGTGATTGAAAGTGCTTCATGTAATGCAAGATATGTGGTAATAAGACAAAGGTGCAACTAGTGACAAGTGGTGACCTCTGGCGGGTGTTGCAATAACCACGTGAGTACAACAGTGGCATTGCGCACATAGCTATACATCTCCATAATACCATAACAAGCAGGATCCTCACTAAAATTGCAACATGTATTGTAACTGACACTGTATCATCCTTTTAGTGGAGATGCCATGACCATACGCTCGCGCTGATATACTCACTTGTTACAGTATTAGACACATTACATGAATTCGAGGCTGTAAATTACATAGCTGGTATACCAACTTCTTTGTGAAATAATTAATATTATTTTTAATAACGGGACGAAAATAGCGGACGATCGCGTAAGATCGTGGAGTATTTTTTATCGTACAGTTCGGACTTGTGTGGCTCCAACTTTGTGGAGGATTTTCAATTGCTCCCGTAACCCCATCACAAAGTGGCGAGGTGAAATATCTGTAACTAACAGTCAGTAGGTCAGTCAATATGTGGTGGAGACGACAGGCCTTGTCGCCTTCCCCGGGTGGCAGCAATCCGTAAGGATTTCAACACGAAAAAAACAAATAAATAATCAGAGAAAAACATGTTAATTTTGTGAAAGATATTTGAGAAAATCTGCTCATCTAACCTTCTTTGGAATACTTTTTTAGGCTGTGTCAAGCTGGTCAAACTGCACGAATGGCTGCTGGATGGTAGACAGTATTCTTATCTCAAAATGAGGCGCAAACCCCTCGAATAGTTGGGAGAAAAAAAACTCGTTCAATTTTATTTCTGCAAGCGCTACTAATAATACGCCAATAGAAATGTTGAATGATGTTACAATAGAATAGAACACACGATATAGTCTAGAAGCTCGGGTCCCGTTATATAACAAAATCGTTTAATCGTATTACTGTTATAAATTGTTCTCTGAATGGCGGGCCGTGGGAATAAAACTACCTACTTCAAATCATATAAAGAAAGATACCATCTGAATGAATAAAGTATCAATCATTAAAAAAATACCTATATCCCCGAGTACCTACCTAATTAAGACGGAGGACTGGAGGACGCCATTACGTCACAGGGTCATCGCTGAAAACCAGCGCTGTCGGTGCTGTAACACTACATCTCCGCAGCAACATGCTGAGCTTTGACCTTTTTTCGTTGATACGACGCACATCTCTCTCTTTGTTAAACATAGCCTCAGTTATAAAAATTTGTTCTATGTTCAATTTATGCATCTGACTTTGTGTTTGTTATTGTTTTTTTGTATTTATTATTTTTTGTTGGCAGTGCTGGCACTTGGTTGTCACTTGCCAGTGTTGTCAGATGAAATAATTTGTTTCTTTTTATTTTATTTTTTTTGTGTTTATGTTAATTTTATAGTGTCTAACTGACACATTGGCCTTTGGCTAAAAAAAACTTGTGCGTCGTTATGGGCGAAAATAAATAATCTTTCTTTCTTTCTTTCTTCTAAGAAAAAATAAGGTTTTAAATTAATTTCCTTAAATCTACCAATTAATGAGATTTGTTAGTAGCACTGACTCTGTTATTAATTTTTCATGCAAAATCATGTTTTGCAATTAAATTATTAATAAAGTGAACTTGATAATTGTTATTTGACTCAAGCAATTATTGTTGGTAACAATTCAATGTCATGACTTATTAGTACAACCGTACAAGAGATAGTGGTACGCTGCCCTTGATAATGACAGGTGTTTAGAAATGCTCAATTATATAATAATGTAATAATAATAATATCATGCCTGTATTCCCCGAAAGGTTAAGCAGAAGAGCAGCCACTACACTCGCCGGTATGTTTAGGATTAATGCCAATATAGACGCGCCCATTAACATTACCCGAGCACAAATTCAAATTTCGAACTGCTAAGAATTTCACAGAAAAACCCAATAACAACGATTGTAGAATACACTGACGTAAATAACAGTATTATGTCTGCATTCCGATTATGCGCAAATACAATCGAATTTTCAATAACAAGTTGCGCTTGCATCGATTAATTTCTTACGGCGAGAGTCGAAACGATACCATATTTTTCACGCATTTCTGAATAAAAATACCGTTTGATTTATTTCATAGGTTTAGTTTTATTATAATTTCTTTCCCATGACAAATGTAAATATGATGGTGAATCATTCTACAGTCACGAAAGGAAGGATATGTATTGAAATGAAAACCATCTTTGCCTCCCTGGGATTTCGGGAAAACACAGTCTAAACATTCTCCAAAAAAAAAATTGTACGAATAGTCAGTAAGCCGCAGTAACCTGATCTAGATATTATCTGATATCCAAAATATTAAAAAATAAAACTGCTTTGAAATTCAGTATGACGAATATATTCCGTGACTCTATGACTATAATAAATGATCAAACGAACTTACCTGTTGTGAAGTTCGATCATTATTATATGAAGTGCCCTGCTCGAAGATATATATTTAAACAAGCAGCTCTCATCATTCACTGGCAACTCTGCGCAATTTTAGAAGTAGCTAAAAATTTGCTTAATCTGTGCTCGGTGAACGCTTTCATTCTTTTTAGAGTCGCGAATTATCTCAAATTTTACACGGGGTGGGATGGGTAGGGACCATATATCTTCGAGCAGGGCACTTCATATAATAATGATCGAACTTCACAACAGGTAAGTTCGTTTGATCATTTATTATATTGCGTGCCCTGCTCTCGATATATATTTAAACAAGCAGATGTTTAGAGTATTGGTAAATTTGAGATAAGCCGAAAGCATAGCATGTATTCCTGTAAAATAAATCTGTTATAATCACATTGCATTATTTTAAAACATATCAGTCTCTTGACTTTCTGTTAAGGACCAATTAGCTAACACAAAGCCGACCAGCTACAATTGCTGTGACCCTCCAGAGGGTCAGGGTTCATCAATCATTTTATTAAATATGTAAGAAACTGATTCCCTTAGATAGTATTTACGGTAGGTACCTGGAACTTGAAAATAAATGTTAATGATCATTCTTAATATTGTTGGAGAATAATGAATTTCGTAGTAGGACTACATATGGCATGAATCAGCAAGATCAGTGCCTGATATTAAGTATTAAGTAATAATTCTGGATTAAGCACAGGATAAACAATAACAAAATGTTATTAAAATATCAGAATTAATATCATATCAAATCAATATAAATCTGCTGAATCGTGAATCGGTCAGTTTCAATCATAACTATTTATAACTAATTAGTTATAAATATTCGTAAGTTAAAAGGCCGACCAGTAGTCTGTGTGATTACAGCTTATGAAATTTCTTTTGACATAGTCCTGAATGTAAAGACATGGCGCCTACCAGGTTCCAGTATGGCTCTGGTATCTATAATACTGACTCGAATAAACTTTGAAGAATACTTTATTTGACGATGTAAAACATAGTTATAGTAAGGTAGATAGGTACTTTTAAAAGAATTACATTAAAATTTCAGAGCTGTACTCTACACTACTTTCTAATCACACAATTTTCCCTTCACTGGGCGAATGGGCCATTCATCACATCTAGATTATAGATAAGTGGTAATGATTATATCAGCACACCCTTCATTCCATATCTGTTGTGCTTAATGCAGGGAAATTCATTCCATATCTGAACAACCCCTTGCCACAAAAACACTATTTCTTAAATAATCATTTAAAAATGTAATTTACAGTAAAATATGAATATAGAACTTTGTTTGGCACAGTCCTACATATATATATTGATATTTACCAATATTAGTTTGGACTTATACATTCCCTAGAGACTCCCTTACGAACATTCCCCCCCAATTTTAGAGCAAGGATGAAACTGACTTATGACGGACAGTCTATAGGCAGCCGCAAATCCAATGATTTTTTCATAAAATACCTACTTAATATCTGGTATGGATAGAGGAGATCTCCCTGAGAATGGGTTCGCCATATACTATAGGTGCTTATCTATGTTAATATTATAAAGAGCAAAGATTTGTATGTACATATGTTTGTAACGAATTGGCTCAAAAAATACTGGGCCTATTCCAAAATTTCTTTCACGGTTTGAATGTTACATTATTCCAGATTAACATAGGCTATAGAATACTTTGAAAAAGTTTAGGATTTCTGGCAATGAGAATTGTTGGTGGATGAGGTTTCTGTAGGAAGACTGTAACCTTTATTTTTGGTGAGATTATCAGTTTGTTCTTAATCTTCTAATCAAAAGGTGTTTGGAAGGACACCATAACAAAACAAAGAAAAGATAATATATCCAAGTCCAAGTGAAAGTTTCAATATTCATTGGCTTTAAATGTTTCCAGAAGACTAAGGCAATGCATTTATTTATTATGAGTCTAGCCCAGCTTTATCCTAGTAGAGGCACCTAATATTGTAGTTCTAAACAATGTAGGTATGTACCTATTTGTATCTAAATTCTCCTTATAAATGTGAACTTTGATAAGTACAAACTGTTCAAAGACTCAATATTTTTATCAGTATAATATTTTCTGAATAAATGTAATTATCACTACTATATAAACATTGGTGTAAGGTGTAACAAGCAACAACCAGAATCTTTTCCAGGTCAAATACCATATTTCTGGGTTCATTATGTAGTTCTCTTGTTTAAAAATAAAAGTACTAAATAAACTTTATTTTTAATGATGTCCTGTGACCAAAATGTGCTAGCATTTGTTAACCCTTTGCACTACTGCCATATGAATGTGGCCAAGGCAATTTAAATGAACATAGAAATGTCTATGTATAATAAATGAAATGTTTATTAGAAAATTTACTAGGGTATATGACACATGACACCTATGTCTTGTTATACAATAGGATGATTTATGATGTTGCTTAACATGCACAGAAAAAATAAAAAACTATATAAATATCTTATATATTATGATGTAGGTATTGTTACTACCTACACCTCTTATCTTTTCTAAAATCAATGGTATGCACATAAGGGAATTTATGCACTATACAAATGTTACAACCTAACCTGGATTGGTTAAATGATTTTCGGTTGCTTGTCCACATTTTTTGCAAAATCCATGGGCTTCAAAGTCTAGGTCAAAATTGATTTATTTCAATTAGACCAATACAATAGTTGAAAGGTTGAACTACTTGTCAAACTGGATGCTTGTTAACACAAACAGCACTGGATTAGGTGATATAGACTTTACCAAGTAAATGCTATGTCATAATACATAAGTTATGCAATACTTCTATTTTACATGATAGGTACTCCTATAATAAACAGGAATTTTATTACAACATTTTAGTTTATCTTAGGTATCTTGTGTATAATGTACCTATTCACTGTGGCCCAGAATTTGGTGCTGGGCAAGCTGCAATAAATATTGCTAAATATTATTATAATGACATATTTCTGGTAGATATCATACAGGAGCTAAGAAATTATCAAGACAATGATAACTGGAATTTTTAACTGATAAATTCTAAGCATTTCTAGAGCTAAAGTTTCTATAATCCTATCATCTCATCTCAATGTATATAATATAAGGAATACTTTATATTAATAACTAGATTCTATACATATTAATGTATTGATTGTCTTGTAATGTCCCCATCTTGTAAAATTATTACGCATCTGAGCAACCCAATGTAGGAATTACTTTATTATAACAATATAGGCAATACTATATTCTGAATAAACATTTACTAATAAATGTGGTTTTCCAATAACTTTTTGGTATGTAATGTCATTTCCAAATGGAAATAAAGCTCTATTTGACAGCATTCTTCTGAGATGTTATTTTTCTGATATTAAAGTTTGTTGTATCATAATGGGAAATGAAAACTAAAGTTGGCCAAAGTAGATAGCTCATCTGATTTTCCTGAAGACAGTAATGGCACCAAGGTCTTATGAGACTTGATTACAAAGGTAATTGAGTATCCTTTAACATGGTTAAGTAATACACTTAACATTGCATGCTATCCTGCAGTGAGGTAAAAAATGTGTTAGCCTTCCGGCATGACTTACCACTATGGCTAAGTTGGCCATTTCTTGCACACAATGTTGGTCTTGTGCACAATGCTGGTGTTCCAGCCTGTATTGAAGATTCATGTCCTTCAATAGTAATGGGTAGTTGTGGGTTTCACTTACAATTGGTTGTAAGCTTATTGAAGAACTGGTCGCTTTTAATGGCAGGTTTTCAAAACATCTTGTCACACAGGCATTCTATAGATGCTTACAGTGTTCTTTTACTATTTCACAACATATAAAAACCAATTATCACATATAGGGAGAACTAGAATTCTCCTTATTTTTGTTAGGGCAAAATGTCAGTCAGGATCCATCACAAAATTCACAAAGTATATCTTTTATGTACCCTTAGTGAGATGAATTTACATTGTTATTGTTATACTGCATATGTATTTATTCAACTCAATATCCTTGTCTATACTGACAATATTGTTGCTTAACAAAACAGAAACCTGTGGATATTGTCTAACCGGGATCTGTTCCACAAGATTTTGTGGTGTCTTTAGATCATTGGGCATTGGGGCCCTCAAGGGTGGCCTTGCCCTATTTATAGGTGAAAATTGAAACAAACCAAGATGTAGGTTTATCTAGCATGAGATTGTGTCTCCTAGAGCATAAAACTCCAGTGAGTTTTGTGTTCTTCTAGAACCATATGTACCTACTCGTTTTAATTATTATATGCACTCCTTCGAATTGTGATCAGCACAAGACTTACATGTTATTGTAATCTGCAGTAAGTAGGTATAGGTAGTTACCTATTATTTAAATCAACATACCCATGAAAAAACATTGTAGGCACTTACATGTGATTGATAAAACTGCTTATTGGAGCCTCACGGGCTCCACATAAGAGTAAGAGATCTCGTGTGTACATCTCGTGTACGCCCCGAGTCCAATGAGCACGTCAGTGTATCACGTACACCACCCGCGTCAACCGGTACCTACGAAGGTTATGGAAACTCTTGCGGCTTTAAACTGCTACGAGAGCCAGTAGCCATACCGGTGTAATCACTTTTATTTCATGAAGAATAATTATTATCTCCGTTCCAACGACGCTAGGTACTCCGCTTTATGACGACACTTTATTCGGCTTATAATTTTAAGACGACATTTCATTTATCGTCTAACTTTTGTAAAACTTCTTTATGTTGCCGTTTAGGCATAGATTTGGTTGAAATTATATTAAAATACACTTTAATTAAAATAAACACAGAGAAACGCAGAATCAGTTGCCGCGCAAACGAAAAGAATGAAAGCGTCATAGATTAATATGTATATTTGGGTATAGATGGGTATGTCAAATGAAAAAAATATGCCTAAGAAAGTGGCACCACCTGGTGCACATAGTTGAAATTCTGAATAGCTAGATATAATTATAGATAGGTACGTATATATATATTGGGTTACGATAGATAGAACTCGACGTCAATCACAAGAGCACAGCTACAGCGGAGGATACTTCAACTCAACACCAATAGCGATGAAACAACTTTCAAAGCAATTACAAGTATAAAATAATACTCAGTAACGCAAAAAGTTAGATGAATCAAAAAATGCCTGTGCGCATCAAAACGGCAGACATCTTTTATGTCATTTTTTAATTATTTTTTTTAAATGTGTTCATGAAAGTTGCCGTCATTAAATAAATTTTAGTAACTTGCTATTATAAGCCAAATTAATTACTTTTACTGACGTTTTATTAGCAAAATAATGTAATTGTATGCTTCTGTGATTATATTTTATTTTAAAATGATGTTATAATAAAATGAAAAAATATATTCTTCAAGAACTTAAAATTCTTTTTAGTAATAGCAACATTGTCGAGGATTTTAATTAAATGCTTCAACTATCAGCACTAGATGGCGCGAGACGAAAACAGTTCCAGCAATTATGTTCTAAGAGAATGCACCATGGAAAGCGTTCACCGAGCACAGATTAAGCAAATTTTTAGCTACTTCTAAAATTGCGCAGAGTTGCCAGTGAATGATGAGAGCTGCTTGTTTAAATATATATCGAGAGCAGGGCACGCAATATAATAGCATTATCGAGAATCCTGATTCTCATTTTAAATTCTAATTGTTTTTATTGTAATTGTGCTTACAACGACGGTAATTAAAAATCGAACAATGCCATGGCGGTGATAATTATTGCCAATCTGACGCAGTCAAGGAAAACCCTTTTGACGAGTTAGTATTATATCCGCCTTTTAGGATGTGATCCGACAGTAGATACCTACATAAAATGGACTGTAGAGTTCGTATTGTTCATTAAATAACTTAATGTAACTAGATTTTGCATAACTGTGTTTTTACAGTACACCTATGTATAGTGATGGGACCCGTGATTTGCTGATATATTCTGATAGTAAGTAGGAATCTCTACCCAATGTGTCGTTAGTGAAGAATTGACGAGGCAGTCGAGGCACGATGAAGAACGTCTAAGCGCCAACAAAAAAGGACTCAATATAATATGTAAATACGCGCCGATTGCGAATATTATTAACTTTTTGAAGGCTTTCTATTTTTATTTATTTCCACATTCAAATCAAGTTTTATACCGAAATTATCATAAAGGTTGACGAAGGAATGCACTATGCACAACAAAAACCAATGACAAAAACAATAAAACCTTTTTTTATTTAAAAAAAGAACGTCAAGTGCATTAAATGCTTAGACCCGCCAATTTTGCATAATTTGACAGTTCAGTCAACAGACCTATGAAGAGATAGTAATGCCACACCTGTAGTTAGCGATTGCACAATTTAGTCTAGATGGCGTGCGTAAAAATTCCGTCAGTGGCACCACAAGGTGAACCGGTTGGTTTAGGAGTAGTTGTTCTTGTCAGTGATATACTCGCCCACTGGCTTCTATTGCGATTTATAAGATAAAGGTATCAACAAATTTTCTATAAGGCAATAGGCTCGTCCCCTATCACATGGGACCAAAAATACCGGCGAATTGTTGTGTGCATTATGGGAAAACGAACTTGGTGGTAAAAAATGGTGTGTAATTTTATCAATTGTATGATCTCAAAATGTATGTGAGGATTTAGAGCTATGGAGGCCAGCATGCAGTACTTATTTGCAAAAAAGCATAACATACATATACACACCCTGCAGTCCCAAAAAAATCCTTGAATGTATTTGAAGGTTGTAATAGAAACGCCTTGTCCACTAATTACTTCCTTTAGTTCAACCTTAACTTAATTTAGTCTTATAAAATCAATGTTCTATGATACTACTAATTAATATATGGACAATATTGTTGCCAATGAAATTTTTGGGCATAGAAGTCTTCACAACTGGTGGCTTAAGATAACAACGCGTAAGTGACATTACTGATGTTGCTGGCGTCTATACGCTACCCTTGATTGTCCTTTGTCATCAGACAGTAAACAATAAAAAAAATATTTACGCTGTTTGCTCTTAATATATTGTGAAATGTTATGATACCTATCGCAAAACAAAAACAAATAAAGATAAAAAAAAATACAGATAACAAATAATACGGATACATAAGATATAATAATGTTGTCATAAATTCACTTAACTACATCCTTTTTTATTGGCGCGAATGTACAGAATAAATAAAATATTTTGTCAATATTTTAAAGACATATTACTTCACTTGACTGCATACTTGAAACGGACGGAAGCACCGATTATTTTTAATTGGTTTTCCTTGTTGCGAAACTACTTATCTCACTAAAGCATGTATTCCGTTCGGATACACCTTGTAGTCTTGTACGTGAATTATTTATAAACCCAATTGCAATTTAAAAGGTCAAAGGGCCTAGTGGAAAAATCTGTTGCTGTTTAAGATCCCACATTTCCTTAAATGCCGGTGCATCGTGACCTACTGATGCATAAAGGTTTGGTTCCATTGCCCTGAGTTTTAATAAAAAATAACCGTTATATTTTAAATTAAAAATGGTTTTATAATTGTCGATTTCAATATCACATATAAAAAAAAATTAACGTAGCTAAATGACCGATTTGATCCCACAAAAATCATAAAGATGAGATGAGTCTATTATTACCTGGTGAAGCACAGTTCCAAACACCAAACTGCTGCTAAGAATTTCTTCACAGAAAATGCAAGAAAATATTAACCAACGTGAGGTAGGAGTTTAGGCGGGAAAATGTAAAGTGCACGTTGTCGATTTTATATTATTTTTCAAAACTTGAATTTCTATGAAGTTTGATGTGTAATTATGGTGGATAATTAACCATTAAGTGTTCGTGAACGTGTGAGAGTGTAGGCAAATGACATAAAATTGAAAATCGTGACTTTTTGGGTTCTCTCCTAAACTCCATCGAAGCCTCAATAAAGTTTCTACCGTTTTATTGGGACAGCTGATCAACATATACTTGACACTGGCGAACACAAAAAGTGTGGTGCCATAATACAATCCCACAATGGGAATTAATACTACTTGATTATTCTAATACTTGAGACTGGCAAATACACAAAAAGTGTGGCGCCATAACAATAAAAAAAAAAAAAAAAACGTGAGGTATCCAGCCTACGACGATGGTGGCTAAAAGTTACCCTACGACATTTCCTGTAAAATTTTCATTGTATATATCGTGTAGACTGATAAAGTGGTGGTAGGTCTGCTACCAAATTTGTGGGTCACGGCGAGCTGGTGCAAGCTGACCGGCCCATAGACAAGAAAAATAACGCTACACAACATGTAGGCATGCATTGTCCCACTCACATTATTTGCATTATTTTATGTCTGGACTTTAAAAGAGACCATTATTCTCTGAGTTTGTTTCGGTGTTTCTTCTCAGAGGTCGTCAGTTAGGAAATGCCGAAGCCATCTAGCTATAAAAAAAAACAAACCATTGACTTGTAAAAGTGTCTCTAATGATCTACTTACAGAAATAAATATCATTTCATTTCATTTCATTTCATTTCATTAGGTAGAAGGTAATGTTTGGTTTTATTAAGAGTCTAATTTAGTTTTGTTTTGGTGGTGTGAATCAACTTCAAGTTCTGTTTATTTTGATAAATTTTCATTCTCTCGTGGTTAAGTAATGTATACGCTGATCCATATGAAATTTTAAGTTCCGTTTTCCGCGGTCACATGAAAGGTTCTACAAGTCACGAAGGAGTCTCGGTATGTAAAAAATGGTTAATGGTAGTCAAAGTATTCTTGCATCTTGTTGTGTGTATGCAGTCTTGCTGATCTGGTATCATCGTGCGATAGGTCGTTGAGCTCCCTAAATAAAGGTTGAGCTACCTACATAATAACTGATGACGATGCGTACCGTCAGATAGCTCAACTCGAAGCTTATATGGTTATATCTTTAAAAGGCCTGTTCAGATATTGCCCTTTAAAACACTCGCATAATATCTGATAATACTACTACTGTCTGGACTTTAAAAGAGACCATGATTCTCTGAGTTTGTTTCGGTGTTTCTTCTCAAAGGTCGTCTGTAAGGAGATACCGGCGCCATCTAGTTAAAAATAACATAGACTTGTAAAATTGTCTTCAAAAAATCTATTTATAGGAATAAAATATCATTCAGCATATCGGACCTACGTGCAATAAAGAGTATAATTGGAATAAAATCACATAACAATTGAACATTATATATTATAACTATTATAGTTGGACCTGTACATAATATTATTGTTCTAATAAATCAATTAATTAATAATACGAGTCATGAATAAGCACCTGTGTCAATGCTGCTATAGTGTTAAGAAATACCACATCATTATTATGCGTATAATTAAAAACAATAAAAACTATTGACTGTCGAGAAGACTGTGACCTATTTGATATAGACTGACCTACGTAAGTATAGAAAACAATATATTTTCTACTAGCTTCTGCCCTTCGTCTGCGTATTTCAGACTATTATATATCCTGATCCGTTCAGCGGTTTTGGCGTGAAGAGTAACAAACATCCACACATCCATACATCCTCACAAACTTTCACGTTTATAATATTATATTAGTAGGACTAGCTTCTGCCCGTGAGTTCTTCCGCGTGGAATAGTTTCTTGGTCTTAGCGTGCTGATATATAGGCTATAGCCTTCGTCAATAAATGGGCTATATAACACTGAAATATTTTTTTTTATCGGACCAGTAGTTCTTGAGATTAGTGCGTTCAATCAAACAAAAAAGTATAGAAGTATAGATAAGTTAAGTAGAATTGCTTTACAATTGACCTATATAAACCTTCAAGATATACGCCTGTATTGTCCGAAGGGTTAGGCAGAGGTGTACAACCACAGATCATCAGCATTTTTTTTTATGGGATAGGGAGGCAAATGAGCAGACGGATCATCACCTTGTGGTAAGCGATAACCGCCGCCCATGGACACCCGCAACACCAGAGAGTTGGATATGCTTTATGCACTATCCAGAGCGGTGGGGTATGTCGGACTCCGCTCTGAAAAGTGCGATCTACCGACTAAAACCAACCTCGGCGTTTCGCGTCACCACTTTGGTGCCGGGCCTACGGGAGCGCTGTAGCATTCATCCGCGGACCCGGCAGTAGGCGAGACATACATAACGTAAGCATTGTTTCTCGACGGTTTTCTTTGTAGACGTAGTATCACTACGGTCGGGCCGGCCCGTCATGCCGAAGTATGGCCCTCTCACGGTAAATTCACTTCTAACATGGCCAATAAACATATGTTCCAAGTTTCAGCTTTCTAGACTGTGATCTAATAACAGATGAAGTCAAAATTAATCGTTGTTGATCCTGTTTAGATCATGCCCTAACTGAACACGTTTGCCTTGCCATCATTTACCATATTGAAATCTAATACATATACTTATTTGTAGACGCGAAATCAACATGAAACATGAATTCGTAGATAAAAAGCTATGCAAATATGAAAACCAAGGCTAATTTGCCGTTCACGTGTATGTAGTTATAGAATCATTAGCGTTGCATGCTCTGCTAAATTTTGATCTCGATTTTAAGCGAAGTTTTAATTAGATCCTAGTATAAAATTACAAAATATTCAATGTCTGAAGGCATCCTTCTTTTTTTAACGTGGGAGAGCCATGCTTCGGCACGAATGTGCTAGCTCGACTGAGTGGCCTCACAGAAAACTGGCGTGAAACCACGCTTGAATTGTATTTCGCCGAGTGAGTGAGGATACCGGAGGCTCAAACCCTTTTATAAGGCGGGCGACGCACTTGTGACTACTCTGGTGTTGCGGGTGTCCATGGGCGGTGGTAATCGCTAACCACCAGGTGATCCGTTTGCTCATTTGCAACCTTATCCCATAAAAAAAACTTAGTTTTGTTAGTGTTAAATTAGATAACATAGTTATTGCAGTAAGCAAATTGATACCATCATGCCTGTAGTACCCAAAAGGTTCTGCAGAGGTGTTCTGATGTAAGTACCAAAGACTAATAATAATATCAACTAGCTTCTGCCCGCGGCTTCGCCCACTTAAAGCTAGAATCCAACAGTGATAATCTCTTCTTTGTATGGGTCTCTATACATTAGAGAGGTCAAGCTGTACCTCAGGTTCCGTTTAATTATTTGAGATAATAAGTATACGAATTTTTAAGTTGAAGCACATAATTTTTAACAGTGATAACAAAATTAAAATCTATTCAGTAGTTCTTGCGCCAACCCGTAACAAACAGACAAACAGACAAGAATTTAAAAAATCATATTTTTGGGTTCGGAGACGTTTATATACCCTAACCTACTTACTTGTTTTTTTATAAATATCTTCAATGTACAGACACAGCTTTTTTTACAATTTTATAATAGTTGAGAGTAGAGATATAGCGCGATCAGATCCGTTTTCCTAGTTTTATCCTTGTGGGAAAAAGCCTGGATAGGTACCCACAGTATTTCTATATATTTATTTTTGTAAATATATCTATTAAAACACAAACAAGTTAATATGTTACTTTTTTTACCAATAGTTTCAATAATGTATCAAAATAATTGCCAAAATAGCCTCCCTTTCCATATTTTAACTGCCTTCTTATGGAAATGTTACATAAACTACAAGTTTATTTATAGATATAAACTAATAGCATATCAAGGTCACTGTTAAAACAAGTATTTTGTAATGTAGAAGAATAAAGAAAACGATGATATGCAGCTATAAGAAGACGAAAATTACTAAACTTGTAAAGAAATATTAGTAAACAATTTCTTGGTCTAAGTGAAGGACATTTCAGGTTCACGGTAATACGCCTGTATTCCTCGAAGGGTTAGGCAGAGGCGTACTAATGTACACCAACAGTTCGCGGGTGTGTTTAGGTCCCATGTAATAGTGGGCGAGCCGAATGCCATTAACCGGGCACAAATTCCAAACTCCGAGTTGCTACTGGGTATCTCATAGAAAAACCCAATAACACTTTGCTCGTCCTGAGAATCGAACCCAGGACCTCTAGTGTAGTAGTCGCGCTCAGGATCACTGGCTGATCCGTGGCTGATAATTTGAAAACGGAAAACAAAATGGCCGTGTTCTGAAGGGGGTACTAAAGTTACTGGCTGCTCTAATTGCTGGGCCTGTCAAGATGTTAATCAGGTACCTACGTACAACAGTGTGAGAGGTGCAATGGGTACCAAACCTCGACATGTGACCGCTTTTATGTAGGTACAATGTAGACATATGAAGGTTGAACATGTTGTTAAATAGTTCCAGTAACGACAGGTTACTAGTTTATTGCTTGAACTTGCATAGTTAACTTATAATATAATGTGTAGGTCGGTACTTGTATTAAGACAAGAAAGGCAAATGTGTTTACCTCTAACCACAGAATAGATACTTGTAAAGGAGTCTGGCCACTATACTGTCTTATACCAAGACCGTAAGTACCTACAAGGAACGTGTCAGACAAATAAATATCCTAGTGCCTCATTAGCCTAGTGGTCCAGAGTGCGACTGCTACGCTAGAGGTCCTGGGTTCCACTTCTATGAAATTCCTAGTAACAGCTCGGAGTTAGGAATTTGTGCCCGGTTAATGGTAATAGGCTCGCCCCCTATTACATGGGACCTAAACATACCGGCGAACTGTGGGTGTACATTAGTACGCCTCTGCCTAACCCTTCGGGGAATACAGGCGTGATGGTATGTTATGTTATGAGTACTATTAGTCTACGCCCACTAGACCGTTCCGTGACCAATCAACATTGTCGAGTGCCATGCATGAAGCATATCGGTACTGGCAAACTATGACATAGTCTCATACTTCTCAATACAAACAATATTTTTGAACGGATAACCATACGGGATTTGACAAATGAGCAAATATTCTTATGATCTAAAGGTCAGCTCAGGGTCTGGACGTTTATGCAGCCACGATACAGGAAGAAATTATAGTGTGGAGCAACAATTTAAAAAAAAGTTAGGTACTTAAGTATGTACGTCGAATATACCATGGTATGCAAGTACCTACGTGGTAGCGTATCCGATTGCAGAAATGCGAGGCACTTGATTACAAGATCATTATTTTTCTTAGTACTTAACCTTTTCCTTCATTGAAGTCGCACTTCGAAATTCTAAATATTTTCCGATAAATGTTCATAACCAATTATATTTATTACCAGAGCGAAAAGTTATCATGTTTGTAGCAGTTTATTACTTGCAGTTACGCCCGATTAATGGCAATAGGCTCAACCCTATAAGGTACAAGAAATATCTACACAATACACCTATTTAAACCTTTAAGACAACAGGCATGATGGAATGCATGCACAAGCATGTGTCATAAACATAGTATATCGATGTAGAAGGTATGCGTATACGCAGAAATGAAAGGAATTCTACTGGCAACACGATCGAACAGTCGTAAATACCAAGTTTCCTATCAAGATGATGGTTTCAGTCCAAAGTGGGGGATTAATGCTAAATTCTTGCAATTCCAGTTAGGATTTTAATGCGTTACTTGCGTGAAAGGATTTTATAGTTAATTTTGATGTAGACTTTAACTACTGAGGTGACATTTTAATTTATAAGATAATATAGAAATTCAAAGGATGATGTAGTGACACGTATTGAAAGGAATATGCTGAGATGGTTTAGACATGTTGAGAGAATGAATAAAAGACGATTTACAAAAGGAATTTATAAGGCAAACGTCATCGGCAGCGTCAAGAGAGGTCGCCCTAGAAGGATATATATCATTGGCGAGGTCCTTCAAAAAGGTCAGGTGCGTAGTACTCGTAACCGGCGCGTGCGTATGAGAAGATTGTATGAATGTGGTAGAAACGCAAAAGTATGCATCGTAGCGAGTCTGTAGTTTCTGCCGATCCCCGTGGGGGAATTGTGTGAATTCCTATATGAAAGTTAGTAAAAAATTATTAATAGTTGTGTTTGTATTGAAATGCTGTATAGCTACATCTGCGTGTGTACTATAATGCGACAAATCTGATAAAAAAAACAAAAACATACCACACAGAAGGCCATTTCAGACATTGCCCTGCATTGTCCGACTAACATTATTTGCATTATTTTATGTCTGGACTTTAAAAGAGACCATGATTCTCTGAGTTTGTTTCGGTGTTTCTTCTCAGAGGGCGTCAGTTAGGAAATGCCGAAGCCATCTAGCTATAAAAAAAAACAAACCATTGACTTGTAAAAGTGTCTCTAATGATCTACTTACAGAAATAAATATCATTTCATCATTTCATTTCATTTCAGACAGAGCCGCAAAGGTGTACTAATGTACACCCACAGTTCGCTTGTATGGTTCGTCATTACCCCGCCCTTTTAGAATACGATCCCACCTTGAAAGGTTACAGTGTTCCAGAAAATACATATGAATCGCGACGATACCCAGTTCGTGACTACAGTAAGTAACAAAATGTTTGCCGATCCTTTAAAAGCATGTATTCAAATTGGATATATCTACATAATAAAACATGTGATCAAGATACTTACATAAGATCGTTACGCGTGTGCAAGTATGTCATGTGACATGATGACCGGTTTCCATGACACAGAAGTAGGTAATGGGACTGTGATGTTGTAGTGATGAAAGACTAAACACGACCTTAGGCAGGATTCAAACCTCCTTTTTTCCTGAGGTACACCGGACGCTTTAGCCAACTAAACTACTATTTTTTTTATGGCATAGGGGGCTGCCTCATTAGCCTAGTGGTCCTGAGTGCGACTGCTACGCTAGAGGTCTTGGGTTCGATTCCCAGGTCAAGCAGTGTTATTGGGTTTTTCAATGAAATTCCCAGTAGCAGCTCGTAGTTTCGAATTTGTGCCCGGTAAATGGCAATAGGCTCACCCCCTGTTATATGGGACCTAAACATACCGGCGAACTGTGGGTGTACATTAGTATACCTCTGCCTAATCCTTCGGGAATACAGGCGTGATGGTATGTTTATGTTAATGCATAGGGGGAGGGGGGGGGGACGAGCAGACAGATTACCTGATGTTAAGCGATTACCACCGCCCATGACACCAGAGAGAGAGTCGCAAGAGCATTGCCGGCTTTTTATAAGGGTTTAGGCATATCCGGTATCCTCAATCACTCGGCGAAACACAACGTAATGGTTTGTTTCACGCCGGTTTTCTGTGCTTATGATCCCGAATCTCTCTTCCACATTGGCTGTCTTAAGAGATGAAGGATTCAGTATTCAAAAAAATTTAAAATCCAAAGTGTATACTGCATACCTTACAATGGCAAGCTGAACTAAAGAGAGCCCCCATGTATCTTTGACAATGTCAAATTAAAACTTAACTTAGGTATCGAAAACCGTCGATCTTAAACCTCATTAATCTACTGTCAGTAACCATTATTGCATTCAAAAATATTCAAGAGCAAGGCAGTGTTTTCAGGTTTTTCTGTTAGAAAATTCTTAGTATCAATCCGAAGATTTCATAAATCCGTGTGTCCGAAAAATAGGCGTGACGTGTATTAAATGGGACTTCAACAGAAACTGTTGGATGTATGTACGATGATAGATACCTACTCGTATGTCTAACCTTTCGAGGAATTAGATGGATATATTCCCATTTTCCCGTCATGAATACAAATGATTCATCTTCTCAATAATTGAGGATATTTCCTGTTTTCCGAAATTAAGTGAAATAATATTTATTTCTGTAAGTAGATCATTAGAGACACTTTTACAAGTCAATGTTTTGTTTTTTTTTATAGCTAGATAGATGGCTTCGGCATTTCCTAACTGACGACCTCTGAGAAGAAACGCCGAAACAAACTCAGAGAATCATGGTCTCTTTTAAAGTCCAGACATAAAATAATGCAAATAATGTGAGTGGGACAATGCAGGGCAATGTCTGAAATGGCCTTTTGAGGAAAGAACCATAGCAGCTTTGAGTAGACCAGTCCTAACTGACGGCAAGCATGCATCAGTCATCGTGTAGCTCAACCATATTTAAGGGAGCTCAACGACCCATCGCACGACAATACCACAAATACTCGATCAATTCCAAATCATGTTCGGGATTCACCGAGTAGGTACAAATATAGCGAAACCCTTTAATAAAACTAAAAAGACCTTGATTGACTGTGCATAGGAACTGTTTCCAGAATAATTGCTACATGTGGTGGTACTTTTTAGTTCGTCTGTTCTTAAAAACGTAATACCAAAATAAATCGTAATCCAAACAATATTTTATCAAATTGTGTTATATTTGGATTGAGATACCGTTAATCTAGGTTCCTACTGTACCATTTCGTCTACTACCTACTACTTCAAAATATAGGACTAGGAACTAGGACTAGGAAATATAGGACCGGAAAATCGTTCCAAACTTGGTAAATTTATCAAGAATTGCATTCGCTTACATGTACTTCCAGTGGAGTATTTTGGATGAAATGACAAGAACATAGATTAATGGTATCGGAACACTGAAAGAATTTTTCAAATCGGACCAGTAGTTCCTGAGATTAGCGCGTTCAAGCAAACAAACAAACAAACTCTTCAGCTTTATATATTAGTATAGATTCGGTCCGCTAGAGTTTTAAGTAAAAACTCTTTATCTGATGTAATTAATAGTCAAAGTATAAAGATAATAATTTTTGTCCATTAGAACGATATGAAAATAATATTACTTAAAGCATGTTAGCTCTCTAATAGCTTAATTATGGTAATTAAGCAATTTACGAATTTCCGGTAGATATTACTCAGATTATTACGATTTGGGCGCCTGTAAGCAATTACTAAAACATTATAATTGAACTATTGTTTTACTAAGTTGACATTTTCACTGTCTGTTAGTTCAGTGGTCGTCGGCTGCAGAGCGTGACCTAGATTTGATTCTCAGGTTGGGACAAGGATTATTGGATTTTACCATTATTCCATTATGAAATTCTCATTGGCAACGCAGTTTGCATTTGTATCTACCCGGTTGATGACATTAAGCTCACCCGTACACGAGATCTGAATAAAACAGGACTATGAAATGCAGGTGTACAGCAGTACACCACTTCCTATCTTACCTTTTAGCGATACACTTTGTGTTTTATGTCCAAAGGGATAGCGCACCTTTATTAAGTTCATTTTTTTTTCTTAATTCTTATTTATTCAACTCATTATAGAGTTCCCATGAAGCTAAGAGTTTTTTTTATTTTAACAATCCATCTTCCGTTACGAATAAATTCGTACCGTCTAGTATGATGTTGTGAATATTCTCACGAGGCCATTTTAATGGGAACAATTAGACCTTGAGTATAATTTTATGGATTTTATCGTTTTATATAATATTTATATTATTAAATTTATAAATGTTAATATTGAATTTAATTTGGTTTAGTTACCTAAACCCTTGTGGGAAAAAGGCGTGAGTATGAGTGTCCCATATATGTATTGAATTTACATTTAATAATGTAAATAAATAACGTGATAACCAGCTCTACAGTGTCCTTTTTTTCAACATAGGTACATAGGTATTTAATGTTCGCGTAAATATCAGTACATAATTTACTACGATCAATTGTATAAATTCACTACTAAATACTTAACTAGTATTGTGTTGTGAATAAATAACTGCCTCCTTAGCCTAGTGGTCCTGAGCGCGACTGCTACGCTAGAGGTCCTGGGTTCGATTCCCAGGTCGAGCAAAGTGTTATTGGGTTTTTCTATGAAATTCCCAGTAGCATCTCGGAGTTTGGAATTTATAGGCACGCCCCCTATTACATGGGACCTAAACATACCGGCGAACTGTGGGTGTACATTAGTACGCCTCTGCCTAACCCTTTGGGTAGTACAGGCGTGATGATATGTTATGATTAAATCACTCCATATATAATGGATTTTTATCGAGATTATAGAACAAACGGATCTTAAGAAGGTGATGATAATAACATGATTCCACTGCGCTCTTATAAAGCTTCAATACTTGTTTCCAATATGAATAGGTACCTACCTACGTAGCCTGTGGCCCCTTTCAAGGTACCCAGAACTTGTATTTGGAGTTAGCCTTCAAAATGTTTTTAAATTTCGAAACTCTATATCCTATGTGACAATTTTTGCTAAGCATCTGCAGATTTCAAATTAAAGATAGATATAGCCTAATCCCTCTCATTATGAGAGGAGACCCGTGCCCAGCAGTAGGACATATCATGGGTTGATTATGTTATCTTCAGATTTGGGGTCCTCGATCCTTGTAAGAAACTTATATAAACAGAATGTAATGTGGAAAGTAAAACAAAATATTGTATGGCATCTTGTAAATAAGCCCGCAGAGGATTTAATCATAAACTACCAGCCGTTAATGCTTTCGAAGAAGTTTTATCAAGTTGTGGGCCAAAAATTCCATGGTAGTGACTCATACTCGTGGAAGAAACCCGAATTAGTAAAATTTAAGGGTACGCATACCGGAGGAGAGCGTCCTGTGTTTTATTTTCCAAGTCACGCAACCTTTTTGCTGACAGAGGCTTGCTTTTTGTTTTAAACGAGACTTTTTATAATAAATTATGATGAATAAATTAAAGTCCCAGCTTCATCTAAGCAGAACATTATTTGGTAACATTAACACTTAACCTACCTAGGTAGGTTAAATAGAACCAAACTAATCAAATCAAATGCGAATTTCCAAATTGCCAATTGTCATAGATAGTCTTAGTAAAAAATCACTATACTAATATCTCTCTCCCAAAATGGTATAAGCGTAGGTTTCATTATTCGTTCACAACTCTAATTGAGCCCGATTGGAATAAAAACTATGTTACTACTAAGAATCTAATTAGACAAGTTGGCTAAACTCTCGAAAAAATATTCACAATTTCTCCAAAAGTTTTGACTGTTCTCAAGACATTAATAAAAACTCCTTTTAAAAAAAATAGAATGGTGCAATTTAAAAATGATCTTCTAACGCGTCCCCTATACATGAAACTTTGAGAGGAGACCGTTAATCGGTGCACGGTATGCTTTCGCTATCAAATAAATTGAAAATAACAATGGCTCACCAAGAAATCTCTCCGATATCACGTAAAAAGTCTGTATACTGAACACCAAGTTGTTATAAGGTCGTATAATTTAATTACGTAAACGAACACACAACCTGCCGACGAAATAGCGGTACGCGAACTAAAGTTGTACTGAGGTAACAAGCTAAACGGCCTATCGCCACGCTCGTGGCGGGGCTACCATCACACACTTGCAATTTTTCTTTTAAAAATATATCGCGCACCTTCTTTTTCGCATGCAGAACGAAAGAGAGGGGCAATGTTGTGATTTGATTACGAGAATTGAGTGAGTCATTGCCCCGTAGTAAAGCCGCAATGTAAGCGGTGTATATGGTATCAACACTTTAGGAATTCTCGAAGACATTTCTTATTGATGTTATGAACTCATACAGTAATGGTTATGTTCTTTTACATAACTTTGTCTCAGGAAGCTGTATTTACAATCATTGTCTTAGTTGTCTACGGTCTATACGGCCCGTCTACAACTTCATTTAAACTTTCTTCTTAGAAATGCCTGGGAATTAGGAGGCTTAATTAGTTTGGCATATCTTTTCATGACCTTTTGTTTTTATAGTAACTACGGAAAATCGGCGTGGATCGTCTGGACTCTTAGGTATGTCATTTGTATTCTCTTCTCTTTTCTATTCTATTATGACTATAAGATTCGTGATATTCGACTAGACCATAACAATATGGAACCTTCGTTTAATATTATCGACTTCGGTCAAACTTGGACATTAATATTCAATGTCAACACATCCTGTTATCGCAATATTGCACAAGTGACGATTGTAACAAAACATAACATCACGCCTGTATTCCCCCAAGGGTTAGGCAGAGGCGTACTAATGTACACCTACAGTTCGCCGGTATGTTTAAGTCCCATGTAATCCCCTATTACATGGGACTTAAACATACCGGCGAACCTACCGGCGAGCCTATTGGCACAAATTGCTAACTCCGAGCTGCTACTGGAAATTTCCTATTAAAACCCAATAACACTGCTCGACCTGGGAATCGAACCCAGGACCTCTAGCGTAGCAGTTGCGCTCAGGACCACTTGGCTAATGAGCAGTCACGATTGTAACAACATTTATTTTAAAAGAACTGCGAGTCGAATTTTTCTTCACTAAAATAATGTCCATAGAGTCCATAGAGTTCTCCATAGGATTAACTTTTTGGACCTGTGCAACTAGAATATTAACGTTTCATAAACGCTTTGAAAAGCTTATTTGAAAAGTGAAGCTTTTAACATGGGAGAGACATGCTTCACCATGAATAGGCCGGCTCGACCAGAGGGAGACCACAGCCTCACAGAAAACCGGCGTGAAACAACGCTTGCGTTGTGTTTCACCAAGTGTGTGAGGATACCTGAAGCCCATACATACCCTTTTAAAAGGCCGGCAACTCCCTTGTGACTTCTCTGGTGTTGCGGGTGTCCATGAGCGGCGGTAATCGCGCGTAAGGCGACCCGTCTACTCGTTTGCCGCCCTATACCATAAAAAATATGTATTTATTATATATTATAAGCGCAAGTAATATGTATAAGCGGCGGTAGCCTAATAATGGCTAGGGCGTCGGACTTGCGATCATGTGGTTGCTGGTTCGAAACCCACCCATTGCATTACCGACGTGAACCCACTCGTAACACAAGCATTTAGCTTAGCACGAGGGGTTAATAAGAATACAAGTGTTGTGCGTCCCACATAAAAAAAAATTGTGCTAGATGGTGCGGGCACAGATGCAAACTCCTCTACAAAATCAAATCGTAGTTTAATTTAGTACCTATGTGATATACATTATGGCAATTTTTTAATAACGAATATGTGGGAAGCACTGAAGCACTATAGCGGCTTTGATTCGATAGCCGAAATTCAACATAGACTAATCCAGCACACATGCATTATCATTTTACCTTTTTCGGGTTCCGTATCCAAAGGGTAAAACAGGACTCTATTACTAAGACTCCGCTGTATTTCTGTTGCTGCTATAACAATAAATACTAAAACAGATATAGATAATAAAACAAAATAAATATTTAAGTATATCCCATACAACAGATATGATTTTTTTACTGTTTTTGTAGATCATGGTACGGAACCCTTCGTGCACGAGTCCGACTCGCACTTGGTCGGTTTTTTTTGGGGGGTTCTAAATAGTGGGTCATAGGGAGAACAACTGGCAGGAAACTCCACAGAGTTACGCGAACTATAGATAGTTCGCGTAACTTGACCCAAAACTATACGGAGAAGGGGACGTTTTGCGCAGTGCATTTGCCGGCAAAATGTACTAAAAATCGACTACTGCGCATCCACCATTTTGGTTCCAGTTATTTTCCGGCAACTGCAGGTACTCGTTTAAATAAAAATTGGAACCTTAAAATTTTTACAATTTTGTTCTTTTAACCCTTTCAGACCTGACGCTAAACGGAATGGTATTTAAAAATGAAATTTACTCTTTCTAACTAATTTGGGGTCGCTGAAGAAGAATATGCTACTGAAAAAAATCTAGGAAAACTGAAAATAGGTTTTTCAGGATACTCACGATTGTGAGGGATCGGGCCAAACCTAGGTACACTCACGATTGATAAAAAGACCATTAAATACAAGATATTAAACTTTAATTATCATGAAAACAGTGAAACATTATCATAAAATTAACTATTAATTATTTAACATTTCAAGCAGTTTTTTCCTTGGGCATATTCAACAAAACTAACATTTGTTACGTATTTACGATTTTTTTTAAAGTCTTAGTCATAATTTATCTATATTTTGTACAGTGCGAATTGTTCGAACACTTCTGTGAAGTACCTACTTCTCAAAATGTTCAGTAGGCGTCAGTAGGTACCAAAAAAACTTAAAACGTGAGTTTAAAAATGAAAAAGTAAGATGGTACATTACATTTTGAGTTACGATTACTAAAAAAAATGCATATCTCTTCCATGGTTAAAGCAACTGAAGGCCTAGGTTTGCCACGAAACGTCCGTCTGGTTCAGGTATTTCTAGTAGCTGGTGCTGCTACAACAGGAACCCTTGCATGTTCCTCCTGGTCTTCAACAGATGGGCTTTCGGGCTTTTCCCCTGGGCATCTTCCATCCAATTTTTGTCTTCATCAGAGTCGTCACCGAAGACCGAGTCATTTATTGCATCCAAAACAGCATCATCTTCAAGTACTATTTTTGTTCTACTAATAGTAATTGTTTAACATTGGAACAATTCCTAAAACAAAGCACAAAGCAGTTTTTTTATTTGTATCAATATACTTAAAATTTTTAAAATTCAAACCGAGCCCTCACATTTGTGAGGGTTATTTTCACGGCACCAAAATCCTTTCAACTTAATCATTAATCCACTATTTTTAAATTCCAAGGCTATTTTCCACTCATTCATAACACAATAAAACAAAAACAAACACATAAATTACTTACCAGAACGAAAAATTAAATCTTCAGGATGACAGGTCGCGATACATTCACCCCGCGCGGCATCGGACGGACACAGACCCACAGAGATGCCAGCTATCACCGCGAAAAAATACGAAGGCATAAAGAGCTACTCTCATATTTGTGCGAGCTCGCCCCCGTTCGCTTACCGTTCCCTAATAAGCGCATAAAAAATCGTAGTCATACTCACAAAAGTGAGTACAGGGTCTGAAAGGGTTAATGTGATAATCATGTAGCTTGATGTGCAGGATAATAATATAATTTAATAGACCGCGATCACTCACCAGCCAAAATAAAAAATAAAGAAACGAATAGTGATTGCCATAGCATGTCAGAGCTGACCATTCTCGACAGACGGCGCCCGTTCACGAGCATGACGCGTGTTTTTCTATGAAATTCTCAGTAGCAGGTCGAAGTTTGGGTTTCGTGACTACCTATACACTAGACCCTATTAAATGGGACCTAAACATTCCGGCGAGCTGTGGGTGTACATTATTACGGCTCTGTCTAACTCTTCGGGGAATAAAAGCGTAATGAAATGTTTGTACCTACTACAACTGCTACCTACTGCTATCAATCTTCGTAATAATGATCGAAGGACCACACAAAGATACAGCGCTTAATTTTCACCCCTAGATACTATACAATTTCCATAGGTAAGTACCTACCTAGGTAGGTACTTATCATGGCGAATGGGTTATTGGTTCGATGAAAGTCGTTAGGCACTTTCATAGGTACCTACTCATCGACAACCCATTTACCTATTATACTTCCCACTGCTAAGGACGGGTCTCCTCTCAGAATGAGAGAGGTCAGGTTAATAGTCCAATTGTCATTGTATTTTCACCTTGGTGTGTTTTTCGACTCTTGCGCGTAAGAGCCATTTCTCCCTCGGTTGCTGCGGCTCTGGCAGTCTGCACGAACTGCAGAGACTCTTAGGGCTTGGCTACGCATCAGCAACTCCTCTGATGTTGTAGGTGTCTATGAGCGACGACGACCACTTACCACCAGGTGGCTTGCAGACGGATCACTTGATGGTAATGGAATGGCAACACCGGTGGAGTCACAAGTGAGTTGCCGGCCATTTAAAAGAGTTTGGGCCTCCGGTATCCTTACTCACTCACAATATTGTGCAGAAAGTTATATCCACTCATGGTTTGACTCATGGATGGCTCTTTTTACTGCCTCATTAGTGTAGTGGTCGTTAGCGCTACTGCATTGCTAGAGATCCTGGGTTCGATTCCCAGATGGAGCAATATAATTGGATTTTTGCATGAAAATCTCAGTAGGTAGCAAATTGGAGTTTGGATTTGTGTCCGTCCGATTAATGGCGATTTGGATCACTCAGCGCTCAATTATTTACATGGGACCTAAACATAACGGCGAACTTTATAAGTACCAACAGAATTAGGTACATCTCTGCTTTACCTTAAAGTGGAGCATTGAATTCTATCCATTATCATAAACACTGGTCTTAGTGCTTAACTACGTTACTCAGGTAAATACTTTTATTTTGCCCAGAATACTAGTATTCTATTATCTGTGCCTAGAACAAGTGAAATTTTACGCAGGGTACCTACCGTAGACATGGACATATTATTATATATCATTATTTTACTCCTTTGAAATAAATTGAAATAGCACTGGTGAGAATCCTTAGAAAAAATAATTATGATGCCATTAAATATGATAAAAAAAACGGAATTTCTTTTTCCGTGTTTTATTGGCAATCCATTAGTTTTTTGATAACTTAAGGCCAGCTATTTACTATAAAAAATATTAAGCAATAGCAACATCATCTAGGTAAACTGTCAATCACAGAATTGTCAGTGTCAACTGTCAATGTCAAACTGTACACCAAAGTATTGATTATATGTGCGGGTGCGGAGATTCTTCTCAATCATAAACATAAATTATTGTTTATCTTTGTCTTACTAATGGAACTTGCTCTACCAATCTCTTTCATATCAAGTGTTTTACTTTACTTTTTGTGTCTGAAACGCAGTATTTATAACACTTGCTATTGTTATCATTATGATCATTGTTATACAATTTCTATTTCGAAGTGGTTATTTGAACTAAATCTTTAATTATATAAAACAACCCTCTGACCAATTGTACTATCAACACAATAGTGTAATATCTACGTGAATACAGCAACATAAAATACATAAACGTATTTTTATAAAATTGTAAACATGAATTATTATTTCTCTGTGATCGTTTTGTTAGCTTGTGTCCGGTATATTTCGGGCAATGCTTGTAATTTTAACGTGAAGATGAAGCAAGTGCTCAAGAATGAAGGTTTCCACAGGTAGGTTTCAAGGGCTACCATTCAATGTTGTTCAATGTTGTTGGAAATAGATACCTACAACATAATTACTAACCACGAGTTAACAGTTAGTTACCTTAAGGGTTAATTTCTTGAAGATATTATTCTGTGAGTTATTTAATTTAATACCTACTAGAAGTCCCACTGCTTCACTTTCATGTGAACATCCAAAATACCTGAACCAAGTCTATATAGTAACTACAATCTCGATTATCAAGTTCCTATCTTTAAAATAACCAGCGACCATATAAACACACATCCCATACAAACTTTCACCCCCGTTGTCCCCCCTTCAAATGTGACAATCGAAAAATCCTGAAACACATCTAATTGTTTTTTATTGGCAGTAACTATAATTAAAATTTTTGGATATCTACTTTAAGGATGCAAGCCACTTGTCCCCCCTATGGCATAACAGGTATCCATGGGCAGTAGTGATCACTTACCATCAGGCGATCCATCTGCTCAATTGCACCCTAGCCCATGAAAAAATAAGGACTACAAACTGCACCACTTTCACTCATACAAGCCTTTTTTAGTGGACATCCATGTTACGAAATGAACCTATGTTCCGTTTTCAGCATTCTAGACTTAGGTTTGGATTTCAACCTGACTAAACTATTTCACTAATTATCTGCTTCATATACTTAGTTCAAATTGTTCATTTCAGAAACATAACATATGGGATAGTATTCAATAATGACGAGGATCAATGCTGGCTGTATAAGGACTGTGTCATAGGGCTTGACCAGACCTTGCCGCATGGAGTGTATGCCAATCCTGATGAGCTTAGTACTTTGAGGAGAAATAATAAGGTAATTTGCTTTTTCTTGATCATTGTAATGAAGAAGTAATTATTATAAAGGTAAATTATTAACAGTGTTAATAGAAGAAAATACTGATCCAGGCTTCTTTATAAACCTCCTTGGAGTCTTGTGTGAGTGTGACCTAAGTATAAAAATCAGCTTATTTCTTAGAAGTCTTTCCTGAAAGCCCATGTAAAGATCAACTAAGACTAGACCTAGATTATCTAGACTACCTTGCCTGCTTATTAAAATATACAATTGCACCTGGATTCCCCTTAGAGGTATACTGCTGTTTAGATTTAAAGTATGTTTCAGTCCTTTATGCTATGTGACTACACCCGCCAGGTTGTATGTCCAAACTGCTATTGGGTATTTATGAAAAACCCAATCATTATCAATCTGGTAACCAAATCCTCTACCTGTTATTCAACAGTGATGCTTACTATCACAAGACTAAAGAGGCAATATCAAAAGGTTGATCATTGACTTATTAACCAATAACATTTACAGATAAATGCAGTCCCCAAGCACCGCATCAATATCGAACTGCCAGCTGAGCAGTCATTCCCCACCACAACATACATCATAGAGAAGGTCAAGGACTGCAAGGTGTACTTGTGGTTGCCGGTACATGCCCGGTATCACATGCCTGTGGCTGGTGGTGGGTAAGTTAAATTTTTCCCTGAACGGTGCAGAGGTTTTTTATGGCATAGGAGGACAAACGAGCAGACGAAACGTCAGATGGTAAGCGATACCGCCGCCCATGGACACCCGCAACACTTCTTCAGAGGAGTCCCTAGTGCGTTGCCGGGCTTTTAAAAGGGTTTGGGCCTCCGGCGAAACAAAGCGTTGTTTGATGCCGGTTTTCTGTGAGGCCGAGGCCGGTATCACGCCGTTCGAGCCAGCCCAAATATATTTAAAGGTGTTGTAATGTATACCTACAGTACGCCAGTATGTTTAGGTCCCACGTAATCCCTATTACATGGGACCTAAACATGCTGACGAACTATGTGAATGGGACACCACCACTGCAATGGCATGTCACCAGGGGGTGAGCCTATTGCCATTCACATTACAGTTCGCCAGTATAACCGGCGAATTAGAATAGTCATTAATAGCTATGGCATTTAGTTAACTCACAGCTGATTTCGTAGGCAAAAATGTCAAAAATCAGCAATTCTGAGGTTATTGGATGATTTTTTTGACACAATAAAATAGTAGACTTGGCCCCCAGGACCAGTGCTCAGCTGTGAGACAGTAAATGGATTAATCTTATATATAAAATTATCGTGTCACAGTGTTCGGTAAATCGGTCAAGCCGTTTCGGAGGAGTAATAGTGACCCATACTCCTCCGAAACGGCTTGACCGATTTTTATGAAATTTTATATGCATATTCAGTAGGTCTGAGAATCGGCTACTATATATTTTTTTTTGTGATAAATGTTGTCCACCCCTAACATATAGGGTTCACGGGAGACTCGACGAGGAAAGTAAAGTTAAGGATTCTCCACCCGTGCGAAGCCGCCCCGTAATTTGTAAATTATACTTAGCACTAATTACTTAGCAACAAAAATAAAAAAATGTACCTGATGATCTCCCCAGCGAATTTACCTGTAAATACAACCGTTAACTATCGTATCTTGTATCTGATTGCAGCATGGCAAAAAACAACATAGGACCTCCAAAACTGTACCTCCGTTGTCCCGATCGGCGTCTCGAAGTGTGCAATAAAGCTGCGACTCCCGTTAACTTCCTCTGCAACGGCGGCTCTAAGGAGAAATGCAGTTGGAAGGAGATACCTTACACCCTGGTAAGTAATCCTATACCTTAGTCCTTCCTTGCCTTAGATATCAGTCCTTAGATCCGCGTTGGGATATGTCCAAAAAGCTCCTAATTCCCAATTCTACGTTTTGTTATCGTTATTAGAACTAGTTTTAAAACGCTCGTTTATTCATTCCTTTTCGCTCATGCTCTAAAAGTAATTTTTAATTCGAAGCTGATATATCCCAATTAAATATTATTAGTAAGTAATGTTTACGTAGAAATTTGCGGAATTGTCAAGGTTACACAAACCATAACTAATCTATAAAATAAATAAAAATATAGGTACTCATGTAAGTAACACTAGCTTGGAATATTTTTGTTACTCCAGCATCTATGTTGTACACGAATCGTTAATCTATCATCCATCTCTCCGTATACATGCTTTTATGCTGCATAGAAGGTCTCAAGTTTGCTTTCATTGTGCCAAAATCATCATTCAATGACTTGACAATGACTATTGATTTTATGTCTAACACCCATATCAGTATTTGTGTCGTTTGAAAACCATTATGACACAATTCATTTTGTAGAGTTAGGCTCAGTACCGTTTATTTCATAAGGGCGTACCCAAGGCTTATAGTCGGCGTATAAAAAGGAATCATAAAATCATTCTCTCTTTTTTATTTTCTAAACAGCCCTGCTTGGGCCTTTGGTTTTACCGCGAAATTTTCTTAATTAGCCTCATAATTTATAATATCTCTCCGTAGTTTATTACAGCGTCTTCCATAATTTAAGTAACCTTATTAAAACTAAAAGTTTTTTTTTAATTGATTGCTTGCGGCTATAGTATCACTACGACCGAAAATGGTCTATTGTGATCGCCACTCTTTTAGTTAGAGTTCACCGCTGAATCCTGCAGCTACAATGAACTGCAGGATTTTCCTAGGGGTGAGCTCTTTTATTTCATCCGGGCTTAAGAAATGTTTCCCTAGATGAACGCTACGCTTGTGCATTAGCGATCCACATTCCCCAAGAAGATGAAGTGGCGTTTCATCAGCCTCTTAACAACGTCGACAGGTTCGCGTATCACTCAGCCTTAGGTTAAACATGTGCTTGTTTAAACAACAATGTCCCGTTAAGGCTCTTGTCACTAAAACTAACTAACTAAAAGTATTACTTGTAACCTAATTTTTATGTACCAATTTGTAACGATGGCTTCGGTCACAAGGTATATTTAACAAAAATGACGTCACATTAAAGGTAGTTTCGTCAATTCCAGCTGACGGACACACTTGTATGGCCCATCCCGGTGGGCAACATGGAGCACTACTACACGATCACAGTGGGCACAGCACTCGTCATCTCCGTCGGCTCGCTCTACCTCATGAAGGCGATACATGAACACAGACTTACCCCTATGTCTTCAACCCATATAACCCGTTCTAAGTTAACCAACTAGTCTCAACATCAACGTAAACAGATAAAACTAAATTCATTTGTGACGGATTTGAAAGGAAAGAAAAATAATACATACATATACATTACATAAAGTCACGCCTCTTTCCCGTAGGGTAGGCAGAGACCACAGACTTCCACTTGCTACGATTCTGACATACCTCTTTAGCTTCATCCACACTCATCAATCTTTTCATACATCAACGTCGGTTTAGGGTACTCTTGACCGAGCCATTTTTCAAAACGTCCTCAATCTGATTTCGGAACGTTCGCCCAGGACTTCCCCTTCCTACATAATTTTTTTTTAACATAAATTTATAAAATAAAATAATTATGTTAAATTGTATGTACTTAATGTTTATAAACTTATTCTTATACATTGATAAATAGTGTATGCCCTTATGGGTAGATTTTTGAGCTACTTACATAATTATAAGACCTATTGTATCACCAAAAATCACACTAATAAATACTTTGACTTTGACTACATTCCCATTACAAGAAAAATAATATCACTTTGAAAGTATAATAAGAAATAGAATCAAAAGTCAACTGCGTAAAACGAGAATAAAATAATGCCTAAATGAGAATGGGAGTTTTAGTATGAATTCACTGTAACAACTTCGCTCTTACACCCTTCGAAATTACCAATAAGAAAGCCCTAGATACCTTAATTTTCTTGTAGTTTTTTTGCGTATAAAATGCGTAGCGTATAGAATTGTGAAATAAGATAAAATCTGGAAGATAAGAAGTAAAGACTGTTATAATATGGTACGTATAAGGTCTTGAAACGATTACACAGAGCAGTTCTCCAATAGACTCCATCTAAATGCACATAGAGTAGGCCACTAGGCCCGTTTACGGCCCGAACTATAAGAGTGACAACATTGAAAAGAAGGAAAGGAATATACATTTTTTAATCATTAAACATACTACAAGTATAAATCTAAGAATACTGCTCCACCCTGTATCTATGTTCCGAAGGCTTAGGGAATTGACAAGCCTGACAGGATTCTTTATTGGGGTGGCCTTGCCCCACACTCTTCTCAGAGATTCTAGCCGTATCTCACGGCAATTTCTAATTGGACGTAGGTAGTCAGTTATGGTGCGTACAGTTTATGGTACAGTACAGGCGGTCGCAATAGATCTTCTACTCAGTACTAGTATTGGATGGAGGCAGAGAGAGAATGGTTTTCCTTTTATCTCCCGTTTCCCGTCTCTTTTTGCTCGACATAGGATATAAAATGAAGCTCTACTAAACCTTCCACTGTCGTAAAGAAACCACAATATGGTATGTATTCAGTATTATATCGAATGTATTAAATTATTTTTTACATAACAATGTATTTTTCATTTTTATACAAATATTGTAAACGCGCTGATTGAGAAAAAGCTATATTATATAACGTGATTGTTTAAAATGTGATCTTCCTTAACATTCCATTTCTAATTAAATATATAAAACTTATGTGTGCTTTAAAATTATTCTGGAGGTCTGGTTATTAAGTCTCATGTGACCACTAATTTAAATGGCCATTCAAATAGGAACACTATACTGTTACACATTTTTGCTTAGCGACAGAATATTTGGCAATGCGATCAAATACTATCCCAGAGGAAGTAGCTAAAGCTAAATTATAACAATCATCTAGTCACATAATTATAAAATTAATTACTAGTGTTCGCACAACTTATACATAGTTTACCTAATGTTAACATAAAATTTTTATAAAAAATAAATACATAAACATGTTTGGTTTTTTTATTTATTTGTTACCTCCTCCTTTTATACCTTTTACGCCGTAATACTATTATGGTCCTTTGGTCCTTTCTGGTGCTGGGTCAAGTTCAACTTCACTGTTTCTATTTCTGAAAATTAGGATACTTTAACTGAGAATCTAGAATATGTACCTAATCGAACCTGGAACTCTTGATTGCCGCGGGTCGCCCTGGATTCTGGTCCTGCGATCCAGCGCAGGTATGTTGTTGAAATTTATTATAAGCTTGGACCTTTTTCCAAACCTATTTTCCTTTCCTATTTAATGTCGTGAGAAAAAGAAACTCTACAAGTTACCAGCTTCGAAGAACTGTTTGACGATTGACAAGATAAGAAAAAGACGGGCTTTTAAAGTAGGCTGGCATTTGATGACCATGATTTTGTCATCGCACTACCTCATCTCACAATTGTCTCAGAGCGAGATAATTATAGACAAAATCATGTCGAATCGCAGGATGCAAGACCAGTGGTGTCAACGAAGAATAACAGGGAGTTATTATTAAATATTCTGCGACATTTGTTTATTGTTTGTAGTTATTTGTAGTATAGTATGCGACGTTAAGCTATAGAAAACACAATTCTTTCTCGAGTTCCGATTGCAAAGTTACGGTTAGTGATGTTTTACGTCTACCTAATGTTACTTCGACTTTACTGACAACAGGTTTAGGGGTAGAAAAATTCGAAAATATTGTTCTACATTACCTCCATCTACCTAATTCGTATGAAAACGTGCACGGTCGCAACGAGCCGAGTCTCCAGTGATACACTATGTAGCAACGGCGCGGAGAGATGGCACCACTTTACATTTGTATTGATCGCGTCTACAGTACGGACATCCTGTAACCACGGATGAACACGCTTGATTTGAAGGATGTTGATGACAGCCTTACATAACAACGCCCTTTTCATGTCCAGGGGTTGCCTACTTCCTTTTTGTCTAAAATTTTTTGACGGAGATTTATTTGAAGTGCGTACTGTTTTGTTGACAATGCATTCTAAACTGAAATGCCAGAACATTGCGTCCGGGTTCCCCCGGAAAGTTTAAATGTCTAATGGAAGAAGCCTGGATTGAGGAAGATGCAGTGTCCGGTGTGTTCCGGTGCACGTGTGTGGCGGGTGCATGGCCCGGCCGGGGGCGTGCCGGCGTGCGTACTCCGCGCGCCGCAGATATGGATTTAAGATTAATGAGGCCACGTAAACTCAACGTCGCGGCGGGGGCCGGGGTGCGCGCTGTGTTTACATGCGGGTGCAGGCGGCGGGTGCAGCGGGCGGGCGATCGATCGCTGGGCGGGGCGGGCGCGGGGCGGGAGCGGCGGACGGCGGGGGGCGGGGCTCGCGCGCGCCGGCCGCCAGTCCGCCTCGGGGCCGCGTCCGCGCGGTCGTCGCCTGATCCCGTGGTGCGGCGCACCGGAGTGTCTCCGCGGGCGCCCGGCGGCGGCGGCGAGCCTCGCGCCGCCCGCCCCCGCGCCGATGCCGCTGCTGGCCGAAGCCGCAGCGCCCCCCACCCTCCCCGCGCCCCAGCCGCCGGCCGGCGCCGTGCGCGCAGCCTGGCCTGTCGCGACCTAGCCGAGAAAGCCCCGCCGCCCGCGCACCCCGCACCGCGTTTGCGCCCGGTATTCCTGTGGGCGCGCCAGCGCGACGGCGTCGTGCAAGAGGTCCACTGTGAAGATTACGATCCGCGTAACCGAGTCCGTATCGCGCGTACCCCGACTGGCTGGCGTGTGATCCCGCGCACTGAAATCTTTGACTCTATCGTTGTGACAAGTGCTCCGGCGCACGACTCTCCGGAGCCCAGTGTTCCTCAGGAGCGGCGCCGGCGCCGGCGCCCCGGTAGACCCCGGCGGAGGCGCACGGAAGTGTCAGTACCCGCGCCCAACTGGGGCGGGCCCGACCTGGAGTCGCACATTCCGTCGCACACGATCGCGGTGACGCGCATTCCTGCTTCACCGGCCGCTCCACCCTCGCCGCCTGAGCCCACACCACTCGATAACCTGCTCGCGGTGGCAGAGCTTGAGTTCAACCAGCAGCGCGGGGAGGAGGCACTTGAGCTGGACCTGCATTCGGGTGCAGCGCAGTATCCCTTCCTACCTGAAGCGGAGGAGGTCGCAGGCGACGTCATGTCGTTCGAGCTCGGTGAGCCGAAACCGCCTGACGAGATGTTCTTCGAGCAGCGCAAGACGCACGCCCCAGAGCGTGCTGCTGAAGAAGATGCTTTTCATAACGACATGGGCGTGCATAAAGATCTATTTGAGACCATTAGCGAAGCACACTACCTGCCCGAGCTAGGTGGGCCTCATGATGAGGCTCTACTTGAATCGCTCGTTGAGAAAGGTTGCGAAGATAATCAGATTCTCGGGCAGACGCTAGACAAACTTGCGAATCTAGTGCACGGTTCTGGTGAATATCATGAGGAGGAAGATGATATATTGCTCGGCGGGGCGCCCGTTGCTGACATTATCGACCGGCTTGAACAGTCGTTGGAGTCGCCGAGTCGAAGCAGCATGACGGCAGCACAGGGACTCCTGCATCTCCATCATATAGGGGACCAGCAACAGGCCATCGAGCAAACTTACATGACGAACGAGGTGTTTCCCCCCACCGACGCGCCGAACGAATGTGCGCTAGACACGTTATCAACGGCGTCACACATGCAAGAAGCTAATGAAGTTAACCATCTAGAATATAATCAGAATGCCACGAAGAGGCTACGAAATGATATTGATAATACCAACATAATGTATACTGAACAAGTACCTGATATCCCTGCACATTTGGAGGTGCAGAAACTCCAAACGCTACCAGATCAAAGTGAAGTAACGTTACCTAGTGAACTACCCACGCAGACTATTGATGACTCCGCAGAAAGTGTCACCGATAACGTTAGCCTCAAATTAGAAACTGACGATACGTGTGAAGACGCAAAATTTTCCATAAAAGAGGAAGACTCGAGCATAGATTTTATGCTTGATTCAAGCAAAGATTTAGATGATGCAACAAACACCGTGGAGTTGGTAGCTACAGATCTGAGTTGCAAAAATAATAAAAATACAATGTCTAATCGCGTAGTCGCTAGCGTTGCGGAAACCACAAACTCTATGGAAGATAACTTATCGGAAAAGAGCGACGACATACCTAAAGATCTGAGTGTGCAACGAAGATTACCCACCCCGCATGCGTCGCCGAGAAGGATAGACATACCGCGAGCGCCGTCGAGAGAGTCGGATGCGATGCAATCGCCTCAACCGAGTGGCATCCCAGCCGTGCCGTCCTCGCCAGAGATATTTACAATGCCACAATCAAAGAGCAAACAATCATTGTTTTTAGAAACTCTCCTGTCATCGCCCTCGCCTAAAATGTACACGTCCGAAGTGACCATTACGAAGCAGCAATGTGAACCGTTAAACTTAGGTAAACATAGAAAATCCGCGAGTCCAACGATAACAAGCTGCTCAGACGAGATGAAAAAGCTGAATAAAGAATTTGGGGAACCTCAAGAGAAAAAAGGAAGACGGGAATCGACCGATGACTCAGTTAAAATAAATAAGATATTCAACAAGTGTGAAAGAGATGAACAAATAATGGAAACACAGACGAAATTGAAAAAGGTCGAGAAAGAAGAGAAGCTTCCCATAAAATATATTGAGAAAATTAATAAACTCAGTCCACTGGAACAACTGCAAACTCTAAGATCGAATTCCACTTTCAACATACCAGATCCCATGTTGGTCCCCAAAAATAAGCTCAACACAATCCTTGCAAACCCCGGCATTGAAATTCCCTCAATGTTAATGAATTATCCCGAACTAAGATTGCCGGAAGCGTTTTCTTATCCGCACGTCCTGCAGGATCCGGACATACTTGTCATAACACTAGCGCAAATAGAAGGTATAATATTGAACAAATCCAAACTGCCGGAGTCGCCGAAAAAAGAGGTAAAGCCACCTACGCCAAAAAGTATGCCAAGTACAACAAATTGTGAAAATTCAATGGCGGGCGCTCATCCTGATCATATAAACTCGACTCAACCCAAGCCGATTCCGTCGATGGACGCGTTAGCTGGCGACATAGACGCAGCGACTTCGGCCGCATTCAACCAAATGATTTGGCTACCTTATATTACAACACAACTTGAGACAATGGCAGCGTGCTCCCAAAATATGGAATTCATAAAAGCATTAAATTCCGCCGGTTATAGCGGACCAAACTACCCGGAGTTAATGCAGATGTTTAGTAGTCCTAATTCCCGTTTTGTGGGACAGGCGGGCTTCCCGGTACCACCGATGGACTATGATAATCGGATGCAATTCCTTATGTGGCAGGAAGCTATGAATCAAGCGAATCAACAAGCACAATCTCAGAGGCAAGCTCACACCAAGCCTAGCGAGCCTCCGGCGAAGGAAATGCCCTCGAAATCGTCAGACGTGCAGAATCCATACGTTCACTCGACAAAGAGTCATCAGAATAAATTACATAGTAATATGTCGTCGCGAACTAGTCCTATGGGTAACTACACAGCCAGCCAGCGGGCTGCCATGCAACACAATTCATTCCTACAAAACATGTACCCAGGAATGAACCCTAACATAAGGCCGAACATGCCTTTGCCGGGGCTCCAGATACCGTACTTTAATGCTAATATGATGGGTAGTCAGAGGTCGCCGAGGAGTGCGCCACAAAAGAGCCCAACGTCACCGTACTACCCGAACAACAACTACCTGCAATCTATGAAGCATTCCGAAGCGCAGTCGCATCAGAGGAGTAGTTCTACTGGGTCGCAAGAGTCGCCTCGGCCGCGTATCAGTGTTAAATCGTTGCAAAATTTGTTGGAGCCGAGCGCGGCGGTGTCAGCGTCGTCATCGGTGCGGCGCGGTCCCATCCCGGCTGCGGCGGCGATGGGCCGGCGCCGCGAGGAGCCCGAAGTCGGCAGCACCACGCCGCTCGGCGAGCCGCCGACGCACATGCCGCCGCACCCGCACGACCCGGCCTCCTTCCACTTGTGGCACCCGCTGTTCGGCAAGTAAGTAACTCTCATGTTTACTCTAGCAAATATTTGCATGCTCTTAATAGAAAATCATCGGCATATTTACTTTACTTATTGGAGTCTCTTTGCGTTGATAATTTGCCATGTGCTTATACAGCGCTGGCGGTCGTTCCTATCCTACCTACCAGACGTTGTGAATTCTATGGAAATAATTATAAATATTAGGTTCTACGTACTTAGGTGTGTACTTACACACATTTTCTGTTGTGTACTTACACCTGTATAACGGTTTCAGCGTTCATCAATTAATTATGAGTCATCATTGTTAACAGTAATACTTTTACATTCTTGCGTATGGTGTAGATTCCGTTATCACAATACACTTTACTTACATGTTACCTATGTAAATTATTTTGAAATACTATATGCACAATCTGTTGAAAATGCGAACGTTAATAAACTGCATTAAATGTCTCTAGTAGACACAATAATACGTGGGCAATATTGTATTGTTTATTTATATTCCCGGTTTATTGGGTCAGGCGGCGGCTGCTAATTTGGCCAAAATCGATCGCTTTCTGAAATAGCCGCCGAAGTGTTAATGTGCGGCTATTATGGGTCATGTCCTCTCCATGTCATACTAAATTATATTACAGACGGAACAGTAGACTGGTATTGCCATGTGTTTACTAGATAACTAGACGAATCATTTAAGTACCAAAAACTACACCTCATTAGAATCAAATAAATGAAAAAACGGCAGTAGTAACAGGAAATTAATTCCGGGAAGATATCACCTTCCATACATGATATGATGCGTGCCTTGAGTGAAGACTAACTTAAATTTCGTTGATTTAAAAAAAAAAAAAACCCATGATAATTACGTCATGTTTTAGTCGACACACATAATACTTATGTCCATGGAGTATGTATGCGTATCCATGGAGGAATTTTTTTCGTTCCCCCTCGTCGGCTATCTTGTTTTTATTTTTTTAAATAGTCTATGACACTTTTACTGTAAGTAAAGACAACTCAATCAACACCTCATTCACCAAAATCTGATCAGTAGTTTTTGTGCTAGGATCTAATCTAGATACATAGACTATTAAAAACGTTTGTCGTAGTCAGGTAAAAAAATAACATCTAAGAAACATTTTGAACCCATAATATTATATAATATCTGTAATATAAATATTAATTAAAAAGAATTCTTATTTTATATAGTAAACAATATGTAAGTGTTAAAATGAAATAAATTATTCTCTCGTTCCGCAGCTGTAAACCACTCGACAATTCATGCATAAATTTTAATTTAACAGAGTGTTCCACGCGTCCATCTGTCTACCAATAAAACAATTAAAATTGACATTATTAATTATCAGAAAGGCACAAATTTGCGATAAAGTGGCGTTGGAGACAAATTACTGTACCGTATCATTAATATATATACTATAGGATTTTCTTGAACATATATGTCCGTTTGTTTATTCGTTTATGCGTGGGAGAGCCATGCTTCGGCACGAATGGGCCGGCTCGACCGGAGTGATACCACGGCTTCACAGAATACCGGCGTGAAACAACGCTTGTGTTGTGTTTCGCCGAGTGAGTGAGGTTACCGGAGGCCCAAACCCTTTTAAAAGGTGGGCAACGCACTTGTGACTCCTCTAGTGTTGCGGGTATCCATGGGCGGCGGTTATCGCTTACCATCAGGTGATCCGTCAGCTCGTTTGCCCCCCTATCCCATAAAAAATGCATGCGCAAAAGTGCAAATAATTTTGAAGCGAAATCTTTAGCGGCGCTGTGTACTTTTTGCGATGGGGAAAAAATGTTAACTCGCGACAGATATGACGGACACTGCCGTCTGCCGGCACTCCCGGAGTACAACTCGTTGTTTTCAAATTTTTAATTCGAATGTTAAAGGTTCTAATTAAAATTTTCACAGTTGTAAAACGAATAATATTTTCTTCCATATTCTATACAAAATATCCATTAACTAAGCAGTGTCCGTAGTAAAGCCCATTCTTTTATCTTACCTATGTGATCCCACTGCTGGGCAAAGGTGTCCATGGGAAGCCCATATTCGAAGACTTATTCGAACTATTTTTAACGAGTGAATTTAGTCCTATGAGTCAAAGTTTTTAGAATGTAAATCTAATCAAAATGGTTGAGCTATACGAAGACAGTTAGTACATTTGATCATTTGTCATTATTTTTAAGTTTTGTGACAACCACATAGTAGTTATACAAATTTTTATCTGTATTTTTCAGCGAGTATCGATCATGTAAACTCAACAAAATGGTCCTTGGATCCAAAATAGCTTAATCGATATCGTAGTTCCTTGCGATGGCGACACTTTGATTTGACAGCTAAACACACCACCATTCTCACGATAAAATATTAACGCTCAACTTCCAACGCGAGTTTCAATAATTACACCATTCTAGACTTCAAAGCGAATTGCGGCTTAAAACATTCATACCGGGAATACACGAGCTGCAAACAAAAATAGACCAGATTACTAAAAGATCGATAGCTGGAGGGGATATAATCCTATTAGCAACAAGTACTTACGCGGAATCCTCTAGAAACATTAATATTTTACGCTCAATTTATCGTTAACAAAGGAATTATTTATTAAGAGTGGGCACATTAAGGTTGTGGAAAATTCTATTCGTTTCTAGGTACCCACGTACACTTAATACGGTCTGGAGGTTGTAGGTAAAATAAAAAACAATTTATATTATGTTAGATAGAAAATATATTAGATACTAGTTTCTGCCCGCGGCTTCGCCCCCGTAGAATAAAAAGTATCGGGAACGGGATAAAAAGTATCCTATGTCCGTCTCCTGGTTCTAAGCTACCTCTCCACCAATTTTCAGCCAAATCGGTTCAGCCGTTCTTAAGTTATAAATGGAGTAACTAACACGACTTTCTTTTATATATATAATACTAGCTTCTGCCCGCGGCTTCGCCCCCGTGGAATTCGGTCTGTCATCACATCCCACGGGAACGGGATAAAAAGTATCCTATGTCCGTCTCCTGGTCCTAAGCTACCTCTCCACCAATTTTCAGCCATGAAAATTATGATATTATTGGTTTTGCTGGCGACTATAGCCGTTTACTATGATACGGACCGTATGCTTCTTTGTCACCATAAGTCATTTAAAAAAAAACTCGTCCCAGTGCTCTTGATGCTCCTCAACCATTCAGTCAGTTGCTCAGTGTTACTGTCTTATGCGGAAAACTAAGGAGTGGAACTCCTTGCCAGACTCTTTTCGGTGAGCTACAAGCTGGTTCTTCCAAGTCATAAATATTGTTTGAATAATTGAATATTTTACTTCCAGTTCTAAGCAAGCGAACTCCTTCAATATATTGTTCTTTTGTTACAAAATTTCAAACACCTGTCAAGAAACAATTAGCAAATACAAAAAAGTACGATCCTCCGGAGAGACACCATTCTTTAATGAGAATAGGGACATGTAAATTGGCGAATAGTAATATCTAGTTCCCAAAGACAATTTCAGCACAATCACGTTCCATATTCATAGGTGTTCCAGAAGTTTCCATTTCTGTCCTTACTTTAAACTCTAATTGAACTGACCTCCTTTCAGCTTTCATGGCCTGAACTGCTTTGATTTAACATAAAATTGTATTACCTACCTTGGAATCTGCAACGAAAAATTCATAGGAGTTCAATTATAACTGTGTCTGGGATCTATTTCGAACTCGTACCGACTAAAACGGCACTACTTCCCTTACCGCTCCATTCGCTGTGACACTTCCTGACATACAGTCACTCTCTACCGTGACATATCTCATGGATCTCGTCGCATGTCGCATTGTAGGTCTGTTCATTATTGAGAAAATTCTTTGATCAGACTGACAATTTTTCTTACATTAGCAAAGTCCTGCGTAGAAAGATGGACATTCACATTCCACACTCCATTACTAATCCTTTTGTCATGTTTAGAACAAAACCATATCTACTTAAATCGTGGACAAGACTGCCCTGCTAAAGTTTGTTTTGGTTACTACCGCCGCATTGCCAATGATAGGGCGCTAAACAACTTTATGACTAGGCAAATGAGATTTAACACCTAAGGTCTCAAGATGGCAACTAGCTGGTGGTACTACTGGTGTTGCTGGCGTCTATAGACTGCGTTTGCCACTTATCTACCATGTGTTTGTTTGTCACCTTATTTCTATAAAAAACTAGCTTCTGCCCGCGGCTTCGCCCCCGTGGATATAATTTGGGTGTCTTTAAATCACGAGTGACTCGGTTTGTTCTAGGCAAGTGCGATCCATCATAGATTGCAGTGGCAATCTTCTAGCGTAAGCCTATCAGGAATAAAAAAAAATAACAGTAGGTACCTATTTAAATGACAAAAAAAATGTCAGGAATTCTCCACGTAATTACCAAAAGAATAGTAAGTATTACGTAATTTCGTTCGGACATTTCCACCTGTCAGGTTTCCTGCCGTGCCTTACATAATAAATGTAGTAATCAGTGACTGTCTGTAATGATACTAGGGCGTAATAAAATAGGCCACCTTTGTTCTAGACGCTTCAGCTTTTAATAATGGCTCCATAGAAAATGGAGACCGTTTTCCTCATTTTTAGCATTTTGTTGAAAAGAAAAAGAATTTTATTCTTGAATCTTTTATCATCATTCTATCTTTTACTTATCTTGAGCTTTGCTTTCAGCTGTAGCTGAATAACAGTATATTACATCAACAGAACCGTAGTAATATAAATCCTCCAAATAATTATTCTCAATGTAGGCACTAAGAATATTCAATCATCCACAGATTAATCAGAATTTAGAAGGACTATGATCGCTCGTGTTAGACTGGAAAAAATATAGGACTTGGGCTCATGCATCTTTTAATACTATTAATTTAAGGTTTTAAAAGGCATATTTTAACTGAACAGCGGCATTCCTCTTTGACAACCTAAAATATAGGGTAAACTTGTTGTAGTACGATCCCCGAAATTATACCACTATCTTCTCAGTTGTGGAGAACGGACTGTCTCTCTTTTGAGTTTTGTTATACGACGACATACCATCACACCTGTATTCCTCGAAAGGTTAGGCAGAGGTGTACCAATGTTAAAAAACCCCTACAGTTCACCGGTATGTTTTGGTCCCATGTAATACCATAAACCGGGCACAAGTCCAAACACTGAGCTGCTATTGAGAATTTCATAGAACAGCCCAATAATACTGCTCGACCTGGACCAGTCGCCGTTGAGACCACTAGACAAACGAGGCAGTTGAAAAATTGAATTATTTCTTGAATACGTAACATCCCTAATTTTTCCGTTGCTAGGGCTTGACTGATTGAGTGTACATTTTATTACTTATCATTTAATTCTAGTACGTACCTAAATAAATTAGGTTCCAGGCTTTTCAGCCTCATTAAGTTTTAGCGTACTTTCCCGACGTCTCGAAACGTTTCTGATTGGCTAATGTCGTTTGTACTTAGACGTGATTGGTCGATAAAAGTTTAATCTTGCGCTAGATTGGCTGGTCTTTGTTATCTGTTTTAGTTTATGGGACACGACGCAGATTCCTTAATAGGTCGAGGGAACGTTGTTACTTTATTTTTTCTTTTTGTAATACTTCAGAATAAGGAATGTTACCTAATCCGTTTTTAAGAGGAAAAGTAATTAATCTCATTAAAAACTCATTGTTAGGAGTACTTAGCAATTTGTTCGCGGAAGTACCTACTGAACCTTGTGTCCCTAATTTTGCTACTTAGCCTCATGTTTCAGTTGGAAAGGTTGGAAAATTACACACACACACATTAGTTTAAAAAACCATAATCTATTGAACCCCTCTATAACCTAATTACACTTAGCGTAATATTCGCAACCGGCAAGTAGTAGTGGTGACAGGTCGCCAAACCTAATAGCCGGACAGACCAGCCAGTTTGGCCGGACATTTGGGTGGCAAAGCCGGACACCCTACATTATTGAGGATTTTGTGTCTCAGTATTAATAAGTAGGTACGACGATAAAATTGAATGGAAAATCAAGCTTTTTTTATTATTATAATAAATCTTTTTTTTAATTCTAATGAAATAATAAAAAATGCCGGACAAACCGGACACCGTTTATTTTGGCCGGACACGCAATCAAAAGCCTACCTATGTCCGGCTTTATCCGGACGCCTGGCAACACTATGTGTAGGTATGACAATATAAGTAGATATAAGTAGTAGACGATGTAATAGAAGCATGCAAGAAAAGCGTAGCAAGTTGATATCTGTATTTTCTGAGTATGCCTCTGGAAAAAGGATTGATTATATGTATGGCTGACGCATATGTTTTGAATACTGAGAACTTGTATTGCGCCTTAACTTCAGTTGTTTCGTAACCCGCACTACCGACGATACGTATTGTATTGATATGAATTTCCAAACGACATGTATTTTCACGACAAAAATCGTATTACTCCCTAGAATTTTCTCATTTATCGTGAGTGCTTTTACAAACACAAATTCTCAAACACAGAAATGCCCAGAACCGGAACAACCTAAATTACTTGTAGGTTATACAAACACCTATTTATCGTGCGGGGACTGAACCCGTGGCGCAGAAGCCGATCGTGTCGTCATAATAATTATCATTATAAAGTAATTTACAATCATTTTAGTGAAGAAACAATTAAACTGTGGGCAGGATTCGAAGCTGCAATGACCACTAAGCCACTGCGACTCCCACCCAGCAGGTCGAATTTGAATCTACGTCTTCGAGGAGACGTCAGTGGCATCTAAAATAACTTTATAAGCCTATTAACATGGAAAATAAAAAAGTACAAATAGATGGTTGGGTCTTACCAGCTGCTTGGAATCCCATTATAGAATCTATAAAATCTAAATCCAAGCCCAAACCTGCAAGACCAAAGGATACGGTGAGCTCGTTCTGCGTGAATCGGATCGCTAATAATTAACAAAAATGTAAGGTAGCTGTTAGTAATTTTAACATCAAGACGTCCAACACCTCAGTCTGCCCGTGACCATGGATGCTGTAAAAGATCCAAAACGTCTGGAACTAAATAATATCAATATACCGCGATAAAATCCGTAAAAAGTAGTTTCATTTCAATACAAATAGATAATTTAAACTCAATTGAATATTTAATCTTCAATTACCGTCTTGCACATATACTCCTCAACATACGAAATACTATAATACGAAAAAGAAACAACAAATAAAACCACAAAGGACCTCAGTTTCCACTCTAACCAGATACGGTTAATAGTTACCTGTCCCCAACATAGGAACGATACAGGCTGTCGAGTTATTTGCATTTTTTACTGTATAAAGTGAATCCTAAACTGTGTATAACTGCCAGGGTTTGCGTGGTAGCTACCTCGTGTAACGACTTGTTGCACTTCATTGCTAATGTATCATATCTGCCCACCAAAACCAAGCTACTGTTTGAAGTTTTACGTGAATCACACTGATCTCTATATTTCGCTATGCTTTATTTTTATTCCAAAGAGTATTTAAGTTTAAGTGATTGCTCAGAGTGCTTCACTTCTCAACTTCCGCGATATAAAATTATGAATGAGCTACACGATGACTGGTCTTCTCAAAGCTGCTCCCTTCAAAATGCCATTTCAGACGACGCCCTACAACACACATATAATACTTCTGCTTTCGACATTTAAAAAGGCACTATCATTCTCGTGTTTCGTAACACCGGAGACATCTATTGTAGAGTTAAAAACTAAAATTTGCAATAAAAATATGAAGATCTACCTAAGTGCTTTCTTTTTCTATTTGGATTCTGCGGAAACGTCGCGTCTATCGATGTAATGTTGTTTTGCAGTGAGGCAACTCTTCTCTTTAATATCTCCATTTCTTACTTTTTCTTCTTTTGTTTTGTATTATGTTATATTTTATCTTTAAAAAGTCTTTAATATTTGTCTTTCTTTGTAATGACGGCTAGAGCAGTCGTTGAAGCTGTTACATTTATAGATGTAATAAAATTGCTACTTTCCCAGGAAACATATCTTATTGGAATGGAAATGTATCTTATTGCGTTTTCAATTACATTTAAAACAACCCATTTATATCTACGTCCAAGAGTTTATGGAGGAAATACGAGTAACTGTACAAAGTCGAAAGAAAAGACTTAGATTACACAATTTTAATTAAAACCGAACATTATTGCAGTGTGCAGTAAAATAATGTTATGTCTCTATAAAATCGGTGGTGCGTTCGCTGTCTTTATCTTGCTTGTTGCTTTTGGATATGTCTGCCCCGCTCGCACATACGTCACCGGGCCTGGACAGCCTTCGGCAAGGGGCAAGCTACATTGATTTTATTGTGATTCGGGCATGTTCGATATACCGATGTTTGGTTACTGGACATGGCGGCTGAGAAACGGCCTCTGCCTGTCAGTTCGGCTTTAGAAACCGTAGAAAAGGTAGGATATGCAGGACTTTTGTATATTTCTACATTTCAATTCACTTTTATCTGTACCTCGTCCATGTTCATGATCATTATTGATAATATTTATACAGTGCAACACAGAAAAGTTAAATAAATTGAAGGAAAACCTTTGCTCAAGATAGGAATAATACAGGCTTAATAAAAAAAACAATGTATCAAACATTTTACAAAAAGTTTTAATATCTCGAGGGAAAAACCTAATATATTTTCGAATACATAATACAAAAATTACAGTCGCCTCCAGTAATACAATATTTACTTTAATAACTATCCCTGTTCTATTGGTCAAATGCAAATTGTCAACCAATTTGCTAGGCACTTGGTCATTGTTACGGTGCACCTATCGCCAAATTGGTTTCTCACACAATTCCCCACGTGACTACACTTGAGATCGCTGCATCCTGACCTAGTAGGGCTATCATCACTGGGCGCATCCTTTGCAAGTAGGTAGTTTTGTAAACGCAACGTGAGGAACATTTGTCGGGTCAGCTAAGTTTAGTGAACTTAAGGATCCGTATTACTTGGCAATCATTTTTGATGATAACTTCAATCTTTTCCTGCAATTGAGTGTCTCATCGAGTGTCTGTGCTCTGTAAGCTTCATAATTGTCCACACTTCGGTAAAAAGATGATCAATTATTGTATAATACCCAATGCTGGGTACGTTTCAAATCTTAGAATTAAAGGGGTTAGTCTATATTCCACTACACTGGCTTATCGCGGGTTGACAGGCTACACACGCTGAGAAAATCTCTCAGGCTTGCAGATTTCCATAATGATGATTAGGTATTAATAAGCACATGATATAAAAAAAAACAACGGTATGGATATCATTGGGCTAGTAATTTCTTCATTCATATTTAGAAGAACCCGAACAATTCAATTAGTTTTATGCTTGTTATCTTGAAAATTATCTTAAGACGAAGCATGCTTTAAAAAGCATGCATGCAAGAAATGCCTCGTAAATACATGATTCACTAGTCTTTTTCAATTTAATTTAATTTTTATAATATTGTTACTAACATTAGGGCATAAGTTCTAGTACTTAGTAACAAAAATTGGTTCTTATGTTGACCGTAAATAAATAAATAATAATAATAATTGAGCTGAGTTGCCAACTTATAAATCAATTACAACTATAAGTGTTGCCAACCTAAACTCGTAAGTCAACCAAAGCTTTAGTCAGCTTTAGTCATATTTAAATCACGTTTTCAAGTCGGTAATATAATTTCCGTTGCATCCTTCCAATTTCGGTGCTATAACCCTTCTGCATCCCGAGCTGTTTCGGCTAACCTTGCGAGCGGGTCGCCCGGGCTGTAACCAGGTCAAGGCTACCCTGCATCGCCAATAGACTACTTCCTGCGGGAAATGTGCGTAACTATTGACGTATGCACTCCGTACAATATGTTCTATTAGCGCGATTGATATGATACGACAGTTGAAGGTTTGTTGTGCAATCAATTAGAAGATGATGGATGAGGTATGGTTTATCATAGATGTTATTATACATAATAGTGCTTTATATGCTAATGTAAAACAACTTCAGATTAAACAATCGTGTGGATACGTGCTTTTCGATTTAAATTATTACTATCCAATTAAAGTTTCTGCAAATAGATAAGTATTTAAAAGAAATATATTTATTAATTCTTGATACTGAACTGGCGATCATGCGTAAGCCGATGACCGCCAGTACGCCTAATGTTAAGCGACACTGCGACCTAAGATTGAGCGCGTTTGCCTAGAAGGAACCGATTCACTCGTGATTTAAAGACACCCAGATTATATCTATCGGGGAAGACCCACTCGGGAAGCACATTCCACATTTTGGCCGATATGATAAATGTGGGCTTAATCGGATTTTCGAACTTTTACGATAAGTCAACTGTTTTAGATCCTGAGAACGAACTCCGAGAATAACTAATGGAATCAAGGTCTTTTAATTCCATACATCAAAGTTTTTCAATTTCTTATGTAAGCAACGCAGGGGCGGGTAATGGGAACCTTTTTAAGAAAAATCAAGAGCATCCTATCCGGATACACACGATCAAATCTTGCCCAGAGGCTCGGGAATACTCAACAAAACTAAAATTATTCCTTTACAAGAATATGGTACAACTGTATCTGATACATAGATGTTCTAAACTATTCTATGTCAAATTGTCTCCTTTGATTTGTTCTTTCTTTGGTTTACTTGTTTCTTGAGTAACAATTCCTTTCCATTAAAACAAGATTTTGTATTCAAATGGTCTCACAACAGATCTCTAGGTAAGATTACCGTCTCTATAACCTCTATCATCACACGGGAAGTGTCGGGCAGATATTTTCGAAACCCAAACCGATTAAAAACCATTAGTCGTTAATTTTCAGTAGAATTCTTTGAACATTGGTCGGCCATATTTAAAATAATCGGCCGCATCACCGCAATTTACTGTTAGCATTTCGCAAAATATCCGAACGATCTACGAAGTGCGGTGATTACGCGAAACTACTTACTGCAAATGTATTTTACATTTTATTTAAGTACTAGCTTCTGCCCGCGACTTCGTCCGCGTAGCGTGATGATATATAGCCTATAGCCTTCCTCGATAAATGAGCTATCTAACACTGAAAGAATTTTTCAAATCGGACCAGTAGTTCCTGAGATTAGCGCGTTCAAGCAAACAAACAAACAAACTCTTCAGCTTTATATATTAGTATAGATATAGAAAACTAGAATGTAGTGATATCAGAGGCCGTATGTTCATCCAATTATTTTTTAGGTGTGAGAAAAGGATATCAGTATTTAATATGTTAGCATACCTCCCTCTCAATCGTAATAACACGTTGTGATACGTGAACTGCCCAGTTATAGGCCTGGAGATCGAAACCAAGGAACGCACCCCTTACTTTTCAAAATCATTTGAAAAGTCAGTGAAGGAAAACATTGTTAGGAAACCTGTATACTTGAGAGTTTTTCTCACATTTTACCAGGGTGCCGAGTCTACTATTCAGTTGTGTCAGAATTGTGATTCAGTGACTTCATAATGGTTGATTTTTGACAGTTTTGTCTACGAAATCTGTCATTTCTTATGTCATTTAGTGCCATTGGACGGTCATTCTGAGGCAATTGAAATAGCAGACTTGGGCCCGGATGGTACCTACACTAGCCTCACACTTCTGATTCAAAGAGTAGAGACCTTTCGCCTGTGCTATTTCTAGGGAAGTACTTGATTAAAATAGTGTTACTAAATAAATAACAAATTTAAGCCCTCATGAGGCCGGGCAAATCTTCAACACTGATTCCGTAGAGTAACTATATATAGAAAAATAGTATTCTAACCCAGTGTGCCCCTTACACAATCTTGACGTCAGTCACAATCTTCAAGTGCTCCCTGCCGATGCAAATTGGTGCAATCATAACAGTTAACACTATTAGTGCGCTGCTGTGACGTAGGAGATTTATTACCTAACTAACTACCTAGGTATTAGACTTGTAAGTACATAATTTCTACACCCCCGTAACAAATTGTTGTAATTGGTAGTTAGAAGCCCCAAAAGCGTTACAATCACTCCTTAGGATATCGGTATTACTTAGAAATTGGATTGCAGAGATCTGGTGGCAATTGCTTCGTGGAAAATACTGATATTCAGCCTTAGATTGGAAACCGAAAAGTTCGATAATGCGTGTCTTTCTGATCTGGCATCGCAGTCGTTGAGCTCCCTAAATAATGGTTGAGCTACACGATGCCTGATGTATGCGTGCCATCAGTTAGGACAGGTCAACTCAAAGCTGCTATGGCTCTTTCTTTATAAGGCCTGTTTAGATATTGCCCTATATCGTAACACTCACATAATACAATACTAGTCTACTACTGTCTGCACTTTAAAAGACCATGATTCTCTGAGTTTGATTCGGCGTTACTTCTCCTATCGTTTTGCCTTCACATTCTGAATTTACGTCTGTGACATCCGTGGCATCATTTGAAATAATAAATCGACCTGGTGGCTTAGTGGACAAAGCGTCTGGTCTATTTGACCAAGAGACGAAGGTTTTAATCCTGTCGATTTTTTCCTTCACTAAAATAACTAGAATGATTCTGTTTATGATGATATCTAGAATGAAATTGGCAATGGCCACTCACTACGAGGAATAAAAGCAAGAAGTTCTTTGTGCGTGTGTATAAATACTGTTTCCTTTCTAGATTAGCATAGATAAAACAAATCTGCGTGTGCGACAGTAAGCCGGATTAATGAAGTCTTTGAAGCAGACGCAGACAATTTTAATGACCGACAGTACTAAGCTTGGACATCCGGTTTTGTCTTTGAATATATTTTGAGAAATATAGAGAGTATCAAGATGAGAAATTTTCTCGAATAATATTTTATAAATAATTGTCTTTTTAGAAAAAGAACCGATTTCAAGCCGATTTTGTCGTGTATTTTCGGAACAGATGGTCAGATAATTATTTTAAGTTCTAAATCGCATTTCTATTCTCTATAAAATACACTAGGTAGGTATGTACCAAGTGTTACCTATACTGCTGCCGGTTTTTTTCCAAAAGTGTGAGAAATCCTCTAAAGCCATTTTAGTGCGTGCTTACATACCTACTAAAAAATCTATTAATAGAAATTCAAGTTTGTAGTTTCCGAGCTTCAAAATAAATGAATAAAAATTTTAGTACTTAAATCTCTCCCCAACCAATAAATAAAACCCAGTTCTTCACACTCAGAGCAATGAAGCAATAGTTTCTTCAATTTTGGGGTTCATTTTTTATTTTATTTTGAATCGAGAAGCTATTCTTATTACATACCTAGATTTAGCCTTGGATTGGCCAAAGTCTAAAGCCTTTCACAATGCATCAATCAAATTTAATTTGAACCAATCCGTTAAAGACTCCGACACAATACATCATATTACTAAAGTCCAAAGATTATAGTCTAAAACTTCGTGATTACTGAGCTGTGACTTGGAGGTCAAGGGTTCAAGTCTCGACAATGGCCGGTTCATTCAACCCACCTTACATCATTATTTGGGTTACGTACCAAAACTATGAATGGTTGCTAAGGCTGGCTGTATAACTTCTGCAATTTGTATGTTGGGATTTTGTTTTGTCTACTTCCACTACCCGCGATTTCCTCCAAGCAATATATAGAATAACACATGTCATCACGCATGTATTCCCCGAAGGGTTAGGCAGAGGCGTACTAATGTACACCTACAGTTCGCCGGTATGTTTAGGTCCCATGTAATAGGGGGCGAGCCTATTGCCATTAACCGGGCACAAATTCCTAACTCCGAGCTGCTACTGGGAATTTCATAGAAAAACCCAATAACACTTTGCTCGACCTGGGAATCGAACCCAGGACCTCTAGCGTAGCAGTCGCGCTCAGGACCACTTGGCTCATGAGGCAGTTTATTTTTTGTGCGTAATAAATTGTGCGTAATAAATTGTGCGCACTACGTTTCACATTATAAAATAATTCTATGAGGAAGAAATCAATAATTATCAAATACATCAGTTTTCCTACAAAAACAGCAGTTGTTATTATTCCTGAATACGTGTACTACACTGCCAGAGAGTATGCTACCTGGCAGAGCCACTATCAATGTGCATTATTTTCTTACCTAGTATAGGTTCATCGATATGGAACTACATTATGTACGCGTGTAGTACATCATTTTAAGATATAATTGGTTGACATTTAATATGGTGGCTCTGCGGCAGAGCATGACACATTTTTCAACTCAAAATGACAGCTGTTATGGAATGAAATTTCATTGAGGTAATAACGATGTCGTATTAGTCTCTAGAGAAAAAGTTATCTATTTTTTGTTTACTTCTTTGCCCTTCTTAAAAATTTAGTTTTTACATCGGACGGGGCCTGTTGCATAAATCCTATGTATGTCGCGTGACGTCCTATTTATGTCGAGTTAGAATGACTGTACCAATAATCAACTTCTGTCTTATATGCCGGAATAAAATACATGTTTACGAAGCTTACCCGCATGCAAACTTCATAAATGACACATTGTACTCTTTGTCTCTAAAATTGCGTAATTTAAACCAGTAATTCCCCTTCAAATGTCAGATAGATGAAAGCCTGAAGTTATTGTCTATTCGCCCCGTAGGGTAGGCAAACTTTCTCAAAGGTCACTCACATTATCATACATTTTGTATGAGCCATTCGGTAAACATGCAACAATGACGTGAAGTCATACATAAATAATGGCAGATAAGTAGTTTACGAGCATTAGAACTGGCTATTTCCTTCATTTAGTGATAAGGTAGGTAATTTTGTGTGCCAATGTGCTCACTGGTAGCCTGATACACGGGCACATTTTTATTTACTATTTGACTAAAAAGGTTAGGTTTTATTGAATGTTACAATTATGAACATTTTTTTTAAATCAAAATATTGTCCCGTTAAAGTAGGAAAGTAAGTTCGGTTTGTTCCAGTATTTCTTCCTGCATCCTAATACATATAAACACCCAAACCCTAAACAATATACAAGCTTGACAATCTAATTTTATCTACATATTGCAAACCCAATCTCTGATGTTCGCTGGACAGCGCCTCCCCTTGTCAACATTTTACCAGGGTGCTGAGTCTACTATTCAGTTGTGTCAGAATTGTGATTCAGTGACTTCCTAATGGTTGATTTTTGACAGTTTTCTCTACGAAATCTGTATTTCTTATGTCATTTAGTGCCATTGGACGGTCATTCTGAGTCAATTGAAATAGCAGTCTAGGGCCCCAGAACAGTGTGAACTGTGAACATTTTTAATTTATTTTCTTCAACATTGTCATATCGACGACAATGTTGAAGAAAATAAATTAAAAATGAATTGAAATGAAACTACTTCTTACGGATCATTTATTGCGTTGTATTTATATTATTTAATTTGAGTTCTAAATCAAAGCCCAAAACTGCAAGACACGGAGACAGAGCACGGTTTTGCGTGAATTGGATCGCTAATAAATAACAAAAATGTAAGGGTAACACGAAGACGTGCAATACCTGTCTACTCGTGACCATAGATCCTGTAAATGTTAACCGCCGGCAATTAAATAAAAATCTCTAAAAAGTAGTTTCATTTCAATGCCTAATGTTGTCAGAAAATAAAAATGAAATTCAATATATTCTTGCGAAAATAAAAAAAAAAATTAAACGACGTACCCGAGAAAAAATTCAGAACTAATACAAAGCTACATCAAAGAATCTGCAACTAGGTGAGTGTTGCCATATTCAAATAAAACGGTGCAACGCCCTTTAATAATAGCACGCCGACCTTTCGCACTGCGATGAATATTTATGAAATGCACAAAAGGCCACTTAAAAGTACTACATTCAGCTTATTTTACTTACAAAGTGCACGAAGTAGCTTGCTGCGATAGACGATCGATTGTTTTACGAGTTATGTGGTGATTTTTGATCACTATTAACCTTAGTGTGGTGATTTGAAGCTTTTAAAAGGTTTGCTTTGTAAAAGCTACCGTTCATTACCTAGTCAGAGTTTAGAATCAATATAATATTAGCTTTTGCCTGCGGCTTAGCTCACCTGAAGTGATAGTAGGTGGATTCCAAAAATAATTTAATCTAAAACCAACAGTGATGATCTCTTCTTTGTATGGGTCTGTATAACAGAGAAGTCAAGCTATATCTCAGGATCCGATTAATTAATTGAGATAAAAAGTTCACCAGTTTTTAAGTTGGAGTATAATACTTTCTAACAGTGACAACAAAATTAAAATCTATTCGGTAGTTTTTGCTCCAACCCGTAACAAACACAGCTTTTTTACGTGGGAGAGCCATGCTTCGGCACGAATGCCGGGCACGGGGGCCGGTTCGACCGAAGTAATACCACGGTCTCACAGAAAATCGGTGTGAAACAACGCTTACGTTGTGTTTCGGTACCGGAGGTCCAAACCCTTTTAAAAGGCGGGCAACGCACTTGCGACTCCTCTGGTGTTGCGGGTGTCTATGGGCTGCACTAATCGCTTACCATAGGGCGACGTGTCTGTTCGTTTGCCTCCAATACCATAAAAAAAAGCTGATGGTTGTTGATCAGGTCGACGAGAAAAGACCACGCGTTCCTACTCGTTGGTTAAATCTAGTAAATATGCTCACTGGCCTACCAATAACTAAAGCAATTAAGACCGCCGAGGACAGAAACGCGAGGAGGTGCATAGTTCATCGAGTGACCAAAGTTTCAGACTAGTCACGACCTTCTGTAATGAAGACAGCGGCTAAGAAGAAAGTCACGAGCCTTGCTTCAGCTCCAATGGGCCGGCTCGACCGGAGTGATACCACGGTCTCACAGAAAACCGTCGTGAAACAACGCTTACGTTGTGTTTCGCCGAGTGAGTGAGGTTACCGTAGGCCTAAACCCTTTTAAAAGGCGGGCAGCGCACTTGTGACTCCTCTGGTGTTGCGGGTGTCCATGGGCGGCGGTTATAGCTTACCATCAAGTGATCTGTCTGCTTGTTTGCTACCCCCAATCCCATAAAAAAGGCTACGGGCTTGCATAGCTACCCTAATATTTTATCGACAATTTAGTTACATGAATCATGAATATCTTACAGCAATATTATATACAATATTAACATAATAAAAACAGCCATCGCGGACCACAATATAGAAACCGTATTTGACCTCCAAAGTAAAATAATAATTTTCCGGCACTAATTGGCGGTTCATAAATTTGCATAGATTGTTACACCATCCTGCATAAATTTTCGGACAAGTACGCTAAATTACCCGACTGTGCAAGGCTAGCGTTATGTTCTTTCTACTATAGTCGGTTAGACTAAGAGGTCGCTAAGTATATTAAGATAGATTTTTTTAAGTTTTACCGTGGGATATCCATCTTTCGGCACGAATGGGTATGAGGGTCGGCTCGACCGAAGTGATACCACGGTCTCACCAAAAACTGGCGTGAAACAACGCTTACGTCATGTTTTTTCGAGAAAATGAGAATACTGGAGGCCCAAACCCTTTTAAAAAGCGGGCAACGCACTTTAGACTCCACTGGTCTTGCGGGTATAACTATAGCCGAGGATAGAAACGCGAGGAGGTGCATAGTTCATCGAGCGACCAGTGTCAGACTAGACACGACCTTCTGTTATGAAGACAGTGACTAAGAAGAAGTTACACATTACATCCGCCTTGCACAAAAACACTTATAACTTCACACGCGTACATTTATTTCGACCGTGCTGAACTGAGCCGTGAATCAGCCACATCTAACAGCCCGTATTGTTTCTAGCTTTGTTCGTCGATTCTCCATTGTTACATTGGAAAGTAGCGAGAACAACCAGATATGTATCTTTTGTTACGTTTTTAATACCATGATCCGCTTACAGGCCTACATACAATATGGAATAATGGAAAATTCCATTTATCTAGTTCAGCGTTGATAGGATTATGTTTATTTTTATTACTGGATTGGGCGTTGAATTGGAGTTCAATATAATTGTTCGGGTAAAATTTTACTTTGGGCGTCATCTTGGTGAGATACTATGCTTAGACAGACCCTCATCATAATCATCATATCAGCCAAAAGAAGTCCAGTAATGAACAAAGGCGTCTCCCAAAGACTTTCACAAGGACCGCTTATACGCCGCCTGCATCTAACACTCCCAGTCGTCCGTACATCTTGTTACTTAGATGTCGTAAACAACAATTTTGTGTTTTAAGCCATATCCCAGTAGTTTCTCAATTGATTTGAATGGTTTTTGAGTGAAGTGATGAGTGAAATTATGTAAATATCGCGTAAAAGAGTTCGGATGGGCTGGAGTATATTCAATAGGTTTTCTTTTGTAAAATTAAATTATTATGAACCTATTATCTCAATCGTTAAAAAATAAATAGCCTCTGAGCAGAGTTAGTAGAAGACTAAATTGTCCTATTTTTCATAGCCATGTCTTAATCAAACTATAAACTCAAATAAACTCACTGATGAGTAATTCCTTCTTATGCGTGATAAATGATTACATTACTTTTGAACAACGCTTCTATAGTTTCTGTATTCATCATAATGTGGCCAAGATATACCTAACTAAAAACACCAGGTTTCTAGACTCAGCAAATAAGACTATGCATTGATAGATAATTTCTGTGTGTCTTTATAGGTAGTATTTTGATTTATACGCAGTCAATCAGTTTGGTCTTAATTTAGATACACTGCTAGATAAATTCTTAGCTCTCAATGGTTTATGTTTACCATCAAAGTCATCTGGCGACAAATCTGTCTTTCGTTTGATATGACAAGCCCCTGATATACGGCCCTCAGTTCAAAGACAAGCACTTCTAAACATTGGATCGTTAAAAGCGTCTTTGATTTCAACATTTTTTTAAATAAAATGCATGTAGGTACGTTATTTTTGTATTTAAGTGGAAAACAATGTCATGAGACGCTCGTTTCATATTTAATTATGATTTAGTTTAGAACATGTTTTGTTTGCCCTCTACTTGACTTTGACAGTTTTGCTGCAGATAATAATATAATGTGCATAGACTAGACATTATTTTAGAAAATGTATGCTTCTCTGTTTGTTTTTAAAGAGGACAGCTTCTGCAAAATCTGTGAACTTGACAAATATTTAATTAATCGGACATAGTGTACCCATACGATAAATATGTTAGATTCATACAAATATATGTGTCGGATGGGTATCTAACCCTCGACACTTGCAGTGACGAGGTGCTGACATTTAACCACTACACAAAACTTGCTTAGACTGAAATTGTTATAAAATCAATATAATTCTAAGCTACTAAATGTGAAGAAACAGAAAGTATACCACCGCACCAATTCAGTTTCACGCTATTAGTCGACAATTAAGGAGTATTACAGCCAATTAAATAGCATTTTAGCAATTATCCAATTTGATACAATTACACTGAGTGTTATACTTTTAATTTTTAAATTATACAGTTTTTGTAACTGTTTTGTGTAGGTAATGCTGTAGGATTGTTTCTATTGACTCATGCTAATGTCCTACTGATTGGTGGAGTTCATCGTTCATTCGTGCCGGTCATTGAGCTCCTTAAAATGGTCAAGTCACCTGATAACTGATTCGTGAACTGTCTGCTGTGACAGGTCAAAGGTACATTATGTTATTTCAAAAGGTAATTTGATTTGTTTCTTGTTTCGTTTGGTAAGATATTCATTCATATTTCAGTAATACTTCAAATAGAGTGTAGAGCACAATTTAAATTGGAGCGAAATATTTTCTTAACATTCAAATTCGTTATTTCGTTTCGCACACTCAGACTCACTCTTGGTCACTTTTGGAACGCAGTAAATCACGGGTCACGAGTACCATGGATACCATGGCTTCTGTCAAACATCTGAAACGTTAAAAACAGACTATTCGACTATTGGTATATGCTAATCCCATTCATTTTCATCTTTCGTGAATTTACTCCTGTAGGTAGATAGAATGAGGAGGTAGAGGTAGATGAGTTTTAAAACACAAAACAACCTGTAGCCCAAGCACGAGCAACTTACTAAAACGTATTGGTATCGAAATCGAGAATAATTTGTATGAGAAGTAGGTTAATGAACGTAGATGAAGCGAAAGTGGTGTGGCAGGATCGTAGCAAGTAGAAATCTATAGTCTCTGCCTACCGGGAGACAGCCGTGAAAATATGTATGAGATTTGTAGCAAAAAAATGGATACGGTTACGATACGAATTCGATAGAGCTTCGTGCTTAGGACTGTACGCCATAAAAATATTGTTTCCATACAAGAATCTAACCCAGGACCGTAGCGCAGCATTCAACCGCGCAGCCATTAATGTCATTAGTAAAATAAAAAACATTTATCATAGAAAATTATTCGTTGTCAGTAATGAGATGGCAGAAAGGTGCGAGTACCAGAATCGTTTAAACGTTCGTTTACCTTTACAAATAGACGTGGACTTTGATTGAAGCTCTGTTGATATGTGAAGTATGTTACATCGATATACTGGGTGACTGAAGACATATTCTAGGATCATGACTATAGGGAACTGCCTCATTATCCTAGCGGTACTCAACGCGACTGTTACGCTAGAGGTCCTGGGCTCCCCAGGTCGAGCAGTGTTATTGAGTGTTTTAATGAAATTCTTAGTAGCAGCTTTGAGTTTGGGATTTGTGCCCGGTTAATGGCAATAGGCTCCTTCTTTTCTTAGGAGAACCATGCTTCGGCACGAACTGACCGGCTCGACCGGAGTGATGCAACGCCTCACGGAAAACCGGCGTGAAACAACGCTTACGTTGTTTCGCCGAGTGAGTGAGGATACCGGAGGCCCAAACCCGGTGTTACAGGTGTCCATAGTCGCTAGAAGTCCTGGGCTCCCCAGGTCGAGCAGTGTTATTGAGTGTTTTAATGAAATTCTTAGTAGCAGCTTGGCGTTTGGGATTTGTGCCCCGTTAATAGCAATAGGCTCCTTCTTTTCTTAGGAGAACCATGCTTCGGCACGAATTGACCGGCTCGACCGAAGTGATGCAACGCCTCACGGAAAACCGGCGTGAAACAACGCTTACGTTGATTCGCCAAGTGAGTGAGGATACCGGAGGCCCAAACCCGGTGTTGCAGGTGTCCATGGGCGGCGGCAATCATTTACCATCAGACGATCTGTCTGCTCGTTTGCCCCCTACTCCATAAAAAAGACTGCTCGACTTGAGAATGAGGAATTATTAACAACCGTTAACGACGTTCTCATTTAAAATTTTATGTGAAGATTAGGTAGACATACATCTATTTTAACTGTAGGTAAGGAACTCAAATTTAAAACCTAGAAACCAAACCCAGAAAATATAATAGCACAGAAACTATGTCTTAAATAAATACTTGTAGGTACTTGATGAATGTAGTAACACTTTTTTAAGCGTGCCCATGGAGTTTCTTGCCGGATTCTTCTCCGTAGGATCAACTTTAGGAACCATGCAAATTAATAAAAGATTTAAAATAAAAACATTTGAACTTTTTTTTGAACTAGTCGTCAGCATAGAAAGGATTTTGGGCATTTTCTGACGTGACGTTTTAAGGTTGGTTGGTTTAATAAAGCCAGGGGTTTAATTATACCTGGGTTCTATCAATAGGCTTGTCCCCATATAGTTTATATGAAAGTTACGTTTTTGCTTTACCCTAACAGGTGTATTCCTAGAAGTAAGCCAGGGTTACCATTCACACGATGGTATGTGGCGCAAAAGTTCACAAAAGGCGGCGGCAACATCCCTGACCTTCCCATACTTTCTTTTATTGGAGATACCAGTCTAGAAGTGGACAGATATTTATTTACATAGTGTTGGCACCACTCCAAAATATTCGGTAGTAAGTGCTAGACATAAACTATGGTACTACTATGTTGATATTGTAAATCTCTGTTGCTTGCTACGAAAGTTCCTCTAAGCAATCTCTTGCAGGCTTCTTCAAAAAGTTTTAACTCTCTCACTACTGCAAGAACACTTTTTCTCATATCAAGCATCATGATGACTTAAGCCCAACATATCCTTACAATGGTTTCCTTAACCTAACTATGTTTATGTGCGGACATCGTATGGCCGCCTTTATTACCAAAAATCACCAAAAAACGAAACCAACCGAAATGTTTATGTTTTTTTATGGGTCTATGTTTTTTATGGGTTAGGGATGCATACGAGCAGACGGATCGCCTGATTGTATGCGATTTCCACCGCCCATGGACACCCACAACACCAGAGGATTTACAGGTGCGTTGCCAGCCTTTTAAAAGGGTTTGGATCTCCGGTATTCTCACTCACTCAGCTTGCTTACTTAGAAAATGTAAATTTCACGTGGGAGAGCCATGCTTCAGCACGAATGGGCCGGCTCGACCGGAGTGATACGACGGCCTCACTGAAAACCGGCGTGAAACAACGCTTGCGTTGTGTTTCGCCGAGTGAGTTGAGGTTACCGGAGGCCCAAACCCTTTTAAAGGCGGGCACGCACTTGCGACTCCTCTGGTGTTGCGGTTGTCCATGGGCGGCGGTTATCACTTACCATCAGGTGATCCGTTTGCTCGTTTGCCACCCTATCCCATAAAAAAAATTAAAAAAAACAGTTTAAAATACACTACTTACTGATATTTGCATTAAACATGACTACTAGGTATTATTGATATTTGCATTAAACATGACTACTAGGTTTTGAACAATGTATTGTATCTGATTGTAAGGAAATGGCTCAACAAGTTTCCGTTGTACTACGACATGCTTGGTGAACTTCGAAATGCACGTATAATATAATTTCTAAAGAATTTTGAGCTACGGCGAAACAACCGTCGTAAGTATACGCTATTATTAGTTGGCGCCTCAGGATTATCAATAAAAACGGTAATTAATTCAGCATTCTTGTACTTAACGTGATAAAAACATACGAGAAATACATTAATATCAACAGTTAGCGCCACCTAATACATTACACATGACCTAATAGGTAGACTGGATTACTAGGAAGGAAGGGGGCAGAATAATTCAGGAGAATTATTCCGCTATCTCTCTCTTTCTCTTTCAAATGCAATGGCCACGCGATCGACTTCTTGTTCGTTTTCGATTCGGTTCCTGCAAAAAAATAATCGTTCTTTCTATAGATAGACTTTCCACATCTGATTCGGAAAATAATATATGTCTAGAGCAGGGGTTCCCAAACTTATTTTGTCTACTGCCCACTTTGAGGATAAATTATTGTTTCGCGCCCCCATTTTTTTTCTTGGTCTCTTACCGCCCCCCTTTTGGCCGCAGCGCCCATAAGGGGGCGTTATCGCCCACTTTGGTCTAGAGCCCTGGTCTAGAGCTAAATGTGACAAATGGAGTATTGCTCACATATCTGGGCTGGTACATCCCAATACAGACTCCTTCCTTTTGACTCTATCCAACGCCGGGCTGTTCGTATTATCGACAATTCCATACCCACAGACGACCCTTCTTAGAGACTTAAGACGGGAGTCTTCGGAGAGACGTTGGCTCTGTGTGTGTGTTTTATCGTCTGTTTGTTTTCGTTCCGAAGAACTGTTCGAACTAGTGCCTGAGTCACCTTTTTATCACTGCTCCACGCACCTCAGGAGTAGGGCCCATCCTCACATTCTGCAGACCTGGAATCCAAAAATGCCGTGAGGTTTTCTCCCGCGTACCTCTAAGATATGAAAAGATCTTGAAGTTTTCCCATTGCGCTACGACATGGGGATCTTCAAACAACGCGTATAAAGGGCTCTTAAGGGCCGGCAACGCAACAGCTACTCCTCTGGTGTTGCAGGTGTCCATGGGCAACGATGACTACTTACCATCAGGTGGCTGGTCGTATGCCGACGATTAAAATATAAAAAAAAATAAGCAAATGTCTATTCTCTTTCTCGGGACCATAGTAAAGGTAATCTATTACTGCCTGGTCATCAGCCTAGATAGGATATCTTGGCAACTATATTATCTGTCATCTGTCAGTGACTGCTAAATCACGTCGACACAATCATGTGTCAATCTTCTTTACCTCATACATACCTTATATTCACTTCACTCCTTCAGTTTATTACCCCAGATAACCATAACCACGCCTGTATTCCCCGAAGGGTTAGGCGGAGGCGTACCTACTAATGTACATATTGTTCAGCTTAGTTTAACCGAGCACAAATCCCAAACTTTGAACTGCTACTGAGAATTTTATAGAAAAACTCAATAACACTTTGCTCGACCTGAGACTCGAACCCAGCACCTCTACCGTAGCAGTCGCGCTCAGAACACTTCAGCAATTACCCTTGACTTTCCGTGTTACTCATATCACTTTTTTGTTAAAATAATTTGAGAATAGTCATATGTGCGAAGTGGTTGTCAAAAATCCATAATTTATACAAAAGAACCCATTGGTAAAAATATTTTTGTGTACAAAATGGAATTGTATATAGTCAGATGGATTTTCATCTCCCAAATGGATTCTAGTCGTTACCTTTTTTTTCTACTTGGAACTTAGTTCGGCCTACTTCGAGGTTTCCGATCTTTTCTTTTCCTATTCACAATGCTCCAAATTTTCTTTTCAAATTTTCGTTTTACGTGGAAAGTTTAATAGATTTTATCTATTGGTTTACGTAAGGTTTCGAGAATTTAAGGCACGAACTTTTGAAATTATTAAATCGATTACTTTTTTTGTGTTAAAATAATTAGGTATTTGAGTAGGTGTTCACTGTTTAGGTGAGTGATTACTTTATATTTCGAAGAGCTTCTGCCCGCGACTTCGTCCGCGTAGCGGACGGATGATATATAGCCCATAGCCGTCCTCAATAAATGGGCTATCTAACACTGAAAGAATTTTTCAAATCGGACCAGTAGTTCCTGAGATTAGCGCGTTCAAGCAAACAAACAAACTAACAAACAAACTCTTCAGCTTTATATATTAAGTAAAAGTATAGATTTTTATATAATAGTTAGATACTAATTTTCATGTTCTGTTACTTAATATCTACTTTCCTTGAAAATTGATGAGTAAACAAAGGCTTACATACAGAATTCTTTGGAGATTTGCGGAAATATGATATACATAAGTATAAATTGTGGAGATATTTCGAATAGGTAAAACATATTAACCACTATTCATTTACCTTTTATTGCTTTACAAACTTATATAATATACCAAAATGGCGTCAAAACTTTTAGCTAAAACATAACAGCAGCAATTCCAAATAGGAGTAGGTACTATAAAATGTACATTTTAATGATAGCAGAGACCATTAAAGTCCATACGTTACATTTATGTTGTTGGTATCTAATAAATTATGATTAGTGGTAAATGCTGCAACCTTAGCCCACTTTGTATTCAGTTGGACGTAGGTAAGCCTACCCTCCAGTGGGCCACGCGATGTTTTGCGACATATGAGCGATATTCTTCTTCTATTATGCCGGTCATGAGCAAAATTTTTTTACTATCGTGGGAGAGCCACGCTTCGGCTCGAATGGGCCGGCTTGACCGGAGTGATAGACCGACCACGGCCTCACAGAAAACCGGCGTGAAACAAGACTTGCGTTGTGTTTCGCCGAGTGAGTGAGGATACCGGAGGTCCAAACCCTTTTAAAAGGAGGGCAACGCACTTGCGACTCCACTGGTGTTCCGGGTGTTCATGGGCTGCGGTAATCGCTTACCATCAGGTGAGCCGTCTGCTCTTTTGCCCCCCTATCCCATAAAAAAAAAACAATTTTATGATAAAAGATTAGCAATTCAACATATTTATAGCCATAATGATTTCCCAGGGTGCGCCACCATTACCCTTTCTAGTATCCGACGGCCAGATGCACAAAAAGCGACATCGATTCATGGTGGACATTCGAAAAGCTTTAACTCCACTTTTATAATGCGTATCGCTAAATTCTGGAATGCACTTCCAGAGTGGGTCTTACTCGATAGATATAATATGTGTGTCTCTTTAAATTAGTGAGTCGAGTGAATCAGTTTCTTCTAGGCAAGCGCGCTCAATCGTAGATCGCAGTGCACAGGGTCGGTCAAGCTAAGGCTATCAAGAATTTAAAAAAAATGTTTTACTTTTCACTCGTGAAAGCTCCCTTCATGCACTCCATATGACTACTGATATCATTTGCTAAATATATTTTAGCTACAAAATGTGCTTAAGATTATCTTTTATTATACATACATACGATGAGTATCTGACTGACAGCTAATACCTTATTTATTATAACTGTAACACCCAAGCATGCATTACTTCCTCAAATATCTATCTATCTCTATCATTTAATCTTTCTTGAACCATTTTTTGTCCGCCTTCGTGTACTCAAAATTATCGTCGGTTTATCGCGACCATTTTCTCAACGCGCCATGCAATGCACTTCGCACGAAATGTCAAAACCGATCGCTTAACATCGCCGCGAATATATTCAACCTGCCACTGGACAACAAGCCCATGTCTTACAATTGATCGATAGCTACTGGCATAGGTCTCCACAGTTTAGTGACCTATCTTTGTCCTAGTTCTTACTGGCGATGAATTTTTCATTGGTGCTTCAATAATATTGTTTAGTACTACTTCTTGAGGTAGGTCGTATGACATTTAATTTTTTAATATACTGCATTCTTGCAGCTAATTGTAGGTAGAATGCGAACCGTCACACCTGTTATTTACTAAGTGCCCACAGTTGTATAACAGTGTGTAATTAATATTGTAAAGACACTAATTTGGTGTGGGTTTTTCCTATACCGGGTGTAATTTTTAGTGTTATGGGGCAAATGATTAAATATTTCGCTTTATTAGACTATTTAGTCGTAACGTGTTATTGGGATTTTCTGAAACACTCAGTAGCAGTTTAGGTTCGTACCGGAGAACTGTATCTGCCTTACCCTATTATGAATAACTAGCTTCTGCCCGCGACGTCGTCCGCGTAGCGTGATGACATATAGCCTATAGCCTTCCTCAGTAAATGGGCTATCTAACACTGAAAGAATTTTTCAAATCGGACCAGTAGTTCCTGAGATGAGCGCGTTCAAGAAAACAAACAAACAAACTCTTCAGCTTTATATATTAGTATAGATATTAGAAGATAGAAGAGTTGTGTATTACTGTAGATCGACAAAGACATAATTATCATGTCCCAAGATTCAACCTCTTGAATTAAATTAAGTTACAGTAGAAAAAAGAGTATTTTTTAATAATATGGTTTTTCCTGTAGCTAGGGCACTAAGCGTTGTGCCTGAACACCTAGAAATCAAACTCAGGACGGTTTATTTCCTCGGTCGAGCAGTGTTTGGGACCTATAAGCGAATTATGCACACCTCTGCCTAACCCTTCGGGGCATGCAGGCGTGTTATTCACCTAAAAGCTTCCGATACCTACACCAATGCCTGTAGGCAGTGCATTAGCAGCCTGTCATTGCAGTACTCTGCACTCAACGTCTTATAGCCCGACTGATCTTAAGTGCTTCTAAACATTTTAACGCCCACTCTGTATTTTCAAATGAAATTCTGAAAGAGAAATTCATTAAAATAAAATCTAATTCTTCATTGGTGTAGGTTCACAATACATATGGATGCGCATTAATATATTGTACACACTATGTATGTTAAAAAAAAAGAGTGATTGCGTTGCTTCTCAAGGGGCAAGCGCGCTCTATCATAGGTCGCAGTGTCGCTTAAAGAAAATGCAAGAATCGTAGCAAGTGGCGCTCTATAGTTTCAGCCTATCCCTGTGGACGAAAGGCGAGTGCATGCATGCAATAGTAGAGATGACAGTTTTGTTTTCGAAATCTGTCAGCTCTTATGTCATTTGGCTTGTCAAAATTTAATGTATTTGGGTCACTGTAATTTTGACAGGCAGATGACATTGTAGCACAAATTAATTCGGTAGAATCCGAAATTTAAAATTTTAATCTGCGCAACATGACAGTGATGGACGCTTTTCGTTGCAATTTTGTTTTTACCACCTTATCTGAAATTCAAAATTGAAATGAATGAGGAGTGTTCCTACATGTCATTTACGCGAAAAACACTTGACCCTTTTTATGACAAATGACACACAGACACGCATTTAAATCATGAAAATTTAGATTATATATTTAAATCTTTACATCGATAACAAGACACAAACAAGATGTGCGTAAACATAACATAATACCATCACGCCTGTATGCCGGCAGGTTAAGCAGAGGTGTCCTACACTTTCCTCACAATAAAGTCATACCTCAATAACATGGTTTCTGTTGGCTACTGAAAATTATCCAACGATAAAAATTCGCGAAGCGGTCAAGAAATCACGGAATATGATTTATGGTTTTCTATTTAACTAACTTAGTTTTAAAATATTGTGACTATCTACTGCCTACACCTCTGTCAAGTCCTTCGGGGAATACAGTCGTGGTACTATTCTTAGTATGAAAGAACACCACAACAGAAAATATTCAAATGAGTTCGAAGGTTATGTTGCCCCATAGCCAAACAGTTAAAAATACTGTAACCTTTATTGTTTTAAAAGTCAAAAATGTTTAACATCATTTGGCAGTAATGAAGTTCTAAATACTTGCACGTTTAAGTAACAGTATAAACAGATTTTTAAATGTAAGTACCAAATTCACAAAATTTTTGTAACAAAAGAAATCCATTTTTGTTACGATTATTTATTAGTTTTTTAGTGGACTAGTGGTGATCTTTACTACTAATTTTTTTTAGATTTTCCTATATATTTCATTATTTTTATTACCTACCTTATAATTGCTGTCAGCGCCCAACCTTGCCGCTTAAAATGAACGCAGTTAATTATGAGCCAATAAAGTATCATAGGTATATCATATTTATACAAATACAAAAAGTGTAGGTAGATATTTCTGTGTCTATCTTGTTTACTTTCTAAGAAAAACCTAGACTATACATACGACAATTCAGTAGTGGCGCTAACATAGCACGACATGGAAGGGGCGTGTTCCACCAACGCCGACACGCATTCAGTGTTCTAATGTTTTGTACATATTGGAGCCGTTTTGTGTCGGGACGCGGCACTGTGTCGTAGTGTGCCCTACCTTCGAGACTGTGCAAGGTATTGATTGATCTGTGTAACGCTTTGCTCTCGCTCCATTCCTTTGAGTTACTCAGACTGTACGTTCTATCTAGAAGCAAAATGTTACGTACCTACCTACATAGTACATTCAGTCTTCGTTTCCTTGCTTCGTGTTTGGAATGTTTTTAAAAGGACTTTGTTGTGAGATATGTCTGGATTTTTAAACTCAATGTTAGCTTTCAAAGTTAGTTTTAGATTCAATGGGTGGGTCTGGGTAGCCCTCAATAGGGACGTAAAAATCAGTAGGATTAAAGAAAGATATCGTGACATTAGACTACAATGCCATTAGGAAATATCATCAAAAGACGTTATCAAAGCCTAAATGAGGTGATTACTGTTATACTTAGTGTGGTAATTTGAATTGATAACTTTTTATAGGAGCGACGAAACTTTTGCGGCCTGCGGGACCAGCATGCATGCGGCGACAAAATTTTGACGCCAACATGTCTTCTTCGGCACGAGATAAGCGACGACAAAATTATTTCACGGGCTGATGAGGTCATGAAGGTCGTGTTAGAAAAACTTACCGATTCGTCAGCCGAAAATTTTTAGTAGGCTCTCTGACTCAACCTCGTTTACGTATCAGTCGTTATTAGTGCCATCTCAGCTCCCATGCTCAACAATACAAGTCCTGGAGCCAGTGTTTAAAACGTGTGAAAGCTTTCTGTCACGGCGGTCAATGCACGCGCTGGATCGTAATCTGGTAGCTTTTATTACAATCGCTAGCACTCCAGCTTGAGTGCTACTGTAACTAGGTGTAATGTAAGTGCATAGACCCTAAGTTCATTGGTTTTATTATGAGCATATGTTTCGCTGACTCCAGTTTTCTCTTAATTTATAGGAACTAGGGTTCTGGCTTTCATACGAACACTTCTGAGCACTGATCTCCAAATTATTGAGAGAGACTATACAGAGTACCTAAATATAGCATTATGAAAGTCACTGCTTATCACAAAAGCAGTGACTTCCATAATAATAATTTTCTATACATATATGTATGTACTAGCTTTTGCCCGCAACTTCGGTCACATAAAGATATATTAGGATTAGAAATGGATCCCCAAAATAAATTAATCACAAACCAACAGTGATGATCTCTTCTTTGTATGGGCCTCTATACATCAGAGAGGTCAAGCTGTATCTCAGGATCTTTTTAATTAATTGAGATAAGAACTTCACTTGTTCATAAGTTGGAGCTTATACTTTCTAACGGTGATCATAAAATCCAAATCTATTCAGTAGTTAGCGCCAAGCCGTAACAGACATTTTTTTAAAAATCACCTTTTTGGTTTTTTTTTTTTAATGTACAGACACAGCTGCTCTTTTATAAGATTTTATAATAGTAGAGAATTTAAGTACAAAAATCGTAAGAACTTCACGAAAGCGAACGCTTATGAAATTTTATTGAATCGAGTTGCGAATATTTTATCCGTTCGAGAAGAATCCGGCAAGAAACTCCATGGAATAAAATGAAACCAGTTTTTTTTAATAACTATATGGCAAAGCCCCCAAAAATGACAAAAGAAACTATTGAGGGATCGAGATCGCGGGGTTCAGAAATTCTTCAAAGAAGAAAATATTTTATTGAAGGTATCAGTCTCAGATTAACCTAAAAAATCCTGAAAAAAATGAAAAATATTATTATATTAATATTCCTGTGACCCTAATAACAGATTGACATACTTTATTTAAGCTTATTTGCCTAGGGAAACTCAAAGAAGTAATGTTTTTCATTCTCCTATTAGGGAAAATATTTGATTCTTAAGTTGGTACGAACTAAGATGATTTTTTAGGGCTATTAGTAACACTGGTATGGTTGCCATTAGATGAGTTATTTAATTTTGCAGCATTCAATTGCAAGATTCACTTCCTACTAAGATAAACCATTTTTTTTAAATTCCACTACGTATTTTAATTTCCCCAGATACAAACAACACAACATGAATTACCATCACGCCTGTAAGGGTTAGTCAGTGGTGGTACCGATGTACACGCACATTTAGCCGTAATAGGGACGAGTCTATTACCTATTAAAGAGTCTTAAAACCAAGCTCCGAACAAATTGAGAATTTTCTAATCAAGAAAATAAATAACATTGCTCAGCCTGAGAATCAAAGCCAGAACTTAAAAGTTTCACTTGCGACTGCTAGGCCAATGAGGCAGACTACATAACGGTTTTTAATAAACCTACATTATGTTTCTATAGCTGGGTATATCAAATTGTGCTAGTTAATACCACCTGTGGTCCGTATTACCTACCAAATGCGTCTAATGGCTCTAAAAGCGCTACACTTAGCGCCACCTGTGGTGTTTTACATGAATTACTAACTGACGACAAATTTACGAAAACTCACTAACAAAAAACACAGCTGCTATGTTTTTCTAAACTACTTTTGATCAGTAAAAATTCCATATTTAGAAATACGTCTAACCCTTCGAGTGCGAGTGTGAAATTAGTCACACTTGTAATGCGGCTTTTTTAGACCCTACTGGGCAAATAGGTGAGAGGTGCCCACGATCGCACATAAAATCACACTTAAGCCGCCTAATGGGTTGTGGCATACAACTATTTGATATCACGCGTGCCAGTTGTATGGGAACACAGATAGAGCGCCTAATAACGCCCGCAGTGGCGTTTGATCTGATATGTCACCCCCGCAGTGAAATGCGGCCATAGCTAACATGTATATTAACTTGAAATTGTTGTTTTGTAAAAGGGTTTGTGGAGCTAGAATTGACATACACGAACACTTGTATATTGTATGTATGGTACTGGTAAAACTCTGCTCCTCTATTGGTCTGTGTTAGTATGACCTCATTGCTAAATACTTATTCTCCCGCTATGTAATATTGGGTTACCATATTCTTTTTCAGTACCCCAAGCCCAATCGAGAATAATTTGTATGAGAACGAGGTTGATGAACGTAGATGAAGCGAAAATGGTGTACCAGGATCGTGCAAGTGTAGTCTCTGCCTACCCTAATGGGAGACAGGCGGGAAAATATGTATGTATGTATGAGATTTGTAGCAGAAAAAACTTGATATGAATTCGATAGTTCTTCGTGCTTAGGCTAAATTAATATTTGTTTCGTACGGAATTAGATCCATTCATAGATTTTCCGAAAAGTTGCCCAAACATTTGCCAAACAGTTTTCCTTAAGAACCGTTCCGAACTGTTGCATAATTTACCTCACAGAAATAAAGACTCACCACCGCATTTCAAAGAGTCGAAGGTTACTGTTCCCCCTTCCCCTCGCGATTCTATGACGTAAGTCGCTGAGGACTTTGACCTCTCGAGTGCACTTCTCAGCAGTACTCGTTATTCTTATCTTATATTTTCTCGTGTCATATTATAGCAGAAATATTCAGCTCTGAAACGTGAAGATGTAATGAAAAATTTTCATAGAAATTTGAAAAGAAATGTCGTAGATCTTTGACAGATTTTATCTCGCGAGAATAGATGCTAGGTATAGAGTAATACGTTTTAATTCTCCTTCCTTATCCCAATTAAGGATCGACGCAGTTCATATTTCGTCCATCCGCCGTTGTCTATCAGCCGCCATCTCAGCGCTTACTTCCTACTTACCAATATCATATTTCACCCAAAACATCCATCTTTTCTCTAATCTTCAACCCAATATCGGTTTACATTTATTTATACTTAAAACATTTCTGGTAAATTGCTCTTCAATATTACCATCATCTTTCTTGATATGACTAACCAAACATTATTATATTTAATGGCTACCGTCATTAACTTTGGCAGTGGGAGCGTACAGTGTGCAGTCTTAGCCCTTCAGCCATTACGGACGTGACGATAATGCCATGCTATTAAACCCTTAACTGCTACGTGGGCCCAAGCGGGGCCGACGTTAACTTTATTACATTCGGCCCCCAGGAAAAAGAGCGAAAAAACCAACAAAATTGACGTGTGCTTTTATAGGAATATCAACGCGAAATGAAGCCACGTAATTAGCAATAAGGCATTGTGTGAAGTTTTTAATAATGCGTAAGTGGCACATATAGCCAGTGTAACCCGTTTCGTTTAGTTTAGTCGACTGTTCCCGTGTGGCATCTTAACCTCTATAGATTGTGCACGTGCAATGTTTCTTTCTATCAGTTTAGATATATAGGATAATTTATTTTTTACGCCTTTAAGGTCTATGTGGCTCATACGATGACGTATTATTACTTTTCTCTGGATCATTGGCTTCATAAATTTATGTCATGAATAGCATATTTGAACGTTATCTTAATGCAGTTGTCATGCAGAGCTTAACGCTTCTCTTCAAGATGGTCATAAGCTAGTTCCTGACATTCAAAGAAGTAAATTAAACAACTACCGCATTAGTAAGTCCGAGTTTTGTGTCAAAAGTTTTATTGGGGTTTTCGGTTAAATTCCCAGTAGCAACTCGTAGCTTGGATTTGTGTCCGATTAATAGCAAAAACCTGGCACTGTAGCTGAACAGCAGCACACCTCTGCCTAACACTTCAGAGAATAAAGCATAAAGATATGTTGGTGTCTTACTTTACAAATAGGAAAGTTGCTCATTCCGTTCTGACAGTACTCTTAAATTTAAACTCACCCCTAAAATCATCCCAAAATAGTCCCTAAATCAAGCTTGACACAATCCTTTTAGCTTGGGTACCGTTCCTGACGTAGCGAATGACGGATTCGGATCTTGCCAGAGTAGAAAGCTTACCTAACACAGTATAACAGCAATCGACCGGCTAACCCCGTTATGCGAGCCCAACCCTAAACAACGTGTACGGAAAATTTCACCACCAAAAAAGGGTATAGCCTAAAAAGGTAACTATTTCAGAAGGCACAATGTTGGGGAAATTGTGCTTTATGTGTGGGGAGGGGAGGGGGCGGTGGTCGGTCGATCGCCTCAGAGCCGTCTCACCGGGCGAGCGCACGGAGTGGCAACGCCGCGACTCTGAGAGCGGGGGCGGCGGGGCGCGCTGGCAACACCGCTCGATCAGCTGTTGGCCGGACCACTTTATAAATTCAAAACAGGCGGCAAAAACGTGACGGTGTTTCGCGTGGGCCTGATGTGGGACAGATCAAAACATTGGAGGGTTACCGAGATACCGACGACGTTATTATTTCATGTTCTCAACAGGTTGGGGGCAGAGGGCAAGATGATCCGATACGAAGTTTCCTTATCAGAAAACCTTGGCGTTCTTATCGGTAACTGGGTCCTTCGCAGTAAATAAGTTAACTTTTTCTTATATACGAAAAAGGTTAAAGTACCTATTTTCCTACATTGAGTGGTTTCGGAATTTAGGTCAACAAATTAACGTTTACTTAATTTAAATCGTTATTTAATTTAGAATTGTCTGCGATACATTGCGTTAGTTAATATTAAAATGTAATGGATAACCATGTAGATTTATGCATTTATTCATCACATTTTAGCTTACGAAGGATCGCTCGAAGCGATATGGTGATAACGTCCAAGTACATAACTTCTGTTGTTACATAAATTATTCCTTTTAGAAATGTAAATTACATTTAATTTTAAAGGAGTAAGCTTTAATAAATATATGTTTAAACCCTAATTAGATATATTATTTACGTAATAATGTTTTCAACATAATTTGAACTTTTTAGAATCGAAATTCCAGAGAACTCATTTTACCAGTGCTTAAAACAAATAAAACCTAATGTTTAAAATAAGAACAGCAGCTCCAGCCAATAAATAACGTGAAAATCATAACCTAACGCAATTCGAAGCATTCCGGTGAAACTAAAATCCCGGGCGGGGCACGCGGAAGGAAGTGCAGCGGGGGGGAAGTGAGGTGGCTCAATAATTTGCGTGCGGCAGAGTGGGGGCCGGGCTAGCGGGGCAGGGGGGGCCGCGTGCAGTGCAATAGCCTGCCCGGGCAGCCGACTAGTCCACAAGGTCACTGCCGATGTTCACGCGACTCCATTCATGATCCACAATTAGGTACCATTTTTGATTTTCCATACATGTTGAGTTTGTTTACGGTGACTGAAGGGTTACGAAATGGATTTATCTTATTGTTTAAGACGGGCATTGTGTCTGTGTTGTAGGTACTTAATATATGGTAGCACTACTGTAGGCTAGTATGTTCTTTTTAAGTACAACTTGGAAAAAATTAAAGAAAAATATTTTTGAATAAAAAAAGACATGATCAAATTAACTTTAAATGTTTTTTATGAATCGATTTTTACGTTACAGCTACAAATTACTAAATAAAATAAATATTTACTTTTACTTTATATTTTATGAAATAAACTTTTCTACTTAATAAAAAGGTTGTATACTTGGTAAAATTAAAACAGCCAGAAAAATGTATCCTCCGTTCCGCCTCATAGATGTAGAAGGAGGGGACTATAAATTCATAGAGATAAAAAAAAACATTGTGCAAATGCAATTATGGATTCATGGAAGAGATTGCAATTAAAATTATATATTTTGTAAACAATTTTAATTAGTTGAACATGGGAATTTCTTGCTCAATCCGCTATTGTTTAAGAATTATGAAAATTACGTGGTACTTATGTATTACTAGTTTTCAATAATTTTTATAATGCTAATTGTATGCTCTAAAAGTTGTAGTAGTGTTATTATTTTAACATAACATCGAAACAACTTTTTTTTTTCAATATAATTACATCAAAACACGATACAGATTCTAAAAATAAAAGGCACAATAGTCTCGATCTAAGAGAAAATTAAGTACAATTGACATTTATTCTCTGATTAATATTCTATACTAAAATGAACTAAATCTTACCAAGTACCAATGAATGGGCGATTAGAATAGTTAATTAATCTTTTTAAGGTGTAATGGAAATGTAAAGGTGTGTTTTAATAATTATTATTTGCATGCAACATTACGTGATAGACAGTAATAAGAACTGTTTTGAACGTGTTCTTATTTTGATTTGTTATTTTTTTTTGCTCCCTGGCTCGAACCTCATTTGAATTTAGAAGCTAACATAATGACTGATCATAAGTCAATTTCATTTTTTTTAATACCTTCTAAATACTAATAACATAACATACCTACAACACAACATACCATTTATCTGTCATGTCTATAAATATGAATAAATAAATAAATACCATCACGCCTGTATTGCCTGAAGGGTTAGGCAGAGGCGTACTAATGTACACCCACATTTCGCCGTAAATCTAAATACTAATATATTTTTTTTTAATAAAAAAAACGCGTCTTCTCAAGTGCAACAAAATATATTTTTTGTCCATTGCAACACATCACTTGCATTTAAAAAATTAAAACAATCCCTACCTATGGCAATTTGAATTACTTTTTTGTACAAATACTTACAACTTTACCAGTATTCGAATACTCTTTGCAATGTTAACAACATAAAATATTGTTACTTTCCAGCTAGCTTCGAGATGGAAAAGCGTTGTCGGACTTTCTATTGACTATCCGTCTAACTTTCTTGTACCTATTTTATTTTTTTTCTTATCTACGCTGGAAAAATAATCTCCTCGGTTCACTAAAAGTGCTTTCAACGTTACGAAGCGGGAAAACACTTATTTTTCCTTTTTTTGTATAAAACGTGAGGATTAGCTATCTCTTTTTAAATTATTTCGAGAAAATCCTTTAGAAAAGTAGATAGTGAAATTGCTTGGCAGCAAAATCCAGTTTACGTTTTAAAATGTTAAATTTAATTTTATAAGCAGTATATAAAAGACAATCTAAATCGCTAAATCTACGTTTTTAATTAATGAGATTCAGAGAAGACAACCTTTATTATCACATTAAAACAACCTTTACATCAAAATAATGTTGCTATAACAAAAAAGCGTAATTGTCTGTAAGTATAAAATTGTCCAACATTCTTCTCGTATAAAGTATGTCGCGAAATATTTCGCTCGCAATTTTAAAAAAATACACTGCCACGTAGAATATGTAAGGAAGTCAAAGGGAAATTATGGATATACTTTTAAAAAGTAATTTCAACTTCGTTAATTACGCGAAAATAAAACATTTTAAATATGGCGAAGTTTTTGCCAAAATTAGGTGTGTGTAGACATCCATTAGCGAAATAATTATGCAAAATTATGCCTCGAAGGTTGAAACAATTTGTTGAATGCATACCTAGTTTACCCTTTGACTATCTATCTGAGTTTACCATAAAGATGTTAACTACTAATGTATGTATTCTTTTAATCCATATAAGTGATGTAATAGTTGTACAACGTCAAGATAAGTGAGCGTAATTCAAAAAGCCCCATACTTGGCAGAATGGCATGACTGGCTGGAGAAGCACTTACTGTCATTGCCTTTCAATAAAAAAGTAAAAAAAGCCCGCCAATTAGACGCCATTTTTGACAGCATTTCTCGACATTATTAAAGGTGCCTCACAGTACTTAAGTTGGTGATGGATTACTAGCTTCTTATAAAGAAGAATAATTATTTGGATCAAATTGGCAGCATAAAAAGTTACTTGTTAACAGTACCTACAATACAAACACTGTTAAATCACACCAATCAATTCATAATTTGAAAATTAACACGATTATGTATTGTGTAGTTAACTATTGATTTATTGAATCTATTATTTACTCTGAATAATAAATAATTATGATTATGCAATTCTTGTGTACCTATTCTGTCCTACTTAGCTAATTACCGCGGTATCACTCGCATCCTAAAACAATTTCCTTACTATAAACTCAGCTTCTGGGCGGCGGCGCTGTATTAAGCAAGATGGAACATGCGCCAGACTTGTGCAGTAGCTAGTTTTTGCGTGGTGCGTGTGCAAAAATACAGGCAAACTCCCTATACTTATAATCAGACCATTATATTATTGTTTCCTCTTACGTATGTCTGTACGGACATTGTCAGTTACTATAGTGGTATATTTCAGATGATATTAGGTATAATAGCCTCAATAGCCAAGTGGTCCTGACCGCGACTCCTACGCTAGAGGTCCTGGGTTCGATTCCCAGGTCGAGCAAAGTGTTATTGGGTTTTTCTATGAAATTCCCAGTAGCAGCTCGGAGTTAGGAATTTGTGCCCGGTTAATGGCAATAGGCTCGCCCCCTATTACATGGGACCTAAACATACCGGCGAACTGTGGGTGTACATTAGTACGCCTCTGCCTAATCCTTCGGGGAATACAGGCGTGATGGTATGTTATTAGGTATAACACTCTGTCTGTATATAAGGGTCAGTAACTTGAGCATCACCTCTGGTGTTTCAGACATCCTAGTCTACTATCACTGCGTAACATCAGGCGGGCTATAATTGCTTGTTTGCCACTTCAGTAGTATAAAAAAATAATATTGAAATCCTACCTAAGATATATTTATTCATCTAGGTTGGTTCTGTAGGTAGTTTTTGCATTGTGTCTAATTTATTCCTTCACGGCCTAAACTTATTTTATGTAAATTCAACTGAGTACCAAGATAATTTATCTTATAAAATTCAAATCACTACTAATAACAGTTATTATAGATCATAAATCATTATAGGTACTCTTACCATCTGTGTGCAACGAACATAACTCAACTATGACACGTCACAGTCGGATAAAAGCCCGCTATGTTACGCGATACTAATTAATTAATTAACGAGGAAAGTGCACTGCAGCGCTGTTTATCTACTTACAGTTAATTGATTTCATTAATTAATACAGATCTTATTTCTTGACCTCTTTCGTTCAATTGAATGAATGGAATGATAATGTGAATGGAAATAATATCTTCCAATATTGAGCTCAAAGTAAATAGAGGATGCTTGTTTGAGCTTAATAAATTATATGCATGCAATACATATCTTAGTAACAAACTAAAATAAATCTATGAAATGTTACGCAAAAAATATGGGAAAATTATGATACCCTGGCGTACCCAGCCAGAAGACGCAGGTTCGAATCCTGCCTGCGAGTCGATTTTTCCTTCACTAAAATAACTTTAAAATCTTAGCATGAAAAATCCAGAAAAATCACAAAAAGAAAATTATGATATTTACAATCTCAATTAAATACGGGTCACAGATCAACCCAGTTTGTAATTATAAGACGAATTCATTTTGAATAAAGAAAATTTTAAGAAAGCAACTTATATTTAATAATATAATGATTGTTCCTATCTACCTATTCCGAAAAGTTTTAAACTTTCCCAACTGCCTATAAAACCGATTCTTCTATGAATATTGGTTTTCAAAGCTATCTAAACACAGTTTAATGACACTATTAACTGCTCCCTTATTCTATCAACACCTGCACTAATGACTTCATTTTCGATAAAGTCAATGCATGTGAATCAATCCTTAACTAAAACAGAATAGTAAACATTTAACACTATTATCTAATCTGTGGTTTAACGTAGAAATTACGTCTTTAAATGTAGATATTGATAAAGCCTCTTTAGGTGAAGCGTAGTACTATATTATACAATTAAATTTATTTCTTTCTACTACCAAGAATTTTTTATAGAAACTCTTTGTTTGGCTCTTTGGGTACCTATCGAACGCGCGCTAGACTAGGCAGTTTTTATTAGAAATTATGTTTAATACCTAGTATTTTTCAATAAACCAGTTCATGTATTATTCAAGCACTGTCACTTCTTATTAACACTAGAACTCCAATGGCCTAGAAAAATACAGGTTCGTTCTCATTGTTCATGTTTATAAATGGGAGGGTGGCTTGACGCAACCACTGTATAAAAGATAAAAAGATATATTATTCTCCTCATTTCCGTTTCACTTGCTTACCATCTCTTTTTTCATTAGAGATTTCTTGACTCGTAAGAAAAGGGAGTGCTACTATTGTGAATGTAAGGAATAAATAATATCTCATTCCATTGTGGATATTACAAGGGTTAGTTAAAAGAATACATTGTAAGCCATATATTACTGAAGTCATGCTTGGTCCAAGGTTGAGGTCATGGTGTCATGGCCCTCCCCAAATTATCCAGACTGACAGACGAGTCTAATGTTTTTTTTGCTACAAGTTAATAAACGAGTACACGGGCCTGATGGTACCTAAGCTTTTAGGTAAGTTACTGACCAAAGTTACTGATCAAATTTTTAAGCGATAACCGCCGCCCATGGACATCAGCAACATCAGAGGAGTCACAAGTGCGTTGCCCGCCTTTTAAAAGGGTTTGGGCCTCCGGTATCTTCACTCACTCGGCGAAACACAACGCAAGCGTTGTTACACGCGGGTTTTCTATGTATTTCGATTGTGACAGATAGATCTTCCATTGAAACGAAAATTTATAGGCAAAACTGTCAAAAATAAAAATTAACGGGCATTGGATGACGATTTTGACAGTATAAAATAGGAGATTTAAGCCGTCATGTCGTACAACCTTAACGATCATCTTTAGGTTGTGAGAGAGGAATGGCGCTATTTGACGTGAAGAGCTACATCCCTGTCTAACGACGTATCACGAATAAAAAAAGTCCTAAAAACTATCGCTTTAACATGGTACGACCTCTTGGTTGGCTACAATATCTAAATGTTGATCGCTATGCAGCAGATTACTCTATACACCAACTTATTTATGATTGGCAACGCAGTCATTATAACCTGCAATGTTAGGGCCGTCGCCCAAAAATAAATCACGTATGTAGGTACATATCAAATCCGCTTGCCTTATCGCAGAAAATCTTCAATTCACCACGCTACCATTAAGTTCTTGGGAATCGCAAGCTGCAAGGAGCTGCGATATATCATTGTGTATCCCACGGGCGCTGCTCATCCGGTCGGCGTAAAAAGCGCAATAAGACTTGTGACGTAACATCCTCCGCGCTGCCTTTGAGCCTGCACTAAACGCGCAAAGGAAATTTCGTGAATAACATTATAATACAGCTTATACATATAGCTAACGTGTCTAGAGAAACTGCCTCATTAGCCTAGTGGTCCTGAGCGCGACTGCTACGCTAGAGGTCCCGGGTTCGATTCCCAGGTCGAGCAAAGTGTTATTGGGTTTTTCTATGAAATTCCCAGTAGCAGCTTGGAGTTAGGAATTTGTGCCCGGTCAATGGCAATAGGCTCGCCCCCTATTACGTGGGACCTAAACATACCGGCGAACTGTGGGTGTACATTAGTACGCCTCTGCCTAACCCTTCGGGGAATACAGGCGTGATGGTATGTTATGTTAATGTGTCTAGAGAAATTCGTTTCAAAATTGTTTCACAAATAAATTTCAAAATGCTTTAATTAATAACTAACTTAAAAATCTGTGTGGTCCTGCTAAAAGCCTTAAAGAAACTCCATGGAGACTTTTAGCGTTAAAAGGGAGATAATATGAGCGTCTTTTTTATCGTGGTCGTAACGTTTTCCCCTTTTGCCGCGCGTAAAGCACTCGTGCGCATCCGCTCCGAGATTTGCTTCATTTAGCAGCCTATTTTACGCGTAAGCGCGCAATATAAACCAGCAACAAAAATAATTGATCAAAGTATTCATTGAACTAAAAAATTTTAACGAACATGGATTTTAGTCACTATATTTTGAGTGCGTTAACAAGCACAGGTTCATACGCATAAATACTCAATGGAACAGCTACAGGTATAACGATATTTCTAGTATCGGTAATCATGAGAATTATAAACGTAACCCAATGCGTAGAAGCTAATCCCCGCTAATCGATACACATAGAATGGTAATCGATAGATAATAATCGTAAGTGAAATTGTGGAAAGTGTGTAAGATACAACATTAAATTATAAAAAAAAACGAATTATGTTTCCCTATGCAATTTGTTGCAAAGAATTCTTGGTCCCTAGAGATTGTCCTCAGACAATCATTACAGAAAATAATACAGTTATGTTACCGTCAACAAAAACAGCGGACGTTGTTACGTTGTACTTATTTTTGTTGCAAACCGTACCGCAAAAAGTTTTAACGAGCTAAATAATCTGTTTGTGTCCATACAGTACAAATATGAGAAGGAAAACGCCATGTAAACACATTTCATGGTAATTAATACTGGTTGGGCAATTAGTACGAGATAAAAATAAAATATATATATATCACAAAATATATATATTTAAAGAAAAATATTTAGTACCTACTTTTTTTAAACTGGAAAGATAAAATTCTCCTTCGTACTATTTTCCAAAAACCTAAACAAAAAAAATGTGTGTACAACACATCAAGAATCTTATGTCTACTGATTTCGGACGCGAGTATTAGACGTTGAAATAAAAATACTTTTTACTGATTTTATCGCGTTGTATTGATTAGATTATTATTTTTTATTATTTATTTATTAAAAAAATAATTAAAAAGTAGCTTTAATCTCATCTCTAGATATAACATTCTTGCTACAGAAATATTTTTCAAGATAAATAACATAAATACTATATATCTGCTAGGATAGAAAGATCTGGTCAGGTAAACCAGAAAAGCCCTATCAATCTCTTACAAATGTGATTGGCGTCGGTGAAGTGGTCCCCTGTGACAGGGGGCGAGCCTATCGCGCTATGGGGCAGTACAAATCAACTCCCATACAATAACTGAGATTTCTTGACACAATAATCCAATAGATCTTACACCTTTCCTGTCGAATAAAGACAACGAAAGAAGGGAAAGGTATTTGGTAACTTTCGTGCATAATATTCATGCTTAGAAACTTTAGAATATAAAGATAAAGAAGCACGATTTTTTACCACTTGTTTTTTTTTATTTATATACTAGCTTCCGCCCGCGACTTTATCCGCGTGGAATAGTTACTCAGTCTTAGCGTGATGATATATAGCCTATAGCCTTTCTCAATAAATGGGCTACCTAACACTGAAAGAATTTTTCAAATCGGACCAGTAGTTCCTAAGATTAGCGCGTTCAAGCAAACAAACAAACACTTCAGCTTTATATATTACTAGCTTCTGCCCGCGACTTCGTCCGCGTAGCGTGATGATATATAGCCTATAGCCTTTCTCAATAAATGGGCTATCTAACACTGAAAGAATTTTTCAAATCGGACCAGTAGTTCCTAAGATTAGCGCGTTCAAGCAAACAAACAAACACTTCAGCTTTATATATTACTAGCTTCTGCCCGCGACTTCGTCCGCGTAGCGTGATGATATATAGCCTATAGCCTTCCTCAATAAATGGGCTATCTAACACTGAAAGAATTTTTCAAATCGGACCAGTAGTTCCTAAGATTAGCGCGTTCAATCAAACAAACACCAGCTTTATATATTATAGATAGATAGATTTAATAAATATGTATGAATTATTCTATTATACACACCTATCTATATAATAGTAAGGATTTGCACGTCCAACGCTTTTCTGTCGACGCCGGCTTTGGCTGAAAATCAGCGCCGTGGTTCTGCCTCGTGCATGAGACACTGCATCATGCTGTGCGATGACCGTTTTTGCGTGGGTATGACGCATGTTTTCCATAGATTTATTTTATACTAGCTTCTGCCCGCGGCTTCGCTCACGTGAAGCTATATCAGGAGTAAAAATGGAAACCCAGCATTGATGACCTCTTTTTTGTATGGGCCTCTATACATCAGGGAGGTCAAGGTGTATCTCAGGATTCAGTTAATTAATTGAGATAAGAAGTTCACCAGTTTTTAAGTTGGAGCATATACTTTCTTACAGTGATAATAAAATTAAAATCTATTCAGTAGTTTTTGCTCCAACCCGTAACAAACAGACAAGAATTTTAAAAATCACATTTTCGGATTCAGAGACCTTTATATACCACAACCCACGTGTTTTTTTTAAAATATCTTCAATATACAGACACAGCTTTTTTTCAATTTTAGAATAGTAGAGATTAATTTTGTTGTCTTAATTTTCCGTACGTCATGTCGACGTAAATAAAAGTATTTTCTTTCTTTCTAACGAAGAGTTAATACCGCAATCTCACCACACACATAGTTTACGATTAAAGAGTACCGGAACACGCTTTGTGGGGGTAAATTATAGCAAACAGATTTTTGGATTAGAATAAAAATTGGCTGTGTATTATTTCGATGGCGAACATGACTGCGTAGTAGAATATAGCGTAACCTCTCTCCTTCCGACAGAACAAGAACAGTAAAATTTGTTGATTATGAATATGATGTTGAGATAAATTAATTAGCATGCTTTATGTAGGCAGCATATGGTATTGTTCCATAACCACCAACTTTATATCTGGTACCACCTGTATTCTACGCAAATAAATCTCTTTCTATTTCTTTCTTTTCCTAATTCTAACTGAGCTTAAAACAACATCTTCTTCAAACACCCCTTATAAAAGCGCGTGGACTTTTTAAGGTACCAGAGTAGTTAGGATTTCAAAGAGAGGAACTGCCTCACGTCGAGGAGTACCACTTTCTGTATAGAACCGTTAATCCAGCTATCCAACGAGAACCTCTTAAGGTCTCACTCGAAGCTCTTGGCTATTAAGCTCGTGAGCTCTTGGCTGTTAAACCTATCGGCACAATAATTGCGGAATCCAGATCCCACGTCCGTCAACCTCAGGAGGTGACTATCTTTTTGTGATTTTTTTGCATTTTTCATGCTAAGCTTATAAAGTTATTTTAGTGAAGGAAAAATTCGACTCGCAGGCAGGATTCGAACCTGCGTCTTCTGGTTTGATACACCAGACGCTATGACCACTAAGTAGTAGTAGTAGTAGTAGTATATACTTTATTGCACACCAATAACACAATGTTTACATAAATAGATATAGAATGAACATAAATCTTTAATTAATGTACAATGGGCGGTCTTATCGCGCAAGGCGATCTCTTCCAGACAACCTTTGGATGGACTGGAAGAAAAGAATTAGACATACAATGGGTAGTGTAGGTGTACTTAATTATGAATAAAATATAAGCCACCGCGAGATCTGCGTCTTCTGGTCTATCAAACCAGAAGACGTAGGTTCGAATCCTGCCTGCGAGTCGAATTTTTCCTTCACTAAAATCACTCAGGAGGTGAATTAAGATTTTTGAATTGTTAATTTTAGACAAAAAGTTATTTAACTTTGAACTTTCTGCTTTAGAAACAGTAATTCGTGTCATGACAGTTCAGAAGTGAGACCGAACAATCGGAAACACAGCCATTATGTAATAATGTTGAAGTTCAAACAACGTCAAGGACTTATCGTTGCCTGTGTAACTGTTATCGTGTTCAATTGTGTTGTTACATATAAAGGGAAATTTGGGGGTTGTCTAAGTTTTAAATACTTTTTTGTTAATTTTTTTTAATATGACCAACAAGACTAGTGTTTTGACGTTGGCCGATACCGAAACCGTAAACGAGAATAAAATAATATCTCGGCCGAGACCGAGACCAAGAAACACAGGAAGAGTTACTTATTTCACTGTAATACCTATAAATACAAAAAATTAAATCATTTGACAAATCTCGCATCGCGCTCAGCGACTGAGCGAGCGCGTAAAAATTTTACTTTTGCCGAAAGACTGATTCTCGGCATTAGCCGTGACCAACACCGAGATCGAGAACGTTTTTTAGCCGAAAATGGCTGAGACCGAGATCTCGGTCGAACCTTAGAATTTATTACAATATAACATGGCATTTGCCTATATCTTTACGGGGTTAAAAACAAAATTGTATTGATGTGCTACCACAAATAGCTGGTTAGGTCCCATCACTCATGTAATATAGAGTCTATAGCCATCAGTCAGACACAATTGTAAAGTTATTAAATGGAATTATTATTTGGGTGCCGTTAAATTGGATGCATCCATAAAAAGAGTGATTCGACTCGTCGTACTGACCAACGTTCCTTATTAAACCCATAAATGATAGGTACGTGAAAAATAAACGGCTTTTCATACGTGACTAAGGACCACTTGCACCAACTTTTTAAATATGTTTAAATTGTATTTAAACACGATTTTTCATAGTAAATTTACGTTCAAATACAATTTAAATACATTTAAGAAGTTGGTCCTAGTGGGCCTAAATGTGTGTACTTATTAGGGTTGCCAGATATTCGACTTTTGACAGTGGTGTTAGAAGACCAAATTATCAGCCTGTCCGGCTTTTCGGCAACGCCGCCCCACTAAAAGATGGCGAACGATTTTGTTTCCTTTTAAAAACGTTGTCAGGTTTTCAGGGCAAACTGTCCGGCTAAATATGAATCTGTGTCCGGCCTTTCTTATTTATGCCTGTCAACCCTATTTGTCTCGAAATATGTATGTAAGTATTAATTTTTAATTATTACTGGTGGTTGGTATGGATTTCGTAAGAAAAGTTGTTGAGTACAATGGGTAGAACTATCCCTTTGCCGGGATCAGGCAGGTGAGTAATTCGATAACCTGTATGGCTGTAAGAGATAAATGCTCGAGTACCATAATATTATTATGGTACTCAAGCATTTATCTCTTACAGCCGTTGCAATAACAAAACACTCAGTAGTTTTGCTTACTAGAGATGGAATTTTGACATAAAGTCCATACATGTCAAAATCCTATCTCTAACAAGCAAAGCTATCACAGATACAGACAGATTTGTTATTATGACCTACCGGACAGACGGTACCTATTTTCACTTACCATAATTATACCGTCTATTGACCCATAGACTAACAGTGTCTGGCCTCTATCACGTAATAAAACCTAGTCAGAAGCGACGAGGTGACCAACGATAATGTTATTTTTGGCGCGCTGTCACCTAAGCTCTGTTATTTCAAGAAGTGGGGCGCCCATAATATATTAATGGTGTCAATCTTATGTCAGCGGATGACCCAGTTCTTATTATCTCATTGTTACACTAAAAGCATTGTGTTTTTATGGAAAGTGAGAAAAATTGTCAGCTCAACTGTCTTTGGCCAGAAATGTTTCTGGCGTACCGAATTTCACTTTGAATAAACACAATTTATTCGGATTATGATGCCGTTCGAATCTAGGTTCGGGCTCAACCATTTTTTCCAAATTAATTCACTGGAAATAAAAATAAGCGAATGCAATTTTTGATAACTTTACCAAGTTTGGAACGATTTTCCGGTCGTTTATTTCCTGTGAAGTAGTACAGTAGAATCCTAGATTAATGGTATTTCAATCCAAATAATAACACAATTTGATAAAATATTGTTTGGACTAAGATTTATTTTGGTATAAGGTTTTTGGAGGCAGTTCGAGCTCTGCCAGACCCTTAAATCCCTCAAAATATAGTCACTACTAAGTACCTACTCTTAGTTCATCTAGTATGACATTCACACAAAAGGCAAACAGAACGAGTTTTATATATAGCAATTGTTTGTCTCTCAAACAACAAAGGGAGGCTACCGCGAATGTTACAATATAAGTTACATAAATATATCAACATACAGTATGTAGATATATCTCTATATGAAATTCGTAGGGTGACGCGAACAATAGTCGGAAAAACATATTTGTATTATTTTTAGAATGTTTTCTACATTTTCCGGTAACAATTCTACTTCCTTATTTATGGTTTCGTATAGTAAACATCCCACAAATGTTTTACTCCCATACGGGATAGGCAGAGGTGTGCCGATATAATATCCACAGTTTCCTGATAGACATGTGTATAAGTCGCATGCAGTAAAGACATACCCCATAAGCTTTGTTTTTTTAAATTATACCGTTATTGAGCGCAAATTCCCATGCTTCGCTATTTTTGGGCACAAATACTTATGCTTCGCTATTGGGAAAATTAAAACTATGCGAGAGAATAACCCAGTAAATTTAGTATACATACATACATATTTTCATGCCTGTCTCCCATTGGGGTAGGCAGAGTCTATAGATTTCCATTTGCTACGATCCTGGCACACCACTTTCGTTTCATCAAAATTATTCATTTTCCATGCTAAGATTATAAATTTTTTTTAGTGAGGGAAATAATCGAACCTGCGTCTGCGGTTATAACCAACTAAGCCACCGTGACTTTATTTATTCTGCAAAAAGATAGGTATGAACTAAGTCCTATAAGCACAATACTAAGACCCGTTTAAGGCACGGAATTCTCAACAACCTGCCACTTCACAGCCTGCTGCGCATCACACTGGGATAATTTCTCCAAAAACCAATACATACCGTATGAATTAACTATAAAAGGCCAAACGTTACGTATTGTCCACTTCTGACCCCATAGACTAGTAAAACTGCAATCATCCTCAGCCATGGAGTGCACGGTGGGGGGTTGAAAAAAAATCAACACCAAGCTTGGGAAACAGGGCTTCTAAACAAGTGTAATTGCGCCTGCGCTACGCAAACTATGAAAAATATATGATTGACGCTTTACGTGGTCTAATAGAAACCTACCACCCACAGTTCCTGTTTTGAGAACATATGAGAGGATGATCCTATAGAATTTCATAATAAATCAATACAAAGTACATAATATACCTACATTTTTGAACTAGAAATCGATCCTATAATTGTTTTGAAAACCTTATTAATTTATTCCACACACTTGCAAGATTTTAACGAAAAACGACCTGACGGCCCATAACAGGTGAACTCTCCCCTAGCACTAAGACCGGAATAACACGACAAGTGTCCCACTATTGGAATACTCACCCTATGTATTTATCAATTAAACCGACGCCGACGTTCGTTCCCCCTTTCATGCACTATAGGAATGCAACGAATTACCAATGCTAAATAAGCAATCCATATTCAACCTTAAAGCAACGCAAGAAAGACTTATCAAACAGCAAACAAAGTTTAGAAACAAAACAAAATTCAATTTATCATCGCTTCAAAGGAATTTAAACGTTACATCAAGGTGTTAAAGTTTAAATAGGCAGCAATTAATGAGTAATTTGTAGTGTTTTGTAGTAAAAGGGGCACGTGTTCATTGTACGATGCGGCACGTCAAATAATACTCGTGAATAGTGATTAAAATGGGCGGCAAATTGTTTCAGAACAGCTAAGTTTTTGAATTAAGAATTCAGTTACGTATTTACCGTTAGATGAGTTGTTTCAATGATAATTGCATTAATAAAAAAATATTAATCTTAATCTCATTTCCATTCTGAAGCCTACACTATAATTAAAATTGTAATTGCTGTTATGTTAATAGACTTTGAATTAAATACTTATTTTAACGGAGATTTTAACTGTTCAAAGCTTCGGTTGTTCTCACATCTATGCATTTAATAAAATTGTAATAGGCTCATCTATTCAGTATACATTTATTTTAAAAAAGCTTATCAGCTATGTGGGTCGCACATTACGTACTATGTAGTATTCATGTTAACCCCTCGTGCTAAGCTAAATGCTTGGGTTCACGTCAGTAGTGCAATGAGCAGCAGAAGCCAAAACATTTTCTTTAGAATTTTCGTCTGTCATGTGTGCGTGTATCACGCAAAAACAACTGCATGAAATTGCAATCGGTTTTCACCTCTGATACCTAATTAATTATAAACGTAATTAAAGACTCCTTCTGTCTTGATTTAATTTCAAAGCAGATTGGTGTTTTTTTTTTCAAACTCACGCAAAAAATGCTTTACTTTGTCAAAAAAACATTGCGATTTTAAATCGTCTTATCTGGGTCCAGTTAAAAAGTCAATAAAAAGAGCAACACAATCAAAAATCACTGATTTCTGATAATGTTGGTAAGCTTTGTCCAAGAACCTGCGGGCGTAGGGTTGTCAGGTGTCCGGCTTTTTACAGTCATGTCCGGCCAAATTTATACAAGACCGGCCTGTCCGGCTTTTGGTCAACCTCGCTCCGCCAAAATGTGCCGAACGAAAATCACGTGGACGCATATGACTCGCGATCCCTCAGGAGTCGGGGCTCGACGCCTCACCAGTTTGCCAGGCTTCCAGGGCGAAATGACCGGCTTAATATGAATCTGTGTCCGGCTTTTTTATTTTTGGACCTGGCAACCCTAGCGGACCACAGCCTAGCAACAAAGTCGAGAGGATTAACATCACAGCACATTTTTACCACCAGTCATTTGATGACGGCGCAAGTATTTTTTTCTGTAATCTCTTTGATGGCGGCAGAGAAAAGTTATTTTTATATAAGTACAATAAATGTTCGGTTTGTTGGTTTTAGTGGCTTTGTCTTTGATATTTTTTTTACTTTTTATCGATGAATAAATAACGTTTGTTGGCTTTTATGTGATGTAGACGATTTTGTACTTACGAAATTGGTTATGAATTTATGGACATATTACAGTGTGTAACCAACTGTTTTATTACTAGCTTTTGCCCGCGGCCTCGCTCACGCGAACCTATAGATTAAAAAAAAGATCTAATCATATACCTACCAACAGTGATGATCTCTTCTTTGTATGGGTCTGTATACATCAGAGAGTTCAAGCTGTATCTTAGGATTCAATTGATTGAGACAAGAAGTTCACCCGTTTTTAAGTTGGAGTTAAATTCCTTCAGTAGTTTTTGCGACAACCCGTAAAAAACAGAGAAGAATTTTTAATATCACATTTTCGGAGTCGTTTACATACTCTAACCCACTTGTTATTTTTTAATATCTTCAATGTACAGACCCAGTTTTTTTACGATTTTATAATAGAGATACAAAAATCCAGCTCAACCATACTATAAAAATATCTACATAATTATAACGAAATGTTTAATCATAGTTTTTGCGTTCTTTCTATTACATCAGTATGAAAGAAAAAGATTTGATAATTATAAATTTAACCCTCCAAGTCGGGTTGTTCCCGGAGGTCCACGAGTATTGTTCTCGAAAAATTAAAATTTATACTTCCTACTTTACTTCCCAACGGGTCCACTATATTTAAAAATATAAAATATCTTCTTTCCCGACGGGTCCATGAGCATGTTTGGTACAGTCAGCAATAAAAGCTTGGCTAAGAGATTAATATTTATTTAATATAATTTATTTATGAATAAAAATAAGTTGGAGTGTTGCGCTATTTCATTAACACCTTGTATAACTCTATAAAAAGCGAAATGCCACTTTGTTTTTATTGTTGTTATTTATATTATTCTATATTTTTCTTAACTAAATCATAATATATACATGAAATCTCAATAACTATAAAGTCTCACAAGGTTGTAGATAATATAGCGGGTAGGTTCATATAAGGTAGAAATTTCCCGAAATATTTTCTTAGGATCACTAAAACTAAGAAAATATTTCGGGAAATTTCTACGGGATTCGGAAATACGAAATTACCGTGGACACAGTTATTTTTTTTTACATACATACATATTTTCACGCCTGTCTCCCTTTGGGTATAGACTATAGATTTCCACTTGCTACGATCCTGGCACACTACTTTCATAAGTACAAATAAAGCCAAAATTATCCTTATTACTAATACTTATTTAGTGAAATACAAAAAAAAACATCTACATACATATAATACATAGCTGTTTACTCTGTTCTCTTAAGACATCTGTACATAATGCCTCGTTTGTTGAACACGTTTCAACATCCATTACCGGACGACTAACTACTTTAATGGCTCTTTTGTTAACAAATGGAGTGATGGACGCTGAAGTGTGTCCAACGCGGCCCATTGTGTAGAGGGACTTTATGAAACAAGCAGCCCTAACGTATCGGATTTTAATAATACTGCACACGCAGAAAATTTCAACTTAAGAACTATGAAGACCGTGGAATTCTGAGAGAAAACTGAACGATTTACGTTCAGTTTTATCTCAGAACAACCGGAAACAGAACCTGTCTTTCATTCATTCCAAGATCAGCTTAGAAATACTGTGGCCAATTGTTCTAAAATAGCAAAAGTGTAAAATACATTACGTGTTCCAGCATTTAAATCGAAAATTACAAGCGTAAGACCTCTGCCATTAATATTAATATTCTTTTTTTCTTGGCGGTGCGGGTGAACGAATAAAAACTACCTCCGCAGGCGGTAACACTTCTTTATTAAAAGCGTAATGATACATTGGAGCTAAATTATTTATGAGGGCAATATTTATTTTATAAATTAGGCTTTAAAATGCAAACTTATGTAGGCATTGTTAGTAGATCAGCCTGTATAATAATATGTGTTGCCCGACCGAAAAAAAATTAACAAGGGAATTATAAGTTTTTTTTACAAACATAATTTCAGTGTAACATTTTAAAAAAGCAATCAATCAACGAGAACCCCTTTTTATTAAAAAGTAATTAAAACAAGACAACCGATCTATAAAAAATGTCTGCCGGAAAATTAATGTGTTTGCATAACGAAGTGTTTTGTCAATATTTTGAATGGATCCCTCATATTTTTTCCTTTGCATGTCAATTAAAAATTACGGAATATTTTGAAGTGCTATTTTTTGTATTATTTGCATGAATGGTATTGCCATTTCAATATAATACAAATACGTGTACATCATGTTGTATTGCACATAATTAGCATGAAATTTAATTAAATATTAGATTCTTACGATTTAGATAACGAACAATAAGTCATAACTATATTCAGGCCCATTCTTATTTAATATTGTTTACGGTTAATTATTTAATAGTTAATTAATACTTCATAGTTAAGAGTCCAGCGGACTGAATTTCCATTATCAAAATAAATCCTAATTCAAGCACAATCTAATTCCTGCTCTACGATTTCATCCAAAATACTTCAGTGGAAATTTATGTAAGCGAATGGAACCGTGCAACTAGTTTTACCTTTTCTTTAGTAGTCTAATTCAAATAAAACATTTTTACTTTGACTTTGAATGCAATTCTTAATAACTTAACCAAGTTTGGAAAGATTTTTCGGTCGTTTATTTCCATTTTTCGGTCATTTGATAAAATATTGTTTGAATTATGATTTATTTTGGTATTACGAGTTTGTGGTAATACAAGCTTCGCGAGACACTTAAGTCCAAGCCTTGTCGTGCAATTTGATGTCTTACATGCACGTAAATACTATACTAAACGAGTAGGTATATAACCACTTACCTGTAGATTTAAAAAACTAAATGGTAAATTATTCAAGAGAGTTTTAAAAAAGTGGTTAATGAAAAATGATTTTTATAATATGCATGAATATTTTGCCAAAAAATAATAATTGTTATTGTCTTCAAGACTGTTTATAAGATTGTTAGCACAGACACCTATGTTTATTAGATTTTATTATTTTATATTGCTACACCCGACTGGGTAGACTGTTGAAACCTACAAAAATTGTTAAACACCATTATGTACACAGTTTCAACAATAAATATCTTTGACTTTGACTTTGAATAAAACCATAAAACTATATTAAATAAATACTAAGAACTATGTCCATTGTCTATAAAAACCTTATTCCTTCTAAGTGACCTTTATCAAACTTATTTCTAACAACGAACTACCTTAATACTATAAAGCGAATTGCCCGCCATTTTTTATTCGTATCTGACATTAAAAGCCCGCCTTTTACATATCCTTCTTCGCACGATCTTAGTCAAGTCGTCCGAATTCATACATTATGTATGTACTTGTGCATTAAGTTCAACGCAACGTCCCAAGGTTGTCAGTTGTTGCTAACTGAGAAAACATTAGCACACGTGGACAGAACAAGGGGGACTTACGCATTGAGTTATTGTAAACTAGAGAAGAATCACACGAAACGCTAGTTTCTATTAGTTAAAGATTTAATTCAACAATTTGTGCGTGTCTGAAGCTATCCGCATGTGATTATACTGTGGTAAATTTTAATTCAAAAACTCGGTGTAAAACCAAATTCGGGTCGTAAATGTTTTGCATTCGTGATAATTGTCCTTACTAATTTCGATATGTTTGCACAAGAACACTTACCTAATTATGTGATTTGACTTGCGCCTGTTCGCAACCGCTAACTTCAAACACGCAACGTGGTTATTCTAACTTTAAATCTATATATATAAAAGAAAGTCGTGTTAGTTACTTCATTTATAACTCAAGAACGGCTGAACCGATTTGGCTGAAAATTGGTGGAGAGGTAGCTTAGAACCAGGAAACGGACATAGGATACTTTTTATCCCGTTCCCGATACTTTTTATTCCGCGGGGGCGAAGCCGCGGGCAGAAGCTAGTAATCTATAACAATATAAAAAGTAAAGAGTAAAAGTATATTATATAAAATTTGCAAGCAAAGAGCACTTCCCAATTTTCTTTATCAAAATATTATTCCTACATCTTAGTCAATTCAAGATTATACAAATAGATGCATAATTTTATCTATGTCACTTTCTAAAATACTGTCACTGAAATCGTTGACCATTTGGTGTAAATTAAGACCGACCCAATCTGCTTTCCCAGTTTTCCAAACGCACAAAATTATTTTGAGCAGACTTCTCTAGTAAGTAATACCTCAATGGACATGTGACGTGTTACATGACATGTCCAGCAATTTAAAACATATTTTGCATGTACGAACATCGTTACGTGCGTTTTTGTTTACAGAACATAAAGTTATTTATTATTCTTATGTGGACCTTTGACTGTTCCTTTGAAAATATTTGTTTAAGTAGTACTAAAGTGTAGTTTGTTATGGTGAAGAGATTTATTTCAAACAATATTTACTTCAAAAACTGTATGAACCTTTTTTTTTATTCATTTAAAGAAATTGATCCAAATATCCTCATTAACCTAGCGATCCTCAGCGTGACTCCTACGCTAAAGTTTCGAGGTTCTATTCTCAGGGTGGTTATTTTATTTCTTTTTGAATTTTGGGTTTTATTAGGCGTACTGTGGGTTTAAACCAGTATAGCTCTGTCTAACCCTTCGAGGAATACAGAATAGACAAACGAATAGAAACAAAATGTATGGAGACGACATTTTTGGCGTAGCGGCTGAGCAATCGGCTTCTGCGACTCGTGTTGTGGGTTCGATCCCCACACGGAGCAAATATTTGTATGATCTACACGCACCCACGATACAGGAGAAAATCCTAGTGTGGAGCAACGTTTTATAAAAAACAAACAAAATGTGTGTACGCTCGATTTGTCGAAAGCTTATGTCATTTGCATATATTGAGAATTATGTCCTATTCTATTCGAGTTCATGCCACTTGTCTTGAGGGTTAGGTATGTATAGGAATTGTTGTATTTTTGTGTGTCTGTTTATTATGTCGCTTAAGTGTCCCGTACGAAATGACCCTCTTTGAAATAGCCGTCTCTCACTCGGTGCGTGTTATAAAGGTCTGTCAATGTAGTTAGTGACCAACAGACGTTGAAGTGGGCCGTTGTGTACACGGTAGGGGCATGTGAACCAACTAATGAGTATAATATTGGATATTAACCCGTCTGTACCCTGTCAAGCTTTCATAGCAGAATAATACTCGAATTTAAACAGACAAAATATCACTTTTTTGTTTAGTTTTGTTGTTAACCCCTCATGCTAAGGTAAATGCTTGTTTTACGAGTGGGTTATCATCGGTAGTGGACTGAGTGGTTTTCGAAACCGCAACTACATGATCGCAAGTCTGACGCCCTAGCTCATTACGCTACCACCCCTTAATAATTTTGTGAGGGGTCAGGTTCCATTCTGAGCAGGTGTGGCTGAATATCATAATTTAACACGTTGACAAGTCAGTAAGATTTGCAGGGCTCTAGGTAAACACTTTTTCCTTCTAAATTCATTCAGTTTCGACATTCCATTAGACTTTATGAGTATATAGGTACATGTATTTGAATTTCTGCTTACTGCGTATGTAAAATATAGCCGGCATATAAAGTATATTAAAAGTAAGTATATTCTCGGTAATGAGCTCGTTAACGTTCACGTGTCGAAGTGCGTCTTGCCACCTCCGGGATTTCCTTAGGCGAATGCGTCTTCATTAATGGCGGGAAACATGCTTCACAGCGACACGTGTTCAAACAGTCGTCCAAGTATAAACATATATTACCGTCGAGCAGGCAAAGGTGTTGTCTTATTCTGCCAAAGTTGGCCAATATTTTTTTAAGATCCGATTTAATTTGGGTCCTCTGTCAATAAAATGGCACAGGTAACAGAAAAATGTCATGATTTTGCTTTTTGTCCTAACAGGGGCACAAAAGATCCCCTTGTACCCACATAAAATAAACACACACCAGAGACGTATCGTCTATCAAGAAATGTATTAAAAAAGTACTTGTTCATTACATGCATATTAATAGGCAAGGTTTAGATAAAGTTTTCATGCAGATATTTTGCCAAAACTCTTATTAGGATTACTGTAAACCGGACGAAAAAGAAAGAAAGCATCTCAATACGTAAACAAAACATAAAATTTAAGTTGGTATACTATGACCAAGACTGATTTAACTATTAGTCTTGGTCGTTGGTGTATCTACCAAACCACACATTTATCTTGTACCTACTCGTCCCTCTACTCCGCAATGAAGAACTTTAATGATAGTAAGGAAACATTTCCGAACACAAAACACGATTTTCTAGTTTCTCATTTGTCTTCCACGTCATTTTCTCTTATAGCAAACTCGGACTGAAAAGTTTTGATCATTTATCATTGGTCTGTGTTTTGTAGCAAAATGTTAAAGCAAAAAAAACTGTGTTTTCTAGCAACGTTATATATTTAAGCAAAAAAACACTCGTAGAATCAATGCAGGTTCTAAACTCTATTACCAGTATACCCCAGAAAGAGGGTAATGTTTTTCGGTACAATATAGATACTTTGGTGCGAGTGGTCTACGTACAGCAATTCAAAATTAATACATTTCATACGATGTTATTATTATTTAAAATTGGCAGTATACACAAATAAACTGCCTCATTAGCCTGGTGGTCCTGAACTACCTTATTAGCCTGGCCCTGAGCGCGACTACTACACTAGAGGTCCTGGGTTCAATTTGTTTGGGGTTGAGCAGTTACTGGGTATTATAACTCCCAGTAGCAGCTCGAAATTTGGAATTTTTCCTGGTTAATGGCAATAGGCTCACCCTCTATTACATGGAAGCTAAACATACGGGCAAACTGTGGGTGTACGTGTACATTAGTACGCCTCTGCCTAACCCTTCGGGGAATACAGGCACGATGGTATGTTTCACAAATCATTATCCTGGCTCCGTTCTGTCATTACCTTACGCGCTTAGACAATATGGAAATGTAGTCTAAACCTTATGCGTGAATCCAGATTCAGAAAAAAGAACTTACTAATGTATTAATTTTTTTAAATAAAATCTGATATCCCAGATAGAAGTAGAATGATGTTCGCCGTAGCTAAAGGGTGACCGAGAAGCTGCAAATTGCAGACATAATATTCCTGCTTGCATAACCTAAAAGGTATTTGCTTGATCGTAAAGTTTTTCGTAATGTTTCCATTAATTCGCACGGCACGGCGCATTGCACATTTTTATTTTACTTATATTAAACTAGCTTCTGCCCGCGGCTTCGCCCCCGTGGAATTCGGGGATAAAAAGTATCCTATGTCCGTTTCCTGGTTCTAAGCTACCTCTCCACCAATTTTCAGCCAAATCGGTTCAGCCGTTCTTGAGTTATAAATGAAGTAAATACCACGACTTTCTTTTATATATATAGATTAATTTATTAAAAATAATAATAATTTATTATTTAAGAAATTACATTCACTGCTTTGATTCCTAAACCTCACACTACTATTCCCTGTTATTATTTCATTAATATTTATTTAAGTATTATAAAAAATGGGATTGCAAAAATAAATAAAACTGAGAGAATAAATGTATGTAGGTATCTATCGATTAAAAGGCAAAATATACATTTAATTAAACATTTTGTTTACAAACAAATATATTATCTCGACATGTTCGTACAGAACGTGTTACCATCTTTTTGTACTTGATACACGGGCAATACGGGCATCATAAATATATATTACTTAGGTACAGAAAGGAAATGAGACTAACAAACTGAATTAATGTTATTACTATTAGCGAGTAACTGCAAGGTGGTTTACGGATCCCGAGAATAAAACATTTGTTAGCAAACCGGTTCCATGATATGAACTTGGAATTACACTCTTAACATCATCTCAACCCATTATCATTTCCATGTACCAGATCATAATGTAAAATGGTGACAATTTCCAATTGTATTTATTCAAATTGAATGTCGCTCGCGGTAATAAAATTGCCATAAAACCAATTTATGTTAATAGTTTCGTATGTGTCACACGTGCGATCGTATCGAATAGTAATGCTGGAGCTCATGCACTATTACAGATGCTATAATGTTTATTTAAGAACAACTTCATCTAAAGTTTGATGAGACTTATCATTCATAGCTCAGAAAAAGAAACTTGAAAATGTATTGCTTCTGTTTTTAAAAAATATTGAAGTAATGCGGACGGTGTATAACCGTCTCGTCAGGATAACTCTAGAACTCTAGACGTCAGTTACGTCAGATGGCGCCAAAGACGTCAAAATTAGATCCTAGAAGGAAGAATTAAATTAATGAAGGGAGTAGAACACCAAAAGTAAATCTGATTTTCGTGAAACGGAGTCCTTCCTAAGTGAAAAAAATCTAGTTAGCAGACAGTAAAGAAAAAATAACCGTTCCTTAGTTATCTTATGCTCATTCCCATAACTAAACGTGAAGACTTGCAACAAAATAGTTTTAAAAGAAATAGAGAGTGGTATGTCCATAAAACCGATACATACATTGCGTAGTACACGCGCGACCGCAGCAGCGAGGTCAGTGGTGACCGCGCGATGGGCAGCGAACACCCGTTGCGGTTACAGCCAGAAATGTTCTACTAAATAATACACTACCGTGGTTTGAACACTGTAGTTTATGGGTAATAATCACTACATAGTTGTAAAAGGAAGCGAGGCTTCCACTGTAATGATTTTGAAACGGTTTCTGCTACTTTTTAACGTTAAGAGGTAATGAGTACCGTGGCGCCATTGAAGGCTTGGCTTGTTGATGTCTTATTTGAAAATAAGATGTTGAATCATTCTTACGTTTCATTACACGCCCGATCGATATTCTAAAATGACGCTTTATCGGCACTTACAATAACTACTCAATACGAGTAGCGTTGAAGTAATATCGTTGTAATGTCAAGTTGTAAGTATAGATCTCTGTTTCAGCACAATTATTGAATACAGGGTCAGTAGTTATGTATAATAGAACATTTAAACTTATTATTATTAGAATGGAAACCGGTTTTTAACTTTATACGTACTTTATTCTTTATACGATTCTATTACTACCTAAACCAAAGTATTTAATACTGTATACTTAGTTACTTCTGAACAAAAAAAAAATATTGTAAGTAAATAACTATGGTAGGTATCAATTCACTATCGCATAGACGTTCGCTTTCAGAGGAAATTGCTGAAACCCGCTGCGGATTAATTAACCGTAATCTATTTCATTTTATTGCCACATAAATTGGAAAATATCTCTTAATTAGAAAGCAGTACAGTATAGTGTATCCGTTAGTAAATAAGTAAAATTTATTTATTAGCCTTTCATTCGAAATAGCTGTAACAGGTACCCGTTATTAAAGACCCAAATAATATTTTAAATTAAATATTTTCTGACAGTACCATTTCTATTTACAATTTGTAGTGTTCTAGCGTGAAAATGAGTTAACTTATTTATTTTTCCAAAAAAAAAATCCCCAAATATGTATCGACTGACAAAACAAAGCGTCATTTCAAATAACAATACACAACTATAAAAAAATAATGCAGTTTCTTTTCAAACGGTACTACCAGCATCGCGAGCTCAACCTTATTGCGTCACACCCGATTCCTCGAACAGCTTACTAGAGCAACCGAATTTACTCCACAAAAAAGTAAAGAAAAACCATCCACTAAAACAAAACACGACACGTCACCGTGTCAATGGAGCCGCGCAGTCTCCGGGCGCGGGCGTTGACCCCGAGCGCGCGGCCGCACTGCCGATTCATCGTACTTAGGAATTCTACATAAGTAATAAAGTTTTCGTATTATTATTGTGCGAAACTTCGTTACAATACGATGTGTACTATTAAATTTTTATTACGTACTTCTTTTAATCCCTTTGGTCGAGACGGAAATTGATCTCGGAGATTTCTTGATTCGGTAAGTCCCGCGATATCATGTTATTTCCGCCCATCTTTCAACTGTGACACATTTTATTTAATCATAAAATACTCCAACTAAAAGACTGACTAAAAACTTCTAAAAAAAACTAATAAATCTTCTTATTAAGTATGTCCTAAAAAATTTGAAAACTAGACGAATCATTAAACACTTTTTGCATATTTTGTTGACATTAGCCCAACTGAGAATCTGATAAAATCCCTAATCCCGATGCTAACTGCATCGGTAAGAATTCCTTGGTTTGTGTCTTTAGACTCTTGCCCGGCTTATTCAGCATATAATTTCAGCACTGAGCATTAATCCATTTTCAATGTTAGTTTTGGTCATTAATCAATTAAAATTTCATTTCTTTTTTTCAATTGTAATTGGAATTATTGGTAATCAATTGTAATTAAATTTAATTTCAGTTACTTGTTAATAGATTGTAATTAATTTAATTTAATTGCAATAAATTTTCAATCAATTGATTGATTGAAATTCTAATTGTTTAATGCCGAACACTGTCCAAAGCTTTGTATGTGCTTCTGTTCATGACATGCCTCAAGTGCCATACAGCTGAACTCAAAAATAGACGTTATAGTGACGGAATACGGGTCGCTTATAACGCAAGCTAGCCATTGCATATACAGGTGTTGTACACCTAAAGTATTACAACTTAATAGCTTGAGAAAAATCAACGCATCAAACTCAGATAAAAGAAACTCAGTCTACTATCTGCTTCTTCATACAAGTTACAAATTTTCCCTCCAGCCCAGGTTCGAAGTATTTTTACCCGAGATTATTCTCCTCTTCTACCAGCCAATTGTTATTGGAGTTTTCTATGAAATTCTCAGTAGCAGGTCGGGTGCAATGGCAATAGTCTCGCCTGCTATTACATGGGACCTAAACATAAGTAGCGGCGAATTGTGGGTGTATGTTGAAATGAAATTATATTTATTTCTGTAAGTAGATCATTAGAGACACTTTTACAAGTCAATGGTTTGTTTTTTTTTTATAGCTAGATGGCTTCGGCATTTCCTAACTGACGACCTCTGAGAAGAAACACCGAAACAAACTCAGAGAATCATGGTCTCTTTTAAAGTCCAGACATAAAATAATGCAAATAATGTGAGTGGGACAATGCAGGGCAATGTCTGAAATGGCCTTTTGAGGAAAGAACCATAGCAGCTTTGAGTAGACCAGTCCTAACTGACGGCAAGCATGCATCAGTAGTAGTTTATATCATATATTTTAGTATTAGTAAGCCTCTGCCTAACCGTTCGGGGAATACTAGCGTGATGATATGTATCTATGTATAAGAATGTAACCTCCGTACTTTGTGTTACAAGCGTGGCGGGCTCACATTCGTCTTCCGTCGTGTATTGATTTTCTTCGCAGCTGGAGGTGTCGGGTTGTCGGCTAAATTCGTTGTGTTCCTACTATATATAGTTTTAAAATGTTGCTTCTACCTTTTCGGTCTTTCCTTGTGACGTATTCGTGAAAACTGCCTCGTTAGTCTAGTGGTCACAAGTGCGACTTCTACGCTAGAGGTCCTGGGTTCGATTCCCAGGTCGAGCAAAGTGTTATTGGGTTTTTTTGATGAAATTCTCAGTAGCAGCTCGGAGTTTGGAATTTGTGCCCGGTTAGTGGCTATAGGCTCGCCCCCTATTACATGGGACCTAAACATACCGGCGAACTGTGGGTATACCTAAGTACACCTCTGCCTAACCCTTCGGGGAATACAGGCGTGATGGTATGTTATGTTTATGTTATGTTATGTATTCGTGAAATAATGTTGCCTGTGTGTGTTTGGGTAAAAGAAATTGCAATAAGATTGAATTTAACATACAATCCATGGGAAAGCCATGCTTCGGCACGAATAGGCCGGCTCCACCGGAGTGATACCGCGGCCTCACAGAAAACTGGTGAGGATACCGGAGGCCCAAAACATTTTAAAAGGCGGGCAACTCACTTGCGACTCCTCTGGTGTTGCTTGTGTCCATGGGCGGCGGTACCTAATAGCTTATTACATGGTAATCCGTCTGCTCGTATGTACCCCTTTCCCTTAAAAAAAACAATTGCCGACACTTGGCGTAGAGGCCCATGATACCTACTGGCAAAAATCCTAGTGTGGGGAAACGTTTTTTTTTATAAAAAAATAATATATCATACTACGACTGTATTCTCCAAAGAGTGAGGCACGCGAGTGGCGTAATTGGGAATGCCGGGGATTCCCATGCTGCGCTCTAAACCGACGACCCCTAGTTCCGTGAGCGACATGTGAACTACCGCGCCACTAGGTCAAAGGGGCGCCACACACGACTGACTTCGTTATTAACTTACATTTACTTGAATATGATCAAGTATCGGTGTCTCTTGGTCGGGTTGCGAAGGTCAGAAGGCATTCGCTTCTAGCAAACTCACTATAATAACACTATTCCTAATACGAAATCAGGGGACTACACATATGTTAGGTAATTTTTACTTTTGTAAAATGTAAAAAAAGCTGTGACACATTGAAGATATTTAAAATAAAGTTGGTCAGATCACGTCAGATTATATAAACATAATTCTTGCCTGTTTGTTACGGGTTGGCGCAAAAACTTCTGAATAGATTTTAAATATGTCTGTAAGAAAATATATGCTCCAACTTAAAAACTGGTGAACTTCTTATCTCAATTAATTCCTGAGATACAGATTGATCTCCGTAATGTATACAGACCCATATAAAGAAGAGATCATCATATTTAATCCTAATATAGCTTCATATGAGCGAAGCCGCGAGCAAAAGCTAATTATTTTATATAGACAGACATACATATATATGTAGATATATTCCAGACGATATCCGAATTATTAAGTAATCAACTATTTTGTAATTTTTTTTTCGAATTTTATAAAGGCAATGGTATTAATAAATAAATAATAATAAATAAATAACTTTATTTGTCATAAAATAGAAACAAAAATATATGACACAGTATACAATTGTACATATATATAAAGTATACAATTGTATATTATTCCTGTACTGCAAAGAATCGGCAAATTTTTGCCTTAGGCAGAAGATCTGACACCTCAACCAATCACAGACGTTGTGTAGATAATGTAAAGACATTAATGTCTACATTGATGGCACGCATGAGGCATGGCTACACGCCGCCATGTTGATTGTTAGCCAGCAACGGACAACAATACGAATCTAGTGACATCTCATTTGCCTAATCCACTCGAGGCCTTGTGGGTAGTGCATACAGGGTTGTCACAAGCGCTGAATTTCGAATTTCAAAAATACAGTATCCATCCACGCACACATTTATTCTACTTATACAAGCTTTACCAAGAGCCACTTAGAGACCTCTAGCGGTCACCTGAGTAGATAAAATTGCCGTATGATAATAATTAATGGTATCTTTCGCAAACTAACTGTACTGATTGTTGCTGTTTAGCCTTCTCGCATGACCGTCGGTTTAAGTAGCCTTGTCTTAGGACTTTCAACGAGGCGCTGCCCTTTCCCACTCCCCAATAATACTCACCTCGTACATAACTTCTGTCTTACATCCACTTTTATCCATCCTTTATGTACTCATTATTATTTTCTTAAAAAAAAACGTTTCCCTACACTAGGATTTTCCTCATAGTAGGTGCGTTTACAAACCCAAATTGTCACAAACACCCAAACCCGGAACCTGTACCTAGGTCATACAATTATTTATTTCGTGAGGGGCTTATAAGCCGGCCGATTCGCCATTTCCTAATCCTTGTTAGAAGACACAGTTGTCATCTATACTTACTTAATATATAAAGCTGAAGAGTTTGTTTGTTTACTTGAACGCGCTAATCTCAGGAACTACTGGTCCGATTTGAAAAATTATTTCAGTGTTAGATAGCCCACTTAGTGAGGAAGGCTATAGGCTATATATCATCACGCTACGCGGACGAAGTCGCGGGCAGAAGCTAGTTAGGTATATAATGCTGCTATAATTATAACATAACAGTATATATTTATCCAATTATTTTGTCAACCATGCCTAAGTAAGACGAAATAAGACGCAAAAAACACAAGACCTTTATTTCTAGGGTAATAGAGTATTAAGTATTGTAATACCTTTTATATTCTTTTTGTTTGTTTCTTTTATAAATCTTTGTTAATATTAATGAACGCAAAGTAACTTACAGCAACGGAAGGGACCATGTATAATGTACCTGATAAAAGGGGGCTTACGTCACAAAAAAACTTCTAGATACACATTAGCATGCCTGCATAATTTACGAGCCCTAACAGATAAATCAGGATTGTAAAATATTCACAATATACCAAGTAAGGTCCGACCGAGACTAGTTTTGTGACGTTGGCCGAGACCGAGACCGATACCGAGACCGAAACCGAGAATCGCAAAATGGAATTTACTCATTTACAAGAATCAAAGTGAACCAAGTGGCACTTGTTCATAGTTTGCTTCGATTGTCTGATTTTGCAGATCTTTAATCATTTGACAAATCACGCATCGCGCTTAACGACTTAGTGAGCGTGTGAGGCATATTCAAAATTTTCAATATTACGGAACATGTGATTCTCGGCATTGGCCGAGTGTTTCTCGGACCTTAGAATGTTTTACGATATAACATGGCATTTGCCTATATCTTCGAAGGGTTAAACAGAAGCGTACTAATGTACTGCCAGGATTACAAACAGAAGCGGCGGTAGCATAATGGCTAGGGCGTCGGACTTGCGATCATGTGGTTGCCGGTTCGAAACCCACCCATTGCACTACTGACGGGAACCCACTCGTAACACAAGCATTTAGCTTAGCACGAGGGGTTAACAAGAATGCTAGTAATATGCGATCCACATTGCTAGTAAGCTTTTTTTTTTTTAATAAAACCAGTTAGGTCCCATAACTCATATAATATCTATATATTACTATTCTATAGTCGTCAATCAGGCACAATTGTAGAGCTATTAATTAAATTATTATTTAGCGCACAGGGTGCTGATTCAATCAACTGCATCCATTGAAAGAGTGATTCGACTCGTCATACTAACCAACTTTCCATTTAAACCAGTAAATGATACGTGAAAATTAAACGGCTTTTCACGGTGACTAAGTAAATGTGTGTATTAGGGCTCAAACATTAGGCCGTGACCGATACCGAAACCGAGATCTCGGTCGGACATCACTAGCAGGTAGATAGGTACTTGAAAATATGTGTCTATGCGAGTATGTGTGTCACGAGTCACGACTATCTGATCAACCATGTATGTTGGGGTCTTCGGCGCCCAGTCTGAGCGGATGCGGCTGAATATCAGCACTGTCATACTGTCATCAGACTTTCGCAGCTCGTCTTGGTAAAACCGATAACCAAGGATAATGGGCAGGTTTTTGGGGCAGGTTCGTTCAGAATCGACTACTGAATGTATTAGAGTTTTTTTTTAATGTGTTTATTTTGCTCGAAATTATAGTAACAATACCTGAGCCTATGGCCCCCTGATCCATCAGCGGCTCGAGTTATGGAAAACTGAAACCTATTTGCACAAACTATTAGGTATAGTTTGCGTGTGCGCGCCGAAATCGTAGTTCTGCATTTAGCTGATAGAACTAATGACGATGATAAATGGTCTTTCTTTCTTTCTTTCTCAAAATGACTGTGACGTTGACGTTATTATAATTATATCTCGATATTCTATTTGATATGTTTAAGTTCTTACGCTTGTTCAGCTAAACGTTTTATAGTAATGTTCGTAGTAGTACATAAGGTAAGTAGGTAGGCAATCATCTCTCCTTACGAAGTGGGCACGGCTGCCGGTCTAACCAGATCTATCTGTTAGTCCTTACCTAAGTGACCTCTCTAACCCAACCAGTTAGGCTGTAGGCCGTATTCGAAGGTTATAGAACAGTTTGTACAGACGACGAAATAAATATACTTACAGGCAGCTAACGACATCTGTGTTTTAATTGTCGAGATATTCATTTTATAAATTCGACTTGCGCCCTCAAAAGCTTTTAAAATGTTTAGTTTGCGTTAAAGCAAAATATAATAAAAAATAACCGAAGATTGTGAATTTTAGTTTTTTAAGTTATTTTTTAATTTTTTTTATGTTTTCTTTTTTGCATTTTTATTGTTCTCAACGTTAACGTATGCTATTTTTTTAAAGATATTTAGTAGTTTGAACACTACTAAGTATGGAGCCCCGCCTACTTACCTAGCGCCATTTTGAGAAACATGTTTAGTAGCGGCCACTCATAAAAACTTTAAAAATCGAAGACATCAATACCAACAAGAAATTTAATTGGACAAAATCTTGCATAGCTTTGGTTTCCAAGACATGAACAGTCAACAATTTAATTTAAAGGCCTTTGGTTAATTAATAGATAATTAATTAACCAAAGGAATAATTTAGTCAAAATGAGTTATAAGTATATTGTTGGTCTCTCTCATACCGTCACGCTTGTATTCCTAGAAGGGTAAAGCAAAGGTGTACTAAAGTACACCCACATTTCGCCGTTATCTTCAGGTCCCCTGTGATGGGGGCGAACCGAGCACAAATGCTAAACTACACCGCTGATAATTTCATAGACAATCCCAATAACACTGCTCGACCTGGGAATCGAACCCTCTAGCGTAGCAGTCGCGCTTGCGACCACTAGACTATGAAGCAGTAAATTTTCTACTATATCGATTGGTATACTTTACTGTTTCGTAAAAAATACACTTGTAGTGTAGTACACAATTTCAATAAAACTAATAGTACATAGTATAAACTGCCTCATTATCCAAGTGGTCCTGAACGTGACTGCTACGCTAGAGGTTCTGGGTTCGATTCCCAGGTTGAGCAAAGTGTTATTGGGTTTTTCTATATAATTCCCAGCAACGGCTCGAAGTTTGGAATTTGGGCCCGGTTAATAGCAATAGGCTCGCTCCGTATTACAGGGAACCTAAACATACCGGCGAACTGTGGGTGTACATTAGTATGCCTCTGCTTAACCCTTCGGGGAATACCGGAATACAGGTGTATGCTAATAGAACATATTTAGGGCCTTTACTTAGGGCCACTTGCACTATCTTCTTAAATATGTTTACATAGTACGAGTATTTAAACACAATTTTGCAATTAAAAATTGTGTTAAACCATTAAACTTTTTTCTTGTATGACTAATTTATTTCGGTATTAATTTAAAATCATGGACAGACACTGCAATAATTTTCATTATTAGTAGGTATAGATTGATAATGGTACCTAATACTTTTAACACACGAGTAGGCCCGCAAGTGTCACATTTCAAAGTGAGTGAGAGCGTTCGTTTCACAGTAACTGTACATCAGCAGTCGGTTATTATAACTGTGATCACAAGCACTTACGTACCGATGTATTACCGAGCGAGTTTAAGAAACAAAACTATAGTTCAATGATCCATTTATATTGGTTTTATATTTTGCTTAATATATAGGTACTTACGTACTATATATCACTTGCCTCATTAGCTAAGTGGTCCTGAGCCCGACTGCTACGCTAGAGGTCCTGGGTTCGATTCCCAGTTCGAGCAAACTGGTATTGGGTTTTTCTATGAAATTCCCAGTAGCAGCTCGGAGTTAGGAATTTGTGCCCGGTTAATGGTTATAGGCTATCCAGCGAACTGTGGGTGTACATTAGTACGCCTCTGCCTAACCCTTCGGGGAATACCTACAGGTGTGATGGTATGTTATGTTATGTTATATATTTCTCTGACGCTTGCCTCGGGTTATTTAATTAATTTTCCATGATTCCTGACTAATTTTCTTGAAGCTATCTCTTACTTGAAACTCAAGGGAACTAGAAACCACAACCAGAAGACGTTTGTATGGAGAAAGGCCCACTAGAGTACCCTCTTAATTCTTCTAGAAACAATTTGACGACACGTTTGCCGTAGCGGCTGAGTGATCGACTTTGCGCCACGTGTCGTGGCTTCGATCCCCAGATGGAGAAAATTTCTATGAAGTGTGGGGCAACGTTTAATTAAAAAAAAAAAAAGTAATACTCCTAAAAACATTTTGAACATACCTACTTATTTAGATAATTTATTAAGGTTTTTTCAAGTACATAATTATAATATTTCAAAGCTAGGTATAAGGTATACCGAGAAAACATCCATTCATTGGAACCATGAATTCGAATAGGTAAAAAAAATCAAAAATTGATTAAGTAAAAAATGATCGACGTTTCCTACAATATCTCTTTCAATTCTATCCATCTCGAAAGTGTATAAAATTAATCCAACCCTTACAAAACACGTCGTGCAACCACGGGATATTGTAATCCCGTGTCCCAGGATCCGACATCCCCTGGGATCGATCGTCCCGGGATAAGAAGGGATGGGATAGTTTTCAATTGGCCGGGATCAACCACAATCTGTTGTGCTGTCGTGGAAAGTAATCTTATAAAAATTGGATTGACATAACTAAACACAAGCTTTGTGAGAGCGTGCATTGGAAAACCATTTTCTTACTTACTGGATGCCTGAAAATGGGGCTCATGGCTAAGTAAAAACCGCGGAGATTGTTCGATTTTCGAAAATAAAAAGCGTTTGTTGTTTCACGACTGAAATAAACTGATACTTGTAGAACTAAGTAACCCTAACAAAAAAGTTAATAGGCGTTACCCTCTGAAAGCAGGGAATAAAGAGATATAGAAGGAATATTTTTTAGTGAGGTTAGGTTTGGTTAGTTGTTTTTTTTTAATATTTACGCAAATAAACCAACTGCTGCTCCTGGGTTTGATTTCCAGGTCGAGCAGTGTTATTAGGTTTTACTATGAAATTCCCAGTAGCAGCTCGGAGTTAGGAATTTGTGCTCGGTTAATGGCAATAGGCTCGTCCCCTATTACATGGGACCTAAACATACCGGCGAACTGTGGGTGTACATTAGTACGCCTCTGTCTAACCCTTCGGGGAATACAGGCGTGATGGTATGTTATGTTATTTCATATAAAATCCCAGTTGGACCCAGAACCTCTAACATACCTATCAGGCCCATTAGGGTAATAATAACGCAGTTAAATAACAGTATTTATTGGAGCAAAAGCTTATAAAAGTCAGTGTTATGACTGCGGAAATATAAAACTGTGTCGTAAACATTACCATTATTAATTAAAACCGCTCGCTGGTTCCAAGAGCATGACTTTCAGTACCACACGAATATCTATTGCCATCTACACACATACATATACCTACCTATATATTATATTGGAATTGTCAGTTTGGAACCACAATTTAATGTTTATGCGTTTCAACCCACACTGCGCCTTATTTATTAACGTAGCTTCTCAAATCTGAATTGATCTGAATCGCCAAATATACTGTCTCGAAAAAAAATGCTATCGTGCGCAATTACCACGCGCTTAAACAGTGAAGGAAAACATCGTGAGAAAGCCTTCTTGCCTGACAGATTTTCTTGATGGGATCTAAAGTATGGCAACCCGCATTCCGCTAGCCTAATGTGGGTTGCCAGACTCAGGATGAGAGGGATTAGGCTAGACTTAGGATGAGAGGGATTAGGCTAGACTCAGGATGAGAGGGATTAGGCTATACTCAGGATGAGAGGGATTAGGCTAGACTTAGGATGAGAGGGATTAGGCTAGACTCAGGATGAGAGGGATTAGGCTATACTCAGGATGAGAGGGAATAGGTTATAACCATATAGTAGTTGTGCTCCGGTTTGAAGCGTAAAATAGCCAACAAATAAATAAAGTTTTACTAACACAAAATGTTACAAAATATAGAAATTGAGCCAATACCAGTAAGTAATTAACAATACTTGTGTTGGGTTAATAAATAAATAATAAAAGTAAATAAAGTGCGAGTAATACCACTGGTATTGCTGGCATCTATAAGCTGCGATCACTGCTTACCATCAGATCCGTTGGAATCCGTCGAGAAGCGTGCCAGCAAGCTCATTGGCAACGACTCCCTTGTCCAGGCTAAGCTCCAAAGTCTGGAACATCGCCGCAAAGTTGCTATATTATCGGTATTTTATCGGAAACATTTCTCCACGATCTTATTGCCCCTTGCCTTTTCTACTATCGGACGACCAGAAGAACGAAAAAGCGACATCGATTCATGGTGGATATTCCGAAAATCCGAAGGAAACGCTTTAAGTCCACATTCATCATGCATACCGTGGAAATGTGGAAAGCTCTTCCCGAGTGGGTCTTCCCTAATTGTATAATCTTAGTGTCTTTAAATCACGAGTGAATCGGTTTCTTCTAGGCAAGCGCGCTCTATCTTAGGTCGCAAGGCGAACTGGCGATCAACGGTAAACCCATCAAGAAAGAAAAAGATTAGACAGCCCGTATGCTTAGTTTTTCGTTTTAGTACAAAAATACGTAGCTAATTAGTAAAAAAAATATGTAGAGGTAATGTAACGTATTTATAAAATATAGTTAAGCGTAAACATTCGTTATTATGAAAAAATAATGCTAATTTTACTCGTTTTTCCTTGCCAGTTCGACATGGAAGGTAATTAGCTTGATTACCGAGGCTTACAGATAAAAACGTGAGCGTAACACGAGTCTGGGAATATATTAATTAATACAAAACAAAAGAGATCTTTCATATATTACCGTTTTTATTATAACTGGAGTAAATAGCGCTATATGGTAGGTAATCAATTAACAACTTATATAGGCGACCTTATTTTAATTGATCTCAAATAAAATAAAAAATTCTTTATTACAGCGTCCATAGCATGAAAAAACTGCCTCGTTAGTCTAGTGGTCACAAGTGCGACTTCTACGCTAGAGGTCCTGGGTTCGATTCCCAGGTCGAGCAGTGTTATTGGGTTTTTCTATGAAATTCCCAGTAGCAGCTCGGAGTTTGGAATTTGTGCCCGGTTAATGGCAATAGGCTCGCCCCCTATTACATGGGACCTAAACATACCGGCGAACTGTGGGTGTACCTTAGTACACCTCTACCTAACCCTTCGGGGAATACAGGCGTGATGGTATGTTATGTATGTTAATGTAGCATGAAAAAAAAACGAAAAACAGTAACAGTAATAAAAGAAATCACCCTTTTAACTGAGGATCTCCATAGAGGGGATGAGTGCCTGTTTGCTACCGTCTTCAGGATTTCATTGCGGCTACCACGCATCCTGAGGATCAGGGATACCGTTTTTTTGCGCAAGACGGCTTGAAAGCAGTCAAATGAACATTTCTGACGCACTACAGTAGCGAGGCAGCCCCAACATCATTCTGAAGACGTTATTATACTGGATGCGCAGGTTATCCAGCGATCTTTTGGTGTGCTTGGTCCACAGAGTCCCAGTGTATATGCTTTGAAAAGAGTTACCTTTACTTCGTCAGAGCACCTGTAGAATCTGCGAGCCAGCATGTTACCACTGACCACTAGAGACCTGCGCTCTCTCTCTCTCTCTATGTCTACATTATCTTTGAAAGAAATTCAGTAATGTAATGCCCCAGGTATTTAAACTTCTAAATTAATTCAAGAAGATAGATGTATGTTTATGTACTTAAGATACTCCCTTTCAACAATTAGATACGCGTATAGCTGCAGACACCATGAGTTGAGTTTATTCGTTACACACCATGACGTGTGTAACGAATAAACTCAAAAACTACTGGGCCGATTTCAAAAATTCTTTCACCATTTGAATGCCACATTATTCCATATTAACATAGGCTATTGAATATTTTTTAAAAACGTTAGGGATTTCTCCACCCGTGCGAAGCCGGGGCGGGCCGCTAGTTTTACATAATTATAATGAATAAAACTTACACATCAAATTTACATCATTCTCAGCAATTATTTAAAACCAAGTTGTAAAATTCAAAATGGTAATTGTGTTTTTTTAAGGTATCTATGGACTTTCCAAAAGTATCAATTTTATTGGTCTATTTGAAATAAAAACATTTCGACTATGAGTTTTATTCAAGCCGACGCCAAAATACTTAATATTCGGTAGCTACCACGAGGCAATGGCAAGCAGGATATTACAGCTAATCTTTATAATCTTTTAATTACCCTCTGCATACAAGAGAAAGGGTGATGTTATCTTAGTAGGGGATCACATCATAATATTATAATTGTAGTTTTTAATTGTCTTTTTAACGTAGGGTTTTTTATTGTAACTGCCTCATTAGCCTAGTGGCAAAATCCAATAACACCGCTCGGCATGGGATCGAACCCAGGGCCTCTAGCGAAGCAGTCACGCTCAGGACCACTAGACTGATGAGGCAATTTTCAAATTTTAGAAATGCTTGTTTTTTTACGGGATAGGGGGGAAAACGAGCAGACGGATCACCTAATGGTATTAACGATAACCGCCGCCCATGGACACCCGCAACACCAGAGGAGTCGCAAGTGCGTTGCCCGCCTTTTAAAAGGGTTTGGGCCTCCGGTAACCTCACTCACTCGGCGAAACACAACGCAAGCGTTGTTTCACGACGGTTTTCTGTGAGGCCGTGGTATCACTCCGGTCGAGCCGGCCCATTCGTGCCGAAGCATGGCTCTCCCACGTAAAAGAATTGTGAAACTTAAAATTTAACAAAGACATAACATATAGCTAGGTATCTATTTAATAGGTATATTTCATGTTATGACGTCATCTAAGTACCTAGACTTATCAGCCACTGTGAACTAATTACTCTGCAGCCATACTTGCGGTTACGACTTACTTTTAAACGTACAAGTTAATCAGTTTATGTAAACTAAATGAGGACAGTGTGGTCGTCTGTTAAATTAATTAGATCATCACACAGCCTTGTTGTCGCTTGCGTAGGTGACTTCAATGTTATGTGTGACTTGTATATCGTACAAGGATCTAGTTTGTAATATGTCATTCCATCACGCCTGTTTTCCCGAAAGTTTAGGCAGAGAAGTATACACAAATGTTGTCTGTAAGAGACCGCCCATTGAACCACTCTATGATTTCTAAAACTGTACTCTACATACATTTTTTGGTGTGCAATAAAGAATATTCTATTCTATTCGATCCTATTCTGTTCTGTTCTATTCTGTTCTGTGCTATTCTATTCTGTTCTATTATATTCTGTTCTATTCTATTCTGTTCTATTCTATTCTATTCTATCCTATTCTATTCTATACTATACACCCACAATTCGCCAATAAGTGTATGTCGTACTAGCCATCTGGTGATTAAGTAGTCATCATCAGACACTTGCAACTCCAGAGAAGTTGCTGCTATGTTGCCAAGCCTTAAGAGCCACTACGGACTGCAGACTGCCAGAGCCGCAGTTGTTGAGGGAGAACTGGCTCTTACGCGCACAATTCAAAACACATACCAAAGTGCTCTGACGTAAGGGTCAGCAACAAGCCAGCCAATCAGAGGCCGTATTATGACGTGTTATTGCAATTATTTTTCGATTGAAAGAGAGGGATGCCGCTCTACAGATTCAATAGCGCCATCCCATTCTCACAATCTAAAAATGATGGCGATAACATTCCGTAATACATCCCCAGAATGTCGAATGTGCGAGTCAGATATTTTCTCGCCTCTTACAAGATGCCTATCTAAATGGCACTGAGAAGCAGTATTCTAACCTGTCCACAGAGGATGACATTATATTTTGATACTAGGTTAATTCTGTTTGCTTGTCATCCAGATAAAAAAAAATTGCCGCATCCGTTCAACTTGCGGAAACACTTCGTATCGAAATCGAGAATAATTTGTATGAGAAGGAGGTTAATTAACGTAGATAAAGTGAACGTGATGTGCCAGGATCGTCCCACATGGATAATCTATAGTCTCTGCCTACCCCAATGGGAGACAGACGTGAAAATATGTGTGTATGTTTTGAGATTTGTAGCAGAAAGAACTCGATACGAATTCGAGAGTTCTTCGTCTTCATGCTTAGGGTACAGATAAGGCTAAACAAATGACGAACCACAAATATGAAACAAAGAACATTAATTCCTTGCTAAAGCCGACCTACATAATCACGCAATTAATCATTGTAACATCTTCCTTTAACTTATATCTAACGACATTCGCTTCCCGTATACATATACAATGCTTATATATTAGTACATAAATACAACTATACATAACGAATTCACTGCTAGTGTTGTTCCAATTATTTTATTCGTTTGTGCGAATTCGGATTGAGTTGATTTCTTTCAAATTCGAATTTGGAATTAAATGAACTGCGTCGTGATTGAAAGCTAACGATGTTGTGTTGTGCTTTTGCGTCGAGAAGGAGCACTAAAAAGGGTATTTATATTTGGAATGTCAGTAGCCAATCGAATGGGCAATTAAGTATAATTGACTACCTACTTGGGCAAATCCTTACCCGCCTACATAAAAAAAAACTATAAACCAGCCAATTACGGGTTACTAAAATCAGAGGTTAGTCGATTTCTTTTGCCGTTTCCATGTAGATAAACATCGTTGATACTCCGCACTAACTGTGCTTACCCCGTTAGTTACCATCGTGATATTACGTACGTGCTTTACTTCTGTACGTCCATTAATTTATGAGTCAGCGAAAATTACGACTAAAGTAATTACGAGAGAAAACTAGGTAATGGGAAATGTAATTAACTCCCTGTTCGTATAGAATTAGAGATACAGTATAGGACTAATTTAGAATGTAAGAAATACTTTAGTAATTCTTCTTCTTGCGTAGTGGTTATCAGCCCATGTATTGCCCCACTGGTAAGAATGGGTCTCCTCTCAGAATGAGGGAGATTAAACTACAGTCCACCACGCCAGACTTCATATCACACGCCCGTCGAGAAACACTCACAATTGACTTGAAATACTTCTATCTTTTCGAAATCATTAGGGCTTCCATTTTTTATAACTTGAACAGTGTTTTATGTTTCGTGTTCCTGGGCGGATATTCGTAGCGACTGGCACCGGTTCAACGACCTCTCTGTGTTAAGGTCCCTCATCCAGGTTAAGGTGTTATTTTTGGAACCACACAAATTCCCTACTAGAATCTTGCTGATCTAGTAGTATCGGGCAATGGGTCGTTGCGCCCCCTAAGGCCTGCCAGATATTGCCGTACATTGTAACACACATAATATCTGATAATACTACTACTACTATCTGGACTTTAAAAAGACCATGATTATCTGAGTTTGTTACGGCGTTTCTTCTCAGAGGTCGTCAACTCGTCATTTACGAAATGCTGGCGCCATATCTTATAAAGAAATGTGAAGCACTTGTAAACGTGTCTTTCAAAGATCTATTTACATTAATAATATATATTATATAATAAATAATAATTAGACTAACGGCTCGTTTCCTCGTTTTCCCTAAATATACCTACTACATCAATATATTCGACATAAAATTCGCACACGCCAGGCATTGTCACATCCCTACGAACGGTCTTATCGATCCAGACAAGATATAATATAAAATATATATCCACATACATCACTGTAACACTCGGCATTGGGAAACAATTCTTATGACGCGTCACGTATGATCGCTTTTCGCGTAACACGCGCTGACCTACAAAACATGTTGGATTAATTCGCAACAGGGCCGCATTCGGGCGAAATATTTTTCGGATGACGTGTCGTGACGTCATTAATTTAATAAAGTTTGCGAACTTGGCAACTGTGTATGTCATATTTGGTAGACTTTAGCAATTTATTTTTTGTGTACCCATATATAGAATACGTAGGAAACTAATACGGCGGGTAAGCTCTTCCCATATGTTTTTGTCGGATGGAAACATTTTCCTTAAAAACAATAATATTTTTAGATGTCTTAGAAGACGGATATATGTGAGTTATGAGCAGTAGGAAGATTAATTAAATAGTCTCAACACGTTTTTTAGAAGTAGAAATTTGATTTGTTTCTGGAAATTTTCAGACTACTTACATCAAAATAGGGCTTTCCTTTGTAACTCCTTGGTATGCCGCGCGGAGTTAAATATTCCATCGTACATTTAGATTTAAATCAACGTTAGTAGGTGCGCCAATTCATTTTCCTTGCTTGTCTTGTCGATCAATTCGTCTGATATTTAGCAGAAATCCCGCTTCCTGTATCTTACTTTGAATCCACTTGTAAGCTTCGTATAATTACAGAGGCTCTAATTACGGCTCTCTCTGTGTAATAGAATAAAATGTATTTAATTCCACTGTTCCAAATACAAATCTAGAACAGTGTTGCCTACACCCGTCTGCGTGTTGCAACAGTAAAATTAATTAAGAAATAAAGCTGGGTGCGCACTATCCGTTTCACGGGAGCGTCACTCCCGTAATCCTGTTAGGTAGGACGTGACGTTGACGCACAAAGGCGTCATTTAGATAGGCCGGCAGACTGTAAGATCCTAATACCGTGCGGTTTACGCGTCACTCCGGAATGAAGGGACAGCACTATCATTTGCTCGTCTTACTGTGATGGAAGGAGTGAACAACAAAACCAGTTGTTGTTCTCTGTAATATTGGTACCTATTTGTACACTGTGATGATATCTAACGGACATGACTTTCTATATTTTCGTGCTAAAATTGAACGCTGATCCGTATTGGACCATCATCAGTCTCAGTATAGCACACATGCATGCACATTTTTTCAAATTCTTGGGTCTTAACTATGGTATTAACTATAAAAGTTTACCTACTGCCTATCACGTAGAAAAATATTTGATGAACACCCATTACGATCTGAACAGAACTGAGTAGATAAATCCTCAATAGGTAAATCTCATGCCCAGTAATGTCACTGGCTGCATTACTCTTCAAACCGGAAAATAATAAGCATTAGCATGTTAGCATATTAATGCTTAGCGGCAGATTATTTAAGTTTCATTTCAAAATTTAAGTTTACTTCTTTAAGGTTCAATGTCATTTGCACATTGTAAAACAAAAAGTTCCAATTTCGCTTGCAAAAGCATTGTGATAATTATAGGATTCATTGAGATTTATTGTAATTCTGACGAATCACTTTCTTAGTCGTCGACCTCTTAGCTATTTTGTACTAAATATTAATCTCCGTCTCCCGAGTGACTGCGCATGTTGTCTGGTATTTGACAGCTTAAAGGCTTGTTACTAAAGCCTTGGTTTTATTTCCATTATATTGGAAAATTGTCATCTCCGGAAATTTTCTAAAGTAATGGTTCTTTCTCACTGTCGAATGAATATTGAGCTCAATAGAGATCAAAGCCCGAACTTGTAAACATAATAGATGCAGTGTCTCTTCCTTAAAATATCATCCATGATGCCCCGCATTGCAAATTCAACCACATAAGGTCTAAACTAGATATCTGGATCGGAAGTAGTAGAATATAATATCCTTTATTGTACAACAAAAACTAATGTCAAGTATAAGTTATCAATTATAATAATAATAATATGTATTCATTATATTATTACCTAATACTGTGCTAGGAGACTCCGCAGTTACATAACTTTAAATAAGAATCTTTTTTTCAAATTTAAGTTTGTTTTCGTTGGCTGTGTGAAAAAAAGTTCAATAAATAAAAAGTTAAACACTAATTACTCGTACCTACCTATATTCGCTCCTTGCCAAAAATAACCTTAATTTCTTTAATTGCCTTAACTTTAGTTATAATTAGCGGAGCATAAAATAAAGGGGGCTTGAAGGGCAAGACTTACCTGCACGCGACGTATCCTGCCCCTCTGAAACAGAGATCTGACGAACGATAGACAGGAGGGCGACCAAGATATTAAGTTCCTTAGACAATAATAAAAAAGTAAGTAATATAAAACGCGGACAATCTCTATTAAAAAATCTAATATTTGGACATGCTAGGCTAACACTCATTTTGTCGTCGGTTATCTCGTGCTGAAACTATGGCTGGAGACGAGAAAATACGACGACAAAGTTATATCGCGGCAAACTGTTAGCTCCTACTTAAGGACACTCGATCTGTCAAAAGTCTAATTCTTTAGTGCGAGGTTACTATTTATAGGTACCTACGCTGGTAGCTCTAGCAGTCTTCAGAAAGCTTATGACAAAGGCTTCATACAAAAAGGAATCTTATTACACCTACCATTAGTTTGACATTTTAGACAGTTATACAAAGTTATTTTAGTGAAGGAAAAATTCGACTCGCAGGCAGGATTCGAACCTGCGTCTTCTGGCTAGGTACGCCAGATAATTTTTCCTTTACTAAAATAACTTTAAAATCTTAGCATGAAAATGCAAAAAAATCACAAAAAGATAGTTATACAAAGTGTTACTAGATATCAATTAAGAGTGTATGGGTGCCGAAGAAATTACACACGGCTTAACCTAACTAAGATATCTAAGTTATAAGTAAGTAGACTGAAATGTCGGAGACGCTTCCCGGGCAGGTCTTCCCCGATAGATAGGTAAAATCTGGGTGTCTTTAAATCACGAGTGAATCGGTTTCTTCTAGGATAGCGCGCTCCATCGTACATCGCAGTGTCGCTTAACATCCTATGAGGAATATAAAAAAGCTTACCATGCATCTTATAGGCTTTCTGTGCGTGAGAGGTTAGCTTCTACTAAAAATGTTTAGTTTATGTTATATTTAAAAATGTTTAAATCTTTGTCACAATACATTTATTGGCACGTTGGGCATTGGGCACGGCTTAAGCGGACGTTTCTTTTATGGAAGAAATTCCTTGTTTCTTTTAAGATTAGAAAAAAACAAACAATTTGACGGCTCGTGTAGCATAGTGCCTGTGGTCGATTCTCTACCACGGGTCGCACGTTCGATTCACGCAAGGTAAAGAAATGCTAGCCTACAGGTAGTTGTTCCCTTTAAGTGTATGAGATAATTAATGATACTTAGCAAAGCTGTGCCCAGTGTGAATCCATAAATTATTGACATCAATTAATTGAAATTTCATAACGTGCAAATGGTTAAATGAAAATTAATTAGCTAACCACGTGCGCTGCTTATGAGCGCCATCTGTGGGCATTAATCGGAAACGCTTTTGGATAACCCTTAAATTTAGTTTCAGTTAAAAAATAACGTATCGTTTCTTATTACCTACTTACGATATATTATTATGAACTTAATACACTTAATAAATTTAAATGTGATTAGATTTTCAAGGTAAGATAATATTAAGATACCTACATGAATACAAGAAAAAATAATAATAGGTACTGTACCAGAGTACAGTGAGTATTTATCCAAAAACAAAAAAAAACATGATCACACAGCTTAGCCTAATTTACGTGCCTTTCCATAAAAAAAAATAACGAAGAAAAAATTAACACAATAGAATCAGCCATCACCATCTCGAAAAAGGAACGGTCCACTTGATAAAAAAAACCCGGGAGATTTTTGTTTTATGGCATGCACTAGGCGTTAGGCGGGGTACGCACGGGGTGGTTTCTGGGTCAGTGGGTGGGGCCACCCCCGGCAGCCACCCCTGGGGTGTTACACCCCGTGCGTGTACCAATTGGGCGTCTTTCGAGCCTATTTCTTTTTTCTATTTAGGGATTCCCTCTAATTAGATGTTTCAGTCCCACTAGTGTTGGTAACGTTTCTAGGTTATCATTTTATATTTTGGATGCTTTTTTATAATACATGAGCTTTAATTATGAAAGGTTTGAAATTGCATTGCTTTTTTAAGCGGTTCGAAGTTTATATTAAAAAAGGGTTGAAAAAAAAAATCTAAAAAAAGAACAAACCATCAATTTTATTAGTTACATACATATTTTAAAATAATTCATAATCGAATTTACATATTATATTCATTATTAGCCATGCGTCAAATTTTGTTCAATTTTATAAAATGTTAACTATATTAAGTTTTTCTTTGAATTCTGCCTAATTATATTATACACAGCGTTCTCAACGAAAGGATAATAAAAGGCAGTCAAAACAAATTCACAGCGTTTGTAGCAAATATTTACCTTCCTAATTACTGAACGTGCATTACCTCGCTTATTTGAAGTAGGATAAAGTGATTAGAGAAAAGCAAACATTTTACTTACAGTCATCGCAAATATTAATACTAGAATTTAAGTTAGGCTACATTTGCCTGTGGACTTGAATCCTAATGATAACCATGGATTTCCAAGTCATAGTTGCCGAGTTCGAATCCAAGACGAGAAATGAAGTGGATATCCACACTAATATTATAAATGTGAATGAAACTCAAAATGTCTGTCTATCCATCTGATAATATAAACCTAATACGCTGCACAGATTTCAATAAAATTTGTCAGAGATAGATTGTATCCTGAGGAAGGACGTAGAGTTTTGTCTCAAAAATAAATAAATAGTCCCTTTAGGATGATGGTGAAACTGTAGAAAACTACCAGTAGGTACTGTAGAGACCGCTCCAAGAAGGCGACAATATTACGGGTCGACTAGCTGGTTAAAGAATAAACAATCAGTTACTTGGAGATTGTTCCACCTTCGCAACACTGACAACACATTTTAGTCTGAGTTCTAGTCTATGGATCTATTCCCAAAAAAAACTTATGTTAGAATAACGACGCCATATGCAAAACTTGAGTGTCCTAATACTTTCAGTTTTATTCTATTCTACTTCAATACATTAGAAGAACTGCCTCATTAGCCAAGTGGTCCTGAGCGCGACTGCTATGCTAGGGGTCTTGGGTTCGATTCCCAGGTCGAGCAAAGTGTTATTGGGTTTTTCTATGAAATTCCCAGTAGCAGCTCGGAGTTAGGAATTTGTGCCCGATTAATGGCAATAGGCTCGCCCCCTATTACATGGGACCTAAACATACCGGCGAACTGTGGGTGTACGCCTCTGCCTAACCCTTCGGGGAATACAGGCGTGATGGTATGTTATGTTACTTCAATACATAAAAGAAAACCGTGTTTTTGTTTCAAATGTTCCCAACGAAACGAAGATACTGTAAAATATTTATTGTCTATGAAAATAAAGCCCGCTTATAACAAACTACTTAATAAAAGAACAAAATAACATAACTAAATATATTGAGCATTGAGTCGTTGGCTGAAAGCCTTAACAACTAATTAGCTTTGCGATCTGTTTGTTGCCAAACAGCTAAATTGGTGCTAATAACTCCTCTCATCTTCGTACTACAAGCAAACGATAGCACTAACGTATTAGATTTCAATTCCAATTAAATCAGATAAAACAATTCAACTGTCTAGTCGTCTAATTAGTTTTGTTTAGACTAAAGTTTCTGTCAATCTTCAGGAAGATTCTGTTACATGAAGATTTTATAAAGCTACATTAGGTATTTATTGTTTTAGTTATAAATGTTGTATTGTATATTAATATTGTTTTAGGTTGGCAATAGGTTCGCCCCCTATTACATGGGACCTAAAACATACCGGCGAACTGTGGGTGTACATTAAGTACGCCTCTGCCTAACCCTTCGGGGAATACAGGCGTGATGGTATGTTATTGTTTTATACAGTAATTTTTTATTGTTATATGTAGTATCACTTCCAGACTTAATATTCGACTACATAATGAATAGTTCCAAAAAGTGTATTTGAAGTGGAGTCGCGAAGAAATTCCATGGAGAATTTAATGCTTTACAACAAACAATAGATAACTAAAACGTGCTAATATTATTGTGTTCCGGATTGAAAGAAAAGTGTAGCTCGTGAAATTAGCGGGCAAATGAGACTTGACAACTCACAGAAGAGTCAAGATGACAATGATACCTCTATGTTGCTGACGTCCAAAGACTGCAGTTGTTAATACCACAATATTTCTCTATCAACTTCTCTGTTCTCTCTTTCAATCTGATTCAAGTTTTTGTAGCCTATGGACATCTGTAACACTAAAGACGTCGCTCGCCACGACACATCAACATTCCTCGCTTTATGTCCGTCCATCTACGAGTAATGTTCACTCAAAGGACCTTATTATACCTGTAGTACCTACCTATATACCGTAGTACGGTGCACCCTAGTGCTAATTAGTTTCCCCTGCGGTCTCCGATGGGCCTGACAAGGTAATCAAGCAATCCCACAGGACCTTTGATTGTTGCGGTCTGTACCTACCTACATGTGAAACCTTTGTGAAACCTACTCATACATACATTTCCTTACTAATGAAGCAATTTAAAATATTCTAATGAAAGTCTGAAAACTTTTCTTAAAAAGAGGGAGAGCCATGCTTCGGCACGAATGGGCCGGCTCGACCGGAGTGACACCACGACGGCCTCATAGAAAACCGGCGTGAAACTACGCTTACGTTGTGTTTCGCAGAGTGAGTGGGAACACCGGAGGACCAAACACTTTTAAAAAGTGGGCTAACTTGCGACTCCTTGGTGTTGCGGGTGTCCATGGCCGGCGGTCATCGCTTACCATCAGGTGATCAGACTGCTCGTTTGCCCCGCTATGAGATAAAAAGAAATGCGTGTGTCGGAATAATCGGACCTTCAGACAACTTTGACTTCAATCAAAACTGCTTAGTTTTTTAATGATGTTATAAGTTAAATACAATTTTATATTCGTTTTTTAAAATGTGATTGGGAATCTCATCATTAATAACAAGGTCATCTATTAAATTTTTTCGAATGATTTCAAAGTCATCCTGTATATCTTATACATAGTGACGTCAACAATACAATTCGCACGCGTAAAGTTTCGCGCGCCTTCTTCACCCCACTTTAGGGTTGTCTCGCGTACTTCTTTGTGTTCCTAATTTTATCTTTAACTAACTTTAGCGTTCGTGTTGTTTGAGTATAATTAAATAGGACGCTTTTATACGGTTGTTGGATGGGAAATAAAAGTAAAGATAAAAATAACTTTATATACTTATGCCTAATATTAAAACAAATGTTTGATTAGGACTAGTTCTTTGAGACCAATATTATTTTAATGAACCCGTCAAGTACTAAATTACAAGCACATTTTTTTTTAAAACGTTTGCGCCTCTGGTGTCCTCACTCACTCGCCGAAATGCGTTGTTTCACGCCGGTTTTATGAGTCCGTAGTATCACTCCGGCCGTGCCGGCCTATTCATGCCGAAGTATTGGTCACCTCCTCTCTAAAGAAAAATATTTTCGGTCAAACGGAATTTAGTCAACACGTCATGTAAGGCATAGGATTATAGGAGAAAATGGGGGAAAATTTATTTATTTATTTATACGGTCTCCAACAAGGAATACATATGATATTAAAAAAATACTTAGCCTTAAGTAAATATTAATAAATATATCTCATCTTCAACAATTCAAAACTCCAGCAAGTGCAACCGTACCTAATTTAGGTATGCAATTTCAATAGCTGTCATATTTTAAGCAAGCATTTCTCGGCAACCCTAGGCCATGCAAGCGAAAAAAACGCATATGAAACTTTGTACTCACAGTAAGTACTAATAATTAATTTATTAAAAGCATCGGATGGGAACCCTGCGCCCCCCCCCCCCCCCCCATTTTCCGAGCACTCGAGGCGATGCGAAACTCCCCGCAATTTTACTTTCCGTAATTTGACGGATTCCGGCGGGGGAAGGTTAGCGGTTTTTTTTTTACCGACAGCAACGTTCGTTATTGCGTTGTTAGTGATGTTAAATCTCGTGTCCTGATTTTGATGGTTGAGTTGGGAAAATAAAAATATGAACGTACACAAAAAGTCAAAACATATTTTGGTCCAACTTTTATTTGAGTTTTTTTATGTAACATTGCCTCAATCATAATATTATGGAAGCATTTGTAAACTCAATTTTTCACACACAAACATCCAATCGCGGAGCAACTCCATGACGGAATCAAACCCATAGCGCATCGCTCAGCCACTCGCTTAACTTTCAATTTACTCAACTAGAATTCCAATTATCTGCTAATAAGCTCTAATATTTAATATTATTTTTTGCCTTGAAAATATTGGTGATGGAAAATACGGTAAAAAATCATACAATATATTAAAAAAAATTGCAATTGTCACCGTGGAAAGAACCAACCTGAATTGATTTCTCTATTTCAGGAAAATGTGGTGATTAAAGCTGCTCTTAAATCTCTTACTGAGTTCCTCTACATATGAAAAAGCTGCAAACAACAATCTATTTTAAAAGTTAGGTTCACTGTTGTGGTGAACCGAAGCGGTGATTTAAAGTTGAATGAAGTCGAAAGCAACACCTAATATCTGAAGTTAACCATATAGGTACTCATATCAATAAACTGGCGATAGTTAATAACTTGATAGACATTAACCGTAGCAGCGCGGGTCGCCCGACGACCTCAGGGTTGAACTCCAATTGCCTCCAATTGGCATGGGACCGCCGCTTGCCATATTCCGTTTTGTTAAAGCAAATTGTACGAAATTACTTTTGGTACAGCAATTTGTGATAAAATTCTGTAGTTTTTCTTCTAGAGGAGGCAGTAGTAATTGATTGAAAAGTATTTTCTCTACGAGGCTAAAAGGGTGCAAATTCAGATAGGATTTTCAACGACAGTTCTTGATACTTGAAAACGACGAGAATTTCGGAAGACGAATGTGGAACGAGGCTCTAAGACTAAACCAATCCGACATGTGTAACCCAATTACTGGGCAGTACCTAGAATTTCCTACGTTTTAACCGTCCGTCAGGTCCTCGGGCAATCCAATTGCTCAGCGCAGGCAATAAAGTTAGACCGGTTGATAGATTTTCAGGCCTTTGGCTGGGAACGGTAGACGGTAGCGTGTCTGGCAAAGTGTATGATGATTTTAGTTCCTCAGGAAACCGCTAGAGGGGCTTCCATATTCATATATAAATGCAGAAACGTTTTTTTTTTTCAAATTCAAATTCAAGTGTTTTTATTTCAAATAAGCTTTTACAAGCGTTTTTGAAACGTTATGATTCTAGTTGCACGGTTCCAAAAGGTCGATCCTATGGAGAAGAATCCGGCAAGAAAGTCCATGGAAACTCCGTTATCAATAACAGCTTAGCTCCCCATGCCTGAGAGATTCTCTCGACGGCGTGTGAAGTCTGCCAACCCGCACTAGGCTAGCGGGGTGGACTATAGCCTAATCCCTCTCATTGTGAGGGGAGACCCGTGCCCAGCAGTATGACATATAATCGGTTGATTATGTATCTATTTTAATTTCGAAATTCTACTGACAATCTGAAGAACGGCGTGGTTTTTAAAATGTAAAGAATTTGAGCACTTATCTACAAAATAACCTCGACAAGCGGTGTAGGGTACAAGGTACAATGCCCTTTAGGTAAAAGCTTAAATACTAATATTCCCTAACTCCACAAATAACTAACTGCAATAAAATATAGCCTTTAAAGTTAACCCATTAACTTTTAGGCGTTATTACAACATAGTTAGCTTGGAAGACAAAGCGCTGGCATTTGAAGAGTCTAGCCCCGCCTATGAGTTTGTTATGACATTTGCGTGAAATACCATCGTGCTTGGTAGTCGACCTAACCATTAACTGCAGCATTATAGGACAGTTTTAGATAGCATTCTGTTACCATTTAGTCTTTTCTATATTTTAATATTATTTTTTGTTTTCTCTTGTAAATGTGCCTTGACTGTGTCAAATAAACTTTCTTTCTTTCTTTCTTACCATTCCATATCGTTATTAAATAGGATTAAAACATGTATAATCCTATTCAATAACGATACAAGATTTGTACAATGTCTATAAGATTTTATGATAGTAGAGAAGATTATCTACTATTATAAAATCGTAGAAAGGCTGTGTCTGTACATAGAATATATTTAAAAAAACAAGTGGGTTCGAACCCAAATATTTAATTGTTAATACTCTATTTGTTACGGGTTGGCGTAAAAACTACTGAATAGATTTTAATTTTGTGATCACTGTTAGAAAGTATATGTTCTAACTTAAAAACTGGTGTAATTCTTATCACAATTAATTGAACGGATCCTGAGACAGCTTGACCTCTCTGATACAGACCCATACAAAAAAGAGATCATCGCTGTTGGTTTTTCCATTTTTACTCATAATTGCTTCATGTGAGTGAAACCGCGGCAAAAAGCTAGTATTTTATATATGTGTCATTTGTATTGCTATGTCAAGCAAAACAGAAATTCCGAATAAGGGAAATTCAGTAGGTACCTACTGTAGTAGTACTGTAGTACTTATTCAGTTCCAATTCGGAGATTGGATTTGGTAGTAGATAAGTCTATTATCGGCTTATGTGTATTTACATCTGTAAAGAGCTGACAGAATTGTATAAATTCATTTAAAAAAGCTATACTAAGGGCCACTTGCACCAATTTCTTAAATGTGTTTAAATTGTACTTAGGTAAACACAATTTTCTATTATCGTTTTGTGTATAAATTCAATTTAAACATATTTCAGATATTGGTGCATGTGGCCCTAAGTTTTAAACATTGGCCTACACTAGGATTTTCTCCTGTATTGCTTTTACAACCACAAATTCTCACAGAGCGACTATCTGAAAGGCCGTACAAGTTTACTTTTATTTCATCCATGGGGGACCGAAACCACACGTGGTGCAGAAGCCGATTGTTAAGCCGCTATGCCAAACGAAACGAAATCAAACATAGTAATAGTGATATTGAAAAAAAAAATAGTTTTTGCGGATTTTCACGCATTATATAACTATAAATTATTAAGACCTATCGTTCCGGAGTCTTTACCATTTCCATGGTCACGTGCAGATTGAGGTATTAGCAACGCGATAAAATCCGTGAAAAGCAGTTTTAATTCAATACCTATCTAATATTCACATAAGTATCAAGAACTGAGAACTGCCTCGTTAGTCTAGTGGTCACAAGTGCGACTGCTACGCTTGAGGTCCTGGGTTCGATTCCCAGGTCGAGCAAAGTGTTATTGGGTTTTTCTTTATTATAAGTTTATTGTTATTGGTAATAAATAACTAGAATTCTATGAATAAGACAATCAACTCCAATGCTTTACGACATTCTACATCGATATTTCTATTACCAAGATTGTTTAGCACTTTATAACAAGTATTACCTACCTACTAGTATCAAGATTACTCGTACCTATAAGCATACCACTTAATTCTTCATCTGTGAATACAGACGTCATTCTTGTTCTGCTATTAAAGTTACAATTTTTTTTTTCAAAATGAACACAACGGCACAACCTTTCACTATTAAAACTAAGTTTTTTGTACGATAAGTACCTTCCTATCCGACGCAGACATACAAACAAACTTCTTAGAAACTGTTTTTGCTTTCCACCAGAAAAGTCTAGGATCAAACGCATGTAAGCCAAAATTAAAAAAAAAAACTTCGCTAAGTAACTTCATAGACACTAGAAAAAACATTGCAAACATTACCATAAACCAACATTTACTTAAAGGTTCTGTGGGTAATATAATAATAATTACCGTTCAACGTTATTTTCATAACCTTTTAGTAATAGTAAAGGTGCGGATGACAAGGCACTGCCACCCGGCGATGCTCACGAACTCCACATTAACCTATATTCTTGTGGAATGGCACAGACAGATAAGAGACTGATATATGTGCTTCATGACTGCGCCGGCGTGCACGGCCTAAAAGGAAATGACAACTTACATCTTCAATAGAAATACTACCAACATTATAAATTTGATTATTAAGTGCACGATTCAATATTACTATAAGTAATAAGCTTTCAAAAGTATAATACTTAATTACCTACCTACTTAATAACATACGTCGTTATTTCTGGTGAGACTAGAAGTGAAGATTTATCCGAGCTTTCAAAATATCGGGATTTCATTGAGATACTGATATACTTAGTATTTTTTTTAGTTTGGAACCAACAATAAAACCAAATACTTAATACCTTATCAAGGCAGTTAAAAACATTAAAATTCCGAAAACTTCTTGTTATCTACTTAAATTAAAATTGTACATAATGTGAATCAAACACACAAAAGAATCACATATCATTTAATTGATTTTATAACATCGCGCGCGCTCGCGGCAAAAATGATAACTTTTTACAAATATTAGGGATTTTTCAGTTAGCCTGGTATGGCTATCACCTAACTGCGACACACGTATAACTGTTATTTACGTGGTGTACTGAGTCATCCATAAATACGGTGACGGCAGCAATAGCCGATAAAACATTAATGGCCCAGACGATAAAACTGTTTTATTAAAAACAATTATTTGAGAATTGCGCGTATTGTGACCTATAAAACTTATTATGGAAGCATTGTTATAAAATACCATAAAAAGACGAAATTAAAATATATACTTTTGCCTAAACCGAGGATTACCAAGGTCTATTCCGAAGTCAGAAACTAAAGTTTCTTTATTAACTATGAATATGAATATTAGTATATTTTTGCTCTAAACAAACAAGCAATCTTTATTAAGTAGGTACCTAATCAAAAATAAAGAAAAAAAATCTGATCCAACGCAAATAGCGTGGTCTCACCTATGGTTGCCAGCCCCAAAAATAAGAAAGCCGGACGCAGATCCGTATTTAGCCCAACATTATCCCATGATAGCCTGTCACATTAGTATATTAAAAGATAAAATAATACACTTTTATTTACGTTAGTCGCTCGCGCGCTTTTCTTCGGCATCTTTTGGCCAAAAACATAACAAAAGCGGGACAGGCCTGACTTGTATAATATTTAACCGGACACGATGGTAAAAAGCCGCATGTGTCCGAACCTTAGCCTCAAAAAAAAATAGTAGGTACGTATTTATCAAGGTGTCTCAGTCTGAAATATAGCGTTAAATGGAGAATGAAAGTATCAATATCTCCCGGGTGTGCAAGTTCCCAGACTAACCCATTTGCGCCATCACTCAACTTTAATCCATTTACACCTACACCTTGCTATCACACGTTAGCCGTCCATGGGATTCCGTCCATCGCTCTATCACTGAGGATTTTGAGGAAACTGTCGCATACTAGAGCAGCTATGGATTGCATTCATCGTTCATTTTGTATTTGTCTTGTAATCAAATATTTTTAAATCTCTTTGATTCGTAAGCTTAACTCTTTAGTTCTAGAATGGAGTTTCGTACTCAACAAATGTATGTAGGTATCATGTAAACATACTACCTGTGTTTTCTTGGTCAAAATTCTCTTTCAAAAATGATAAATGCATTTTCTGACATATTTTTTCATAATTCCTCTGCAATTATTTACGATAAATTTAAGGTTTTTTTGTGTTGTATTGATATTATTTAGTTCCCGTCGTTTCGATACCTTTATAGCATCCATGGTCACAGGTAGACTAAGCCATTCGATGTCCTAATTTTACAATTACTAACAGCTACCTTACATTTTTGTTCATGATAATTTTGATGGTACAACGCGATAAAAAGTAGATTTATTTCTATGTCTAATATTCGCGTAAGTGTCAGAATCCAGTTTTATCCAGTTCAGCATATTGTCAAAATTCTCTTGTTCTTCTATAACAACGAGTACTTGATCACAACTTCTCTCAAATTTTACGAGACCTTAGTCCTGACGTCCTTGCGTTTGTTTGTGATTATCTTCTTATATTTGTCTCATTTCATAACATAACATACCTACCATCACTCCTGTATTCCCCGAAGTTTTTGGCAGAGGCGTATTTAATGTAGGTACACCCACCATTCGCCGGTATGTTTTAGGTCCCATATTTTTGTTTGCCAATAACCGGGCACAACTTCCAAACTCTACTGCTGGGAATTTCACAGAAAAACCCAATAACACTTTGCTCGACCTGGGAATCGAACCCAAGACCTCAATCATAGCAGTCGCGCTAAAGACCACTAGGCTAATGAGGCAGTTGTTGTCTCATTTCAATAATTACAAAGTCATTTGTTAAATTAATTAGACTGCTTTTATCTGAACCTTTGAAGTATGGCGAGGCGTCACTGTTTTTCTTTAATCCAATCCTATAAAATTCACCATGTTTTACAACGTCTTTTACGACCAACATACATAATTACAAGGTACTTATATTAGTGTTTAAGCAGCAATAAAATAGAATCAATACTAATGGCGGTAAATTGTCGTTCGATGTCGCATGTGAAACGTAAAATATCGCGTTTTTGTTATTAGTGAAATTTGCGTGTTGTGCTTATTTCCTAGTGATTATTGAAAATACTAGACTTTAATTTTCGTGTCAGGTTAGCTAAGCATAAGGAAATGAACTTCTTAATAATTGATGTTTGTATATTATACTAGCTTCTGCCCGCGGCTGCGCCCCCGTCGAATTCGGTCTGTCATCACATCCCACAGAACGGGATAAAAAGTATCCTATGTCCGTTTCCTGGTTCTAAGCTATCTCTCCACCAATTTTCAGCCAAATCGGTTCAGCCGTTCTTGAGTTATAAATGAAGTAACTAACACGACTTTCTTTTATATATATACTAGCTTCTGCCCGCGGCTTCGCCCCCGTGGAAAAAAAAAGTATCGGGTACGGGATAAAAAGTATCCTATGTCCGTCTCCTGGTTCTAAGCTACCTCTCCACCAATTTTCAGCCAAATCGGTTCAGCCGTTCTTGAGTTATAAATGAAGTAACTAACACGACTTTCTTTTATATATATAGATATAGATTTGTCGATCTCTGTGGTTTAGTGGTTCCAGTACCGGACTGCTGAACACGAGGTCGTGGGTTTGATTCCCACAGGGCACAAATATTTATATGATGGATGAATATAAGCTTTTGTGTTCGTCATGGTGTTTCTTATCTATATCTATACTAGTATATAAAGCTGAAGAGTTTGTTTGTTTGTTTGCTTGAACGCGCTTATCTCAGGAACTACTGGTCCGATTTGAAAAATCCTTTCAGTGTTAGATAGCCTATTTATTGAGGAAGGGTATAGGCTTTAAAACATCACGCTAAGACTAAGTAACTATACCACGCGGACGTAGTCGTATTTATTGTCTAGTAGGCACCCATAGTAGGTACAGGCTCTGCTTAGTTTGGGACTAGATGGTGTTGTGTAAAATGTCCCAGAATATTAATTTATTTATTGAAATAAACTGTTTATAAATTATTTCATACCGCAAAAGAAAACAATTATTACACGATTTTATCCAATTTCCTCTAACAACTCACAATTTATGTTTTAATTTATTTTTAAATTAAATCAAATCGGAAATCTATATCTAAATCAAATTGATTACAGTTTTCAGATTAAAATACCTAGGAAAACTTATAATACCTACTTCAAAAAATACTTCTGCGTAAAATACTTCGAGTACCTATGAAATTACTTATAAATATTAGTGGCGTCATTGGATCCATTTCTTGCTCGAAAATTGATGTGATTATGATAATGAGGGCTTTTAAGTCAATGTCAAAATGTTTTATTTCAATTATACTTTTAAAAAGTCAAACTAGTTGCACGGTTCCAAAAAGTGGGTCTTATGGAGAAGAGCCGGCAAGAAACTCCATAGATACTCTTTTAAAAAATATATAACAACTTGGATTACAATATTAAGCTTTACATCTTTGTTTTTAAGTAGTTACTGAGAATGATGCAGTTTGGTGAGCAAGAAAATTTTTAGTAAAATTATCTTCAATCAAGTGCTTTTACAAATAAATAGCTCAATGCTTAAATTACCTCGTACAGATACCGACCAAGATTATTTTTCGTTATCAAAACGTTTTTTTTTTCGTTAATAAAACGTTAATCCTCACTGGGATTTCCTCCTTTATCGTGAGTTAATATGTTTTAATTTCATTTTACAGCTTCAACATATGAAAGGACCTCATCTAAAACTGTAGTTTATAGTTTCATGGAAAACCAATTTAATTATACCTACAACCAATCAAAAGAAAAATATCGTAAAAGAAACTAATTGATTAGCCTAGTTCTTTGAAAAAAACTTTATATTGGAAAAATCATATGAATGTGTTTAACACGCATGGTGTTTCACCAGAAATCGTAACAGAAAATTATTATGCGCTCGCCGAGGTTAATTTCTGGATGAGTGACCATTCTTAATACTTGGAGACTTTGAACGCTAGTAATACTCCTGGTGTTACTAGAGAGACAAGACTTCCTAATCATGGAACCCAATCTCAAAAATAACTATCTGCCCACTACGTTATTAAATTTTGCATTAACACAATCATGTTAAACATTCCCAAAGATATAAATTTTACTGGATAAAAATTTCGGTTTGAGGCAGGGCTCGAACCTCGTCCCTCCGGTTAAGTATACCGGACACTTTAGCCAACTATGCTATCGAGACATCTGCCAACGACGTCGAATTTCGCGAAATAAAAACCACTGTAATCGATTCTAAACATGAAATTAGTTATTTCAGGACTTGCGCTTATTCTGTTACAGGATGTAGGTAGTTACTACTACTACTACTACTACGGAACACCACTGCCTCCATCTTACTCCTACTTAGGAATTCATGAATGAAAGTTTGAAATGCGTTTTCTCATTGACGTGCTAATTTTCCCTCGCGATACATTCAGCGCTTCATCACACAAATAATGATGCATCAATCAGCTGCATTTCCTGGAACTTATTTTTTTCCCCGCGGTTGGCAGACGGCGTGATGGCTGCGCGCGCGCACGAACTTGACCCACTTTGTTGGAAGTTATGAATTATTTACCGTATACGTTATTCGCACGCAACGTTTTGTTTGTGGTGTTTAAATTCAGTCATTATGCATGAGTCGGGGTGCTTGTGGTAGCGAGTTCCGGCAAAGCGGGGAGGATCGCCTCAAGGAGGTTGTGTTCTCAACCTTGGCGACGATAAGCGGAGTGACAGAGATGGGACACTGTGTTGCTACTTTAAAAAAAATCACCCCTCGCCATACCTATTGTCACGCTGGCTTAGTCGCTAACTGGCTCACTGATGGTGAGAACACGACCTTAACATAGAAAAGAGTCTGTTGTTTCTATTTACACACGCAAACGCAGAATTTCATGTCGATTTGCAAAAATTTCGGGCTTCATCTAAAAATTCACGATAAAAAATTGTGGAAGTAACTGCCGTATACCGACAAAATGATTCTGTCGGTCCGTATATTTAACTTTTTCCACGTAGAGTTTTCTTTAATAAGTATTCTTTATGAATACGCTGCTTATACAGGTAAGGTGGTTATTTAAACGTGAGGACCTTACCTACCTAAGCTTGATTAATTTCCTGCTAAACCTCGTGCACTTTAATTAATAATATTAGTAGAGAAACTGCTGAACTATCATAAAATTTAATTAAAACACTTATCACGTTCTATACTTTATTAATATTAATGGAAACATGTTGTATAAACATTCTTTTAATTAATTATATTAGAAATGTAATTTCGTAAGTGACTACTAAGGTAAACTATCGATATATTGAGTTTTAAAGAACTATATTATGTACTTAATATTTATTGTTATGTACCTTTATTGAAAATTGTCTTAACCTATATTCTAGACAGATCTTGCATCGTTCTTATCTTTGTATACATATATACTGAACTGGTAATTACCCTACTGGTTGTAAAGTGTAGTGGATGACGGCCATTAAAATGTCTCTTGTCAATTACTTTCTCCAATTTTACACACCATAATTCATTACTTTCATATTTAAATATTCTGCGACATTTTACACAGCACCATCTAGTCCCAAACTAAGCAGAGCTTGTACTATGGGTACTAGACAATGGATATAATACTTATATTCACTAGATTTCATCACCATCCACTGACTTCATCCACTGCTGCACCAAGGGCATAGGCCTCCCTAATTTAATGCCATCCGTTACGGTCTTGTGCTGTTCCCATCCGACGGCATACGAAGTCGGAAGTCCGACTTCGTACGCCGTCTACCCATCTGGGTGCTGGACGCCCGACTTTCAAATCAAATCAAATCAAATCGTACATATACAGACATAAGATGGAAACATAGAATAAAAATAGTTCTCATATATTCTACCTTACGGCATGTAAAAAAACCTATTGCCATCCCTTGACCTCTGTTCTATATATCACGAATTAGTAGGTATAAGTCTTAGGTTGCTGGAAAAACTTAACGTTCTATAGAGTTTGGATCACACAACTCACTTTACTTCTACGTTCCTAAAAACTCAGAACTTTCTAAAATTCTACTAATATTTTAATCTAAAAGAGAGTTCGGTTGTTTTTCTTTCACGAAAGCTACGGGGATCGCTAGTGATATCTAAACCCGCTGTCCGCCTCCACGGCAACCTCGCCTAACATTACAGACACAAATTACATTATGCATCAAACATTCTGCTGCGCTCAAAACGAGAAATCTTGTGGGATGACAAGCAAATATGATCGCTACGGCTTATTGATTCTGATATGTAAACATGTATGACTATGTACTCAGCCTCGTATTTACTATTTTAACCGATTGTTTTAGCAACAATCGCAGTTTAACGGCACTGCATTACTTGCGACATGTGTGTAAATCCATCCATCAGTTTTACAAGACAGACGACCATAGACAGGACCCGAAGTCTACTACAAGTATTTTATTGTGTGAAAATCATCATTCAATGACTTCAGAATTGTTAATTTTTGTCTTCCAATACTGTGACTTCATTATGTCATTTTGAACCATTGAACAAATATTCTGACACAATTGAAATATAAAGACGGGCCCCTGGTAGAGATAGCTGAGAGTCGTTGGATGCAGGCGGCTTATAGGCAACCAACCGGTCTAAGGGTGAGGCTGGGAGTATAGAGAGAGAAAATACTTGTGTTTGGCAAAGTTGTTTCTCATATTTGATTCGTTACGATAACGATAAGCCCAGTGTATCCACTCCTAGGCAGACACCATCCCCTCATTCTTTGATATATTTTGGTCGTGTGACAATTAAACCCAATCTTCATTAAAGTATCTTCCCGCCAAAGCTATTTTGATTTCTTAGACGTGGCCTACCGACCTCATTGGTTTAATTTTTTTAAGTAAATTTTGGAGTCCATACTTACACGGATGCACAGACGTGACGCGCACTGCCTCTACATTACGTACATGCATATCAAGTAATCAGAACGTCCTTTTTTTTTGAATTCATCGTATCAAAGCTTCTTGTTAGATCAGATGCGCCAGTGCTGGCGCCGACCATTTTTTGTGACCGGCTCACCAGCCGTGCTATTTGCTCTTATTACATAGCCAAGCCAATGTTTATTTTTTCGAAGTGCTTAATAAGTAGGCCTAGATTTAAGTGGATAGAAAGTCACATTTACCGGAACTGTGTTTTGCGTTAAAAGTACAATGTTCTTCTCACCGTGTCGATGGCACACTTATACTATTAAACACTGCTGGGTTAGTTTGCCAATTGCCTTATGGATTCCCAGGGAAGACAAAGAAACTTGGGGTTGTGTGCCATGTAAATAATGGCAATAGGCTCGCCCCTCATTACAGGGACATATAAACATACCGACAACCCGTAGGTGTTGTTAGTTTGATTAGTACATTTCTGTCTGCCTAAAATATAACTCCTCATTACCACATCTAGTAAGAGGTGAGAATATATCTGACTTAAGGGGTTTGACTGACGTAGCAGTCTGTCGTAAAGCCCTTGTTCGTATGTTTTGACTTTTGCGCAAAATTTTCAAGACCCTCTATGTTGATGCGGCTCCGGAAGTCTGCAGCCCGTAGAGGCTCTTAAGTCTCGGAAACACATGAGGAATTCCTCTGATATGAAAACTGAACTAAACGGAAATATAACCAGATTGTACTAGAAGATTTCCATGCTGCTGAAGTATGTCGAATAACCATGTTTCTTATTTGTATTTTTCTATCTTTCCAGCCAAAAGACGTACAGTCCATGGAGTTGGACGTCGCTGACGGCGACGGGCGACTGACCAAGGGCCCCGCGCGGGCCGCCGCCCGCGCACCCGCACTGAGCGCGCACGGGGACGGGGAGGGGCGGGCCAGGGGACGCACGCGCACCTAATGACACTTAGTTCTAATGGACCACCTACATCACCAGCTGGTACAGTTCAGTTAATGAGTTCAAGTTTAAACTTTATCAATTAAGTATCACCAACAGACACTACAATAAGTTCTTACTTAGTTCTAATTTAAAAATGTTTTATCAACATAGTAAAATGTCGTATCTATGTTTCAACAACTTTCGTTATAAGTCTAGTAGGTATGTATATAAAAATACAGAACCCATGTCGTCTACAAATGAGGGTAGAACAAAAAATCTTCGCTTCACAAAGATCAATTACGTCATCGTCAGTCTGCCACTGACACTCGCGCGAGGCGTCCACACATTACAACTAAAATGTCATGAAATAAAAAAAGTGTAATTTGTAGTAGACCTGAATTCTGTATTTAGTGGTCGAATATTTTAAATAAGTAAAGTGTTGTGAAATATCTCGGACCTAAATTACCATCTGATTCAGGTATACCTAGTTGCTAAATCATTTTTTCACTGGTTTTATATTGGCAATATTGTTATCAATACAGCATAGTTTAGCATAACACAAATGCATAATTAGTTTTTTATATATTTGAATCCTACAGGTGTCTCGGTCACAGTTAAGAGTCGCTTGTATATTACGATTGGATGTGTTGAACCCCCTAGATCCTCTAATACATATTATGGTAAATTTATGCGATTGACGACGCTTTCCACTGGATCGAATAGTGAGAAAATATCAATCTTATACATTTTCATCTTATCGAAACGTCATAATAACACTAGTATCGGTGAACAATTTTGCTAATGTCAGTGATTAACAATTCTGTCTAAAATTACCAATAGATACGATAATTTCAATGTTTATAGTTTTACTGTCGGTGTTTGGCAGAGTTATTCTTACCATGACCAAGTTATGGTTCTGTAGAATCTACTATTCTGTCATACTTTGTCGGACATTAACGTTATGGTCGGACATTTTAAAGGTAATCTTAAAATAAGTAATGATACATAATTGAATCTAAATATATTTTACTTTGTTAGTATTTTGCAAAGTATTCTTTGCTTTAAGTCGGAGGCTATTTAAGTTTTATAACAAGACAAGTGTGGGATTCAAAATGAAAAATGTTTTAAGTATTTTTTAAGAAAATCACGTTCTACACGAATTCATTATTGAAGCAATTAACTTATTGTCACGTGTTTGTTTCTTTTTGTGTGTTTGGGAAGTATCGTGAAATGTAAAATTATGGGAAAACAGAAAGCACAGGGCACTAGTTATGTTATCAACATTTATTTCTGATCGTCTCCAAGCTATCAGATTAGGGTAAAATAACTGAGTTTACCCCTAAAATTACAACCAAAAGGGGTGAAGTTACGAAAGAAAATAAACCTGACACTATTCATTATGTTTGCCTCCAAACTATGTATACGAATATTTTAATAATTAGCCTCTTAAAAGATGTGTTATCTGGTAATTCATTTTTTATTCGGTTACAAAGCTAAATCAATTTATATAATAAAACATTCAAGATTAATAATAATAAAATACAATTACGCGTGAACATTTGATTTGTACATTTGTACGTTCTTTTTTTATAATTTGATTTTTTTTTCATGACCGAAACTAAATCCATGACATTCAGCGTAACAAAGACAATTTCAATTTTTTTTAAACATTTGAACAGATAATGGCTTCGACATTTGTAACGTAATTTACTTTTTTTTATACGGTACTCAGTATACAGAGGATGGTAATGATGATTTCTGTAAATAATAATACACCTTTTATCCTAAATAGATTTTAAAATTTACAAATGTTTTTGCTGGACATAGTGCTTAATTATTAGCACTAACTTTAAGTTTCCTTTGGACGCGACACCTGTATAAATGTCTGTAGATACAGCAGAATTTCATCTACAATGAGAAAAATATATCTTAGTCAAAGGCACGACAATGTCGCCATCAAGTTTTTCTTTCTTTTAGATCATCTAACGTTACAGTTTGTAGATATGAATTCCCCTCACAACCACGTGGCGACAGCCAGATGATAGTGAACTTATAATAGTGGACTTAAGGTGCAATTTAAAAGGAGACCCCTAGAGCCCGAATGGTGAACGAATTGATCCGTCCGATGTTGTGAGACCCCGTGTCGTCGCTTTCTGCGGTAGTCCCGTACCGTGGACTGTCACTTGTAAGCCGCGTTAGATTTCACGACAAATCGCGCACTTTCGTGTACATCTACGCTTTATTATCGCAACTTTAGCTGTGTCAGCACGCAGAAGTGTTGATGTATGTTGTAGTTGTGCGATTTGTCGCAAATAGAACGCGGCGCTACATAGCCTGTGAACTAATCTGTATAGAAACTTCCTTATGCCTAGGAACGGTTAGGTTGTTCTGTTGTATGAAGCTTTAATTTTTTTTATTGTTAGTTACACGTCAGTAGGTACGTTGTTGAGGCACTTTATTGTTTCTCAAGATCTCAACATAGCTCTGACACTAGAATTAAAGGGGACTTACCTGTGATTTCATACAAAAATACTTTAAATCCCATCAACATTGAATGCACGGCATATTATGACTACGTGCTTTCCACTAATATAAAAAAAGTTTGTCTACTCATGTCAAAAATGTACCTATTTATCAACAAATTTTGAATTTCTGGAAGCGCAATTTTGAACGGATATGGGACAACCGGGATGGCCGACCACTCGGCCCAAAAGCATAATATACATAATAGGACATAGACTAGGTAGGTATCCTAATAATTTGCCTCAGCGACATGGCGGCGACGTTTAGGTAGGTACGTCATTTAGATGTCCGCAGCAGAGCCACGCAATTGAGATCAGAGACCCATGCCCTCCCTCCTCCCTTCTATAGCTACAGCCAATTACAACTGAAATACTAATTCCCCTGTCTACGACGCAATTAATAAACTGTCTTCAGGGAAAACTAATTGTTTTCATAATATATCAGAACGCTAAGTACAATTTTCACGCACTAATGTTGTGTGTTTGCGAACTATTTCTCTTAGAATCATAGTTTTATCAGTATTTCTACTAAAATTTGTGCCTCTAGAGGTCACAGGAGCTGAAATTATAATCCGATTTTCATAGTTACCTAATTTTGTCGAGCGCGGACACTCTGGGTAAAGCTGTAGAATGATTAAAATTTCCTCAAAATAAATTGAAATAATGAAATAAAGTAAAGAAAGGCCTGATAAACATATTCCATTGTTGTGTGAAGGCATCTTCTGGAAAATAATGAATCAGTGTTCTCAGTTGTTATCGGAGTCTCTCAAACAGAAAACATTTCATGATCTAGTACTTAGATTAATTTAGAATATTGATAAACTAACATTGGGGTACTTTAACCAAACTTAGTTTTATTGGAGGGTAAACCAAATATTTGTTCTGTAGAGTTTGTCGGGATTCATAACTTAGGGTCTCAATCAAAGCGTGGTTCAGTTGATGATGACTTGGCGTGCACCTAGAAGACAGTGCATAATACTTTTTATCATTTTGTATACCTACATACAGATAAGTTCACATAATCTATGTGTTCACTGGAACGGAATTGCTAACCCACCTCTTTGGAGCATCTACAATTTAAGTCAAATAGGTAGATATTGTTGATACAATTCTACTTTTGTTTATAAAACGCTGGGAAAATAATGGTGTTGTATTTGGTATTTTGTATAGATTTGATTATATTATTATTTGTTGTGTTCATATTATGTTAAATTATATTATGGGCATGGGCGTTTTATATGGCATGGGAATTAATCCGGGACATATCTACATATGTAAATTCTTTCTTCTTCTTCTATGCCGTGAACTTTCAGTTTCCTTCATTCCTACATAAATAAAATACTTACCTATTTTTCTTAAAAAAAAATATAATTCTTACAAAGTAGTCTATAAACTGCCCAAAAAGTTCACCGTTTTGAATTCCTCGCTCCCTGAAACGCATTTTCCTGTTGTGCAATAGCTATCTACTTAGGTAGGTACACAAGTATCTGTCGGCTATGTCCCGTCGTACACAGCTACAATAACATCTATACGGTCTCTGGCGGCTACCATGACAACCATTTAAACCCGTTAAAGCCGGCGCGGGCTGTTATTCACAGTCATCGCACATTACTCTGACACTTGATCAAAATCGATTACTTGCGCTTCGCTCATCTCCGCCATTTTCTCATGTGCTAACAGGGAAATAGTTTAGCAAAATATTGATTTATGTAGTTTACTTTGCCTTAATGTTTGCGTTGTTGAAACCCTTTGCATGGAAGCTGTAATGTTTATACTGCATTATTGTGAGCAAAAAATAAAAGCTAAGTAAATAATATCTTACCCGCATTACATTGCTTTAGGAAAAACAAAAAGGGAACTACTTATCTGGTAAGTTAGGTAGCTGTTGTTTATTTAATTATTTTCTTGTCTCGGGGTACTTCAAGGTATACGAAATAGGCACGTGTCTAGGCAGACAACCCACAATCTAAATTAAATATCCAAATTCGATGTGTTTGTTAATTATATAAAGTAGGTTACCTAAATTGTAGATGCTCAACCAATCATATCCGTAAATTATAAGATGGTGCGTCAAATGAGTACACAGTACGTGCGTGGAGCATAATGTTTTATTGTTTAGTTGTGATATGTAACAACACTCGCCGTGGCGCGGCGCTAGTTCCAAATAACTGCAATCCCACTCGGACTGTAATTGTATATCGTAGTTAGACAAGTTAAGCGGAGGTACGATGCATTTAATTTATGTGTAGGAGACCGTTGCAGATCGAAGCTGTTATTCAAATCATTCTTACCGTCAGCAACATTTCTAATTGCATTTGAAGTCCCTAATCACTACGCCGTCTACCGGCGAATAGTAATATTAAACGCAGTATAATAGGTTTATATTTATGTAGAACCGGTTCCATCTGCATCGGCTCCATTTATATTATTAGACAGAACATCAAGAAGACTACTCTTAGCATTGGAAAGACTAAAAGTAGTCTGCATGGCGTCTAAATCTGGTTAAAATGAGAGTAGGCAAAATACATAATCTTATTCATGAACGAGTACTACGCATTACCCAGAAGGATTTATGTTCGTTGGCTAGACTCTTTTGTCTAAGGTCGTTATTATAGAAATTATCAACATTTACATTAATTAGAAAAGTGCTGTAACATGTTTAAAATGCAGTACTTATTCATTAGTGAGACCTACTGGAAAATGCAAATGATTTTAAATAATTTGCTATAAATATAATTGCATCAACAATTTGCACATTTCCCACAATTTAGTCGTTGTGGACATTAACCAGTCATAGCTGTTTACATTTATCTCAGTGTCTGTTTGTGTCAATCAATGTGGTGTTCTGCTTCAGTGAATTTCATAATAAAATATTTGCTCCAAATATAATAATTAATAATTATAATATTAAATCTGTAGAGGCGTTGAATTATTCTCATTTTAGCCAGTGTATGTCTGTGTTAGAGTCGTAAAATATTGATGTCGATTCGTGTTCTTATGACTTATTGTAGTTACACTATGATTGCGTAGAAACAAATTGTTTAGATTATATCTCTTGCTTAGAGCGGCATACAGAACTACTATGTACCTACTTAATATTACCATGCATAAATTAAAACGTGCTTGTATTTCAGAAGGTGATAGCAAGATGTTTTAATTTTGTTTAGTGAGTCGTTGTCGAGACATCTTTGATCAATCTTAGAAAAATTTTTGGCATTCAGCAATGACGTTGTAAAAATATACCTAGTCTAAGTATTATGAAATTTTAAAATACCTACTTTAATTTTTGGAAGATCTATAAATATTAGATGCTTACAGTTTAAGGAATAGTTTGATATTAGCATTATGCAATCCACCAGTTAATTTGTTAAAACATTATATTTAATTCACAGTGCAATTTATGTTAGTATTTCATTATGTTTGAAAATTCATTGCGTTTATGATATTTTAGAGCTGTAAGGACCATAGAAATTGACTACTTCCAGCCCTAAGGTATCAACAAATTATTTTATAAATATGTTTAATTTATTATTATTATGTAAAATACAAACAGTATTCTTATTTAAAAAAAGTTATAAGAACACAAACTCGATGTTAGAAATTATAAAATAATACCTTTTTATTAAAAATCTATTTATTTCGTTATTTTTTAAGTTTTCGATGATTTTAACTGTTCTCGTTACTTTCCTTGGGAATCTTTATCAATTTGTAGTAATTAGTAAGTACAATTCTCGCGCAGTATGTATCAACGGGGATCGAATGCCTAAGTATAAGCAAATCAAATTCATAAAAAAACTACTTTTCTAATGTACAATTCCATTTTTTCTATTCCGGTGTCACTTATTATTGTACTAATATGGATGGTTATTGTCGCCATTAGCCGGTCATTATCGGCATTCGCTGGTTAATGTCGATATTAGTTACTTTCCGATCATTATCAACATTAGCCGGTTCCTGCCGACTGTTCGATTCAATCCCCGTTATGAAGACGCAGTGTTGTTGGTTATTCTTGTTCGTGACTACTCACTATTCCAAAAGTTTCCTGATGTAATTTATTGACTTGAATAATGAAATTACGCTTCTAAAGTGTATTACGTATGTAAATATAGGACAAACTAATACCTATTATTGATAGTGAATGTTGTAATTTGTATATAAGTAACGAAATTAAATTTTAAATACATAGATAATTGTGCGTATTCATTTATTTGTTCTAATTTAATTTTGCCCCTCTATAATTATTCCCCAAAAAACAAACCTTTTGAGAATTTATCAAAGTACTTAGGTAATTTGTAAAATACCCGATGAGTTTTTAATACGTGTTGACATTTTTTATTGTGTGAAAGGGCAATAGTGGGACTTGTACCGTTTAAAAATCACACTGATCTCACCTGCGGTCCATTTTTGGAGGATTTATGTTGACATTTTCAAACAAATGCGAACAAAACTATACCTTTTAAACAGATTACGAGGATTGAAATAAAACGACATTTGAAAATCAATAAGTATACATAAAATATAATTATAATAACACATTATTTTACACATTTCGACAAGGTTGTACAATTTCTAACTGGGATAGGTTATGTATAGAATTGGAATAGCTTTGTACAATATATAGTAATACAAATACGTGTGGACATAATATGTATTAAATATTTTGCTCATAATTAATCAAGTTTCACTATCATTTGATAGAATATCAATGAATACTTTTTATTATAATGATATTATTTTCTTTATCGATACAGTAGATCGATATTGGCCACATCACTATTTTTTAGTTTTATCCAAATATGCTATTTGTGACATACCTAGCTCTTTTTACTATCCATTAGAAATTCCTCTACTTAATTCGAAATGTACTCAAAAGATGTCGTTGTTACAAAACTTCTTGTGCATATCTTCTCTTTTATTATGTTTTCTTGGTACAATAAAATACTACTTGAGATCGAATCACATTGATAATCCTTTTGGACAACTGCTTCTCCAGAATTTATAATAAACTACGAATAACTACTTACATCAGATGCTCGGGAGTCTACCACACAAAATATTTAATACATTATTTAAATATAAAAATCACAGCTGAGAAGTAGCGCCAAATATAAAACACACGCCCGCTACATAACCTAGTGAATACCTATGTTACATTAGTAGATGATGAGTAAGGCAGTGATAATGAAATATTGCCCTTATCTAATTCAGATAAAGTTTAAAATTACACGATATCACTTTCGTTCCGCTTTCAACTTTATCGAAATATTACAAGGATAATTTTTAATTGCCAGTGGGAGAATGCTGAAGTTATTTACGGTGTAACTACAGGCGATAACAATTTGAAGCATTTCAGGTTCTGCAAATGTGTGTAAAAAATTCTATAATTTGTATTTTATACTAGGAATAAAGGTTTGGGCAATATTCCAACGCGTTCTTCCATTACCATTGTTAAGCTCATAATTACCTAGCCTAATAAATAGAGCTAGGCAGGGCAGGATACCTAAGGATCACACAGATTAGGCAGAACGCAAAAGCCCTGTTTTCGTGCATACTATATGTACTATCGGTATCGCAGACCTCAAGTGGACCGTAATTGGCAGTTTTTTAAGCAATTTTGTGATATAATACATCAGCTATAATGTGCGCGAGCCTTATTTCAGTGAAGAGCGTAATGTCAGGTTAATTAGCCAAAATAGTAAAGCCACGGTAATAAATATATTGATCTAAAAAAAATTTTCACTCAATACTTTTCAAAAACGTCCTAAACAGCATGATCTTATTAAAAGCACCATTACGTATATTGTTATCTATAATACAATATTATCTCTCCCATAATAAATGTCAACATCATTCCAGCCTTTCCCAAGTATGTTGGGATTGGCTGTCTAGAAGGTAGACAGTGTTTATCCCTTGATCGCCACTCGTCAATGACTTAAGTGCCTCCGAGAATGACATTTCCCAACATCATGACATAAAGTTAATGCTTGCTGGCTTTTATTACAAAGTACAGCTTTTATTATTCACATTAGACCTTTCGTTAGATACAGTCGACAAAACAGTTATACATGTATACAGGCAGATAAAGACGTCTGTGTTCTAACACAAGATTGTACTGCTATATAACAGAAGGTAACAAATATCAAAACGCAGATGTTAGCTGTATACATGTTAAAAACTAGTGGATAATTTATTATTTACTAGCGGGACCAGCACACGTTGTCCTGTCCTTTAAATTAAAATTAAACAAAGTCATCAATGGCATGTCCAAAACAAGCAAACATTGTTATTGTGTAATTAGGTCGATAGAATCTCAATGTTTGTTGTTTCTTTTGGTCTTTTAATTTAATTATTTTAAATGTTTTTTGTTAACCTTTATTTAATTTTTTTTTTAGTTTTAGTAATAGTAGGTACATAAGTATGCAATAAGGCAACCTCACTATAATGCATGTTGTGACTCCTTAAAATGTTGTGCATTTAGTTTCTAATTAATATTTATTTCACAATGTAAAAAATAATGTAACAACTACTGGATGTCCAAAATAAAATAAATAAAAAAAATTAGTCAATCCGTTCCCGATACAGAATGTATGATAAAAACAATTATCATCATAACTTTTTTTCTTAATTTTATGATGTTTATTTTTCTTAATTTTACGATAGTTATTCTGCTATTCAGGGTGGAGACAAATCCAACAAATTCAAGATCATAAGAATCGGACCAGCCAGTTGAGTAACTAGCCCGACTTGGTTTTATTTATACATATTTATAACGTAATATAGATATGTTAGAGACGCAGATGTCGCTAGCTGCCTGTATAACAATTTTGTCAACTGTACTTTCAATTCTTAAGGAGTTTCTTACCCATTAATTATGATGTTTTATAAATTATAGTTATCTTACATTTCACAACTTACCCCATAAAGCAAAATAAATAAAACTAATAGAAATGTCACTACCAATTATGTCGTAAAAAATACAAATGAGAATATTTTCTGGACATGAATGCAATCTGTATTATGCGTTTTTATATATTAATATAATTTTATAAAAAACGTCTACTACAGTATTACTTGACAATATATATAATTATTATTACAATACAATCACAATTTCTATAAGATAATTCACTTGTCTAATACTCGTACTAGTGTAAAAATATTCAGTCAAGCAAAAATCAACTTTAAAGTTCGGAAAATTAATGAGAAAAAGAAAATCATTATGTATTATATTTAGAATGACTTTTGCTTGACAGTCAGGGACACATATTACAATTAACCATTAAATAGGTATAAATAATTACAAGTAATAATGTCACAAAATCTCTCAGCACACAAAATGAAATATTGGAGATATTGACAGCTTGGTACTTTAAGTAAAATGGAATACACAGGGGCTTAAAAGATATCTTCGACCTCATACAATATATCATCACATCTGTATTCTTCCTAGGGTTAGCTAGAGGTGTACTAATGTACACCTCTAGCATGTTAACATCTTTAGGCTACTCTGTAAATAAAGAGACGCGCAGTGCAAAGTTCCGGGACCAAAGTCGTGCCTATGGCCATGAGACAGGTGATGTACCTAGTATTTCATTCCACAGATATTTTACTATATTTACTTTTAGGTAGGAGAGCCATGCTTCAGCACGAATGAGCCGGCTCGACCGGAGTGTTACTAGGATAGGCCTCACAGAAAACCGCCTAAAACAGCGATTGCGCTGTGTTTCGCCGAGTGAGTCCTCACTCACTTTCGCTTTCGCGTTTCACCGAGTCAGTGAGGATACCGGGAGCCCAAACCCTTTTAAAGGGCCGGCAACGCACTTGCGACTCGTCTAGTGTTGCAGGTGTCCATGGGCGGCGGTATCGCTTACCATCAGACGATCCATTAAAGCTCGTTTGCCCTATGCCATAAAAAACCATAAAAGCTGACAGAACTTTTGACTTGACGTGCCAGTCATTAATGTCGTACAATAAAATACAGTATTTAGTCATTTAATTTTAACGACTGGAAATGTAATCAAGAGATTGGTGGTACCTTTGGGAACCCTGATTACATTATTACTAAAAAATGACAACTTATTTAAACTTTTTATGAGATTTTGTGAGCTATCTATACACTAATGACAGTCTAGGATTCACAATAGGTCATATTCATCTATCTGCATTACGCAGACGTAGAAGTCAATACAGGTGTAAAATATTAAGATTTAAATATTACATAATTATTGCACTGGACACTAATATTATGCTAGACAAACTAGTCGAGTCTAGATATAAAACTATTATAGTTAAAGTAATAAATAGATAAATATAATTGAGACATTAGTTCCACAATCCACGACCAGAAGTATCTATTATACAGGATTATTAAAAAAATAACAACAAGCTCGAATTTGCCACAGGTTTTAAAACAGACTGTTCGAAAATACTAATGAAATTCAACATCGGAATTAAACCATGTTAGAATGACCGCAGTCGCATTGTATTCATCCTGAAACATTCTTTGTACCGCCGAGATAAAATTTATTTTAAAAGCGCCGGTAGCTTAATGGCTAGGGCGTCGGACTTGCGATCATGTGGATGCCGGTTCGAAACCCACCCATTGCACTACCGACGTGAACCCACTCGTAACACAAGCATTTAGCTTAGTACGAGGGTACGTTAACCCCTCGTACTACTAGTAGTAAAAATTAAAAGAAATAAAAATATCTTTATTGTTCAGATGACTTTTACACAGCTATAAAAACATCTTGAGCACAGAAAGAGATGGTTAGAACAATGATGTGTGACAATACGTACAACGCTACAATAGCCGTCCCTCACATTTGTTATTTTGCAGTTGAAGGTATTAGCCACAAGTCCATATCTGATGCTGATGATACACAAGGTAAATAACCAATAAACTGTATTCGATAAATCTATATAAATTAAAATGAATCCCCGAAATGTATGTACGCGCATAACTTCCGAACGACTGCACCAAATCAATCTTTTTTGTTGTGTTCGTTATTTCCAGGGCGAAGTTTGTATGAATTTTTTTTTAAACTACTTGAAAAGTCAATATCAAATTGTTGCTAGTTTTATACTTAATCAGTGGCAGCCAACAGTTTTGTGTTATTTTATCTATCAGTGTAATTATTTAAGGTATTTTGTGACTAAACATTTATTTCAATACTATCGCTGTGTTAAGTTAAATAGTTAATTATCACGCGCTTGAACGGTGAAGGAAAACATCGTGAGGAAACCTGCACGTCTGAGAGATTATCTCGACGGCGTGTGAAGTCTGCCAACCCGCGTTAGGCTAGCGTGCTGGACTATAGCCTAATCCCTCTCATTGTGAGAGGAGACCCGTGCCCAGCAGTGGGACATATAATGGGTTGATTATGTATGCTGTGTTAAGTTGTCCCTGTATACCATAGGCTTATTAAAATAAACTTTTCGTTATATCAAAAACAAGTAACAACGACCAAATATGCACCATTTGAAACAGAATATGTAGTTATAAAAAAGGTTTTTTAAAATAAGCAGTAATTGTGCAATAATGTTAGCCACAATATAAGAAGCTGGTCACGCGTTGCTGTGGTTCAGAAGGGTCCGAGCGCAACGAGTAAAAACTCAAATCAATCAGTAAAAAACTTTCGGTCTAAGATTTTGAACAAACGTCATATTTAATGTACCGTCCGATATTTCCAGCGAAGGTAATTTTCAGGAGCAAACTAGCTTATTACCTTTGTTTCAACAACACCAAACTTAGTAATCTTTATCGATATGCCCAGATGCGAAATGAAAAATATAAAATCGTTGAATAAAATAGAAGTTATATCATAAAAACACTGAGATCTTAGTATCGGTTAACTTCGTCATTAAATAAAACAGGAATTAATTTTATTTATCATCATTTTGATCTTTCATCTGAAAGCCAAGCTACACCCTTAGTTCCCAAAAATCCTTTCTCAGCTCAATCCTTCAAAATCCTTCCTCTCCTTTTCATTATAAAATAAACGTCTTTATATGCATTATTCAAATGTAAAAGGCAGTTTACAGGAATTGTGAGTTTGAGAGATTGGAGACCGTTTTTTCATGAAAAAACTAAAGGCTAACTTTTAATGTATGTTTTTTTTTCGAAATAGCAAGTGTTATAAAAACCGCTTAAACTTTTTAATTATTTACGAATTTCAGTAGCCACTGTTGTAACTTTGAATACTATTTTTAATGTCCCATTTAAACTATCCCAGCCTGAAAATATTTATGCTAAGATGGACGCAAGTTAACACAACATACGTTAAAACAAATTCGATACATTACGGCTAGTGATGTCGACACCGTTTGACGTTCACGCCCCAAGTTATCGATATTATTATTGAATCTAATATGAACGCTTCAATACTCTAAAATATGTACCAGTTACACAATTCCATTAAAAACATAATTTATAATTACACATATCACACGTATATGGATACTAAACGTGAATGATCATTATTACTAGGACATAGAGTGTATATTTGAACTCGAGGTTTAATAAGATTAAATATCGACAGACTGACATTATAACACACAAAAGTCTGGTGCTAGAAACTTATGATTTACAACACAATAATATAGTAACCTCAAAGACAACACTGAATTTTGAGAAAAGAAGTTAAATGTATGTGTAAAAAACCCAACAAGGAAGTACTTTTTTCCTCGAATACAAATATACACCGTTATACAAAACGTAATAACAAACTTTATTAATTATTATTACATAACGATGAATAAATATTCTACAGTCAAAATTGTAAGGTCCTTGCTACTTTATACAGACTAAAAACTATTAACAAGTGTTTGTGAAAATTAACTAAAATTGGCAGTATTGAAGTTGGTTCTTGACAGCTATTCTGACAATTATACGACCTTTTTATACAAAATTATACAGATAAAAAACATATTTGATACTTGTGGATGTTGCTAGTCTGTATTCCTAAAGATACTAGTTAGTATCTCTTCCACAATAGACTTAAAAATACCATTTAAATACTATGACGGTAGGGGGATAATTCAATTTGATTTTCACACGCAGAGTAAAAAATTCTACAGATAAAGCTCTAAAAGATCGTAAAATGGTGCCTTCTGCAATTAACATTGCACTACCGACGTGAACCCACTCGTAACACAAGCTTTAGCTTAGCACGAGGGGTTAATAACATCTGCACACATTATGCCTATCGTGGACGAGACACAATTCAGGATCAGTATTCAGGACCAATCCATTATGTATAAACATCGGCTACTTACTACAAGTACATTAGGCGTAAGTCTTATTTTGGTTGGACGCTTCAAGCACACTTTTGTTATATTGAGATCTGAAAATGAAATAATAATTTAAATTAGAGACTGTTTGAGTCACGAAAATTTTTTTTGTGAATCTTTCACTCAGCAGCCACTGTTGCAACCACTAATACGGCAGATAAGTTAACATTTCATAGACTTTGCTATGTAATTTGTGTAAATATCTTGACTGCAAAGATAAACAATATCTTGCATGAAGTAGGTACTGCCTCATTAGTTTACTCTTTTCTCAAGCGCAACTGCTACGCTAGATGTCTTGGGTTCTATTCGCAGTGTTATTGGGGTTTACTATGAAGTTCTTAGTAGCAGCTGATTTTGGATTTGTTGCAGCTGAAATTGCAATAGGCTCGTATCCTATGTCATGGGACCTAAAAAACCCCGGCGAACTGTAGGTGTATATTAGTACATCTCTACCTTAACCTTCTACCAATACAGGCGTGACGATATGTTATATAGTGTAAGTTTTCGTGGGAGAGCCATGCTTCGACACGAACGGGCTCAGCCGGAGTGATACCACGGCCTCACAGAAAACCAGCGTGAAACAACACTTAGGTACGTTGTTCCACCGAGTGAGTGAGGATACCGGAGGCCCAAACCCTTTTAAAAGGCGGGCAACGCACTTGCGACTCCTCTGGTGTTTCGGGTGTCCATGGGCGGCGGTAATCGCTTACCATCAGGTGATCTGTCTGCTCGTTTGCCCTCCTATCCCATAAACAAAATGTATTTGTACTGACCAGTTACTTGTCTAACAACGAGAGCCGCAGCGCCTCGTCTAGCGCGCGCTGTTCGGCCTCTAACTGCTCGTCGCGCGAGGCCTTCTCCTTGGCCGACAACTCTAGCGCCGCCTGCAAATCCGCGTCAACTTCCGCATCCGCATCCGCGTCCACATCCGCGTCCGCGACCACATCCACGACGTCCAACGGCGCCAATGGCGACACGTTTAACGAGGCAAGGGACGCCTCTATCGCCCTGCAGATGACTAGCGAGTGAGCAACAAACAGCTAGACTCTATGTGCGTGACTACTGCAGGTGTGCATTAGCCTAGCTTTATAAGCAATTTGAACCATTAGACCAGGAGCTAAATAATTCATATACCAACACTAGATATATTTAAATAATACAAGTAATCGTGACCGTCTGGTTAGTATTTTAGATGGATTTGATATTTTTAATGACCACAATAGCCTATCATGCTATATCAAGACCAATACCCAAGATAGAACAGTAAATGAACGAGATAATGAAAAAAACATAAAGCTTCAAAACCTAGCTCAAATAAAATGAATTCAAACTATATTAAACTTTTAGTGCCTTATTAGAAAAGTGGATTTTAACCTGGTGGTGGCGTTGGATTTAAACTGCTAAGTTATGCCAAGGTTTTTATAAATCTATAGAGACAATACTACACATAGTTGTAGCATCAGTTCGAGATACTAAAATTACATGCAAAACGACATAACGTACAGTTTAGCAAGCACAACACGCTCAGTACATATGAGTGGTATTCATTTATATGTATAGTGAAGTAATATGATATTTTTTAAACACAACTTATGTGTAGACACGAAATACTACATTCTACCAAGGGAACCGCCAACGCCTGCAAATATATATTTCAATTGTGTAATTTTAAACTATTTCTGGATGCTAGTGTGTTAGGTCGGAAAAAAGATCAAAACCGTATGAAGTTTTGGACATGCGATAAATATTTTTTACTGTTTTATAACACAACATTTAGAATTTACAGATAAAAAAATTTTTTTCGAGAAAAAATTGATTTTGCACTTTTTAAATAACCATGAGCAGTTGTCATTAGCCTAGTGGTCCTGAGTGCAACTACTATGCTTGAGATTCTGGGTTGGAGTCTCAAGTCGATCATTGTTATTCTATGAAATCCTCAATAGCAGCCTGGAGGCTCGCCATCTATAACATGGCACGACGAACTGTGTAATTATTAGTACAGGGAATACAGGCATGATGGTATGTTTTTATGAAGAGCTATCTAGAATATTTACGACGGGTCGCCCTAGTTTAAAATGTCTGTTGTCAAGGGATTTTGGACACTGTGGGATGTAATATAAAAGCCAGCAGTTTATATACGTACCGTTGCAGCTGTCGCTCCTCGTGCGCGAGCAGCGGGTCGGGCGCAATGCGCGGGGAGGCGGGCCGAGCGCCCCGTAGCGCCTCCCATACATCCACCTAATTGCAACAAAAAACTAATTACCATACTAGTAATATCATTGACACATTTAAATTAGGCCTTCCGAACGCTCATGCAAGTACATTCACTTAGAAAAGTGTTATTATTCAAAAATATCGACATTTGTTATGATAAATACAGCGATCTTAGGTAAACAGTATTTTTCTACCTTTTGTGTGATCACTGTCTCCCAAGATACATGCTTGTAGCCTAGTTTGGGAATCAGTGACAGTATATTTTTTAATATTTATTGAAAAAAAATACTGTCTGTACTGGTTTGTTCAAGGATATTTATCCTTGAACAAACCTCCATTAATAAATAAAGAATAAACAAAAAATATCCAGACTATCTCGATATCAATGTAAGTATGTAATTTAAGTTTTTTTTTCTTTTTATTTAGTACAAAGATTTTTTTATGATTCTAATCATGATAGGTAACCATTTATGATACCGAATTTAGTGTGACAATACAATTAACGTCCAGGTTCTACAAATCAAAACAGTTTTAACATTACTTTATTGAATAGATTTGTAGTGGAAGGAAATTGATAGCTTAGATATTGGCCATTACTGTTCTATTGCTAGGCAAATGTCTCCCCCAAGTCCTTCAAAATACAAATAAGTTAAAATATCGATATTTAAATATGGATATTTTAACTTATTTGTTGCACAGAGACCAAATAAGCGGTCGTATATAGAATTTTCTAAAGTAAGCCAAGTGATATGACCATTGGACTGCCAAGTAAGTCTCCAGTTCGAATCCAAGGCACATCACTGACTTTTCGAAGTCATGTGCGTGTTATGAGTTAATTATCACGCGTTTAAACAGTGAAGGAAAACATCGTAAGGAAATCTGCACGTCTAAGAGATTTTCTCAACGGCGTGCCAAGTCTGCCAACATGCATTAGGCTAGTAGTGGTGTACTATAGTCTTACTCTTCTCATTGTGAGAAGAGATTCGTGCCCAGCAGTGGGACATATAATGGGTTGATTATGTTATAACGCGCTTAAACGGTGAAGGAAAACATCGTGAGGAAGCCAGTATGCCTGAGCTTTTTGACGGGGTGTGAAGTCTGCCAACTGCCATTAGGCAAATGTGGTGAAGTATAGCTTTATTCCTTTCATTCTGAAAGAAGATTCGGGGTCAGTCCAATAGAATAATGGGTTGATTATTTGAAGTTTTAAAGATTACGTGGGAGAGCCAAACTTTCGGCTCGACCGGAATGATACCACGGCCTCACAGAAAACCGGCGTGAAACAATGCTTGCGTTGTGTTTCGCCGAGTGAATGAGCTTACCGGAGGCCCAATTCCTTTTAAAAGGCGGGCAACGTACTTGTGACTCCTTTGGTGTCGTGGGTGTCCATGGGCAACGGTTATCACCACCCACAATACCCAAAAAATGTTTTTGGGTATTGTGGGTGCACTGCCGGGTCTGCGGACGAATGCTACAGCGCTTCCGTAGGTTGGTTAGATTGGTTTTAGTCGGTAGATCGCTCTTTTCAAAGCGGAGTCCGACACACCCCACCGCTCTCCCCGGAGTGGTGGATAGTGCAGGCATTTCCAACCCCGTCAACAAAAAAAAAGGGGGTATTGTGGCCATTGTGTGTGCGCTGACCTGGTCGTCCTGCGTGCCGTGGTCCATGAGGCTCTGCTGGATGGCGTACTGCAGCAGGCCCTCGTCGTCGTCGGGGCGCTCGGGCGCGGCCGCGTCGCGGTACCCGCCGCCCAGCGCGAAGCACTGCTCGTCCACCGCGCACGACAGCCGCGCGCCCGCGCGCACGTGCTGCACGAACGGCACCGGCGACGACGTCGCGAATATGTTGCCGAACGTTATGCGCGCGTTCAGCACGTGGAACAGGGGGATCTCTGCCGATTTGGACATTGATATCTTCTTTATATAATACTAGCTTTTGCCCGCGGCTTCGCTCACGTGACGCTATATTTTGAGTAAAAATTTAAAAACCAACGAAGATGATCTCTTCTTTGTGGGGAGGTCAAGCTGTATCTCAGGATTCGTTTAATTAATTGAGATAAGAAGTTCACCAGTTTTTAAGTTGGAGCATATACTTTCTAACAGTGATAACAAAATTAAAATCTATCCAGTTGTTTTTGATCCAACCCGTAACAAACAGACAAGAATAAAAAAAACACATTTTTGGAGTCGGAGACGTTTATATACCATAATCTACATGGTTTTTTTTAAATATCTTAATATACAGACAGCTTTTTTTACAACTTTATAATAATGTTATATAATATTACTAGCGGCCCGCCCCGGCTTCGCACGGGTGAAGAATCCCTAACTTTACTTTCACCGACGAGTCTCCCGTGAACCCTATAATTATGTTAGTGGACAACATTTATCACAAAAAAAAATATATAGTATCCGATTCTCAGACCTTCAGTATTATCGCAATACTGACAATGATCCTGCAGGAAAGGTACACGGAATAATCTTTCAAAAGTTTCCGTTAACGTTTATTTCCTTCTCATTTTGAGAGGAAACCTGTGCTCAGCAGTGGGACAGTACAATAGGTTTGTAGAGACATCAACCGCGCTACATACAAAACTACGACGGACATGCTGAATCGCGCAAGTGAAGTTTGCAACGCAGCGCGGATATATACAACCGCCCGTTGGCTACGTTACCTATGACTGAACCACTCACCGATTTTGACAGGGAATCCAGCGGGCAGCTGCATCTGAATGAAGTCTTTTAACTTCGCGAAGTGTGGCGACGATATCGCCGCCATTAAGTCTAGGATCGGCATTATCTGTTCCTGCAACTGTTTTAAAAAATAATCAGTAATTGTCATGCTTGGTCAGGCTAAACAACTCTACATTACATTGTTTAGGTTTGCCTACAACCAGGGACCGAAGACTGATATTTGAGTTGAGACAGAATGGTCGTTCAATGGTTCTAAAGGACATAAGAACTATCGTTTTGTGAGTTTCGCATTTTTTATGCTAAGTTATTTTAGTGAAGGAAAAATTCGACTCGTAGGCAGGATTCGAATCTCCACTTTTAGTTGGGTACACCAGACGCGTCTAAGCCACGCGAGTCCCACCTGTCATGTCGATATTTGCCTTACATTCTGAACTTACGTCTTAAAGGTGACGTCAGCAACATCTATTGAAGAGCAAGTTACTTTGCCTTGTTTGTTACGGTTAGTTCTATGTCGTACGATGCCACCATACCTACCATAGCGTCTGGTGTACCTAAACAGAAGACGCAGGTACTAATCCTGACATAATAACTGGCAGATTTTGAAGGCAAATATTCATACTAGTGTCTCATAATATGGTTTAAGTAAAAATCAACCCTATTACAACTACCCTACGCAGGGTGTACTGATGAGCACACACGCAGTTCGTCGATAAGTTTCAGTCCCATGAAATAGAAGGGAAGCCTATGGCCATTAACCGGGCACAAATCCACACTCCTGCTGAGAATTTAAGAAAAAAAAACTGAATAACAATGAACGTCTGGGGCTTCTTACCTAGGACCTCTAGCGTACTAGACCTATGAGGCAGTCAGGTGTTTGTTTCTGAATATATAATTATGATTATTACTTCTAAGGGGTAATCCTCGCAGAGCCAGAGCGTGGCCCTGAACTTCTGCACTTTGGTGGTGATCTCCCGCGGCCGCCCGATGTCCCGCTCCAGCTCCGCGTCGGAGAAGTACTCCTGCCACGTCACGTCCGAGTTGCTCAAGTCCTCGCTGGCCCTACTACTGCCAGAAGACAAATTGTCTTCCTGCAACAATCAAATAGACGAGATGTAGTTTTATACAGAGCTGTTAACGAATATTGAGAGATTATACATTATGAGTATAATGGTACTAGATATTCCCCGCGTTTTCACTCGCGACCTTTAGCGAAACTTCCAACCCTCTCCCCCGCCCCCCTGGTAGCCACAATACCAATTTTTAGGTTTCCTATTTTTAATAACAACCGTTACTCCTTTGCAAAATTGCAAAATCCAGCCTCAGTCACCTCCATTAAAATATGAAAATCCAAGTCCTGAAACACGTGTTACGATTTACGACATTTGCGGCGCGCGAACTGTCAAACGTGTGAAGGTTATTTTTTTTAATTGAACATGAGGTATACACAGTGCCGTCTTTAACGTGTTGGATGCTTTGGGTACGGGGTTAATGGGGCCCCCTATGACAATTATATGTCAGGGAATTCTTTCCTAAGCAAATGCAAAAAAAAAACGAAAGGAGTGAGAAGTAGGGGGCCCCCTTAGATCGTGGGGCCCTGGGCACTTGCCCATAGTGCCCAATGGAAAAGCGGGGCCTGGGTATACATAATTACACAAATGATAATTGTCATATCATGACGCGCGCGGGCTGGCGGCGCGGGCGCAGGCTGCGCGGCACGTGCTGCGCGTCTGTGGTAGTACCTTGTCGGTGACGAGCGGGGAGTCGGCGTCGGCGAGCGCGAGCAGGCCGGCGAGCGGCGCGCGCGCGGGCTGGCGGCGCGGGCGCAGGCTGCGCGGCACGTGCTGCGCGTCTGTGGTAGTACCTTGTCGGTGACGAGCGGGGAGTCGGCGTCGGCGAGCGCGAGCAGGCCGGCGAGCGGCGCGCGCGCGGGCTGGCGGCGCGGGCGCAGGCTGCGCGGCACGTGCTGCGCGTCTGTGGTAGTACCTTGTCGGTGACGAGCGGGGAGTCGGCGTCGGCGAGCGCGAGCAGGCCGGCGAGCGGCGCGCGCGCGGGCTGGCGGCGCGGGCGCAGGCTGCGCGGCACGTGCTGCGCGTCTGTGGTAGTACCTTGTCGGTGACGAGCGGGGAGTCGGCGTCGGCGAGCGCGAGCAGGCCGGCGAGCGGCGCGCGCGCGGGCTGGCGGCGCGGGCGCAGGCTGCGCGGCACGTGCTGCGCGTCTGTGGTAGTACCTTGTCGGTGACGAGCGGGGAGTCGGCGTCGGCGAGCGCGAGCAGGCCGGCGAGCGGCGCGCGCGCGGGCTGGCGGCGCGGGCGCAGGCTGCGCGGCACGTGCTGCGCGTCTGTGGTAGTACCTTGTCGGTGACGAGCGGGGAGTCGGCGTCGGCGAGCGCGAGCAGGCCGGCGAGCGGCGCGCGCGCGGGCTGGCGGCGCGGGCGCAGGCTGCGCGGCACGTGCTGCGCGTCTGTGGTAGTACCTTGTCGGTGACGAGCGGGGAGTCGGCGTCGGCGAGCGCGAGCAGGCCGGCGAGCGGCGCGCGCGCGGGCTGGCGGCGCGGGCGCAGGCTGCGCGGCACGTGCTGCGCGTCTGTGGTAGTACCTTGTCGGTGACGAGCGGGGAGTCGGCGTCGGCGAGCGCGAGCAGGCCGGCGAGCGGCGCGCGCGCGGGCTGGCGGCGCGGGCGCAGGCTGCGCGGCACGTGCTCGGTGCGCGTCTTGGACACCAGCTCCACGTTGTTGGCCGCGAACACCTTGCACGAGTACGTGTTCACGTACTCCGTCTTGTCTTGCCGCCACCCCCATATGCCACTCTTGTTCCTGAACATTCATCAACACTGTTGTATAAAATTCCAGATCGTCGTACCAAAATTGTCACAATTACCCCAAAATCAATAATACTAAAATGATATAAAACCACCATAAACCTTATTATGTTTGGCATCCATAGACGGTGTCGCCGCCACCATTCTTAGTCGGTAAGAATCTGACATAACCCTCTGCCTTACATACATTTTACATTACATAACCCTTTCAAGAGAGTTGTCTCTTGAAAGGGTTATGTAATGTAAAATGTCAGTAGCCATGAACTAGGAAACTAGTGTCTACAGGCCAAGGTGTGGTTATATAACAGTAGTGACCTTTCGAAGCTGATCTTGTCGGTGTCGAGGTAGTTGATGGCGATCGGTGCGGCGAGGCGCTGCTCGATGACGTGGTGCGGCGGCGCGGGCCACTCGCGCTCGGGCTCCGGCGCCTGCAGGGACTCGCACCACGACGTGCCCTGCTCGTGGTCCAGCTCCACCAGGCTGGCCGTCTGACCTGCGCCAATACACCGTCACACATTACTCCCAAAAATCTAATTGACAGCGAAGACCTTCGTGAAGACCCGAGTCCGTCTCCAAGGACTATACGCTCTTAAGCAGTGACGAGATCGTGATACGTTCTGTATGAATACAACACCTCATAGCTTTTTTAAATAATGCTGGTAATAAAAGATATGAATTAGATAAAGATATTAATTAGGACTGGTCTACTCAAAGCTGCTATGGTTCTTTCCTCAAAAGGCCATTTCAGATATTGCCCTGCATTGTCCCACTCACATTAATTGCATTATTTTATGTCTGGACTTTAAAAGAGACCATGATTGTCTGAGTTTGTTTCTGTGTTTCTTCTCAGAGGTGGTCAGTTAGAAAATGCCGAAGCCATCTAGCTATAAAAAAACAAACCATTGACTTGTAAAAAAGTCTCTAAAGGTGTAATTACAGAAATCAATATCATTTCATTGATTAAAAACTGACCATTTCCTCTAAATATGTATGTCCTGTCTCCCCTCTGCCAGTGGTTGTCGTCGAAGCCAACGAGCGTGGTGTCCACGCGCACGTTGCCACCGCGCTTGTACACCTTGTACGTGTCGAACGGGCACATCCGGGATACTAGGGGCACTGTAATCCAGAAAAATAATATAATTATGCGCACCCTTAACATAATGGCAACACTCACTCATTCGCATAAGCAGGACGAATTCGCAATCGCATGTAAAAAAAGTCATGATTATTTTGTTACTACTTATAATTATTATACCATCACGCCTATATTCCCCGAGGGGTTAAGTAGAGGTTTACTATTGTACAGTTCGCCGGTAAGTTTAGGTCCCATAGACAGCAAACCCATTGTCATTAACCGGGCACAAAAACAACTATGAGCTGCTACTGAGAATTTCATGGAAAATCCCAACAACTTCTGCTCGACCTTTAGCATAACAATCGTACTTAGAACGACCTGAGACCGTATCATGACGTGATATTGACATCATTTTCCGATCGAAAGAGAGGGATGCCGCTCTACAGATTAAATAGCGCTATCCCATTCTCACAACCTTAAAATGATGGCGATAACACATCATAATACAGCCCCAGAATATAGAATATAGCCATAAAATTCATCAAAATTGGTACGCAGTTTAGGCGTGACATGGTAACAGACAAAGTGACATTCACATTTATTTATAACTAGCTTCTGCCCGCGACTTCGTCTGCGTGGACTTCAGATAAAAAGTAGCCCATGTGTTATTCCAGACTATAATCTATCTCTGTGCCGAATTTTATCCAGATCCATTCAGCCGTTCTGGCGTGAAAGAGTAACAAACATCCATCCATCCATCCATCCTCACAAACTTTCACATACATACATAATAATAGTAGGATATAAGAATTAATGGATCATGTACAGTGGCGAGCACAGATATCTATACACTTGGCAAAATTCAAAAGCATATGAATTGAAAGTTTATCATGTTATGAACACAGTATTTTAGAACCAGTGCTCTAATGATATTGGTATTATATCACAGTTTGCAATCTTCATTTCAGGTAAAAATATGCTTTCGAATTTTACTAACTGTATACATATTTATGATTGTGACTGTACATATCAAGCTACATATTTCCAGTATACACTGAGCTTGTATTGTATAGGTTTTAAATACAATGAGAGGTCGACTTATACTGGAAAATATAGCTTGATATGTGGGTGAGCTTACTTAAAGTTCTTACCCCAACTAGTGAACTCCCACTTCATTTCCACATAGAAGTCTGGTGTGAGACTGAGCCGCCTGAGCAGATCGGGTATACCTCTAGAACGGAGGATGTGACGCTGGTAGTCTCTGCGTGATAACACTATCGACAGCAGCTCCGGATCGCCGGTCGCCGTGGCTTCTTGTACCGCTAACATAAGAACATTTTGTTATTAGAAGTCACCTTCTGACATATAAGGCTACTCACAATTCCTACCTATCTGTAATTACCCACCATCTACACAAATTTTCTTATTTATTTTCAGAGGTCGTATTAAGACGTGTTATTGTGATCATTTTCCGATTGAAAGAGAGGGATGCCGCTCTACTAATATTGCTATGATTGCAATATTGCTGACCCAGCATTTTATCTTTAGGTCATTCTTAAATTAAGTGAATAATGACATAGGTCGAGACAGAGACCGACCGAGAATAAAATAATATTTCGGCCAAGACCGGAGACAGAGAAAGAAAGTTATATTACTCATTTCACTGTGACACAATTCACGAATTAAAGTATGAACCAAAGTGGCACTTATTCATTGTTTGACAAATCACGCATCACCCTCAGCAAATGAGCGAGCGTGTGAGGCATATTCAAATTTTCACTATTGCGGAACTTGTGATTCTCGGCATTGGCTGAGTCACTCAAAAACTTGGACGAGATCGAGATTACGGTTGGACCTTAGTTATTTGACCTGCACGGCTATTCACAATGGCCAACTTCAGACAAGCACAGTTAATTTGAGTGTACTGTACTTATAACAAAACCAGTCACTTACCAGTCCACCCATCTTTTTCACAGTTAACATCAGCTCCAGCTTCTATGAGCACCTGGGTCACAGCTACATAACCTAATGTGACTGCTAGGAGCAATGGCGTGCGTCCACGACAATCTTTGGTTTCTAGATCTTCTAATGTGAACTGAAATAGAATAACATGGCTCATTTAATGACTTGAGGGATTTAGGAGATATTTACAGATATTTCCGCTTGGGGGTTATCTTAAGGGGGTGTGTCTATAATCATGAAGCAAATATACCTTGAAACTTTATTTTTATACCATGGCTCGCACCGTGATAGCCTAGTGATATGACCATTGGACTGCCAAGTCAAAGGTCTCGAGTTCAAATCCAAGGCACGCACCTCTGACTTTTTGAAGTTATGTGCGTATTAATAGTTACTTATCACGCGCTAAAACGGTGAAGGAAAACATCGTGAGGAAACCTGCACATCTGAGTGATTTTCTCGGCGGCGTGTGAAGTCTGCCAACCCGCATTAGGCTAGCGTGGTGGACTATAGCCTAATCCCTCTCATTGTGAGAGGAGACCCGTGCCCAGCAATGGGACATGTAATGGGTTGATTATATTATGTCTCGCACTAGGATTTTCTTCTGTATCATGGGTGTGTTTACAAACACAGATTCTCACATACACTAAAATGCACACCCGGAACAATGATGTGTAGATCATACAAATATTTGCTCCATGTGGGGATTGAACCCACAACAGATGACGCAGAAACTGATCTCTCAGCCGCTACGCCAAATGTGTTGTTACCTTTTAATTTCACTTTAGTGACATTAAAATTTAATTTATGGGTTGAGTTGAGTTTTAGCCGAAGTTTATAAATGTAAGTCAACACATGATCCAATTCATTATTATTAAAACAAAAACCTCTTGTCTATAAAAAATATTCATATCAAAGACTGAAAGAATGTGACCAACACAGGGAAGCTAAGATTAGATTTTATGATTCATGTGTTTAATGATAACATTTCCATACATTCATAACATAACATATCCTCACTTGTATTCCCTGAAGGGTGAGGCAGAAGTTAAAATTAAACAATATAAGTTTTATGTACAGAAACTTTTACAGCACTTGCTAACTCTTTAAAAAGAACTAAACATCTTTATGGCCTTATAAACAATGCTACTGAAATTGCTGACCTAATTTCTATCTTAATATAGTGACAATAAGGTTCATAACAAAAACATCAAGGAGTTTAATTTAGGACTTATTTGCAGGATTTTAGAAATTGTGTATATGACTGATTTGCTTCTATTTTTAACCTTGAATTTGGTGTACTAAGGCTTCTTTGTAATAGGATTATTTTTATGTTGTTTGGCTTCTTATCACCTTGAGGTTCTGTTTAGGTAATTTATATTATGAAATACGTATTCAGGTCGACAATATGAAAAAAAAACCTCTGCCAATATAAAAATATAATCTTGACAAGTCGATGTTTAGTAAGATTAGGTTCAAAATGTATTATTGTTTGCTTATGAGTCACAAGTCACATCATATGTGAGTGTTAAGTTCATACCTACTTTTATTTTGCATAACAATAGGTTTTCCTTATGTAATATATGCAATGTTTTACATAACGGAATCATATAAGGCATCACAACAACTCAGAGCTACATTGTATCGCAAAAATTAACAGTTTCATAATCATAAAAACAAACAAGGCAAACTACTGCAATTCAGATACCAAACAGTTGTCCTCTTCAAGTTTTCTTATTTAAGATTCCAAAGAGGTCGGCAAATATTATGTTCACTGCCAATGATTATTTGAACAGCCAGGACCAGAATCCCTAGTATAACCTCAAACGAAACCACAGGAAAACTATGATTTATAAGGTCATAAAAGTTCGCGACTTACCTTATTAGCCTGTATCGAACTCTTCAGCTCCTGAGCATTGTTATGCCACACTAACCAGTGAACGGGATAGCGGCTCGCTACATCCTCCGCAGTAAATGCCATAATTTCAGCACATACAATATATAATATCTTACAGGTATAAATAGTACACAGCCTACCCTATCCACATATCACTGCCTAAATACCGAAAGTTACACGAAATGCCTTTAATATGCAAATAAAACATAAAAATACACTAATTTCTATTTCACACTCAAAAATGTTGTCTACGGAAAATGACAGTAAAGTAAATGTCAAAATTGTGCTATTATTAACTAATCTGTGATGTCAAATTATCAATTATCACAGATTATGAGATACATTGTCAAATATCAAGCACAGAGTCACAGAGTTGACAAAGCACAGATTATTTCTTTCTCAGCTTTCTACCTTTGCACAGATATAAAATTAAAGTACAGATTGCTCATTTCAGTATGATAAATAAATGATCAAACCCTAGCTAGCGGAGCTTGATTCTTTTAATTGTATTGCAAAGTTGTACAGATTCTCAGTTGTGAATGTTGTGTAAATAATGTCGCAATTACTACTGCTATGAATCTAAAAGGTGTTGTAGACCTACAAATTTCGAAAAACTGATTTAATTTGAATTTGGCGGGCTCAGGTGAACGATCCGCCTTAATCTTAACCTTGAGTTATCTTAGCTGTTCACGTTTCAGTTCACGTTCACATGCGTATGCATCTCTTAGTAGTTTGTGACGTTCACTATTCACTGGACACTGACGTACAACTTTAATATTATACTCTTTGACACTGACTGACTGCTGACTGTGACGTACTGACGTCCAGCTATATTAATAAACATACTCTTTGCTGTGACTGTTTACGCTGTTCATATTAGCTGTAGTCAATATTTGTATTCAATAAATACGACGAGTTAGCGTCATAAAATTGCAGTATTTACTTATTAAATAAAATGGTGGTTACATAATAATGAGGACAACATACAACTTAAAACGCGTAGATCAAATAATTCCATCACACTTTATTCCCACTTACATAAACACAAAAAAAATATCTTCGAAGACGACTGAGAATAAAATAGCAGTGAGTTTTTTATTTGATAAGTGTACGATAAATAATAAAGTGACATTGGTGTAATAGGCAATTCTCGGTCAGTCGCCATAAGGGAACTTCCAACAGTTATCTTCAGAATCTTCAGATCATTTGCAAAATATGAATCATTTAGTTTTAAAATACAACACATCTATAAAAACTACCACTCTTCACATTATCTGCCTTTTAGGAATGTTGCCAAGTTTTGAATGTACCACCAAACTCCAAACAAGATGCAGTTCGCCAGGCCTTCCTGGAGCTTGCCAAGAAGTACCACCCGGACTCTGGGTCACCAGAAGCTGACATGGATAAGTTTATCACTGTTGAAGATGCTTTCAGAACTTTGACAAAACACAATACTGGAGCAAGTAGTAAAGAGGAGGTAGAGAGGATTGTTTTTGATATAAGGGTATGTTTGTTTTATACATTAAATACTGGAAAACTAGTAATATACCCCTGGTGACTGTTTGTTCTATGACAATCATATAAAACTCTAAACCCAAAGTTTACCATCCATCACTTATTAGTCAATCAATTATATATTACCATTGTTTAATATTTTAAATACTGTTTACACAAAAACATAATTTAGGCTTAGGCTCTCATAATCTAACCCACCTTCCATCTTATTCAGTTAACATACTATAATAAATAGTTTTAGCAGACAAATTATATTGATTGCAGCATACAGCACCTCAACATCGTCAATATCTAAGCTATGAAGGATTCGGTTATGGGACTATCTTTCAACGAGAAAAGCAATATGCCCAAGTCCGTGCCCAAAAAGCTGCTAACAATGTCATGGAACACCGCATAGAAAAGGCTATAGCTTCAGACAAAACTCTCATGTTGAAAGGATCTCAATATGGAAAGAAACATGATATTAAAACAAAATATGGTTTTGATAGACTTGTTGAGGATTTAATACAAGAATCCATTTCTAAAGGAGAGTTTGACAACCTGAGTGGCTATGGAAAACCTTTGAAGAATCAAAATAATAATCCATATGTGGATTTTACAACACATAAGTTGAATGAGGTAAGCTGAATTTTTTTTCCTATATAACAGGCCAATGTCCCCAAAATACAAGAAAAGAAAGAAAAGTGTACTTGGACCACTGATCATAATTCTCAGTGTCTAATAATTTTCAGGTACTCATAAATAATGGCTTTACACCGGAATGGATCACATTGGCTAAAGAAATTGATCAAGAAATTGCCGACTTAAAAGAAGAAATTCAGACTGATCGGATGCCTTTAGGTCCATATCCGTTGAGTAAAGTTGATCAAGAGAAATGGGAAAAAATATACAATAGTAATAAAAAGTTATCTAAGTCAATCAACATGAAAATAAATAAATACAACCTGATTGTTCCTTTGTTAAATAAGCAGAAGTTTCATGTGGAGTTTGATAAAATATGTGATGATATTTTGAAGAATGGTATCCATTCTATTATAGAGGATAAGAAAGATGGTAAAAAAGTATTTAATGATGTTCACATTTGTAATGATGGCGACAACTTAATCTTTTTGTTTTTTAAAGCTTTATTTGATGTATTAAGTTTTAAAGAAGAAAAGGTTTTGATTGTCGATAATAAAAGTGATGGCTTGTTTAGGAAGTTGTTCAAAGCTGTAGGTGATTTGTTTACATTTAAAGATACAAAAAAGGCTTGGAAATAAACTATGTAAATCTGTGCAAAGTTATCAAATCACCAAAGAAACATCAAAAAACTTACTGAAAAGCCAAAGTCCTGAAACATAGTGGTATCTAATAATCTAGACCACAGCTATCCAAACCAGATACCATCTCAGGCCAATTTGAACTGCTAGGTATATAGATTGGAGGGTGCACAGACAAAAATGCTTTAATTTTTTTAAGAAAAATGAGATAGATAAACATTTTCATATTTAATATTGTTATTTATTCAATTTGACCATATCATATCTATGTCCTAGTTGCATCGCAACTAGATATACAACCGCTCGACATCAACCTTCGGGCCGCTGCCTGTCAGGCAAATCACCCGCTTGGTCGGAGGATCCTCCCGTTGGTTGGAGAGGCAACACACCTTGCTCCTCCACAGTCTACTAATTACGCCAGAAATATTTCATTACTAAAACATATTAGGTATATTTACTGTTATTCATCTAAATCAATTCTAATAGTGCAGAATTTAAGGTTGTGGATCATGTTGAATTTCTTAATATTTTAAATTCGTAGACGTCTGTGATATGTAGGTAGATAATAAAATATTAGAAGTATATACAAAAGGTTTTTATTTTATACTCACTGTAAAACTTAACATACTTACATTTTATGTAAATGGCATATCATAAACATGCTTTATTACATAATAATAGGAAAACAGATGTTATCTACTGTAGAAAAGAATTAATTTACAAATGCAAAAATAAGTTCCATAAAGACTCATATTTTCTGAGTAAATCGATATTTGGGCTGTAAATTTTAATAAAAACTATGTAGTAAACATGCTTAAAGCTTTGCTTAGCTGATTCTTTGAATAGTAACCTAAAACTTTGTAACATTTTGTTCAACATTCAATAACAGAACAATATAATAACATAATTATTATGTATGTAATAATAAACTTACCTAATATTGTTATAACTTTACTCTTATATACAAATTAATCTTCAATTCGAGACATTTATTTACTTACACCTTTTTTTTTATTTTTAATGGAGAATAGTTTTTGTCATGAGGTGACTTTTGTACGAGATGAAGTTGGTATATAATATTCATAAAACTTGCATTTCGAAATTTCTAAACGTAAACAATTAAATTTAATGTAGGAATGTATAAAAACGTTTTGTACCTAGGCCATAATACGAGAACTATAAGTTGCTTCTTATTTATGTGAAATGAGGGGTGACGCTAAAATAAAGTATTGGCTAGCAACTTACTAAAGCCACATGTAAGACGCTTACATTACATTTATTAGGTCGCCAATTAATGTTGATGACAGTTTCATTGGTTTTTTAATGAATTGCTCGATACTTCGAGCTGCTTAAATTTTGGGAGTGTAATAATTTTAATATTCCATCTGACAAGCTGAAAAATTCTTTACAAATCAATTTATTTTTAAAGCTGTTGCCAGGAATAAATTTGAGGAGGGTTTGAGCCCTGCATCAGAGACAAGTGTTCATTTTAAGGAGGGTTCAAGTAGGTTCGATTTAGACCAGATACTATAAAGCAACTTCATTTTGACCGATGTGTTTCAGTGGCCTCACTACGGCCATGTTGTATACATATTATATTGAAAGCATTCATCAAGCCTCTTTTTTGATAAAAACCAGTTAACTTTTTTTCTACTATAGTATTATATAATAATTGGTATACAGTGAAAACTCGATTATCCGGAATATTAACCCCGATTAAATTCATAAGTTTATACAAATCGAATCCATGCAAGCATGGACATTTGAAAATGTATCTCTTCATAATTTCAGATTTTTGTTGATAAGTATAAATTGTATTTATTTTTTATGATATATATGTAGTCATGTAGTAAATATTATGCTATACATAAATGTAATATTCAAAATCCATCAAAAAGGTCAGGTGCGTAGTACTCGCAACCGGCGCGTATGTATGAGAAGATGTATGAAGAAGCAAAAGAAGTATGCAAGAATCGTAGCAATTGGCGATCTAATGTTTCTGCCTACCCTTGTGGGGAAATGGCGTGAGTGTATGTATATATGTGGATACAAAAACCACTTCACACATTGTTCATTCATTATTCGAATGGCTAACGACAATAATTTGTCCGGTTAATCGAGTTTTCATGGTATTTAGTTGTGTCGGCAATGCTGAGATGTGTGGGCGTGGTCCCAGTGGTGACAGTGGTCCCAGTGGTGGTAGAGGTCCCAGTGGTGGCAGTGGTCCCAGCGGCGGCAGCAGTCCTAGGAGTACCACATGAGCGTGCCGTGGTGCGTGAGGCGCAGGCGGCCCGTGGCCAGCAGGCGCAGCGCGCGCGGGTAGGCGCGGTGCTCGGCCTGCAGGATGCGCTCCGTCAGCGCCTGCAGGCTGTCGCCCGGCTGCACCGGCACGCGCTCCTGCAGGATCACGGCACCCGTGTCCATGCCCTCCTGGAGATTCACACACATTTAATATAGTACACCATTCACCCCTGTCGGTTCGTGACCTCGGTAGAATTTCAGCCAAGGACCAATTTTTGTCTAAATATTATTTTTAACCAACTTCAAAAATAGGAAGTTATCAATTCAACCCGTCTGTATGTAATATTGTCAGAATTACTCAGTTTTTATATAAATGTTATTACCAGCTTCAAACCTGTGTGCCAAATTTCATGTTTGTCCGCACATACATCAAAAACTATAAGTCTGGATTGTAAAAATATTTTTTAATGGAACTAGGTGTACTTCTCTAAGTTGGACCAAGTGAACAGTGCAGTTTCATCAAAATCGGTTCAGTGGCTTTTGAGATAGAGAATAGAATGTGTATCAGTCACTCGGATGAAATAAAAAGTAATTTGAAAAATATAAACCGATATTAAAATTGTAATTTATTAAATCAATAAAAAATAATGGTATGTACACAATAAGTCTGTGGCAAAAACAAAAGATCCGACAAAATCGAAGGCACCGACTTCCAAAACAGTGTGTCCTAATTAATGGTAATAGGCATGCCCTATTACTTTGGAGCGACACAGCAGTGAACCGGCTGTACAGCAGTACACCACTGCCTAACCGTACGGGGCTGTGTCCTTGTTCTGGGTAAAGGCCCATGTTGGACTCGCGGGAAACGAGCGCGCCGACCTGCTCGCTAAAGAGACCGCCCTGCGCCTAAAAACCCAACCAGACTACGATCTGTACCCGGTATCATTCATCAAGGGGCAAATCCGTGGAGGGTCCCTTGATGAGTGGAATCAGAGGTACACATCCGAGCAGACCGCAAAGGTCACTAAGATCTTCTTACCAGACGCGGTGGCGGCTCACAAAATCGTGAGAAAGTTGGGAATCACCAGCACGCTAACCCAAATGCTGACTGGGCACGGTGGGTTCTCAGAATACCTTTTCAGATTCAAACTTAAGGCAGACCCATCGTGCACCTTCGAGTCTGGCGTGCCGGGAAAGACATGCCCTCGAGCAAGACATAGATTGCTCTTGAGAACGCTCCACACATTATTAGTAACAATAAAATACGATCAAAATTTAGAACCTTCAGCGAAAAAAAATTAAAATCAACAGTTAATAAAAACAAAACTTCAAAAATCGTACTTATACATAAAATAACATATAATTAGAAAAATTAGTGCCGCATCAATGAAAATAAATAAACAAGGTCTCTGATAACGTCAGAGGGTCATGAGACGGGGCAGGAGGGGGTTTTTAGCCGGTAGGAGTCCGGCACTGTTCAGGTTGGCTTATGCCAGCCTGTTCGTCCATGAGGATTTCCCACTCCTGCTCACAATAAAAAAAAAACCGTACGGGGAATACAGGCGTAATAGTATGTTACTTACATCGACGAAGTGCACGGTGCAGCCGCTCTCGCGGTCGCCGGCCTCCAGGCACTGCTTCTGAGCGTTGAGCCCCGGGTGCCGCGGGAGGAGAGACGGGTGGATGTTTATCAACCGACCGTACCATCTGCATATAGACATTACAAATGAGGTGACCATAGTCAGTAATGAGGAAAGATTTGTATGTATGTAACGAATAAACTCTCGTATAGGTACTAAATAATAATAACTGCCTCGTTAGTCCAGTGGTCCTCAGTGCGGTTGCTACGCTAGAGGTCCTGGGTTCGATTTCCAGGTCGAGCAAAGTGTTATTGGGTTTTTCTATGAAATTCCCAGTAGCAGCTCGGTTAATGGCAATAGGCTTGCCACCTATTACATGGGACCTAACACATACCGGCGAACTGTGGGTGTTAGTACACCTCTGCCTAACCCTTCGGGGAATACAGGCGTGATGGTATGTTATGTTACACTAAAGTATTCGTTGTAAAAAAAAATTCTTTATTGTGACTAAAATAATAATATACAAAAAAAACAGAGGCGGCGTGATATTATCACGCGGTTCAACCGAGCTGCGTTAATACGGTAGCGGTTCAGTTAAAATATTGAAATTGAAAAATAGTCTGGAACAAAAAAAATGTTTGTCATAAGAGTCACCATTTATAAAGATTACACTAAAGGAAATGATCTTGTGAAAATATTAACCAAATATGTAATTAACAATGTTTGTAAGCTTTACTGCCAACCCGCATTATGCTAGCATCGTACGCCAGCTATAGCCAGAAGAGAACCGCGCTCAGCACTGCATATTAGTTATTTAACACCATACAATTCATTCTATCTAAAAATAAAATTTGGCAACATTTGTTAGAATCAACGCAAAGGTTGCCAATTTTACTTCAGTAACGAACTTAGTTTTATATAAAAATATATTTTTATCACCGATATTTTATAGACAAAATATACTTACTTTTTAACAAACTCAGGGGACAAGATCCTCATGTATCCAGCTAGACACACGATGTCTATTTTGTGCGCCTCCAACGCATCTGAGACGGCGCGGTCAAACTCTTCCCGAGACGCGTAATCTTTGTGATTGAACACCTGGAAGAAGAAATAGGAAAAATAATAATTAGTATATAATTAGCTTTTGTCCGCGGCTTCGCTCACCTGAAGCTATATCAGGATTAGAAATAGATCGCAAAAATAATTTAATCAAAAACCAACAATGATGATCTCTTCTTTGTATGGGTCTCTATACATCAGAAAGGTCATGCTGTATTTCTCGGATCCGTTTACTTAATTAATTGAGACAAACAAAATTAAAATCTATTCAGTAGTTTTTGCGCCAACACGACAAGAATTTTATAAATTAAGTTTTTGGGTTCGGCGAAATAAGTCAGTGCGCTTGAAGTTAGCTGTTCCGAACGTACGGGCAGGTAAAATCACTGAAATAAGTGTGTTTGAACGAAAATATCGAAATTAGTAAGGCCAATAATCACGAATGTGAAACATTTACAGCTCAGATTATCTTTACACCGAGTTTATTTCTAGGGTTTGGGCCTCCGGTAACCTCACTCTTCATCTCATAATTATCAAGACTAGTGTTACCAGTGTAGGCACTCCAGCCTTCTGCGCGCGCTGCAGCGCGTACGCATCCTTCTTGTTGCTGACGACGAGGGAGATGTCTGCGCACACGCACTGCGCCGCCTCGCGCGTCGTGTCCATCAGGGCCTGCAGGTTGCTGCCGTTGCCTGATACCAGCACTGCCACCTGACAGTGGATGAACAAACAGATAATAGGAGCAGTGATAAACTACTGATATGACAATTGGACTGCCAAGTCAAAAGTTTCGAGTTCGAATCCAAGGCAGGCACCTCTGACTTTTCGAAGTCATGTGCCTTCCGCTTCTTTTTGTTGATTTTTCGTTTAGGCAACCCTGCCTTGAACCTTGAAAAAGGACAAAGGCTACCGTTTTTCTTCAGAAAGCCCTAGTGGCATACAAGTGAAACCGCGAGCAAGAGATAATGATGTGAAGAAATTCTACTTCAATGACAAAATTGGGACAGTGAAGGTGATTTGGGTCAGATTCACAGGAAACATTAGAAAAAGCCTTGGTACCTTTTTCTTGGGCATGAGCGGCATACGGCGGGTGAAGTCCATGGCTGAAGCGAAATTATCGACCAGAACACGAGCGCCACCTGGCGGCCGCGCTTGGATGCTGCCGATCACCATGGCACCGAATGCCCGGGTCACATTCATTACCTGAAACAAAACTTCCATTGTAAATTTCGGCTCATTTTGGGCTTCTTAAAAGAATTAATATAAAACCTCCCCGCTGGAATGTCTTCCTTTCTACGGACTTGGCTTGTTCTAGATAAAGTTTAAATATAATATATCTCAAATTAATTTGATTATACAGGAACATTTTTTAAGCAGTGCGCAAAAAAATTTTGGTAGTTCAGTATCAGTAATAGAACACATTCCCATTATTAGTTCAAAACTTTTTTTTTAATTTTTATCCGGATTGAAATCAGCAAAATATGGACACATATCTATTCGCAATAATAACAATAGGCACGTGCGCCAGCCGACTCACGCGCCGGTGTCAGCGGGGGTGAACCCGCGGGGGTGGCAGCGGGGATGGGGTAGCGCGCCCGGCAGTCGGCAGTCTGCTCGTCGCACGCGCCTGTGACGTCGTGTGTATCGCTTTCCCGCGCGATCCCGGCGCCGCCGCCGCCCGAGTTTCGTATTTCGTACTGTGACCGGTCACGCACGATGTCAGAGTTTAGTAACCGTGAGTTTTACGAAATGGTGCGAGTGTATCTCTTAGTGGTGAAAACTTGCGGGTAGCTCGCAGACTGTATGCCGCAGAGTGTGCGCCTCGAATGCGAACCCATGGGATTCATAACCCCGCGGTCTCTAATGAGAGGACTATTTTAGCCGCCAATCAAAGGATTTCTTCAAGCGAGACCCAAGAGCAAGTACCAACGATGCAGCTCGTCGCTTCGGTGTGAGCCAGTACGCGGTTTGGAAATTTTGTCTTACATTAATCTGTATTACGTCATTATAATGATTCATTTTCTGCATTCTGATGGTCCTAAGCCTAAGCATGAAAGATAAATTGGAATTACTTTTCAAATAACTTAAAAAGTTTTTAATGTAATGGCATTTTTTTTGGCAAATTAAACATGAACCTTATTGCTTTGCATTAACGTTGAAAATCTATCATAGAAATTAGACAGATATTCGCCGCGCGCCATACCTACGCAGGCGGTTCGAACGAGCGCACAGCTGATGTAGGTACTAAGGCGCGCGCGCTTTGCCGTACGCTAGCGAGTAACCATAAAATCAGTTTCAAAGTAAACATCTTTCGTTAACGATAACTTCGATAATTTGTACTAAGACATATCAAAATAACAAATTGGTGTTTAATAAAATTCGTTTAAGTTTCAATTGTCAAAGTTTGCGCACTGAATAAAATGCATTCCGGTATAATAAAAATATTTTTAAGTTCGGAACCCTCGGTGTGCGACTCCGGCTCGCACTTGGCCGGTTTTCTTTATAGGTACAGAGTATTCGGTTTGATTAAGACTGGGGAAGACATTTATTACGCTTTTAAATTTGTGTCGTAATCACACCTAACATTTATGTGGTAAGGCATAATACGACATTATTACAATTGCCCCAAAATAACTTGAACCTAAAATGTTGGATGAGAAGTAGTAGTAATTTTTAGTACATTTTGCACACAAATGCACGTCGCAAACTTTCCCCCTCTCCGTTAGTTTTGGGTCAAGTTATTTAGCGCGAACTATACGTAGAATTATTGGAGTTCAAACATAAATTTCCAAGATTTGAACTCTTAAACAACGATGTGTCTTTTACTTATTAACCTTCGATGAAAAAGGGGGTGTAATAAGTTTAACGTGTGTATCTCTGTGTCTGTCTGTTGCATCATAGTGCCTGATCTGAACTATAGCGTTTGAGGCCTGAAAATTCATCTAATGGGGCCCCCGATGGACGGACCCTTTCTTTATGTATAACACGGGGGCCCGTGGCAATTTGCCCGTCATGCCATCATTGACCTTATTACGTCACTGACCACCATTATATTTGTCAATACTATAGATATACCGGAATATTTTTTATTCAGTGCGCAAACTTTGACAATCGAAACTTAAACGAATTTTATTAAACACCAATTTGTTATTTTGATATGTCTTAGTACAAATTATCGAAGTTATCGTTAACGAAAGATGTTTACTTTGAAACTGATTTTATGGTTACTCGCTAGCGCACGGCAAAGCGCGCGCGCCTTAGTACCTACATCAGCTGTGCGCTCGTTCGAACCGCCTGCGTAGGTATGGCGCGCGGCGACTATCTGTCTCATTTCTATGATAGATTTTCAACGTTAATGCAAAGCAATAAGGTTCATGTTTAATTTGACAAAAAAAATGCCATTACATTAAAAACTTTTTTAAGTTATTTGAAAAGTAATTCCAATTTATCTTTCATGCTTAGGCTTAGGACCATCAGAATGCAGAAAATAAAACAAAATAAGTAAAACAAAATTTCCAAACCGCGTACTGGCTCACACCGAAGCGACGAGCTGCATCGTTGGTACTTGCTCTTGGGTCTCGCTCGAAGAAATCCTTTGATTGGCGGCTAAAATAGTCCTCTCATTAGAGACCGCGGGCTCGCATTCGAGGCGCACACTCTGCGGCATACAGTCTGCGAGCTGCCCGCAAGTTTTCACCACTAAGAGATACACTCGCACCATTTCGTAAAACTCACTGTTACTAAACTCTGACATCGTGCGTGACCGGTCACAGTACGAAATACGAAACACGGGCGGCGGCGGCGCCGGGATCGCGCGGGAAAGCGATACACACGACGTCACAGGCGCGTGCGACGAGCAGACTGCCGACTGCCGGGCGCGCTACCCCAACCCCGCTGCCACCCCCGCGGGACTCACCCCGCTGACACCGGCGCGTGAGTCAGCTGGCGCACGTGCCTATTGTTATTATTGCGAATAGATATGTGTCCATATTTTGCTGATTTCAAGCCGGATAAAAATTACAAAAAAAGTTTTGAACTAATAATGGGAATGTGTTCTATTACTGATACTGAACTACCAAAATTTTTTTGCGCACTGCTTAAAAAATGACCCTGTATGATGGAACTAAAAGTTTATGCTATCCGCAATTTTTCCTTTATCTTTGCTAATACGTTGCTTCGTACCAAATTTCAAGATTCTGAGTTCAAGGGAAATACCCTGTAGGTTTTGATTCCCTTGGATCTTGACAGACAGACAACAAAGTGATCATATAAGGGTTTAGTTTTTTCCCTTTTGATGTACGGAACCCTAAAAAAGTAATTCAACTCACATGCGCCTGATCTTCTGGAGAGACGATGAGCACCATGCCGATACCGCAGTTGAAAGTGCGCAGCATTTCCTCATCTTGCACCGAACCGGCGTCCGCGATCCACGAGAATACCTGCGATATTTACTTTCAGTATTTAACAATCTTTCAATATGAAACAAATTTAAAAAACAAGAAGCAGTAGTAGGTACATAATTTTATCTTAATATGGCGGGCGCACACACAATAACTCACCAAAAGAAGACGCTCCAGATATGGAGCCCGGGCTAGAACTATGTAGGTACACTACATTATACACTACTTTTGAGGATGATGATGATGTCTGTTATTGATGATGACGACTTTTGATGAGGATGATGTTGACTATGTTGTTAATGATGTTGATGACGATGATGATGATGATGACTGTTATTGATGATGATGACTTATGATGATGATGACTTTTGATGATGATGACTATGTTGTTAATGATGTTGATGACGATGATGATGATGATTACTGTTATTGATGATGATGATGATGACTATTTTGTTAATGATGTCGATGATATTGATGATGATGGTGACGATGATGATGATGACTATGTTATTGATGATGGTGATGGTGACTATGTTGATGATGATGATGACTATGTTGTTAATTATGACTATGTTGTTGTTGATGTTGATGATGACTATGCTGAAGCGCGCGCGCACGGCGTCGGGCACGACGCGCGGGATGTTGTGCAGCAGCCCGCCGCCCGTGATGTGCGCCACCGCCTTCACGTACAGATGTAATGTGTGTTAGTAGTTACCGGGTGCACGTGCCACCAGTGCGCGTTGAGGCGCGCGCGCACGGCGTCGGGCACGACGCGCGGGATGTTGTGCAGCAGCCCGCCGCCCGTGATGTGCGCCACCGCCTTCACGCGCCCGCTGCGCAGCGCCGGCAGTACGCTGCGCACGTATATGCGCGTCGGCTTTATTAGTTCCTCACCTGCAATTCACCAGTCGTTTGAATACAAGTCGAGCGGAAAGTGACCCGAATACTACTCTATCGCAACGCATATTATGTCTTCAATAAGCGGTAGAAACATAACTCAAGACATGAAAGGAAATTTTTCGAATGGCATACACCAGCGTAATCGGACTTGGCGGTGATGAATGAATGCCTCCAATCAGGAGCAACTAATAAACTAAGCAACAGCATCTAAGGGCGTCCCCTAACGGAGCTCGGAACTCTCGGCTTAGGGCGTTGGGGGGGGGGACTAGTAAGGACGGCTGGATGTGATTTAAATTATTTAGAATTTAAAACTACGGGCTCGGCGCGGGCCAGCTCGCAACAGTCAGGGGGGTTATTGTTAAAAGATCTTCGCGACGGGCCTCGTCGGCGAGGACGGTAGATCGGCCGCCATCTGTATTTGTGTGTGAGAGTGCTAATCTCTCTGTTGGCTTCTTGAAGAATTTTGGTTATGGGGTCATCGGGGTAGGTCAGAGCATGCCGCGGACGGCGGACTCTGCTGACTTGGGAGGGTTCTGGGAGGTATCGAAGTAACTCTTGGAGGTGCATTTCATATACTGCTTTATGGTAAACAGATGGTGCTGTCGGAACGAGCGATGATAATCGAGAATCCAGCCAGAAACGCCCAGGTATTTGGCCTTCTTTTCCCAAGGGATCGGTTGGCCCTCAAGGGAGATGGGAGGAGCTTCAGTGGGGCAATCGTGGCTTTTATGGAATGTAAGGATTAACATCGATTCTCCATTTCCTAAACCAAGTGCCGAGGGCAATGACTGAGGTCTGGAGGATCTTGGTGATAGAAGGTAGGGATTTACCGCAATAGTATAATGTATAGCCTTTTCGTCGGTGAATAGTGCCAACTCCGACTTGGAATGTTTGGGGATATCGCTGTTGTACAGCGCGAAAAGGAGCAGGGAGAGCACGGAGCCCTGAGGGACTCCGGCTCGAATTAGATGGGTCGACAGAGTGCCGCCCTCTATGCGATAGCGAAAGATGCAATTCGACAAAAAGTCCCTTTGTCGAAGGATTTCGCCACGTCGAAGAAGAGCATCGACCTGTCGTCAATCCGCGTTGGGACCCAGCGCTGATATGTTCGACTATGCGATGCACTTGTTGGACACACGAGTATTGGTTCGAAAACCAAACTGTTCGTCGGGAATGATTTTATTGGATTCGGCAAAATCATTTAATCGGGAAAAACAAACGACCGCGACGCCGCGCGTTTTTTTTTATATCATCCGAGCATTGCGAACTACCGATGACGTACGTAACGCCTCATTAGGTTAGGTTGAAAGTATAAAAATTGTAATGAGTGTTTTTAGTCGTCTCGTCTCTTCGTCATTTTGTATGAAAATTTTAGGTAAAAGCTTTTTTAGTGACGTTTGAGATCTTTTTGTTGACTGAATAAAAAGATAAGATTAAAAACAATTCAAATTTCGAACTCGTTATTATTAAATATAAAACAATCTTGACAGTTTGTTGCGTCAGAAAAGCTCTGTGTGTGTTGTGTTGTTTACACAAATTGTTTACAAAATGTAACGAAAAGGTTTTTTGCAATTTGTGACTTTTTGAGTACTCCAACGATGGTTGGTCCGATAAAAGTTTTTGATCAGTTTAGAAACAGAAGCGATTGTCATCAAAAAGTGTTTTTGTGTAAAATGGCCATTTTCTTGCTAAATGTAATTTTTTTTGAAAATTTGTGAACGAGGATCTAAATTCCATAAAAAATTATGAATAATCTCCTAAGACCATTTTCGTGTAGCTGCAACAGATAAGTTACTTCCCCTGACTGCCCGCTGAAATTTTCCACCCTGTATGTAATATCACTGCTCTAAAAATTGCTCATATAAATATCATTTATCATTTAGGCCCACTTCTTAAATGTGTTTAAATTGTATTTAAACACAAAATTTCTATGGAAAATTGTGTTTAAATACAATTTAAACATATTTAAGAAGTTGGTGCAAGTGGCCCTTACTCTAGAGACTTACAGTAAATGATAAATGATATTTATTTCTGTAAATATATCTTTTAAAGACACTTTTAAAGTCAATGTTTTACAGATTAACTAAATGACGCCGGCGTTTCCTGTTTGAAACTCCGAAATCAACTGAAAGAATCATGGTTTCAAGTACATAGTCAATGCTTACCTAATGTCAGTCCCTCTTTGCTGAAAGGCGCTTTATCGTTAAGCGTAAGTCCCGTCTTCTTCATGAGTTTATGTATAAGACTGAAACCGTTGCTGTGCACTCCGTTGGATGGCAAGCCGATGATGATATCACCCACCTGACGTAACAAATTACATCGGTTATTGTGTCTATTCATATTCATATACTAGCTGAAGCTATATTGGTATTAGAAATTGATCCCAAAAATAATTTAATCTAAAACCAAAAGGGATGATCTCTTCCTTGTATGGGGGTCTATACATCAGAGGTCCAGCTGTATCTCAGGATCTGTTCAAATTAATTGAGATGAGAAGTCCACCAGTTCTTAAGTTGGAGCATATATATACTTTCTTACAGCAATAACAAAATTAAAATCTATTCAGTCGTTTTTACGCCAACCCGTAACAAACTGACAAGAATTTTAAAAATCACATTTTTGTTTTTTTTTAATATCTTTAAATGTACAGACACAGCTTTTGTACGATTTTATAGTAGTAAAGATTTATTGAAAATTGTATGCCTCGAAGTGATGATCCTTTATCTCATTAACATAAAGTTCAAATTTCAATATTTTACAGCCTAGTTTGGTCTATACTGGTTTACTGGCCAGCATAATCTGACCTCTCAATGTATGAATAGCCTATACAGTGCGAGGTCACATTATCCTGGAGATATACAGCACAATGTGTAACCATTTCTGTCAATCATATTCGTCAAAAGTGAACTCGTTAAGTATAAGTTAGTTTTTTATACCAGTGTGTGTTTATTTTAAAAAGAAATACAACTGACTGCAATGTCGTTGATCTTGGGCAGTATGTGTGACCTCTCGACGACACCGAGCGCGAAGCCCGCGATATCATACACTCCCGTCTCGTACATGCCCGGCATTTCAGCCGTCTCACCACCTAAATAAAAAAAAAGAATATATTCTTCATTCTTTCAAGCCCTCTATTTCACTTGCGTCTCAAAAGGTCTCCAGTCTTTCTCTTCTCAGCAGGACTGCATGCAAATATTTTGTCTACCGCGATATAATTTTGTCATCCCATTATCTTGATATAAGCTGCGACAAAGTAATTGTAGCGTGTATGTTAACCTGGCCTGTGTATTCAATTTATCTTGTTACCGAATTTTACCAATTTCTATTCGATATCTATTTGTGAAATGGTAACAGATAAATAGTTACTTTCGCATTTATAATATTAGTATAGATATGTATGAGTAAGGATGTCCCAATTGTTTTTCTTTTCAGTATTATAATATGAGCATAGGGATCACATAGTCTGTGGTTGATAGTGAAAATGATGAAGATAGCCTATATACTATATTAAAAGAAGATTGAAGAGAAGAGCCTGTCAGATCCGAAAGGGGCATAAATTTACCCCAATCACATCACCAAATAAAATAAGAAACATTAAACGTTCATGAAAGTAAACATTATAATGAAATTTAAAATTCAAGGTTGTTGAGACAAAATTATCCTAAAATCTAGCTAATTTGGGTTTGAACATGTGGAGAGAATTAATGAAAGACGTTTAACGAAAACAATTCATAAAACAATTCGTAAAAGGTATTAATAAGGCGAAGGTCAGCGGCAGCGTCGGAAGAGGTCGTCCTAGAAGGACATACGCCGATCTTATTGGCAAGGCCTTTCAAAAAGGTCGGGTGCGTAGTACTCGCAATCGGCGAGTATGTATGAGAATATGTATGAATCTGGCAGAAACAAAAGAAGTAAGTGGCGGTCTATAGTTTCTGCCTACCCCTGTGGGAAAAAGGATTGAGTGTATGTCTAGTAAATTTTTTAAATGTTATAAAATCATCTTGGCCTAATTATGTTTGGCACCCAGGAATGATTTCCCCCACCCGTTAGTATTGCCAATTCAATTTCCTTGTATATATATTTTTTTCGGGGAATATCTTTTTCGAAAATCGGATCTCGATACCTAACAATACCTTCACGGGTCGGTCAGAGTTTTCTTAAGGCTGATCGTTTCGCTCAGCCCGCCAAATTCAAATTTCAATTGGTTTTTCGCAATTTGTATAGATCTACAAATTGCGAAAAACCAATTGAAATTTGAATTTGGCGATGCTCAGGTGAACGATCAGCCTTAACACGTTGTATTTGAGGTGTTTTCTCACCGATAAGAGCAGCGGAGGCCTGCCGGCAGCCCTCGGCGACCCCGGAGACCACGCTGCGCGCCACGCTGACGTCGAGCGCGCCGCACGCGAAGTAGTCGAGGAAGGTGAGCGGCGCGGCGCCGTTGCACAGGATGTCGTTGACGCACATGGCCACCAGGTCCACGCCGATGGACCCGTGCTGGTGGATCTTCTGCGCTATCTTCAGCTTGGTGCCCACGCCGTCCGCCGCCAGCACCAGCACCGGGTCCTGCATCAGTGAACCAGTCTGGGAGAAGGTTCGCCAACGGATTTTCGTCAGTGACAAGCGGTGGAAAATATTGTAATTTTTGGCCGTTAAACACGTTTTCGGATTAAAGGTCTTTATTTACCAGCCTAGAAGACATTACTGTGATGATGTTATCCGCTTTTTGCCATAGTGGTACTTACAAAGAAGCCAAGGATAAAAAATTAAGTAATTCCTATTCGATTTTTTAAACAAATTTTAAAATTACCCATAATAACATAAAGTCGAAAAGTGGTAAACTTGGTACAGTGATAAAAACGTCTTCTAGGTGATACATGGCAGGCTGGAAGCGTTAGAAATTATTATTATATAATTAATCCAATAGGCGATAGAATGTGTTAAAATTTATATTTTTTGATATTTTTGTTAAATACTCATGCGAAGCCGGGGCAGGCCGCTATTAATAATATAATTTAATCTCTTAGTTCAGTAATATTGGTCATACCTTGTACTCCTCTTCGACGGCTTTCAGCTGGAAGCAGCCACCGAAGCCGCCCAAACCACCGAGCACGCCTGAACGAGATGTCGACCTGCATACAAAACAAGGTTTTATAATCAGCGCAACATATCAAAGGCACATAATATTTCACGCAACACAAGGACGCATTTTCCTTTCGATAAAAAAATCCTTCTTATTTTCAGATTGTAAGATTGATTTTATTCAATCCTAAAGATCGTATAGAAGCTGTAGAAGACGCTCTCTTTTTGTGTTTGTTATTATCCAAATATAGATTGGAATTTTAGTGATACAAAGACACATCACAAATTACAGTATTTTCCGTTGTGTGATTGTGTAATTTCTGATACTTGCTACCATATATTACAGACAGAGAGGTTACATAACCTCTTCGGAGTACTTTAATAATACATACCTAGCCAGAGGTTTGATGAGGGACACAAGAGAGTCTCCAGCCTCGATATCAACGCCGCTATCTTTGTAGGAGAGTGACTTCTGTGGGGTGGAGCGGTCACCACCCCCGTACGGGGAGGTCAGAGGGTGCATCGCCTCCTTGAAGTTCTCTACTACCACTTGGTGACCACCTGTTCATACAGAAGGATATTACTATGAGTCATCCAAATGTAAACCCACCTTGAAGTGTGAGTAAGCAATAAATGTAATGTATGACTTTTTCATAATTTATGACTGGTCGAAGGATGGAAATAATAACAACAAAATTTGCAGCATCTATTCAATGCAGACGGCGGACAAAGCAGGGTTTGTAAAGTGGTTATTTTTTTGTTCCTGAAACACATGCAGTTTGGTACTAAAATTTATCGGGATCCGATTTGCAAGTAACCAATATCTCTATAACATTGGCTATAATTATCTCTATGTCGTCTATAATAGTGTTACCATAAAGAAGCCATCAATACATACCTTCTTTGCCCATCAGCTCCACGTGGCCCACGATGGCGATCTCTTCGTCGACTATGTCCAGCAGCTCCTTGACGCAGACAGGGTCCACAATCACCACCATGCCCACGCCGCAGTTGAACGTGCGAAGCATCTCGAAGTCGGACACCATGCCTGCGAGAATACACCTTATTGTAACTAGTGATAGAGTACAAATTAAAAACAAAGATATTTATGGGATAAATTATGGAACGGAATCTGGAGTCTGGATGTACTTTGTGGATTACTGTAGTTTAATGGCGTTTGTTAAAAATGAAATTACATAAAATCTGAGTGCATTTGACAAACCTACACGAGTAAATTAGGTTACTATCTTTTTGTTTTTTTTTAGGATTTTCCATGCTAAGATTATAGAGTTATTTCAGTGAAGGAAAAATTCGAGTTGTGGGCAGCATTCGAACCTACGTCTTCTGGTTAGATACATACACCTTAGACTATGACCTCTAAGCCACTGCGGGTCCCTCCCGTAATTTGCCTTCACATTCTGAATTGACGTCAGGTGAAGTAACATCAGAATATCGAATTCGACAATTTTTTCCTTCGCTATAATAACTTAGGTTACATCAAGTTACATGCGAGTTCGGTATGATAAGGGAATAAGGTATATATTGCTTTGGCGAATCGTGTTTTGAGCGGTGACCAGTTAAGGTTGATTGTTCTCCTTTTTTTTTATTTGTGCGTGTGGAAATCCTCATGGACATCCGCCGCCCGGGGAAGGCGGCGGGGTGTGTCGGACTCCACCCAGAGTGGGTGACCTACCGACTAAAACCACACGGGTGTTTCGCCTCACCACTTTTTGCTGGAGTTACGGGAGCGAGATTTCATTCATCCGCAACCCCAGCAGTGTTGATTGTTCTCCTGAATCAATTAGATTTTCAGGTGAACAACGAGCCTTAACCTTAAGTTATGGATATGCCTCACCTTTAGCTTGAAGCCATCCAAACACAGGCTTGATGTTGAACTTGGTGGCGTCCAGCTTGACCTTGATGCCGGGGGGCAGTATCCGGGGGATGTTCTCCAGCAGGCCGCCGCCCGTGATGTGCGCCAGGCCCTTGATGACCTGCTTCTTGATGGCCGGCAGCAGAGCGCGCACGTAGATACCTGTGGGGGCTAGGAACTCCTCGCCGTACGATTTGTTCGTGGTGCTGAAGGCTGCTGTTTCATTATATCTGAGGAATATGGTTAGGTTTTAAGATCTAGATTTCTGTCTACCAAATGAAGATAATGAAGTAATGAAGCAGTGGTATCACTGTATGTTAGGTCAAAGGTCTCAAATTCCAATCCAAGGCACGCACATCTAACTTTTCGGAATCATGTACGTTTTAATATATTCTAATTTATTACTTATTTAAGCAGTGAAGGAAAACCTACGTGAGGAAACCAGCACGCCTGATAGATTTTCTCACCGAAATACGAAGTCTGTCAATCCTACTATAGCCTAACCACTGTCACACTAAGAGGAGACCCGAGCCCAGCAGTGGGGTAATTGGGTCGATGATGGAGTAATACCGAATGGGTCTCCAGATCAGCAACAACTTATAAAAGAAAACCATTGCCCAACGTTCCTGGCCCCTGGTCTTTAAACACTCTTACAAGTGGTGTGAGCCGATGTAAATACCAATAAACATTCACATTTTATATGTACATTATGGAACGCAATAAAGATTTGAATTTGAAACATCCTCACCTATGTCCTGTCTCCCTCATGATCTTCTGCACGAGGCTATACCCATTGCTGTGTACTCCGGTCGACGGGAGCGCCAGCACCACGTCCCCAGCCCTGATCTCCTTGGAGCGCGGGAGCTGCTTCAAGTTATCCACCACCCCGACCGCGAACCCAGCGAGGTCGTACTTGCCAATGTCGTACATTGAAGGCATCTCGGCTGTTTCACCGCCTGTGAGGGTATGAGGAGACATAGAGATTCCTTTTTGTAATAAAAAAAATATAGTGTAGAAGTCGGTATTTAAAAAAAAAACATTCGAATTTAAAACTCCTCCTTTTTGTATATATTTATGTATCCTCCCTATATTTCCCTATGTTGGTTTAACTATGTTGGGGTCGGCTTTCAGTCTAACCAGATACGGCTGAATATCAGCACTTTACACGAAGCGACTGTCATCAGACCTACGTAACACAATTTCTGAGCAATACTCATATCCGGAGGATAAGACTGGTTATCAGGCTTTTTTGGGCCTCTGACTACGAGTTACGACTATTATTGTCAAAGATGTTCATATAACAACCGGCGGCTTTAGGTGCTTTCTGAGGCACGGAGGGGGTCTCGACGTGTTCATAATGGTCACCCATCCACACACTGACCGCGGCGAGCGCAGCTTAACCTTGCAGATCAGTTGATCAGCTTAGTTATTGCTTAACCATGAGCCTTCTTGTTGAAGTCGATTAAAAATATATCCTACTATAGCTTCATGTGAGCGAAGCCGCGGGCAAAGGCTAGTTAAAAATAAAGTCTGACTTACCCAATAAAGCACATCCGGACAATATGCAGGCATCAGCGATCCCCTTGACGATGGTGGTGGCGACGTCGACTTGCAGGCGCCCGCAGGCCATGTAATCCAAGAACGCGAAGGGCTCTGCGCCCGCGCACAGGATGTCGTTTACACACATCGCCACCAGATCTTGACCTAGCGTGTCGTATTTCTCCATTATTTCTGCTATCTGCAATCAGAAAATACGGTGTTGAAGTGAGAGAGATAGATATTGTCATGTAAATCATTTTGTTGTAACTAAAAATAGTATCTTCTAACTTTCGGGAGGGATAATAAAAATGGAGGTAATAAATACTATTGAATTTAAGTAAAGAAAGCAGTAATAGCCACAAGAGTTCAAATCAAGGTCGATAGATCAATGTGTTCCTCTACGGTTAACATCACAAATGAAACCGGCCTAGTAAGAAAATTCAAGATAAGAAAATTCACGTCTAGACAAAAACCCAACAATATCCAACCCTTACCTTGAGCTTAGTGCCAACGCCGTCAGTTCCCTGCACTAGGACAGGGTCCTTCAGGCTGGGGTCCATAGCGGACAGCTGGAACAGGCCGCTGTAGCAGCCCAGCCGGCCGAGCACCCCTCTTCTGTGGGTAGCCGTGGCGATCGGCTCTATCTGACGAACGAGGGTAGCGGCTGCGTCGATATCCACACCACTTTGGAGGTATGATAGGCCGTTGATTCTAGGTAAAGAGAGGTGAAACTGTTACTTTATGCTCTTCTAGCTTCTGCAGTGCCGAATTTCCATCTAGGTCTACAAGTCTAAGTCCAGGCCTGAGCTTCTGGGTTGATGTGATTACAATAAAACATAATTTGTCACTCAGTGATAGTGTACCATTCTATCAGTGCAAGAAGTATGGAACACCTTCTGTGTACATGCGACGCAATGGCTAGAAAGCGAATGTGCCTCTTGGTACAGGGTTAAACAAGATCAGAGGACTACAGACTCACACCCTCAGGCCTCATTATAAAGCTCATGGAAAAGCTGTTTGAAGAAGTGGGAGAGGATAAGGAATAGGTGATTAGGGTAAGCACAAAAGATCCAAAAAAGGCCTTGCTGCCTGGACCCCATATAAGATAATATCAGTGCCAGAATTATCAGAACCGGATCATTCGTTTTGGAGATCACACCCATACAAACTTACAATGTTACCTCTCTATAATATAATTATGCTGATGATCATGATGTTTATCAAATGGGTCATTAGATGCCCAACTTCGTAGATGACAATAATTAATTATTGTTGTATCAGATATCGGTTTTGACGCTAGTTTAGGTACCTATGGGTCGTGGAAAATCTTCATGGATGGTCCTCGTGGATGGTCTACCACTTAAAGAAGCGGCAGAATATGTCAGACTAAAAATCTTACTTGCCCTCCACAGCCATGAGATTTCAAACATTCGCCACGAAAGGGAATTAATTAGCCTGTGGTCCCGCATTGGCTGGAGCATCCTACTCGAAGGCGTGCGTGTGACAAACATGTGCGTCATCTACTGGGGATTTTTACATGTCTGGAAGGGACTGGTAGGCTATTGCAGTTTGTGTCGCAGTCGCTATTGCAGGCTATGGCGTTGTGAAACTTTCAGTAAGATAAATAACTGGCTGTTTGCATAAGTTGTATTTGCAGTATTTGATGAAAGATGTTGCAACAAGCTATGACATGACATCCTTGCATGTATTGTTTAAGGGCGACATTTTTATGACATAACTATTATAGTCATATAGTTGCAGTATTTATGCTGAACATTATCATCATGGAGAGCTATATAAAAGTATATGAAAGAAGTCTGTTCGTTTTCAAATTATATAATCAGTCCTAGTGGAGTCTTTAGGAGAGGCCTTTATTCAGCAGAGAACGTTTTGTGGCTGACATGATGATGATATGGTGAAATGCCGGATTAGGGTCATATTTCCCCAATTAGAAGGTACATAATTATGCAAATCAAGTTTTTGTATTGTAATGATTTACAAGTGAAATCTGTGCTCGCCGCGGTCAGGCTATATAGGTTGTTGCGAAGGCCCAATAGCAGCAAACTACTTACTAATATTCTTCAGCGGCATATGGTTAGACTTTAAGACAACTCCAACATAGTTATCAAGGCGCGAATAAAAAGCATTGTGGCTATTTAGAGGTTGAAAAAAAATATAAGCAAAGTACAAACAACATCACATTTATTCCCAAAATCTATACAATACAAAATGATTGAGTGTGAAGCGATTCTTACCACACTATCCCATTTACAAATGCGAGCTAAGAACAATGCAAGTTTATTAGAAATATTCAGGAATGTTATTATGTATGTATGTCTAGGTAATTAAGCCCGTCCCGGTTTACATGCTGAAACAAAATTTACTTAATTAAATTTAGAGGTTTATACAGTTTTTTTTATGTATTATATCATGCAATAATATGATTTTGAATCACTAAGTCAAGTCTATTTGAATTTTTTTAACATTTTCCATTCTAAAAGACTATATATATAATATATATATTTTTGTTTAGTACCCATAAAATTACTATCTTTTAGGTGATAGTTATACTTTAATTTAATTCAAGTAAATGGCATTGACTATTGACTTTGTAGCAATAAGTCATCATTTATAGTGTGTTGTAAATTCAATTTTACCTTTGCACAGCAACGTATAGTATAATTTACGTAGCGACTATTTTGACAATATTATAGAAATGATTGTACCTATAATTATTGCAAATAAAAAAAATATTTTATGGGTCATCTATAAATTACGTTACACGTTATGGTTGACGAAACGTGACAAGGGTTGCGAGGGATCATCAGCTTTGTTAAATAACACGAAAAATTTAAATTTAAAATACAAAATTGGAACTACTGTTTCGCTTTGCTCATTTTTAGATGTAAAATATGTGACGTCACTTTAGGGGGGAGGAGGTATCACAAATGGGACGACGTGGAAAATGAAGGGGGGAAGGGTTAACAAATCATGAAATTCGTGTGATTATCTTAACGTTTCGCGGCGAATTCGCCCCTTCTGGACAAGGTCTTAGATCTTGTCCAGAAGGGGCGAATTCGCCGCGAAACGTTTCGCGCGTTAGCGAGATACTAGGTGCCAATATATCGCGTCCACAAGCTTCGCGCGAGGTCCAAATACGCGCGTAAATCGCGTGTACTTCGCCAGACTCTCGACTCGCGCTTGATTCGCGCGTATTGCGCGCGATTCATGATACTAGAGACGCCTTGTTGCGTCCAGTTAACGCGCGAACTCCAGAGCGAGTGTACGTATCAAGGGTAGTGATGGGCGGAGGATAAATACTCGTTTTGCCTCATTTTTATCGGATATTTACTCAAAATGATGGATATATATATTTTTCCGCTACGGATGGTTATTTAAAATAAATTTATTGTCTATTATTGATATTTTGGCCTCAAAACACTAAATTATTACATTATTTAATTCTGATGTCAAAACGAAGCAACGTGCTTCTCACCGCAACCTAATCCTGGCGACCTTTTTACGGTTTCTTTTGTTTTGCTTATCTATTCCTCGCCCCCCACGCCGCATGCACCCGGGCAGTGCCCAGGTTTGCGTCATAGAGAGTGCACGTGTGTATTCGTTGTTTATTTTATAACGAGCAAAAAATTTGTTGTCAATATACTTAGTATTTTTTTAATGATTCAAGTACCTAATGCACAAATGTATAATTATATCTAACCTTGACAGTGATTGACAAAAATATTCATAATTAAGTAAAATAATTCTTATTATGGCTTTTGTTATTGTTAATGTGATTAATAAAGTACGGTACAAATCTATATTAATTCAAATTTTCATATTCAATCCTTTTGTTTGTAAAATGTCAAAATTTACATTATATAATAGTAACGAAAAATTGAGATAGTATTTATCCACTGTTTTGGACAAATACTCAAGTAAAAACGGATATCTATGAGTATTTATCCATTTTGACTATTTATACGGATAAATTCCCAACACTGATCAAGGGAAATGGAGCGCCAAAAACGTCCCAAAACACTCGCTCCTTTTGGACGCAACGGTCGCGCGTGATACGCACTAGAGAATAGTGGCGAAATCGCCCCTTCTGGACAAGCTCTAAAATTAAAGTTCACCCAAAGCAACACTGAATTCTATAGGGCCGGCGCTCACTGGCGGCATGGCACGGCAGATTGTGCTGCGGCATCCCGCGGCGTTCCGTGGCATGGCAGGTTGTGCTTCGGCATGCCTTGCCTCCGCGCAACGACCGGACTGCGCCCCATTAACCGAAATGACGCTGCACAAGGTACAACCTTATTTTAACTAGCTTAGCAATCATAAGTCCTCGACACAAAGTGACTCATACGTCTCGCGAGATGCAATGGCCGCGGCATGCTGGGGCGCGTCGCGTCATCCCGCGGCACGTCGCGGCATCGTGGTATCGAAATGTAGTAACATGAACTCTAAACTCATTGAAATAAAGTCAAAGTCAAAATGTTTTATTTCAATTAGACCATTATAAAAGGTACTTTTGAAAAGTCAAACTAGTTGCACGGTTCTAAAAAGTGGGTCATATGGAGAAGAGTCGGCAAGAAACTCCTAGGATACTCTTTTAAAAAAATAAATAGATTACAATATTAAGCTTTACAACTTTGTTATTAAATATTTATTAAATAAGATTCAAAATAACTTGATTAGTAATAAAATCTTTTGCCATGCCATCCGGTGCGGTGCCGGCAGTGAGCGCCGGCCCATAGAAGACGCTTACTTGGAAAAGGCTCTATGCGCGATGTCCTTCCTGTAGTGCGCGCCGGGGAAGTCGACGAGTGCGGCGGCGGCCGTGGCGGCGGCGGCGGCGGCGCGCAGGCCGGCGGCGCGCGCGCACAGCAGCAGCACGCGCCCGCCCGCCGTCACCAGCGACCCGTTGGCGCCGCGCGCCACGCCGCTGTGGAACACCACCATGCCCGGGTTGCTCGACACTTGCGTCAGACCTATATACACATACACAACACCACGGACACATATTATTTGACGACCTCTGTGGTTTAGTGGGTCAGGACTCTACAGAGGCCGTATTATGACGTGTTACTGCCATCATTTTCCGAGTGAAAGAGAGGGATGCCACTCTACAGATTAAATAGCGCTATCCCATTCTTACAACATAAAAATGATGGCGATAAAACGTCGTAATACAGCCCCAGAGGACTACAGACTCATACCCCCAGGCCTCATTATAAAGCTCATGGAAGAGCTGTTTGTAGAACTGAGAGGGGATGAGGAATAAGTTATCTAGGGGAAGCACAAAAGATCCCATTGGGTCGAAGTGCACTGAGGCCTTGCTGCCTCGGCCCTACACAAGATAAGATAAGAAGTGGTTCGAGTAACGGACTGCTGACCATGAGGTCGTGGGTTCGATTCCTACAGGACACAAAAATTTATGTGATGAATATAAGTGTTTATGTTCGTCTGGGTGTGTCTTATGTATTTTAAGTATGTACTTATTCACAAAAAAAAAGTATATAAATATTATATTCATTGTCTAGTACCCATAGTACAAGCTCTGCTTAGTTTGGGACTAGATGGTGCTGTGTAAAAATGTCCCAGAATATTTATTTATTTATTATTTATATACATTTATTTTTAAAAAAAGCTTACTAGCAATGTGGGTCACACATTACTAGTATTCTTGTTAACCCCTCGTGCTAAGCTAAATGCTTGTGTTACGAGTGTGTTCACGTCGGTAGTGCAATGGGTGGGTTTCAAACCGGCGACCACATGATCACAAGTCCGACGCCCTAGCCATTAAGCTACCGCTGCTTCGAATTCGAATATGAACTTCTATTCTAGGAACTGACCTTCAAGATACAGTATCTTACAGCTCGCGCAAAATAACTTGACCCAAAACTAACGGAGAGGGGGAAAGTTTTCGCAGTGCATTTGTGTGCAAAATGTACTAAAAAAAGACTACTGCGCATCCACCATTTAGGGTCAAGTTATTTTGCGCCAACTGTACTCGTTTTTTTTTTATTGTTTGCTTGCGGCTATAGTAAGTATCACTGCGACCGAAAATGGTCTATTGTGATCGCCACTCTTTGAGTTAGAGTTCACCGCTGAATCCTGCAGCTACTATGAACTGCAGGATTTTCCTAGGGGTGAGCTCTTTTATTTCATCCGCACTTAAGGTACCTATGTTTCCCTAGATGAGCGCTACGCTTGTGCATTATATATTACACACCAATACGGTCATATATGAACTTCTAGGAACTGACCTTCAAGAGACAGTATCTTACTAGTTTGGAGGCCTAAGACCCTAAGTCTTACCTGAAAGACGCACAATGTAAGATGTTTCAATAAAGAAATAATAATAATAGTAGCAAGTAGCGGACTATAGTTACTGCCTACCCATGTGGGTGACTAGTGCCAATGTGTGTATGTATGTAACTTATATCTGCGACCTTCGTCTTTGTATTTTCTTATAAGTTAAAGTAGACATGGGTACATGAAAACTTGCTTTATAATCCAAAACCTAATACCCACGCGAATGTGTGTATAGGTCGTCCAAGCTGAAATGACGCGCCCCACTACTTAATTAGTCTATGTAGATGTGTGAGTGCGGTACTTTTGAGATCGAACGATGCGTGCTCCTACGTTTGCGTCTAACCGGCAACTGAACGACCAATTACAATTGCATGTTTAGGTGTGTTGCGTCCATATTTGAAATTTGCATGTGTGCGTAAATGCGAAGGTGGGGCGCGTCATTTCAGCTTAGACAATCTCTAATTGTTTCTAATAATACCCATAAACACAGTGTTTATAAAATAAGGTTCACGCGAACGGGCAACAGCTAGTTTACAATATAATCAACGTGCATAGCGGCAAAGAACAGAGAGCTTTTTTCTCAAGCAAATCAACCTGTGACAAAAATCAAGATATAGTTCTAAAAATAGACAGATCAGGACATTAATAAAGTACATACCGCTAATAACACAGCCTTTGGTGGAGGTCTCAGGGTATCCTTTAGAAGCTATGACAACACCGACGGAGGACAACTTCGTGTTCCACGTCACCTGCATGCCTTTCAACGTACCATTCACACACGCCTAGAAAAAAAAAATGATATAGGTCCACTTGCACCAACTTCTGAAAAAACTTTAAATTGAATTTAAACACAAAATGACAATTGAAAATTATACTGATTTCTGACACTTACGCGAATATTAGACATTGAAATGAAACTACTTTATACGGATTTTATCGCGGTATATTGATATTATTTAGTTCCCTATTTATTTAGATACGGTGAGCTCGTTCTGCGTGAATCGGATCGCTAATAATTAACAAAAATGTAAGGTAGCTGTTAGTAATTTTAACATCAAGACGTCCAACACCTCAGTCTGCCCGTGACCATGGATGCTGCAAAGGATCCGAAACGTCGGGAACTAAATAATATCAATATACCGCGATAAAATCCGTAAAAAGTAGTTTCATTTCAATTGAAAATTATTTTCAAAAACAATTTAAACATATTTAAGAAGTTGGTGCAAGTGGCCCTTAATGATTAAAACTAAATGGACAATGACAGGACATGAAGATATGGATGATGGAAATTAAAAATGGGTAATCAGAAGGAGTAGAGATTTAATAAAATAACGTCCTTGTAGTACGTAGAGTAGTAGTAAGATTTTTTATATCTAGGGCATATATTCACAGTAATGTCCTGCCTAGTCTAGCAAAATATGCGCCGGCTGTACCATCCTTTTTCTCAAAGCAACCCACGTCACTTTTAAGCATCCACAAGTTATAGATTTCTGCATCGCACCTCACTATATAACTTTTACCTAATACCTACCTATAACAGTAACAAAAATGTTTTCAGCCAAAACCGTAAACCTGTAACATTCTTTTTTTTATGGGATAGGGGGGCAAACGAGCAGACGGATCACCTGATGATAAGCGATAACCGCTGCCTATGGACACCCGCAACGGCAGAGGAGTCGCAGTGCGTTGCCCGCCTTTTAAAAGGGTTTGGGCCTCCGGTAACCTCACTCACTCGATGTTTCACGCCGGTTTTCTGTGAGGCCGTGGTATCACTCCGGTCGAGCCGGCCCATTCATGCCGAAGCATGGCTCTCCCACGAAATCTACGAAAAATCTCTGCACATTCCTAACATATCGGTAGATATCTTGTAAGTTGGCAATGCAATTAAAATTATCTACTAGGTAATTAGGTATACAATTTTTCTCAACTTTGCTTTTGAGTGACGAGTGGAATTATTTTAACTGTATAGGATTTCCTATGTGAATGATATTTTTTCTTTCTCTTTCTATTTCTCATTCTCTTTCTCGCTCTCTTTCTCTCTCTCACTCTCTCTTTCAATATATAGAACAGAGATTCCTGCTAAGTTATTTTTATAGTATAATGAGACATCCAATTTCCTTCAGGTAAGTATATTGGTCTTTTCAACGCTTAAACATGAAGAGACTCACCATTATAACCTTGTAGAGATCTGACTCTAGGAGGGTCATCAGCACCTGCGTCTCCGGGTCGCCAAACCGGCAGTTGAACTCCAGAGTCATCGGGCCTGACTTGGTCACCATCATGCCAGCGTAGAGAACACCTAGAACAAATGAGATGTGCCACCATAAGAATAAGGAATGGAAGTTATTGCTACTTATTTTTTTGTATTTTTTAGCATTTTCCATGCTAAGATTATAAAGTTATTTTAGTCAAGGAAAAATTCGACTTGCGAGCAGGATTCGAACCTGGTTCTTCTGGTTTGGAACACCAGAGGCTAGGACCTCTAAGCCACCGCGAGTCCAACCCGCCATGTCGAAATTTGCCTTCACATTGTGAGTTTACGTCTTAAAGGTGACGCCAGAAACATCTATGTCGAACGATGCTACCTACCTTTTAAATATATTTTTGTATTTTTTTAGCATTTTCCATGCAAAACAACGTTGTTTTTACAGCAAAATATAGCGCTTTACATTGGAGAAAATCGCCATTTTTAACTGTATGATAATGCTTCGCTCACGTGAAGCTATATCGGGATTAAAAATGGAAAAACCAACATTGATGATCTCTTCTTTGTATGGGCCTCTATACATCAGAAAGGTCGAGCTGTATCTCAGGATCCGTTTAATTAATTGAGTTAAGAAGTTCACCAGTTTTTAAGTTGGAGCATATACTTTCTAACAGTAATAACAAAATTAAAATCTATTCAGTATTTTTTGCTCCAACCCGTAAAAAACAGACAAACAGATAAGAACTTTAAAAATCACATTTTTGGATTCGCAGACGTTTATACCCTATCCCACTTTTTATTTTTAAATATCGTCAATGTACAGACACAGCTTTTTTACAATTTTATAATAGTATAGAGATAGAGAAGAGAAGAGATAAGAGATATGTCAAGATGCTTAATAAAACAGGCAAGAGCTGTTTTTTTACGTCACACGTCAAACTGACCGTAATGTTACGTATGCTAATGGCATGACCCGGCCATTGTTTATTACAACCAGCGACGCACAATTAACGCAAGATAAACACTATAGACATGATTCCATCTAAATTAACAACAAAATAAAATCATACTACATTATGCCCTGTTGTTATGCTGATAAGGTCGCTTTTTAATTAGTCGTGTAAAAGATAGCAATTGTTTTTAAGTATTGCGTTTGTTTGTTTGTCTCTTTTGCAGTTGCCAAGGCGTTCCTTATTAGATAAATGAATGAATGACAATGTTAACCCGTCATTCGGAGTCGTGTTACATCACAAATCAGTTTTTTAGGTTGTAGGTAAAAAAAGCAGATATGACAGATAAAATTAATATTTTCTTTTCAAGACTGCAATTTCAAGATAGTGTCTTTTTTATTTTAATTCTCCATTTTGTTTATCGATATTATCTCGATGGTTTAGTTGCTTTTACGACCTGCGAGGCGAAGTGAGGTTGCAATGGGAGAGAAGTGGGATAGGGTATATAAACGTCTCCAAACCCTAAAATGAGATTTTTAAAATTCTTGTCTGTTTGTTACGGGTTGGCGCAAAAACTACTGAATTTATTTTAATTTTGTTTGCTCTGTTAGAAAGTATGTGCTCCAACTTAAAAACTGGTGTACTTCTTATCTCAAATAATTAAACGGAACCTGAGATACAGCTTGACCTCTCTAATGTATAGAGATCCACATAAAGAAGAGATCATCACTGTTGGTTTTTGAGCTTCAAGTGAGCGAAGCCGCGGGCAGAAGCTAGTTATATTATAAAATTGTGAATAGGTGTGTCTGTATATTGAAGATATAAAAAAGTGGGTTTTTCTATATATATATATATATCTATCTAACTATCTACATAACAGACAAGAATTAAAAAAATCACAATACCCTAGTATTGTGTTTTTTTTAAATTCTTGTCTGTTTGTCTATTTGTTACGGGTCAGAAAAAACTACTGAATAGATTTTAATTTTGTTTTCACTGCTAGAAAGTATATGCTCCAAATTAAGAACTGCTGAGCTTCTTATCTCAATTAATTTAACGGATCTTGAGATACAGATACTGTCTGGTGTATAGAGGCCCATACAAAGAAGAGTTCATCACTGTTGGTTGTGAATAAATTATTTTTGGAATCCATTTCTAACCCTATTATAGGTTCAGGTGAGCGAAGCCGCGGGCAAAAGCTAGTTAATTAGATTCCTAATCAGATTACTTAACACATAAGTTTACTTGCTACGATTCTTGCTTCTTCCACATTCATACATCTTCTCATACACACGCACCGATTGCGAGTTCTACGCACCTGACCTCATATACGAAGTCCTCCCATCATATTTGAAGTCTAAATTAAGACACGTAGGGATTCAGTTCCAAAATTATTTGCAGTTACCCTGCCGGATAACCTATGACTTTAGTTTGAAGCATTATAGGAATTTTCCAACGAGAGGCTTGTTATTCACAATATCGATAATATTGTGATTATAGAAATTCGCATGAAAAAGAATTTTTCACTCGATTAGCGATAAGACGGTAAGTGATGTCATCCACAATAATTACTGAGAAATAGTAAAAAGTGTATAATGATGGGTAATATTAAAATTAATAATGATTTTATATTTAAGTACATTATGATTTTGAATCCCAGTTTATTTTTAGTATTTCGTATCGTGGTTTTAACGCAGCAACAACTTACTGCCTCATTAGCCTGCTACGCGACTGCTACGCTAGATGTCTTGGGTTCGATTCCCAGATCGAGTAACGTGTTATTGGGGTTTTCTATGCAATTCTCAGTAACAGCTCGGAGTTTGGGATGTATGCCCGGTTAATGGCAGTAGGCTCGCCGACTATAACATGGGACCTACCAAACATACCGGCGAACTGTGGGTGTACATTCTACCAAACCCTTTCTTTTTTTTATTCTTGATATGCTTACCTTGGTCCTCCTTCGTATCAAAGTTACCGTTTGGCGTCCCCGAATTTAGTGAGTCCATCATCATGAACAAAAAAGGGAAGGTTAAAGTAACTAGTATCACTTTAGAACAGTCTAGAACTTCCAAAGATCTAGAAGTACTACGCTTTCTTAGACCTATGTCATTATTGGGTTATCTGTTCTTAATAAAAGCGATACCACGATGAATCGGCATAGTTAATAAAACACAGATAACGCATTCAAAGATGGCAGAGTGCACTGAAGTAGTGCATTAAAGCAGTGTGAACTCGTTTCTAACAGTTGGTATATATAATACAACTTGTGTTAAAGATAAATGAGTTATATGTTTCGGCTATTCTTCTCGCCCCGACCCGCCCGCGGTTTCACCCACGCTGCCCCGTTCCTAATAGCCGTAGGGTTATGTGAAATAGCTTAAAACCTTCTTCTTGAATCACTCTATCTATTAAAAAACAACATCAAAATCCGTTGCGTAGTTTAAAGATACAGACAGACAGACAGCGGGAACCGACTTTGTTTTATACAATGTAGTGATGATATAATTTTCAGCTGAACATTGTAAGTGAATATTTGGAGGTAGTCATTTAGTTGGGGGTTTCGAAAATGTTATTTAATCCTTTTAAGAGTACATTAATCGCGGGTTTTTTTCAAAATTGTTTTTATGTTTTATGTAAGTATGATTATAGAATATCCCTCAATCAATGTGCGTTTTGGCAACGGCCTCCTCTAGCGATTTTTATAAAATTCTGTTAAGAGTCTCGTTAAGATACTCACCGACATATTTAATGCCTTCAGCCTTAAGTCCGTCCACGGCTCTTTGCAGGACTTGCTCCTTCACATCCAGGAGTTGGTCAGGTGTGATGAGTGGACAAGGACAGTAGGCGCCCATACCGCCCGTATTGGGCCCTGTATCACCGTCGCCGACGCGCTTGTGGTCTTGGGCGGGCGGCATCATAGAGACTGTCTCACCATCTGTGAAGGCTAGGACCTGGAAACGAAAAAGGGTTTAAGTGCCTCGGTATGATGCTTCATAGATCTAGTGGTTGAAATCTGCGGAGTGTGAGTTTTAAGTATTGGGATATTCTAAAAAAGCTCATCCTCAACTCGGAGTTTGATTTCTGTGTTCGGTTAATGGCAATATGCTTGATCTTTGCGATGGAACCAAAAACAACGGCGAGCTGTGAATACAATGAAATTCGTTTATTTTACCTAATTTGTTATAGTGGGATTTCATTAGGACTTGGTAGATTTCACTACTGAGATTTCGTCTTGATGTCTCGTTTGAAAATGATGTTTTTTTTACTACTGCACATTGTCCAAATCAGATTTTTTTTATAAGTTACGGAGTCCTAAGCTATTCGTTAACAAACTTTAAAATAAACTACAATCGTTTATGAAATATCCTTTTTTGAAGCAACGAAAACTTACTGTATAATATTGAAATGAAACTACTTTTTACGGATTTTATCGCGGTATATTGATATTATTTAGTTCCCGACGTTTCGGATCCTTTACAGCATCCATGGTCACGGGCAGACTTACTGTATAATACTTAACAAATAATATGTTTTCCGTGACCTCAAAAAATATCAACCGACAAACAACATTTTTTTAATGGTTTATAAACAGTAATACTGACTAATTACAAAGACTACTTAAATCATTCTTTATCAGAACCCCAATGGGCGCTCGAAAAATATCTGACCTCTGCTATCTCATGTTGGTGTGCGCTAAGATATGATTAATTCTGGATAAACAACTAAGTATAAAAAGGTTGTTTTCAATGACACCATAGAACAATAACTAAGAGTTCTAGCTACTACAAAACACACTTACTGGCAATATTTTTTTAGTACTGATTTTCTAACTCAGAAACGAAACGAAGAATAAATTTAAAAAATCATGCACCCTTATAAATTCCAGACATATTATGTAGTGATATTAAATGTGCGAGTGTCACAATATTACAAACATAACTTGTAATAAAAACTAAAACCACCTTAAAAAAAGACCTAAGTATACGGGAAACAGTTTCAAAAATCGATACCTACCATTGATTTAGTCGTATCTTTTGTTTTCACCACCGACTTCCGAAACTGTTTCGCATAAAACTTATAATTTTTTTTTTTGTTTTAGACGGCGGTTTTTGTTAAAAGTTATTTTATTTCAATATTTTGAGTGGCGAGTAGAATCTGGTCTACCTCGACAACGTTGTAATTTCATGTAATTTTTTCTAAACTTTTGATCAAATCTTCACCAAATTGTAATGGGACCGAATCAGGAGTCTTTTCTTTCACACAAAAAAGATTTTTTCAAATCGGTTTATAAATAGCCGAATAACCGCGTAACAAACACACACGAAAAAACAGACGAATTGAAAAGCTCCTCCTTTTTGAAGTCGGTTGAAAATTTGGTAAACCGTCCCGAAATATTGGCAAAAAAAAAACATGTTACCTACCGAAACCTCATCTCCTTCTAACAACTCCTCAATGACCACTGTCTGCCCAGCTGCGCCATACTTGGCGTCGGTGAGGATTTCATCAACTGCTTGGCAAGCTTCCTCCTTGGTTGACGCGACCACCACGCCTTTGCCAGCAGCAAGACCTGATGCTTTCACCACCAGGGCTGGGTATGGAGCGCTAGAACAACACGTGGAAACTCAGGATAATATTTTCCCAAGGGACTGGACAATAACATTCTAATAAATTGTTTTCTTTAAATAATTATGGTCCGACATGTATCTAAAGTAATTTGAAGCGGCGGTAGCCTAATGGCTAGGGCGTCGGACTTGCGATCATGATTGTGGTTCCCGGTTTGAAACCCACCCATTGCACTACCGACGTGAACCCACTCGTAACACAAGCATTTAGCATAGCACTAGGGGGAAAAAATCTTGAGATGGTATACCTATTACAATACATATGATTTCCTATCTAATAAGAAATTAGCAAATGCAGCAATTAGCAAATTATTTGTCAGATTCCAAAGTTTCATTGTAACTATCAATCTATCGCCTAACAACATTTTCTCTTCTATGTCCAGTATTACAGTTGAAAATTGAAATTATCATCTATTATCACAGCTAGTTAAATAAGTAATCAGATGTTCAAGTTTTCAAGCAATATATTGTTCAGTTTCATTTTAAACCGACGAAGAAAGTGAAAAGCTTTCTTTACTTCCTTATTGACGCTATAAAAGCATCAATAAGGCCAATGTCAACAGGCCAGTTATTTTTGTATTGTTTACGTCCGTTGGACATCCTTGTAATATTGTCCTTTGACTCAATTAAAATTATTATCATGTTTTTACGAAAAGACCAGACGTCTAGGTGTTATCAACGTCAGGCCTTGTACTCATAACGTCCTAATTGGCCCACCTTCAGACCACTCCGTCAAGTGGTGGTAGTCTGGTATTCGAACCCGTCTAGATTGGTATCAACACAATGCCAAATGATGTTACGTATGTCGTAGTGACTGAGCCATCGGCATCTGCGCCACGGATTGTGGTTCTATCTCCACAACTCTGGCCTACCGCTTACCGAGTATACGACACCACGGTACAGAGGAAAATCATAGTGTGGGGTAATGTTTTTTATAATCCTTAGCGTATTCCTAAATTTAATTTTGACACTGAAAATATACTCAAATGTAGGCCCATCTGCCACCAATATAACATAACATACCATCACGCCTGTATTCCCCGAAGGCGGAGGCGAACTAATGTACAATCACGGTTCGCCGGTATGTTTAGGTCCCATGTAATAGGAGTCGAGCCTATTGCCATTAACCCGGCACAAATTCCAAGCTCCAAGCTGCGACTGGGAATTTCATAGAAACCCCAATAACACTGCTCGAGCGATCCCAGGACCTCTAGCGTAGCAGTCGCGCTCCGGACCACTAGGCTAATGAGGCAGCTAAACCAACCACCAATATACACATTCAATTGATTCCATCATACGTTGGCAATGATATTAGAACGAGAAGGCAAGCCTAGTGTGGGTTGCCCTTATCTTGGAGCGACTGAATGAAAAGAGCTGATCTGTATCATTCAGTAAAACAGAGCAATTACGGTCATGATAATCATCATGATTAAGAAGCCTACGTCTCGCATATGCACCAGAGTGAACTTGATACATCCACACTTTCATCCTTACCTTATCATTGTAACTATGAACTAAACACTCGTGCCATAAACATTAAACAGCCCAGTCTAATAGGCAAGTAACGGCCATGACAGGTTAACTCTCCGCAATCTCAATTAGCTAAGACGGATGATAATCTATTTATCGAAAGTACTTGAAATAGTAATATTATGTAAATAATCTGGCTCGTGGATATGGCTTATAGCTTATGCGTGGAGAGATTAACTAAGGCAGCTTCACATAGAAGAAGAAAGATCGTATGATATGAAGCGCCAATTAAAAGTACGTGCTGATCAGCAGTCCAAAAATGGCTGATAATTATTATAAAATACTTTGAGTTGAGTTCGTCTGGTGTGGAAAAGGCAGGCAAATTTAGGGTCAACCCGTTTGATCTGTTGGAAGCACAAACAGGGTCTAAGATGGAGCACGCAAATTAAAGTAAATACTCTTTGGCTTCACATACTCACGACGGAAAACAGAAAAAACGTTTTGGCGCATGTCTTTTATTTAATAATTTAAAAAATATGTTTTCAGTGAGCTGGCCGGCCAGCTGGCCGCAGGTCATTGAACCCGGAATCGGCTTTTTTGTATTCTCGGCCGAATATTTAGTATTTAGCTGTCTAGACTACATGTAACCACCGACAGATAGACATTCAAATATTTCGCTGTGGAAAATTAAGTTTCTGGTTATGCATCAGTTTGGTTTTTATTTTATAGGATAGGAGGTAAACGAGCCGACGGATCACCGATCACCGTAAGCGATAACCGCCGCCCATGGACACGCGCAACACCAGAGGAGTCGCAAGTGCGTTGCCCGCCTTTTAAATGGGTTTGGGCCTCCGGTAACCTCACTCTCTCGGCGAAACACAACGCAAGCATTGTTTCACGCCGGTTTTCTGTGAGGCCGTGGTATCACTCCGGTCGAGCTGGAGTCCATTCGTGCCGAAGCATGGCTCTCCCAAGTGAAGAATCTTGGAGATAGGTATACCACGTTATTTCGAATCTTAGAGATAGGAAAAATCTAGAAAGATCTTGGTGGTTCACGGCAGGAGGTGGCAACGAGAAATCATAGATAATTTATTGACACGCTCTAAGTAATAAAGTAACAAAACGACACGATACACGAGTACAACTTATCAGTTATTACCATGACTTATTACTGTTACAAAGTTCGCGTATTAGAGTAAAAAACTACTGAGTCAATATTCCAGACGTATCTACTTATGGAGTAGAAACTCATATCCAAGCTATAACTGACTGCGAATAGCTGCCCAAATTGGTATTGCCTGAGGATGTCGGTCAAGACTTTTATTTCTTCTTTTATGTATGTATTCAGGGGCCCAAGTCTGTTATTTCAGTTGTATCAAAATGGTCGTTCAATGACACTAAATGACATAAGAACTGACAGATTTCGTAGACTAAACTGTCAAAAATCAACAATTCTGAAGCCATTGAGTGACGATTTTGACACGACAAAATAGCAAACTTGGGGCCCTGAACTTTTGATCGATGCCCTTCATGTTCAGACATCAACATCATGATTAATTTATATATAGCATTTTATATTATTTATAGTATTTAATATATCTGAACCCTTATACCCAGTAATCACGCATAGTAATAAATAATACTGCATTAAAAACTTACGTATTTATAAACTCCTTGGCGGCAGCACCGTCTGTGAACGATTTGTGTCTTGCTGTAGGAATTTGGTACTTGTTCATGAACGTCTTGGACCAATCTTTGTCAGCCTCAATCTGAGCCCCAGCCTTGGTTGGCCCAAAGCACTTGATGCCGTAGGAAGTGAGAGCATCCACAATCCCATTGGCGAGGGGGTCTTCCGGTCCGATAATTACAACGTCTACATCGTTGTCTTTGCACCATTTTGCTAATACCTACAAAATAAATGTTTTCTGTTATTATAAAAGACAACTCATCTGACGAAATTCTGGAAATTTTAGAGCCTTTCCGTGATGAATGGTCAGTTTTGGGAAGAGGGAATTCAGACGGTATAGAGAGGAGATCGGGAGGAGGATATAGTCCGTAAGTCACTTGGAGAAATCTCCAATGGAGGCAGGCATGAGAGCAGCAAAGGCAACTTGTATTGATAAAGATGTTCCTCCTCCCACGAAAAAGACACTAATAGTCTCAGAAAGATAAACAATTTTATGGAGCTCTTTAGGTTTAGCAACGCATTAGTAACTCTTCTTTATTTGCAGGTGTTTAGCGACAGCGATGTCTGCTCTCTTTCATTCTTCGATTTCAGCGGTGAAGTATGAAAGAAAGAGTTTTGCTGGGTCAAGGAAGAGGCACAATAATTTCCCACAACGAAGCTCTTTTTCCCGACGGCCAAGAACAATACTAATTTGCACTACTATGTAAGTTTGCCTTTAGGATGCACCTGTTTTTCTGCTTATCTTGTCACTCCTACTAACCTAACCGTCATAGATATTACAACATGTTTTCTGAACGCATCAGCATTTTGAGTGACAAATGAACTTGCCCCGGCAAGTACTGAACGATATCGCAAGGTTATCGCAAGAACACGAGCGCGTCTATTTAAATCTATATACAGTTGTTTAGGAGCGTAAGGTATGTATATGGTGCATGCCATTAGATTCGACAAAACGTCTTCAACTTGTATCCATTATTGTTCCTCATGCCTAAGAAACGAGACAAATTCAAACCATCGGAATGACTTTTTTGAACCGAAGAATATAACGTCTCGCGCAATTCGCTCGAGATGACAGTCACTACATAAGTAGTTTTACTTAAACGTCAATCTTCCAAGTTGTCCAATTAAAATAATCAAATAAGATAATGTTTTCTTACTGTAAGACGTGAACGTAATGATGTTTGCTGTGGTCGTTTGTATCAATGACCCTGCGCTAATAAATCTGTCCTCTTAATAATAATCGAAAAAGCTGGGAGAGATAATGTAATCGAGTATCTTGACAACTGGAATGTGAACTAAGCGGTCATTGTGCCGATTCTATTTTTACAACAATGTTTTAGCAGTCAAGAGCCTGGATCAAAGACCTTGAAGGAGAAATACTTCGCGCATTGTTAAGTTTTCTATTGAACTGACTACTGATAGTTGCGACCCTGTTCTCCATGCGAGGGAACAGTTATTAAAATGATTGTGACATTTTGAAAATTTGAGGATGAATGACGATGAAAACAAGCTGGTATTTTTTCTATTACAACAGCTTTGTTCTTACACATTTGCCCATTTGGAAACTAATATTTCCATGTCTTCTTAATATTATTTTAATAAAACGTTGGATTAGGATTTTCTCCAGAATCGTGGTTGCGTTTACAAACACCAAATCTCACATACACAAACACGCAGACCCGGAACAACTACCTATTTGTTCCGGGTCTGCGTGGTTCCATCTGTTGTGTGTTGTTGTTGTGCGTTCCATCCCAACACGGAGCAAATGATGCTCCGTGTTGGGATGGAACGCACAACACGTGTAGTAAAAGCCAATCACTCAGCCGCTTCGCCGAGCGTGTCGCCAGCCAGCGGGCTGTAACATGCGAATTAAAGGAATTGATTTATTGATTGCAATTATGAAGGATTATGAATTGCAATAAATGTACTGAGTATTGAAAAACTAAGAAAGGAAAGAGAAAAAGCTCTTAAAAAATTCCCTTCAGTAGAGCCTCCCTAAAGTTTATGATATAAAATTGAGCTGTGTCTATATAATTATATGTTCATCTTTTCCTCATCATTCATTAACAGCACATTTCTAGCGTAGGTGTCCCAAAGTTCGGCTCAAAAGACCATTCTTGATAAATGATAATATGATTCACATCAATGAAGTTGAGATTGAGATTCGAGAAGTTAGTGGAGTGTTATGAGTTGTTATATGAATGATTCCAGAGTATTTTTTTAGAAAACTAGAAATATGTGACATGATCCTTCCTAAACCAAGCTCACCTAAATGTGGAGGGGTCTGAAGACATCGCAATAATTGTGGGGGAAAATTGAATAAGAAAGAATTTAAACACCAAAGACTGGCGTAGGTACACACATCAAAAAAAGTTTGCTGATATAATTTTTTAAATTGAACTTTATCGAGAAAAATCCTTGTTGTATGTTTTCTTTAAATAGAAATACCTTGTTTGAAATTAAAAAATAAAACTACTTTTTATTTTATATGAAAAAATAACAAAAAAGCATTCGATTTTTCAAAGTGATCACAAACTTGGTGTGCAAAGAATAAGTGAAGTGGACACCAGAAATTAAGAAAGTTTAAGTCACAAAGACTGTTAAATATTTATTTAAGAGCAGTGTTTATGTCTAGCAGCAAACCATACCATCACGCCTGTATTCCCAGAAGGGTTAGGCAGAGGCGTACTAATGTACACCCACAGTTCGCCGGTATGTTTAGGTCCCATGTAATAGGGCCGAGCCTATTGCCATTAACCGGGCACAAATTCCTAACTCCGAGCTCCTACTGGGAATTTCATAGAAAAACCCAATAACACTTTGCTCGACCTGGGAATCGAACCCAGGACCTCTAGCGTAGTAGTCGCGCTCAGGACCACTTGGCTAATGAGGCAGTCGCAGCAAATCAGACGGATTAAAAATATACCAAGTCTTAACTATCCCTTTATCTGTATCCGCCTACCTTTACTAACATCTACCAACATTTTTATCGGAGTAGGTACGTATTTTCTACTAGTAACTAACCAAACGGAGTAGCAACCGGCTGATAATAGATGCCTAAAGCACATTTTGTACGTGTGGTCACAATCTAAGTTCATTGACTGCATATCTTCACTGCTAGATAGAGCCAGAGAAGGTTAGGGAAGGGAGCAGATAGAATTGGCTTACTTTTACGAGTTACTTTATTACTTTTACGCTATCAAGAATCGCTGCTCCAGTTTTCTGACTCATTCATGATTTTTTGATTGACTTAGATATCGTACACATGACAATATCGTGGATGAACGATAGGGTTTTTATTGCAGTTCTGAGTGTTTAGTATGTGGAATCTGTCTGTGAAAATGTAGCCTTTACTTAATATAATCTGACTGAACTTCTCGTAAAATCAGATGCGACTGTATACCAGTTTTTTAAGTGACTGCCCTCAGACATGAATTCCTGGGCAATATCGATATTAATAATGAACTGATTCTCAAGCATGAGAGAGTCTTTATAGCTTTTATTTTAATTAGTCTGTTATAGCTCACCATGCTAGCTCAAGTCAGATTTCACATGCTGTCCAGAAAATCTATGTCATGCACAACGTTTTCCTCCACCGTTTAAGGGCAGGAAAATTAACTATTAATACCTACATTACTTTGAAAAGACAGAAATGCATGCCTTGGATTCGAATTCGAGACCTTTGACTTGGCAGCCCAATGGTCATATGTATTAATATCACCCACTGCTCTATTGTATACATATAATATGAATTTAATAATTTTATTGGTTAGTTTCTAAGAAAAGTATTAAGTAATTAGGATGAATAAAAGTTTATTTTGAAAGAAACCTGAATGCCTAAGATAGTTTCTCAATGGTGGCGACTATGAAGTCTGCCTACATTAGGCTGTTCTCTGTAAGCGATCACTGTTAGCAATAAGACCACTCATTGTACCATTCTTTGATTTATGAAATTGTACTTTACATTAGTTTTTGGTGTGCAATAAAGAATATTCTATTCTATTAGGCCACTGTGGTGGGCTATAACCCTATAATCCGTTTTATTCTGAGAAAAGACCTGTCTCCATCAGTGGGAAAGTATAATGGGCTATTATCTAGGAATAGGTAAAAACAAAGTACTGCCAGCAACTACACATACCTAGGATAGGATACCTAACTAATAAGGTACCTAAGAGTTCAAACAATAAAAAAATACTCTATATGTTGACTGGTCAACATATAGAGTAATTTTTTAATCGTTTATAATCTACTTGGCTACATAATCTACTTGTGCACCAAATTTCATAGAAATCTGTGAAGTAGATAGTAGACATACAGCCAGACAACTATTTTTAACCCCCGACGCAAAAACGACGGGGTGTTATAAGTTTGACGTGTCTGTGTGTGTGTGTGTGTGTGTGTGTGTGTCTGTGGCATCGTAGCTCCCGAATGGATGAACCGATTTTGATTTTGTTTTTTTTGTTTGAAAGGTGAATAAGTCGGGAGTGTTCTTAGCTATGTTTGATGAAAATCGGTTCAAGATGGCCGCCGCCACAAGATGGCGGTTTACATATTTTTTCACAACCCCCACAATATTGGTATCAAATGAAAGGGCCTGACTAGTAGAATACTATACACTATGAAAAATTTCAAATCCAAGATGGCCGCCTCCACGAAATGGTGAATTTATTAATTTTTTTCACTACTCCCTCAATAAAGAAATCAAATGATAGGGCTTGACTAGTAGAATACTATACACTATGATATAAGATATCTAATAGCTATGAAATAATTGTACAAAAGTTGAATAACTAAACGAAGAAAATACCTAATTAAACACTAAATTACCTGGATCTTAAAACGCAAGAAAATAAAAGAAATTAAACAAAATGACTAAGGAGTCCCTACAAAAAGTGTGAAATAACAAATTAAATTAAAAATTTTAAAAAAACCCCCGACACAAAAATAAACCTGAATCCCTATAAAAAGAAAAAAATAATCTTGAAATTATAACCCTTCGTAAGTATGTATGAAGTTTTTTGATTAAATTTTGTCGCGTCGGGGGACCGCTCTCTAGCTCTCGCGTGTCTGCACGCTCGGGTCGCCAAACTTGAATATGTTACGCTCCGCCCACTTTACGCCCTCCCGCGCGTCGCGGCGATGTACGCGCCATCCACATCAATTCTGAATTCGCGCGATTCACGTTCGGGAAGCAAAAGGAAAGGAAAGGATTCACATAATTAGAGAGCGGTCCCCCGACGCGACAAAATTTAATCAAAAAACTTCATACGTACTTACGAAGGGTTATAATTTCATGATTATTTTTTTCTTTTTATAGGGATTCAGGTTTATTTTTGTGTCGGGGGTTTTTTTTTACTATTTATTTTACAATTACAGACACAACTTTTATACAGACTTATCATATTATCTATACTAATATGTATATAAACTGAAGAGTTTGTTTGTTTGCTTGAATGTGCTAACCTCAGGAACTACTGGTCCGATTTGAAAAAATCTTTCAGTGTTAGATAGCCCATTTATTGAGGAAGGCTTTAGGCTATATATCATCACGCTACGCGGACGAAGTCGCGGGCAGAAGCTAGTGTATAGATAAATTGCTTGATTGTATTCACAAAAACATAACATACCATCAGAAATGTATTTCCTTAATGGTTAGGCAAATATGCATTGTGCACCCACATTCCACCGGTTATTGCCATTTACACAAAGCTGCTCCTAGGAACTTCTAATAAAAACATGATAATAATTCTCAGTCTTAGAATCAAACTCAGAACATCCAACAAAGTATTGCTATAACCATTAAGCTAATGAGGTACTTATTCTACAAAATATGTATAATATTTTCTATTTCATACTAAATACTATAAATAGTTATATAACTAACTGATAGGCACACTAATCTTAAGTAATTAATGCATGCTCTAATTACCGACTAACACAATTAAATAAGTTGTTTTGTTATAATCATGTTTAAATTTAAATGTATATTTTAAGATATAGGTACCTATTTATTATTTTTACTAAACTTATCTTTACACAAAATTGAGACTTAATATTTAAATAATACAGTGCTGAATACTTTGCTTTACTTATTTCCTAAGAGCTATGCTTATCATTTGATTCTCAGGTTAAGCAGTATTATCAGGTTTTTTTTATGACATGACATTCTTAGTAGCAGCTCATAGTTTGGGATTTGTGGCTAGTTCATAGCAATAGACCACCCCTTATTACATGGGATTTAAACATACCGGCGAACTGTGGGTGTATATTATTACGCCTCTGCCTAACCCTTCGGGGAGTACAGGTGTGATGGTATGTTGTAGTTTTGTAGATCAGAGAGTCACCTTAGGTGCGGACTTATTGAAACTGTAAGACACCGAGAAGAAAAACCTTGACTAAAGATATGTTTTATGTGTATTATAGGTTTAATTAAAAACTTACGGGATAGTCTTTGATATCGAGTTCGACGCACTCCACTTTGTTGGTGGTCGCGATGCCCACACTGCCCGGCGCACAGTATACCCGATTCACAAACGGCGAGTCCGCTAGCTTCCAGCACAGCGCGTGCTCCCGCCCGCCGCCGCCAATCACCAAAACTTTACCACTAGACATTATTGTTTACTAAAACTTAGCCTAGACGTCACGTGTCCAAAATATAAACAAAGACGAGTTTTCTAGTGATCGGTTGTTATCAACGAAAGAAACGTTTATCTGATCGTAGTTTACTGGTTAAAACAAAGGCGCAATTATGTTTTAATTAATGAAAATCATATAATTTAATAAAAAACAACGTCTCTGACACGCGCATACTTTTAAATGAATGACGTTGTTGACGTTTCGTTCGTTTAGTTGACTTATGGCGCAGATAATAGTGATGTTGAATGCAAATATCGAATATACGAGTATATATACGACCCATTCGCCCGCCCCGTAAGGATTGCGCGTCAGTTTTTTTTTGTTTATGTTGATAACAAACTATGAAAACCGTGAAAACGGTTTTGTGAGGCCTTGTCTTAAAAATGTAATTTTTAAAATTTCAATAAAGAAGATACATACATACATACATGATGGGAATGAGATTGAGACTGCGGATTATGGTATTCTGATCTACTACTACAGAAGTGGGCACTGTGTGTTCTTGAAAGAACTTCCCAGTTACCCCTGATGATAGCTGGTGGTGTAAGGTGGTCGTTGAGGTGTCTTGATATTTGATTTAGATTCAGACAATAATAACTGAATGATAAGAATATATTTTTAAAAGAAATATTAAATAGTCTAAATTATATAATTGAGGTGTAAAGAATAAATTCGCCATAAGTATCAGTATCACACGGGTATTATTTGTTGAATAGAATATTCATTAACGCACACCAAAAGCGAAGTACAGTTTTATAAATTATAGAATTATACCATATAATGGGGTGCCTATGATAAAATAATATACGTTAAAATATATTTACAGTTCATTTAATTAAATAAAAAGTTGTTAAAGTGTATGTAAACAATTTTTCTTCTTTAATCTATCTTCAAAGGCTTCAAAATAGAATTCAACACCTATAATAATTTAAAAAATATTAAATAATTTAAATAATGATAATTATAAAATAGATAGACGTGAATATTATTTACATTTTAAACAGTTTTGATTGAAATGAACAATAGAATAATTACTAGGTATTAATTTAACCCCTATTTCTATTTAGGTAATATAAAATATTGCTTATTTACAAGAATCCTATAATGCACATTCATGTCCTATATCTATAAGCAGAGTATGAGTTTTAGATTCAAATATGTAGTTACCAAATATTGAATTGGCTCAATATTATTTGACTAATATCTAGTAAAAGGCATGTATGTTTATAAAACTAGTTTATTCAATATTAGGAAGAATTAAATATCCGTCTGATAATTTAATTTTAATATAACATCGTTGTTATATAAATATAAAAATAAATAAATAACGATATCGACAATTTTAACGGGACATCACTTTGAATTGTCGCGTTCGATTTATCATCATCTGGGTATCACTAACTTACAAGCAAGTGCAAAATAACAGAGGTCAAACTTTTCTGTATTGTTTGATAAAATTACATCATTCATTGTGCCGAACGAGCGTGTAGTTTTTAATTCAATAGATGATATTTTTCAGAGTTTCTCTGGTCTTATCAATGAATGTTGCTCTATTACATACGCTACAGAATTTTCAGTATAAGCTGACCTCTCACAATACTAATTTTGGATTTGCGAGGTCAAGATGCTCTGGGTTTGCATAGATATTGATAAGTGTAGAATATATGTGTGTACATTGGGTATTTTAAGATAGTAAATATACGTTTACACGTCAATATTACCAAGTAGAATCCACTCCGGGCAAACAATAACATTCTGAGAGGGAGAAAGTTCATTATTAAAAACTAACGGACTAATCACAATCACAGGCGTGTTGGATACAGCATTGTCTGCAAGAAAAGCTTTTTCAATAGAATTATGAAATGCATGTCTGGCCAATCTTCGAAGTTTTAGGATTGTTCTTGATTTAAAATTGGCACTTGGCTGTTCCTTTGAGTTTTATGGGTACTGCAAATAGAGCCGACTTGCCGAGTGCAAAAGTCATTCATTCATTCATCGTCCAAGTTATTATGGCTCCAGCTCACTATACTTAATCTGAGGGCTCCATTATAACGTAAAGGCTGATCTCGCATTGTGTATAATGAAAGATCTACGTCTACAAATCAAATATAAACAGCTACATTAAAAATGCTCTAAAGACTATATCCGGCGGATATCTCGGGACAAATTTAAAAAAAGGATTGTATCTTACTAATATTATAAATGCGAAAGTTTGTGAAGATGGATGGATGTTTGTTACTCTTTCACGCCAGAACGGCTGATCGGATCTGGATAAAATTTGGCACAGAGATAGATTATACTCTGGAATAACACATGGGCTACTTTTTATCTGAAGTCCACGCAGACGAAGTCGCGGGCAGAAGCTAGTAATAAATATTTATTTATCGATAAGTAGAAATCGGAAAGCGATGTTAAGATTGTGAAGTTGAAATTATCCGATTCTACATAAAACTTTTTGGAAATGCCGCCACGCACCGGCATTGAACGTTTCTTTACATTCATAAGCTCCTATAGTTTGAAGATTTTCTAAACACTTTATTACTTTGATTTTTTTAAATTATTTAAAGTTTTGTAGACGTTAAATTCAAGCATTAATTATAGTACGAGCATATTCCGATTTATTATTAATTTCGGAGGTAGGTTGTCATTTTGTTAATAAAATTTAAGTTGAACATAGTGTGTAAGGAACGGCTCTAAAATGGCGAATTTATTCATTCTTGTCATTTTGCTGTGATGCTTGCTCGCTGTAGAAAAACTAGTATTTTGTTGCTATAAAATGGCTGACACCGGACTACGTATGAATTTTGCGGCCCTAAAGAGGGCAGATCCATACGCTAGAGAAATAATCGACAGTGCTACCCACGTTGCGCTTTATACATTCGAAGAGAACGAATGGGAGAAAACTAACATCGAGGGTGCTTTGTTTGTGTACAGTAGAAATGGTGAACCGTACCATAGTTTAGTGATTATGAACAGATTGAGTACGAATAACCTCATCGAACCAGTGTCGAAAGGGATAGAATTGCAATTGAAGGAACCTTTCTTATTGTATCGGAACGCCAAGTGTCGTATTTACGGCATATGGTTCTACGATAAAGACGAGTGTGTAAGGGTTGCGACAAAACTAAATTCTTTGATCAAAGAGTCGATGAAGCAAGTTCCCGGCGAGAACATGCCACAGAACACAGCAGTATACAGCACGTCAACGCCGTCTAGTGCCCCCGTCGATATATTCAGCATGTTGAGCAAGGCCCAGGATGACTTCAATTCCAATAAAGGTCTTGTTGCTACCAAGTGTGATTCGACACCTTCGAGGGCGCCCGACATGACTTCGCAAAGTGTTATGGACTTCTTCGCAAAAGCTGGAAGCGGCGCCGCCGCCCAGATGCCGGCGGTGTCATCGCTGCCATCGCCCGGTATCTTCGGCCCACGACCAACCGACGCCAGGGAGGTGCCGCAGCTACTGCAGAGGCTTATGAGCAATCCTGCACATTCTGTAGAACATATAGAGAAGCAGCAACGCTCTGTGACACCTCAAGAGGCCCAAAGTTCAAATGGCAATATGAACATAGACTCTGCCATAAGACAAAACTGTGTATTTCCATTGAAGTCAACACCAAATGAAAAGCCAAGTCAGCAGAGGATACCTGGGATGAAGAAGGGACAGTTGGACTCAAATGACACCAATGGTATAATACCACTGGAGAGCGAGTTGAATTTGATGCATATATCATCACCAAAGCCGACATCCCCCCTGGCCACATACTTGAATCAGTCACAGGACATCAACCACACGGTAAGCACTTTTAATGGTAGCAAAATGGAAGAGATTGGAATATACTCTTTAATTGACTCTGTGCCAACTCAGCAGAAACCGGCGCTGATGCCTCCTACAATGTTCACTGCTAGTACGGGTGGAGACGTCCAACCTTCACCTGAGCCACTCACTAGGAACCAGCTGCTTCAAGCTTTCAATTATCTGCTGAAACATGATGCTGACTTTGTGAACAAATTGCATGAGGCTTATGTTAAGTCCTTTTCAGAAAAGGCATTCTCTGTGTCATAAATTCATTCTTTGATAAGTGACTGCCATCAACAGTCTGACATTTCAAGTATAAAATGTACAGCCGTAATTTGAATATAAACAGAAACAGTATAAACTGAATCTTCTTAAAAATGTTGTGTAGACCCTCTAGTTTTGTAGTGACTCATTGTTTGGAGTATTTTTAAATAAGTTTTAAACCTTTGACTGTAACTTGTACAGAGAATGAATTTTAGTGACTAATCTTTTAGTTCAGATGGATGTTGAAAAGGTCCCTTAAGCCACAACTTGTGATATTTATATTGGCTTCAGCTTAAGGTTTTATTCAAAATCAGATATATCTGAACAATAAGTACCTTCAATTTAGGTTTAACTATGAGTTCATTGCAATATTATAATGTGTGTACATTTTGAAAGACAATACTATAACTACTTTGACAAATACGCTTTTCTAAGAGATATTTTTATTGACATGATGTGTTGCATTAGAACTTCCATATTATTGAAAAAAAAAACAACTTAATGTTATAAGGACTGCAAAAATTTGCTATAATCTTTATGAGAATTTATTCTTATCCATTACAGCTAAGGCATCAGATTTTTTAAGTTTTATTATATGTTAAATGTTTTTATTTCATGTAAAATTTTGTCAGTAGCTAATAGTAAATTGGTCCCTTTTCTTTTTATATCTCATTTTTTCTCAGTAAAATTTTAGTAGGTATACCTATGTATTGATTGTTATATAAAACAGAAGACTTTGATATACATAAGATACAGGGGAAATCAAATAAAATATTGGTTAAAATAATTTTTCTTTAAAGATGTAAAATTTAGTCAATTGTTTAGGGAGAAAAAATAATTTCGTAAGTTACATTTCTCCTAAGAATCAACTTTCTAAGGATGTTATTAGGTGTGTTGTACTAAGCACACAAAAAAAATATATAAGTTCAATTGCTGGGAAGTATTCAGTAAACTTCCACAGGGGAACCTACAACTTACCCCCCAAAGTCACCATTTCAAAACTGAAATGGAATAATATGTACTTTGCTAAACTATAGAATCACCTTTCAAATAAATGTATCAGGTCGAATTAAATCGACGACCACTCATGATTATTGTAAATTATAAAACATGATTATGACAAAAAAAAATTAGAAAACATCTTTAAAATTTTAACAATCTTTGTGCTTGTACATCTAATGATTCATGACGATCTTACTGTTCTTTCAAATATGACAGCTATTAATGTTGTGTGGAGATATTTTTGTTGATTAGAATTGCTTCCAGGGGAGCAAAAATATTTGACGATATAAAATTAGGCTTCCATAACATTAATCCTGTACATAAATAATTAATATGATTAAAAGTGTTACAGAAATGCTCACACAATCCTGTCGAATATTTTGTAAACATACAGTTCTGGCGATAATAGTTTTTGACAATTTTCATTTAGAATGTTATCATAAAAATAGTCTCAAATTAAAGGGTTCATCAAAGTAAAAACTTTATTTTATTTGCTAACCTTTCCTTCTGTTTCATAGGATGTTACCCACTTACCACTGTGCATGTTTACGCGGGCATGCTGCAACTACGGAATAGAATCTAGTTTTACCAATGTGCTTTTATTATAGGTACCTTAATTAACCACCTTCATCATCTATAGCCTTAATGATCTACATTAGACATTACAATTTTTTATTTCTCATTTCTACAAAAAATATACTTAAAATTGCAAAAACCACGAAGGTTTAATTATTGGTACCTACAACATAACTGGTAGTCCGCTCGCCGCACGTTCTAAATTACCTAATAATGGCGCGTTACTTATAGGTATGTTGTTGTATATAAGGTTGGTTGACTTGACCATCCAACTTCCCACTGTTAGTCGCGGGTTCGTTTGCCACAACGGAACACTAGTTAATTCCATGAATGTGGAAGATACATGTGCCCTGTGCAACATTAGTTAAAACTAAAGTTGTAACAGCTGCTAATTTATTAACACTCTAGATTCTGCCTGGACTTCAGAATTGTGTCCCATCTAGATAAAAAGAGGAGAGTGGTATCAATATCAAACGGTAACGTCGACGGGAGCCAATGTCATGCTCAGCTGCCACGGGAATTACATTGTGTTCTTTTACCATGGCAAAATCTAATGCTCCTTTGCCTTTTATCATTACATTATGTATAAACCTGCCTAGTGTCAGTCTAGTGGTTCCAAGTGCGACTGTCACGCTTGAGGTCCTGGGTTCGATTCTCAGGTCAAGCAATGTTAGTGTTTTTCTATGAAATTCTCAGTAGCACCTCGGAGTTTGAAATCTGTGCCCGTTTAATGGCAATAGGCTTGCCACCTTTTACTTGGGACCGGATGTATCTTAGCATAGTATATGCCTCCAAAGGGTGTGCCCAAACAGGCGTTGCACAGGGGGGTTCTGGGTTGGTCTTTTAAGAGGGCACAGTGCCTCCCGTTTTGTGCTGATGGTGGCCACCGGGGTGGTTTTAGTGGGTAAAAATCCCACACTCCCTAAAAAAGGAAACCTTCAAAAGGCCGCCTTTTGAAAGTTTCCCCCCGTAAACAAAAAAAGTACCTCTGCCTAACCTTTCGGGGAATACACGCGTGATGGTATATTATGTTATAAATTAATCTCTGTTGCGTTGAGTTTGTTCAGGCTAATCTCAGAAATTACTACTGTACGGTTTTGTAGCCTTGTAATGTAATCGAGAGATTGATTTTGAATTATCCCGAAATACTTTATCTACGCTAGCATAGGTTTATATTATACCACCTACAATAAAGCGGACATTAGTAACACTGACACAAGTTTTTGATTAAACCCTCTATAAATAAATATAGATAAAAAAAAACACTGACAAGTAAAAGACATACATTTGTTGAAATCGATTTAATATTGCTATATTACAAATCGCTTTTGAACTTTAAACAACCAGTTGAGACCGCAATATTACAGTTTTATATTTTATGTAGTCGCCCACATCGGCGTGTCCACGTTTTCCATTTTAACAGTAATATTTTTCAAATTGATGTACTTATGTATTTAAATATTGTAACTGCAATGCACCAAGGATTAAGGTACCGGCGGAGCTTGAATTGCCCACAAAAACGTAATACCGAAATAAATCGTAATCCAAACGAAAAAAATCCAAATAAGCGGCGGTAGCTTAATGGCTAGGGTGTCGGACTTGCGATCATGTGGTTGCCGGTTCGAACCCCACCCATTGCACTACCGACGTGAACCCACTCGTAACACAAGCAATCTAGATTAGCACGAGGGGTTAACAAGAATACTAGTAATGTGTGCGAGTGCGACCCGCATTGCCAGTAAGCTTTTTTTTAAAAAAAAACATTTTTTATCAAATTCTTTTATTATTCGAATTGAGATAGCGTTAATCCACCGTACCACTTCGTCTACTACTACACTGGAAATAAAGGACCGGAAAATCGTTCTGGTTAAGTTATCGAGATCGTATTCGATTACATTTAGTTCCAGTGAAGTGTTTTGGGCAAAATGGTAGAGGAGCAGGAACTTGGATTAACGTTATCGGAATAATTACACACTTTAAATAAATTGTATTTGAATTATGATTTATTTTGGTATTATTTGGAAATTCGGTCCGCCAGCCTCTTAATCTCTTGAAGATCAGGAAAATTATAAGTAGAAAATGAAAGGATATTTTTTTATTATAATATAGTAATTCTAATATTCTTTTCGTGCATTTAGAATGATATTTAGGTCACGTATATTGTCTTGAAAATACATTTAGATTACTGTTTGTTTTGATGTAGTTACAGTTAAAATATTTAAATATTAATAACATTCAAACATACATTACAATTTTACATGAAAAACTATGATTGGTTTTATTCACGTATGCCTGTCCCTTCGCAATTTCGGTATTTACAAAAGGATAATGAAATTAACAGATAATTTTGTTTGGATTCATAGTTATATTGTGCTATGCGTTTTGTGAAAACAATTTATGAACTCAATGTTTTGTATGATTTTCTAATTCAATATTTATGGAATGCCATGCAGGACGCAAATTAGAAATTATGCAATTCCCAGACATCATTATGTCATCAACACAGCTTGTTTTTTATTTGTGGAAACACACTAACATGCAGTTAGTATGAGAGTTGTTTTATGAGTGAATTGTCTTATCATAAGTATTTAGAAATAAGGTAGGTATCGCATTTTTAAATATTCATACAAAACATTGAAACAAATCTAGATATTGTATAATTATATCACTTATAAGATCGTTAGTAGAAAATGAAATTTTAATCTCACTGTAAAAGGAATCACCCTGTAAATTTCAAAATTGATCTATGATATTCTACGGTTAAACTATATTATGTACACGAAAAAAAGATTGCATTAACGTCCCCTGTGTTCGGGCACAGTAGGTAGTTGTTGAAAACTTAAATAATATTTAGGTATATTATTCTGATATAATATGTTGTTTCTTGAGAGCATATTGTATGTATAAATAACTAATACAAATTCATTCAATATTTCATGGAAATTACTGTTATAATAAATAGTTTCTGATACATTCTAGAAAGTAACTTGTGATTTGAAAATGAACCTAAGCGTTAAATTAGCTGCTCCTTGCCTGCCGACTGATTCTGAGGCGGCTAATCAGCGAGTGTTTAGATGCAAACCTTCTTGAAACATTTTTGCTCAATCGTATTGTATGAATTTGTAAAATGTTATATCCGCATACATTTCATTCCGGCGCGGCGGGAACCCACATAACTTCATGACGCCCCTTCTAAAATTACACAATCAATAAAAAAATCAACCTTATGAGCTAATATCAGGTATAACTGAAGATCTTGCAATAGAATTTTACGTCGAAACGCATCTCTATCAAACTAAATAATAAAGTATGACAATTTAATAAACAGTCCAGTTTTAGGATATGCAACATGGTATTTCTGCAAAACAAGTAAGGTTTTTATTTTTGTCTCATCTGAAATTGTTTTTTTTTTGTATTAACACGTGAATCGTTTAAATATTTTATGTATTTTTTTAATAAAAGTGAAAAATGTTTTTCAATAAATTTTACTAATACATACAAGTTCTTGCAAAATTCACCACCAGTAAAAGAAGTCCTAACAGATTATCATTTTATTATCACTAAACACTATTTATCTCAACTATTTGGTTTAAAAAGAACTTTTATTTCTATACAGAAACAAATTAATATAAACTAATCATTATACACGATTTAATGGGATTAAACTAAGACGACTTGCCGAGTCTCGACGTAGAACCTTAACATGTTTTTAAACTCTAATAATTTTGTTTTCTATAAACGCTTCATAAACAAAAAAAAAGACTAATTTATTTCTTCGGAAAGAAAAAAATAAACAGCTGCCAATATCTGTCTATTAATTGCATTATCAATTATTATCATAACTTTTAGACATTTAGTTTTTAAGTACGTCATATTTTTATGTGGCCTTAATTTTAGTGTATACACTACGCCCACGCACAGTGCCATAAAATGTTAAGTTTGAATTTAGAACACCATGTTAGTCTTTACCTGGGTTTTATAAGTTGTCACATCGTATCGTCTCGTTTCTTTAAATACTAAATGGCATTCGAGAGAAAGAGACAAGTGTAACTATAGACAACTTATCCTCGGTCCTGCCACGAGTGCATGTATAAAGCGTTTATAGAACTAAAATATATTCGTAACTGATTCGGCATAGATTTGTACCTGATAGTTATGTAACGTACACTATCCTATTGTCATTAAGAGAGGCTCACAGCGCGTGTGACTTACATAAACATCGGATGCGACACACTGTACTACGAATAGTACAGATACAGACAGTGTGATAGCACCCTTTGTGATTTGCCGATTTTTAAATTAAATTAAGATTTTGTATCCACAACATAATTGTCATTTACACTGATTACTGATATTTTAGATATTATATGTATACCTACTCTGAATTTCCTTGATTAAACATAGTTACCAGAAAAATATGATACAATCTAACTGATTAGAACTGTCCGATTCAGTAAGCTTCTAAGAAGCAAAGTAAAACTAAAACTAAGAGATCAACGTTGCGTGTTCAAAAATAGGCAAATCACGCAAGAAAGACTGTCCATTAAAAATATATATTTACATACATTATTGTTATTCCACTGAAAAATTATAGGATTATTTGTACCAACTTTATTAGAATAGGAATAAAATAGATATGAATAAAGAAGGTAGGCTTACAAAGCAGACATTGAGTATAATAGTCGTATTTCTTGGAGTAAAAAAAATAGTATTAATAGATATTTACTAAAAAAAACGGTTTTTATCCTTTCCTCATATGTATTTTATTGCTGATTTGGAATTGTACAATAATTCAAAACGAATCGAATAAAATATCGGTACAAATAATTTCGAAGCACTGTTTGAGCATACCACCTCACTTTTGTTCTAAAATTCCAAACACAATAAATAAATTATCATATAGGTCTGGCAACACCGGGAATTTCTGGCCAATCACATTCTGGTAACATAAAAGATACCGTTATTTGAATATCGATAAAGTTCGATTTAGAAACAAAAGTGAGGCTTCTAAAACGAAATAAAACGGTACACAATTGCAAGCTTAGAATTTGGTGGGCAGTACGTTTATGGGTAATTTTAATAGATATGACCATAATTTCATATGATTCATGACTTAAAGAAGTAATTTGTATACTCCTCTCAAATAACTGCTTCAAAGGGGATACAAAGATTTTGAAAAGGTTTTTATTGTTTTTCATTTCATGTAGGTATTTAGATAGAAAATATGGCCATATCTATAAATTGTTTCAACATAAGTCTTAAAAAAGATATGATCATTTGATTGCAGGGCTGTCTAGTAATATTGCAAAAACTATTCTTGACACTGACAGTTCTCTTGATGTGACAAAAAATGATCTAATTGATTTGATTCCTGGAAATGGACGTCTTTATCACATTATAACTGGGGTTTATCGATTACCTACAACGCAGATACATGCGATTCAGTAAACATGTATTAATAATTAACTTTTATTTGCAATATATTTTTTATCAAAATTCACAACACAAATCTTACTTTAATTACAGTCATTATAATTATTTAATCGCTACCAATTAGCGTTCTATACACTGTATACAGTATAGCCATTATTTAGTTTCATTTCTTCAATGTCATTATTTGAGGGAAAGAGACAAAAGTAATACACATCTAAACCAACATTTATTGAGAAAGTATACTAATCAGTACACTACAAAATGAACTATCAAATACCAATTTTCATCAAACAATATTTTAAAAAAAATTGAGGTTCTCAATTAAACGACATTTATTTTTTAACCAACTTTGCCATAATTTCCAGACAGCCCTTACAAGTGCAACAACAAAGTCTTTATATGACATTACATCTTTCTCACATTTCGTTTTGTAATGGAAAGAGAGAACGGGAAACGTCAACGTTAGATGTGGCCCCACTGTAAGCGAAGGACTAATAATGTAAATTTATTCTAACTATCCCTGATTTGTGTTTACAAAGGCATAGGAAGGCAAGTTGGAAAGGATAATAAATAAAGTTTTACTTGATTATAATAAAAACAAATGATGTATGCAACATCATGCACTGAATTGAAGTTATCAAAGGCGGATGCAGTGAACACAAGTGACAGTCTTTTAAAAGACTTGGGAACCTAAGAGAAACTCGAACCGATTCAAGATTCAGAAATCAATGTCATGGAAACCCTATATGGGCAGGAAATAGTTCGTACTTTCATCGAAAAAAAAAACTGGATACAGCATAATCTTCTCAGGAAATGTTCCATTCTTCTTCTTTCCCAAAAAACAGATATGGTAAAGGGGTAACACTACAATATACAAGCTCAATTTAGGAACATCTAAAACGTTTATCCTATAGCTCGCAGTGAGGCCCCACCTATTTCATTCTTGCACTTACAAATATATTCAAATAACATAAAAAACAGCGTTTTAAAAACGCCCCATACCTACTTATGTAGGTAACTAGCCAATATACACAATTTGTGTATACATTACACTGGATAATCACTGTTATTTACGTAAACACAAAACTTAAAAAAAATATTCAACTATATTAAATCTATATGAATAGAAGCTGAACCGCCTAACAAGTGACAAAATAATAAATAAGTTCAGGAGGCCTGTGGCGTCCATTTTTGTACAAAAGCCGGTTTTTTATCTGAAAACAATAGAACATCATTACTACTTTTACTGGAAAATATTACTAATGAAATGCATGAAGCAAAAAGGATAAAATTGATTTTCCTTTGAACGATATAGATGCGATGTAATGGAAAGTTCAATAATAAAGCAGAATAGTTTGAATCTGTGTGTCTTTAATTCTAGGCAAGCGCACTCCATTGTAGATCGCAGCGTTGCGTTACATCAGGCGAATTGACAATCAAACGTAAGCCTATCAAGAATAAAAATGCTATTTGACGGATTATTATTTATGGTCTGGTAAAAAGAGTTAACTAACAATAAGGAAGTTATAACTATAAGCATTTTACTTGTAGATTAAGGCCCGGCGCCCACTGGCGGCACGGCATGGCAAAGTATTTTTAGGCGACGAATAAAAATATAACTGAATAGTACGGAATTAAAGTTGAATTTTCAATGTTAACGGTCGTAAGTACAACAATAATACTGCAGTGTGCTTATTAACTTGCTTTCAACATTATTTAAAACTTATGCAGAGCCACCTGCCGTAACCAAATTTGCCTTACCATTCTGACTTTACGTCATAAAGATGTCATGTGTGTTGAGAAGCAAAGTAACTTGCTTTTCAACAGTTGTCACTGACGTCACCTTTATGACGTAAATTCAGAATGTAAAGGCAAATTTCGACATGGAGGGTGGGACTAGCGGTGGCTTAGTGGTCATAGCGTCTGGTGTATCTAACCAGAAGACGCAGGTTCGAATGCTGCCCGCAAGTCCTTCACTAATATAACTAAATGAATCACCAGTCTACTGCTTTATGTTGTGCGCATGCGTAGACTCACTTGGGACACACACACACGTAGAACTTAGAACATGCCCAACGTCAATAAAGAAAGACATGCCATCTACAATCCCTAACAGAGAAACGCTGCTACCTAATAGTTTCAAGTCTATCAATAGGTGTCTCCTGTCAACTGTAATGCAATTAATAAACTCGGTTTATTATTTACTGTATTTTTTTTTATTCAGTGAACCATATTATTTATAGTAGTTATTTTACAGACTATTTATAATATGTTTAGTAAAAAATATCACATGATTTTATTTCATCAGCACTGTAGCTTATGGTAACATTGTTGTGAATACTTTTCATATTTTTTAACTGGCAACATTACACAATATGGCCGCTGCAACTGGCATTTACGCTTGTTTGTGTTTCGAGTTCATTTTGTGATTAATTAATTGGTTTTTTAATGTTTTATCTACATCAGACTTCGAGTTAAGATCTCTTTTTCGTCCTGATATTAGATAATATCTGGAAACCAATAATATTCTACCTTTAAACTACAAATAAATGGAAACGTGGTATACGTTTCCATTTATTTGTAGTTTAAAGGTTTAAGTATATAAATATCTACCTATAGCTACTATAGAGAGTTTTTTACTGTTAAGAAATGCAGATGACGCTTCAAATTGGTATGCCTCGATTTCTCGAGGGCTCTCGTGTACAAGTATATTATTATACTGTTTGCTCACATGTGTTGTGGCTACCAGAGGCGGTGCAGGTGCAGGTTGCGCGAGAGCACGGAGCGCACGTCGTGCGTGAAGCGCAGCGCGTCCAGCACGGGCAGCAGGTTCAGCAGCGCCACGTCCAGCGGGTCCGAGAACCACGACTTTATTGGTATCGCGTTATCTGGAAATGTTATTACTAAATAAACGCCTGTACGAAATGAAAGAAAGAAAAAAATATATAGTCACAGTCGAGGACACTGGCATAAAAATACATACTTATATCTAAAAAAAGAGTGATAATAAAAAAAAAAAAAATTGTGTCCCACGGCTGTGCCAAATAGGTCCAGTTCAGCTAAATGCCAGACCGCCGATGAGCTGCCTGGCGCTGATTTTCAACTGGACCTTAGAGAGTGAGAATCACGGATTCAAACCCGTCTTTCAACACAGAAATTGAAAATAAGTAGGTATAATAACCTTAGGTAAGGTACCTAATGGTAAACGATTACCGCCGCGACACCAGAGGAGCCGCAAGTGCGTTGCCCGCCTTTTAAAAAGGTTTGGGCCTCCGGTATACTCACTCACTCGACGAAACACAACGTAAGTGTTGTTTCTCGCCGGTTTTTCTGTGAGGCCGTGGTATCACTCCGGTCAAGCCACCCCATTCGTGCCAAAGCATGGCTCTCCCACGGTGAAAATGATGAATGTTAAATATATTTGCCAGACAGAAGAATTATATTGAGGCTGATTGCCAAGGGAAGGCATTCACTCACAAGTTAATTAGTTCGACTGAAATAAACTAATACTAGCTCACCTGGGAAGTCCCGGTACGCGCCGGGCGAGTTGTCCAATATGAACACCCTGTTGAGGTCGTCGCAAATGGACGACAAATTCTTTGTGTAGGAACCGTTTTCCGCTGTGCAGTGTTGTCTATTAACACAAAAATTACATTAATTGGTGTGTAATGCCTTCATAAGCTTTCGTCACTTCCCCCTCTCTATTAGCGTTATAAATCTCTACTATTTTAAAATTGTAAAAAAGCTGTGTCGGTACATTGAAGATATTTAAAAAAAACAAGAGTTTGCCCGCGGCTTCGCTCACCTGATGCTATTTTAGGATTAGTATGGATCCCAAAATAATGTATCAAATTCCAACAATGATGATCTCTACTTTGTATGGATCATTATACAACAGAGAGGTCAAGCTGTATCTCAGGATCCGCTTAATTAATTGAGATAAGAAACTCACCAGTTTTAAAGTTGGAGCATATAGGTACTTTCTAACAGTAATAACAAAATTAAAATCTATTCAGTAGATTTTACGCCAACCCGTAACAAACAGACAAAAATTTTAAAAGATCACATTTTTGGGTTCGGAGACGTTTACTTTTTGTTTATGTTTACGTTTACTTTCGTTTACGTTTACTTTGACTTGTTTTTTTTTTAATATCTTCAATGTACAGACAGCTTTTTTACAATTTTATAATAGTAGAGATAGAGAAGAGATCTATTTTATACTTTTATAATATAATCTATTTTATACTTAAGTTGTATAAGACGCGATGATAACGAGACAATAGCGTTGAATCGCACATAATTTTATAGATATAGAGTAGACACGCTTGCTCTCCCCTTAACAGTCACTGACTTTTCTCCAACATTTCTCTAGCGGCATATAATATACGATCATTCAAAATTGCCCTACCGTGTCGGCTTACAGCTCGCGTAAGATTGTAATTACCACAAGGTAGACCATGTTTGTTGCACCCGGTAAAGTTGTTATATTTTTCGTACAGTTAATATTAAATCTTTTTGTTATCCAGTGAATGTTTTTAGTGTTTAGAATGTTGGAAGTTGTTTCAACTTGAAAAGAGTTGAAACAACTTCCAACATTCTGTGCAAGTGAAAAAGTTTAGGCAATTATTTTCTTCTTCCCATTACTGACTTTTATGGAGTTTATAACTTTGTATAATTATTAGGTGACATTTTAAATATGTTTTTTTTTATTTAAACCCAGAAGAAAATGTTCTTACAATAATTAAATCCATGTAAAGTATAAAACTTCCGTTAAATGCATCAGAGCAAAAGCTATAACTTTTTTTTTCTTTTATTAAAGCTTACTAGCGATGTGGGTCGCACACTACTAGTATTCGTTAACCCCTCGTGCTAAGCTAAATGCTTGTGTTACGAGTGGGTTCACGTCGGTATTGCAATGGGTGTGTTTCGAACCGGCAACCACATGATCGCAAGTCCGACGCCCTAGCCATTAAGCTACTGCCGCTTAAATACTTTCTGATGATTATTTTTGAATTTTATTTATTTATATTATTTATTGAATTATAGTATTATAGTATAACTATAAAAAAATCAGTGTTACCTGTAGAACCGCCGCCGCAGTATACCTCTGCCGTTGTCGAGTTTGTCAGCGACTGCCGCCCCATATATCTCCATTGACGCCGTGAACACCACCAGCTCGTACCATTGTGAAACCTGGGAACAACCACCAATATTTATTCACCAATAACCACCGTAGGCCTGTTGTTTGCTAGTCTTGTATGTATTTTAAGAGAGTAATATTGGCCCGTCACCAAAGGCCGATTTATTAAAAAAATAGCAAGTTTAGTTAAAAGTAATAAAACTTATAAATTCACTACTTAATAAAGGTCTCAGATAAATAAACGTTTAAAATTGTAAGTTGAGATTGAGAAGGGATGCTCTGTCTAGCAAAAAGTACTCGTTTCTCGCATACATTTTGTATGGCGCAGTGAATTGCAATCCTAACATCACAAAATCAGTGTGCTCGCCGCTCTCTGTCTATACTAATATTATAAAGAGGAAAGATTTGTATGTATGTTTGTAACGAATTGTCTCAAAAACTACTGGGCCGATTTCAAAAATTCTTTCACCATTTGAATGCTACGTTATTCCAGATTAACATAGGCTATAGAATATTTTGAAAAAGTTAGGGATTTCTCCACCCGTGCGAAGCCGGGGCGGGCCGCTAGTCTAGCATAAAATAAAATGCTTATAAATTCCTTATTTCTGAACAGATCTTAATTGTGTTAAATTATAAATTTGGTTCATAATCGGGTCTATTTATAGTTGGACATGGCTTGGTATGCTAGTTTCAGTAAAGCCAATAGATGGCGTTGTGTGCATTAACCTTTGACAGCTGATTTTAATTTTGGGCAGGACAACGTTTGCCGGGCCCACTATTTATGTATGAAATACAATGTTTGTTCAAGAATTCACGATCACTGTCGACTTTGCGTATCAAGGTAATCACATAATTATTCGCGGGCAACTTTATCTGATGAAAATAATCAGGAAGTCGGCAATGAAGATAAGTTGCTAGGAGTTATTTGTGTAGTGGCACGGTTTCTTGTAAAAAAAAAACGTTTATCTGTCTATTTGCGCTTGTAACTGTTTCAATAGACTAGAGATCTTAACTGCGACTGCTACGCTAGAGGTTCTGACTTCGATTCTTAGGTCGAGCAAAATGTTATTAGCTTTTTCTATGCAATTCTCAATAGTAGCTAGAAAAATTGGATGTTTGCCTGGTTAATGGCAATAAGCTCGCCTAAGACCTAAACATATTATACGTATGGCGAACTACGATACGGTGGCGGTATGTATATTTTTTACCCGACTCCGAAAAAGGAAGGGTAATGTGTTTAACAGTCTATGTATGTTTGTAATAGGAATATTTACTTGTTTTATGAGTTTAATTTTCAGCCGAAAAGTAGTAGTGGAGGGTTAAGTCAAACTCGATTAAAATTAAATCTTTAATAACTAAATCTCACCTATCTAGCTTGTATGTATCTGTATCTTTAACCTGATTAAAAATTAGCCTTCAAGATTTTAACGATTCAAACGATTAACACGCAAAATAAATATGACGGAAGCATTTTCAAGTATTTCCAATATGATAATGATAAATTATATTTATTTCTGTAAATAGATCTTTTAAAGACATTTTTACATTATTTTGAACTAGATGGCGCCGGCATTTCCTAACTGACGACCTCTGAGAAGAAACACCGAAACAAACTCGGAGAATCATGGTCTCTTTTAAAGTCCAGACAATAATAGTTGATATTACAAGAATAATATTATTAGATATTATGTGAGTGTTACGATGTAGGGCAATATCTGGAAAGGCCTTTTGAAGAAAGAGCCATAGCAGCTTTGAGTTGATTACGATTTATATTGGTAATACAAACGTAATACCAATATAAATCGTAATTCACACACAATTTAATCAAAGTGTGGCATTATTCGGATTCCGATACAGTTAATCTAGATTACTGCTCTACCATTTCGTCCAATACACTTCACTGGAAATAAAATTAAGCGAATGCAATTCTTCATACTAAGTTTTCAACCGATTATCCAGTCGTTCCAGTGAAGTAGTAGTAGACGAATTGGTACGGTAGAAAGTTATTTCGTGAAGGAAAAATAACTTTCTACCGTAATTAATCTAGGTTTCTAGATACCTAACGTTAATCTAGAAACCTAGATTAACGGTAGGTATCTCAATCCCAATAATAAGAATAACAGAATGTGATAAAATATTGTTTGGATTACGATTTATGGTATTACGTTTTTATGGGCAATTCAGCGTCCGTCAGACCCTTACCTCAGAAATGTCGCGTCACAAATTATCCTGAAAACATGTGGTTACCATGCGTCACATGTGGTTGGGATTGAACGAGTTTGTTTACATTATTATTTTGTTACAATTAGTTTATGCCATAGTATTTATTTACGTTTATCCCCGAGACAAAGGAAATTAATTTCTGACCAATTACAAGCCTCCATAATGAGGTATGTAGAATTGATACATATGTGACTCATTGTTTATCTCAGAGTCAGTTTGTTGCACCAAGTCTAATTGAGACTTATCATCAGTGTCTAAAAGCACACTGAGAGGATCTCTAGTAAGTATATAAATGTGTTGCAAATGAAAATAGAAACTGTATTCAAGGAATCAAAGTAGTTTCAATACAAATTAATATAATCAGAATGCTTGATGATTTAACGGTTACGGAATAACAAGTGTTTTTCAAATAATAGAGTCAAATTATACAAAAAAAAAATATCATCTTGTTTAGTATTTTCCTAATCTTCGTATTTTTTGGATTTCCTTTAATTTTATAGCTGAGGAATTAACTGATATTCCATTACTTCTATGTTTGTTTTTTTTTCTTTCTGGTTGTTGTAGCTGCATATAAAATTGCAGGCTAGTAGCATGTAACTTATCAATCAATTGGTATCAGCAATTGGCATTGTTGTAATCAGAGCCTCATACATACATAGTTTCACGGTTTTATCCCATAGGGGTAGGTAGTAACTATTCAACCACTTCCTATGATTCTTGTATACTTCTTTTGCTTCTTCCACATTCATACATTTTCTCATACACATGCGCTAGTTGCGAGTACAGCGCACGTGACACTTTTTGAAGGACCTCGCCAATAAGATTGTAAATACATACATACATACATACATATTTTCACGCCTGTCTCCCATTGGGGTAGGCAGAGACTATAGATTTCCACTTGCTACGATCCTGGCATACCACTTTCGCTTCATCTATGTTCATTAACCTCCTCATGCATGAACGTCGGTTTAGGGTGCTCTTAACCTGTCCTTTTTTAAGAACGGCCGCAACTATTGTAAATAGAAGAGCATAATCAGAGCCCCAATAGAATAAAAACAAAATAATACTTACTATATCCAAAAAGTAATCAACATGCGGCCTTTTATGTACGAAGAATCGCACAGGGTGCTTGTCTATAGTCACTTTGAGAACAAAGTCGGGTGGTGTCCCTGGTTTCACAGTCGGCCTCAGCATTGCATCGTGGTGTGAGTGAATCAGCGTCTCATCTAGATCTAGTACCAGCATTTTTCTTTTTACTAGACCTGAAAATGTATGTTAGTGTTAATTATTGGACAGATATTGTATTATGTAATTATTAAAAAGAATGTGTAAGGTGTCTTCAAAGTTACCCACTATAATAGGCACTTTTTGAAAATGTGCAATTTGTTTTTATTATAATTTACCCAGCACAGCACTAAAATACGAATGTTTGTCAGTTGTAGTCATCATAATACATAAATAATTAAAGAAGTTATGCTATCTGCATCGCAAGCAAAACCTTAGTAGGTTAATTGATCAACGGCCGAAATTAATAACCTATCTTTGAATTGTTTCTCTACAGGAGATATTGACATTACTTCTATGAATTTTACATCAAATTTCAATCTCCAGTAGGGGTAATAAGCCAGGGATAGGTTATTAATTTCGGCCGTAAAGCACCTGGTGTAGCAAATTAGTAGCCCTGGGATATCTTTGGTAACCAGCACAAAGTAAGTTTTACTTGGAAGGCAAGAATAATCATAACATGACAAATTTCTAATTTAGAGACAAGATGTTTGATTCATTTCCGATTTATAGACTCCATTGCTTAGTAGATCAGCATATCAGAAAGATTGCATGTCAATCTTCAGACTGAGATACTTATCTTTTGATAGACAGATGTGATAAAAAAGTGAACTGTTATAACTACTGATATATATGAAAAAATATCTAGTTTGTTAGGAAAAATATTGCTGATATACATTTGTTTACACAATACAGACTATACATAGTACACAAGTTGATAATTGGTGCGATTTTTCAATTACCCCATACAATGTATATATCAGATAAAGCTTTATGACTATCATATGGAGCTAGGGTTGCCATCTGTCGGAGTTTCCCCGAATTTGTCATAGTTTAGGGGGCATTTGAGGGAGCATTCAAGGGGCTTCATTTGTAGTGTGGGTTAAAATGACTTTATGACATTTTCAACTGTTTTTTATTGTACTATGTTTAAAAAAACCTGTTGACATGTCCGGGTTCTGGATTCTAAAATCCAGTTTTCAAATTTTAGATATGGCAACCTTATATGGAGCTATGGCGTGTTAGTAGATCTTGGATTGAAAGATTTTATGGCAATAATTAATACTAATAGACATAATTATAATTAATTCAGCAATGCCCAGTTGGAAATCATTCAGCATTGCCTGCAATGACCTGGAGCAGAGACCAAGACAAATAATTTTGATTTTTTAATAAGATTACTAGCAATGTGGGTCGCTTATTACCAGTATTCTTGCTAACCCCTCGTGCTAAGCTGAATACTTGTGTTACAAGTGGGTTCACATCAGTAGTGCAATGGGTGAGTTTTGAACCAGCAACCACATCATCGCAAGTCTGACGCCCTAATCATTAGGCTACCGCCGCCTATGACAACATTGTGTAATGTTAGTGGTTAAAAATAATGTCGACAAATATTTACTGATATGACATGATAGATTGGATAACATAACCTACCACACTCACAAGAGCATGGTCAAATTTAAATAATAATTATGAAGCAATTATACATCCTATTGAGGAATTGAAAAGACAGAATATAGAAAATTTTGATATCTATTTTTAAGAAACTTTGGTACATTATTTACAAATTACTCATATATATGTACCATTATTTATCCTTTACTCATGTATGTATGTAGGTAGTGAATTCTACATTCTGAGTTCGTAGATAGACAAGCGGCGGTAGCCTAATGGCTAGGGCGTCGGACTTGCGATCATGTGGTTGCCGGTTCGAACCCCACCCATTGCACTACCGACGTGAACCTACTCGTAACACAAGTAATCTAGCTTAGCACGAGGGGTTAACAAGAAAACTAGTAATGTGCGAACCGCATTGCTAGTAAGCTTTTTAAAAATAAAAAATGGTAAAATTTAGTTCATCTATATCCATACTAATATATAAAGCTGAAGAGTTTGTTTGTTTATTTGCTTGAACGCGCTAATCTCAGGAACTACTGGTTCGATATGAAAAATTCTGTCAGTGTTCGATAGCCCATTTATTGAGGAAGGCTATAGGCTATATATCATCACGCTACGCGGACGAAGTCGCGGGCAGAAGCTAGTTTCATTAATAAAATGTAAAACTCATAATTATCCTTATTGGACTAAAATATAGTTCTTCAGTTCAAGCTCACATTTTGCTATTAGGTAAATAGAACATTAATTAGATTTCAAAATAAAGTTTGTGTTTATTTGGATTGAAGGAATTATTTGGATGGAAGGTTCATTGACTCAAAATATAAACTTTACCTTCCTTAATTTAAATTAAGCAAGATGATCAGTGGTGTGAGACAGCAAAACCCATTATCATTAATGAATTTACAATGCTGGGCATGAATCTCCGCAAATTCTCCATGATCATTTTTTTGTTGGCAACTCCTTATCCGATACAATTTCTTACAATATGTCTTGTTGGTAGTGCAGGTTACAGAACAAATTTGAATGTGGTTAAGGCGCAAAAGTTATCACTAGACAAAACATCTCAGTATAGACACTACAATATCTTCTCTTATTATATTGTTAAAGAGCCTCTAGCCAGCCTAGAGGTTTGGCAATAATCCATCGCTATTGCTTTGTACAGATTAGCAGCCTTTATCGCCCATAGAGAAAGTCTGTCATCATTACTTATTGGTATCAGTAAGGCGATTGATCACCTTTGGTGGTTTTGTCTCTATATGTATTTAGTGAAGCAAGTGACTTTGAATACAAATACATGTTCATCTATGTTTAATCAAGACTAAGATTTTCATTATAGAAGTAGTAGTAGCACATTGATAATTACAGTATGAAGAATAAAAGATGAATGAAAACATGGACTTTTTTTGTAATTTTCTTATTACACACGTTTTAAGGTAGACTAAATCATAATAAAAGCGATCTATTGATTTGTTACTTTCGAAACACTTCTTACTTGTTTACAATTTACTATTAAAAGAGCTATCTTAGTTTTATACGAACAAAAGATAATATTTGCATATTTATGATAACTGCCAGGGTCATAATTCGTACTATGTATATCGTTATAAAATTAGAGATAAAAAAGATAGTAAATACTCACTCAGCCTGTGTCTAGATACGGGCGAAAGTGGATACATCTCATATTTGACGGATTGATATTGAGCCAACTGAAAATCAAATGCCACGTGAGACTTTTGTACTTCTGTGTAAAAATATGATGCTAGACAACAGTCTACACATTATTATTTATATTTACCGCTCGATATTGCTTCTTAAACATATAACAAAAACAACTCCATACTTTTGATGCGAGCAGCATGAACGCGCGAAGGCCCATTTGCAACCGTTTCAGCATTTGAATTGTTTATAAAAAGATCACTAATATACAAATAAGCTTATTTTTAAACGACAGCGTTTCCAACGAGATCATTGACGGCGTAATTCAAAACAAATTCAATAAAAATCAACTGCCGAAAACATCTAACCCGCCATGACATAATCGACCCAATTCGCGTACCATAAACTAAACAAAGATTCTCCCTTTCATTTCATTTTTGTCTATGAGACTAGTGATTTACTAAATTATTGTGACTAACCGGTTCTTCTTATCGAAACGCAGCAAACGGAAAGAGAAGAACAATAAAAAATATTTAATTAATTATTTAAACTAGTAACCTAATCAATCAATAAGTAGGTACTTTGTAAAAGGTTTTTTGCAACAATAAAGAATATTACCTTCTATAGCAACCCACATCTCTTCCCGGCCAATACGAGGTACCCAAGGCCAACGGCCGCGGCGATACCTACAGTAATATTTTGTCGTTCAAATTCGAATGCGCCTCGCGCCGCGCGCCTCCCGCGCCAGTCCGCCGCCCGACCGTGTGCTGCGCACACGTGACGCTACTTCCGCGCTTACCGCCGCGTACCTATAGTTCTCACAAGTAGTTTTAATAACTTTAAGGGTTTATGTACTCACACCTTTTTTTTACAATATATTTCTTTTAACTTCAGTGACAGTGTTCGTTATTGAAACCCCTGAACTCTCATCTCATCCTCATATGTGGCGCTCCAACGTTTTTTCGTGTGACTGTTAGGACACGGTGGTACCTACCTACTCTTAGTTTTGCAGTGAAGTTTTACTCGTAATAAGTATGCCAGTGACAAGAAGCAGAGCGGTTAGCTTAGAGCGGAGAGAAGATGCTCGGCAGGCATTACCCGACCTCTCGCGCTCAAGCACGCCGACGCCGTCCGCCGACCAACAAGATGGCGGCGACGCGTCCTACTCGCCGCGTCCGGACGCGAACGCTACGTTTTCTGGGGAAAATGTGGCGACTATTATAGCATCCCTCCAGCGCTCGCAGACAGAAGCCTTTAGGGAACTGCTACTCTCCGTGACGCGCGCGAACGCTTCCACCCCAGAATCACTAGGTCATCCAGGGCATAGTACCCTAGCCCGCTGTAAAACCACCTTCTCCGGCCGACCAAAGGAATCGGTCGAGGCATTCATCGATGCAATAGAAGCCTATAGTGAATGCGCGCAGGTGACGGACTCAAACATTATACGCGGATTAGCGTATTTATTCAAGGACGACGCGGCCACGTGGTGGCAAGGGATAAAATATTCCGTAACATCATGGCGCCAGGCAAAAGAAAACCTTATAAGTGCCTACGGTGACCGCCGGCCGCCTCATCGTATATACCTAGAAATATTCGCGTCCCCACAACAAAAAGAGAATACGGATGTATTTGTGGCGCGAGTTCGCGCTCTTTTGGCCAGATTACCTACAGGTGATGTCACAGAGTCGGCACAAATCGACATGACATACGGCCTCCTCCACAGTCGGATCAGGAAAAGGCTGCGGAGAGAAGAGTGTAAGAACTTCCAAGAACTCCTCCGCCTCGCACGTAATATTGAAGATTCGTTCGACGAGGAACAAAAGACGAGTGAGCGGCGAACTCAAGTAAATACTCGTTCGCCATCCACTTCGACGTCTCGTACACAACCCACCGCTCGCGCATCGACACCGTCCGATAGCGCGACCGCTCACGCGCCGGCCGCTAGGGCTCCGCCCGCCGCCGCTGCGGTACCGCGACCCCCACCGCCGCCCGCGCGTTCTCCGCCGACTCAGGACTCCACCGCTGCCGCGAAGAAGCAACGACCTACCTGTACCTACTGTAAACGGTATGGTCACACCAGGGACCAGTGTCGTAAGTTGCAGAATCAAGGTGAGTCCCAATCTCATAATAACTCTGCGGAAGTGCGTGATAATGGTGATAGTGATAAAAATCTCAGTGATCAAAGTCAATCGTTCTATTGTGTTCAATCTCGCGAAATACGTAAACAAAATCAATATTCATCGCCAACCGTAAATTCTAATCAGTGTTTTTCATCGAAAAACATCGCGTCTGTAAAAGACTGTAGTCATAATAATAATGATAACCATGTTAATTTTTTACGTAATTCATTAAATGGTGATGCATGCAATAATAATACCGAGTTCATCTCAAATCAATCGAACCCGAGTCTTTTTCAACAAAATAATAATTTTGTCGTTGAAAAGTCGAATTGTAGTTGTAATATTACGTCTTGTTATCATCCCGGTGTTTGTTATAACAATAATGATGTTAATGCATCCAACACCATGAACACGCATTGTCTGTGTTTTTCCGATTTTAGTCGATGTGATAACAATGTCTATAATCATAATTTTATTGAAAATAACAATAATAACTGTGTGGTTGCCGAACATTTTCGCCCACGGGAAATAAATCATAACGATTTAATTCAATCGGTATCGTACTCAAATATAAATAATGGGTTTCATTTCAATCCCGTTTCGCAAAAATGTTCGGATGTTATCGAATGTAAACAAACCGATCGCCTAGAGCAAACATACCCTAACCCACAATTTTCAAATTTTAACTTAAATGTTCAAATGCAAAAGGGTAACAACCCACAATTTTTAACAAATGTACCATGTGTTGATCCCAGTAAGGAAAACTACTGTAACTCACAAATTGATAAAAATATTAATGTGTGTTTATATGATTGTGATATTAGTGTATGTAGTGGAGAAGTAGTATCACGTGATAATAATATTGCGAGACCCTCCGTTGGTCGTGATTTACGCCCTATTTTCAAAATTAATGTTTTAGGTTTTAATGGCACTGCTTTGATAGATACAGCTGCCAAACATTGCATTGCGGGTCATACGCTATATACTCTCCTTCTACGTCAAGGTCATCCCCTTAGCTCTTCCTCGCGAGAAGTTAAGCTTGCCGACGGTATAGTCCGTACGATGGATGTACTTACCACCACGTTAGAGGTGTGCTTAGAAACCACACGTATCACAATTCCTTTCTTAATTTTTCCGGATTCGACTAATAATGAGACATTATTAGGTATCGATTTTATAACCGCCGCTGGGGTAGTAATCGATTTTCGTCAGGAACTATGGTACTTTAGTAATAATAATGTAGTAAAATATATCTTGTGCTTTGAACCTACCTCACGTAGCGTGACCTGCGCCTCTACAGATGTACTTAGGGATGATGAAGGTACTCACCTTAAACCAGCTGAGCGACAGGCGCTCGCTGACATCCTCACCAGGCACGCACACGTCTTTAGAGCAGGGGGAGGCCCAACACCGTATGCGGAGCACCGCATCAAAACAGGTGAGCACCCACCAATAGCGGTACCTCCCTACCGCCTAAATCCTTCAAAGAAAGAGCTGATGAAAGCTGAAATAGGTAAGATGTTACAAGAAGATATAATAGAAGAGTGTGAATCGGCTTGGTGTTCACCCGCGCTGATGGTGCCGAAGTCAAACGGTGGTATACGTTTTTGCGTCGACTACAGGCGCCTGAATGCAGTCACCAAGTCCGACACATATCCGATGCCACGCATCGACGAGTTACTACAGAGCACAAAACGGGACTGCTACATGAGCACGCTAGACCTTCGATCTTCATACTGGCAGGTGAAAGTAAGTGAAGCTGATAGGGACAAGACAGCTTTTATCTGTCCTTTAGGTACTTTTCGCTTTAAAAGAATGCCGTTTGGTCTCAAGAACGCGCCAGCGACTTTCCAGCGTCTCATAGATCGTCTTCGCTCCTGCTCTGCTCTGCAAGATGTAACTTTACTTGCATATTTAGATGACTTGTTGGTTATATCACAGGGATACCAACAGCATCTACAAGACCTCGAGGCAGTTTTTAGACGTCTGGCCGAGTTTAACCTCCACGTCAATAGGGAGAAGTGCGCTTTTGCTAGAGAAAGTGTTAAATATCTCGGCCACGTCATTACACAAGAAGGTGTTTCCACCGACCCAGGGAAGGTGAGTGCTGTCCTCGAGATGAAGGAACCAGGTAACTTAAAGCACCTGAGAACCTTTTTACAAACATGCTCATGGTTCAGAAAGTTCATACCGAACTTTTCAAAGGTTGCCGAACCACTTACACGCTTGACAAAAAAGAACCAAGTGTGGTCTTGGGACTCAGAACAGACCCAAGCATTTAATGAGCTGAAGCGTCTATTGACCACGGCTCCGATACTGCTTCAAGCCGATTTTACTCGTCCCTTCATTCTGCGTACCGACGCAAGTAACTACGCTTTAGGCGCAGTTTTATTACAGGGAGACGGCAATCAGGAAAGGCCGATCGAATACGCCAGCCGACTCCTCAACGCAGCAGAGCGCAATTACTCCACAACGGAGCGTGAAGCACTTGCTGTAGTGTGGGCGGTGGAGCGATTTCGACCTTACCTAGACGGCCAACCGGTCGTAATTGGCAGTGATCACCAACCTCTCCGCTGGTTGCTATCTCTCAAATCACCAGCTGGAAGATTGGTCCGTTGGGCTCTCAAGCTCCAATCTTTTGACATCCAATTCCAGTACACCCCTGGAAAGGCAAACGTCGTGGCAGATACGCTGAGTAGACCAATTTGTTCTGGCGACTCTCGCGACGCTTGTGGTGTATGCTCCGTCATCTGCGATCTACCCACGAAGACACCTAGCCAGCTCCGCCTAGAACAGAATACAGATTCTGAATTGGAAAAGATAATCAAAGAGCTTGAGAGACCTGATGATGTCGCAGCCCAAAGGTGGTTAGACAGGGGTTACCTCATGGACCAAGGTGTCCTGTACCGTCTCAACCCGGACTCGGACAATGAATCCCCTCAGTTAGTAATCCCTGCGGCCCAAGTCGCAGAGATTTTAAAGGAGTTGCACGACTCCCCAACAGCTGGCCACCCAGGTATCGACAGAACCTACCAAAAGGTAGCGCAGTTATATTATTTTACAGGGATGCGGAGAATAATCACCGATTATGTCAAAGCCTGCATCCACTGCCAACGTTACAAGGCCAACAACACCAAACCTCCGGGTCTACTCCAGACACCAGTTATGAATCAGCGTAACGAGGTGTTGGCAATCGATCTATTCGGTCCACTACCGGAAGGAGACCAGGGGGAGCGATGGGTCTTACTCGTCGAGGATACAGCCACCCGATGGACGGAGCTGTATGCTCTCAAAGAAGCCACAGCAGAAGCCTGTGCCCATATTCTAATTGAGGAATATTTTATGCGGTTTGGCTTACCTCGCAGGATCATCTCAGATAACGGTGTCCAGTTTGTTTCCGCGGTGATGCGACAATGTATGTCAGTGCTGGACATAAAACAAAATTTTATTCCACTTTATCACCCACAAGCTAATCCTGCTGAACGAAAGAACCGCGATTTAAAAGCAATGCTTGCACACCTCGTGGAAGAAGACCATACTTCGTGGCCAAAGAAGTTGCCGGTGATCCGTTTCGCCCTAAATAGCGCAAAATGTCGCACAACAGGTAGTTCACCAGCTTATTTATCCTTTGGCAGGGAAATGCGGTCCCCCACAGAGGTCGATCATGACCTTCGTGCAATCTTGGACAAAGAAAACTTTGTCCCTCAAATAACGCCTTATCTCAGGACATTCCTGAAGTCACTATCAGCAGTTCGTGAACGCGTAGAAATCCAACAGGATAAGACGAAGCAGTACGCCGATGCATCACGCCGACCTTCTGACACCTTCGAGGTAGGTGATTTGGTTTTGCTTAAGTCGCACCTGTTGAGCAAAGGTTCCAAAGACCTCACATCCAAGTTTTACCCGCGCCGCGATGGACCATATACAATTTTAGAAAAGGTTAGTCCCACAACCTACACTATCGTAAGCACAGAACAGCCTGATATTGTTTTAGGGAAATATCACTCCCAGGACCTTACACGTTACCAAGGTAGTAGGGAATCCATTCCAAAACCTGTCATTCCTAAGAGGAATCGCGGACGTCCAGCTAAGTCTGATAGTTTACCAATCCAAGAGCGAGGGCGTTCTCCAGGATTGGAGGGGGAGTATATAGCAACCCACATCTCTTCCCGGCCAATACGAGGTACCCAAGGCCAACGGCCGCGGCGATACCTACAGTAATATTTTGTCGTTCAAATTCGAATGCGCCTCGCGCCGCGCGCCTCCCGCGCCAGTCCGCCGCCCGACCGTGTGCTGCGCACACGTGACGCTACTTCCGCGCTTACCGCCGCGTACCTATAGTTCTCACAAGTAGTTTTAATAACTTTAAGGGTTTATGTACTCACACCTTTTTTTTACAATATATTTCTTTTAACTTCAGTGACAGTGTTCGTTATTGAAACCCCTGAACTCTCATCTCATCCTCATACTTCCTAATTCATTTTAATTTAATTGAAAACATCAGACTAGAATACATAAGATGCGGAACCTAATCAGAAAAGTAAGCAGCCAAAAGTATAGAGTTTTAAAAAGTAAGTAAAAATAAAGTATTTAGTTCATGATTTCTTTGATTCTTTCTAGAGGTGCTCCCTCACCGAGAGTATTTCCTGTAATGTAACATTTCAGATTCCATTTTGAGCATTAAAGTAGTTTAATGCTCAAAATGGAATCTGAAATGTTCAGAGGCAATATTGTAGTAGGTAGCTACTACAATATTGCCTCTCTGACTTGACGAGCATTCGCCTGTAATGTAACTTTTCAGTTCGATACATTCATCAAGTTGCGCACTTTAATGCTGTCTGTCTTACTTAAATCTGTAACATTAGGTTGCACACTGTAATGCTCCGTTCTCCTCCCTCACTGATGTATGTAGGTTCCTTGTAATTTTAATATAAAATAATAAATAAAGAATAAATTGTCTCTAACCCCCAAGGCCCCAAATATGTTTTTTATTACAGGCGAATGCTCCCGGTGAGGAAGCACATTTATTATTTGTTTTGTGCATTTCTTGACATTTAATAACTTAAAAACAACCAAACATTGCAAGCTAATAAAAGCTTGTAAGAAGGGATTGATCGATTAGTGATAATATTATGTGTTAAGATAAATTATGTACTTAAATTATCACCCCTTATCAATAGGTAGGTACATAGTTATTTCCTTATCTAATAATGTAGGTACAAAAGTTTTGCAAACTGTAAAAGGACATACAAGTAACAACAAAAAGTAAAACCTCCTTTTCATACGTGAACTGCCTCATTAGCCTAGTGGTCCTGAGTGTGACCTGGGTTCGATTCCCAGGTGTTATTGGGTTTTTCTATGAAATTCTCAGTAGCAGCTCGGAGTTTGTAACTTGTGCCCGGTTAATGGCAATACGCTCGCCCCCTATTACATGGGACCTAAACATACCGGCGAACTGTGGGTGTACATTGGTACAGGTGTGATGGTATGTTATGTTCGCAGGCAAGAGCTATTTTATTTATTTATAAGTTGACAAAGAAAATAAAATAAGAAGAATACTTTTACATTATTTATTAAAAAACGTAACAAAAAAATTATCGTTCAACTTGTAGTTATGCGAAGCATTTAATTCTACGTAATGCAGAATCCTGGACCATTTGGCGGTTGAGCGTGTATACCGCGATGATTCATTCGGCAAACATGTTCTTCGAGACGACATTTGACTTCATATGTAGGCCCCCAAAAGTAGTAACCATCCGTTTGAGGCGGTGCACCGGTCCAAAGAATTTCAGCCACTGCACTGGCACGAGGCCATACCCTACACATAAAATAATGATTGTATTTTATTTCCAACATATAAATTATAGCTTCTGCCCGTGACTTCGTCCGCGTAGCGTGATGATATATAGCCTATAGCCTTCCTCAATAAATGGGCTATCTAACACTGAAAGAATTTTTCAAATCGGACCAGTAGTTCCTGAGATTAGCGCGTTTAAACAAACAAACAAACTCTTCAGCTTTATATATTAGTATAGATTATGGTCAAAGAAAATTCAGACCAGATTTGATCACTGCAATAATGTGATACTTAGGTGTCGAAATTCTCTGATAAATCCGTCTCATGGAGCCAGCTGAGGTCTGCTCCTGATGTGGAGATTTTCTTTTGCCAAACTTTATATTTTTGAAAATATGTAACTTGTGTTTGACAATAAAGATTTATGTACACACGGACATGATAGCCTAGAGGCTAGAAGCATTTCTTGTCCCTGCTCTCAGGATTCACATCGGAGCCCCTTATTGCCCGGGGCCCCGTATCATAGAAATGTCAGATATGGCAGTAACTACAGTCGTGATAATTTAGGTTTAATATTATTTTATTTGGTCTTGTGTTCGAGAGAGAGTGAGCAATAAATATTTCTTATTTCAAAAAGGAAAAAAAAATACTTAATCCAAGTGATAGAAACTTTTATCAGTTGGATCGTGTTTTTTTTAAAATTCTTGATAGGATTACGCTTGATCGCCAGTTCGCCTGATGTTAAGCGACACTGCGACCTAAGATGGAGCGCGCTTGCCTAGAAGAAACCGATTCACTCGTGATTTAAAGACACCCAGATTATATTTATCGGAGAAGACCAATAACTAAAACCCATATCTGTGGGATTCTAATACTGCTGCTCAAGATGCACGAAGTACTGGTACATTGCAGCGCAACTTAAACAACAAATATTTACCTGCTAATCACATTGGAATCATCAACCACCTCGCCCCACATGCAAGCTTCACCACCAAGAATGTTGTCTACATTTAATTCATGATTATGTCTGGTGACTACATCACGGGGATCAGCTGAGTAGTATTTGTTCCAGTCTCCGCCTCCACCGATGTGGTCTAAATACCACGAGGCCGAGTAGATGACTTTATGACCGGCACGCAGGATCTGTTAACAGTTTACAACATTTCAAGATTATTTTTGTACACTCATAGAATCATCATCATGGTCAACGCGTTCACTGCTTCACTGCTGAGCATGGGTCTCCCCTCAGATTGAAAGGGTGTTTGGAGTTCGTTAATGGATAGAGTTTACTAATTGAACGTCATCACAAGCAGTGTCCCTACAGGTACATAGATCTACATCTTACTGCTTGCTGGTGAAATATATATAAAGTGAATAATACCACTTACTCTAATCATTTCACTGGCTTCTATATTCTTCCACACTTGGACGATAGTGCCGCTTGGCAGTGCTACACCCTCATCGAAGACTTCCTGCAATTAAAATGAGCATTCTCAACCTACATAGTACCTTCATACTGCTCGGCACGGGACTCCTCTCTCAAGCCGTTACCGTGGGAAGCCATGCTTCGGCACGAATGGGCCGGCTCAACCGGAGTGATATCACGGCCTCAGAGAAAACCGGCGTGAAGCAAGGCTTACGTTCTCCCATCCCAGGTCCACAACAACCATATGACAATAAAATAAATGCTAATAACGTGGACAGGTTCTTGTCAACAAAAAAATAATAATTTAATCAGAAGTAATAATAATAATAAATATTCTGGGACATTTTTACACAGCACCATCTAGTCCCAAACTAAGCAGAGCTTGTACTATGGGTACTTACTAGACAATGGATATAATACTTAAGTATGTACTTTTTTTTTGTAAATACATACTTATAATACATAAGAAACACCCAGACGAACACAAACACTTATATTCATCAAATACATTTTTGTGTTCTATGGAAATCAAACTCACGACCTCATGGTCAGCAGTCCGGTACTCGAACCACTAAACCACAGAGGTCGTCAAGAACTAATGAAATATATGCGAAGTGCGTAGCGCCGTTCAGTGGGCGTTTCTAGAAGCTTTTAGAATTCCAAACTGTGACTGTCATAAAATTTAAATTTGGTAGAACGATATGCTGGTGCAGTCTTCACTACATAGTATAATACAAAGTCGCTTACCGCCGTCTGTCTGTCGCTATGTATACTTAGATTTTTAAAACTACGCAACAGATTTTTAAAACTACGCAACAGATTTTTAAAACTACGCAACAGATTTTTAAAACTACGCAACAGATTTTTAAAACTACGCAACAGATGATGCGATCTTTTTTAATAGATAGAGTGATTCAAGAGGATGGTTTTAAGCTATTTAACATAACATACGACTCTTAGGAACGGGGCAGCGTGGGTGAAACCGCGGGCGGGTTGCTAGTAGTCTACATTCTACATACTTGCCACACGATAGGCTCCGATCTGTCTCCTAGTAACGGTATTACTTTGCTCATGAAGTATGAATGTAGTTCACTGGGACTTGACATATTGTGCTCTGTCATGAACTGCACTACTTCGGGGTTTGATCTCCTGAAAAAATATACATATGTAGTAACAAACAAATTACAAAAATATAGTTAATAGGTAGGTAAGGTGGCATCGTACGACATCGAACTAACTGCAATAGTAAGTCATATCGGTTGAGAAGCAACCTTTACTGTCTGGTGTATCTAACCAAAAGACGCAGGTTCGAATCCTGTCCGCAATCGAATTTGTCCTTCACTAATACTCTCTCTCCTTTGCAAAAGGCACGGGATAGGAAACTGTGGAATAGGTCTTAGACTACGAATGAATAATAATAATAATAAAAAAAAATGTACTGTTTGTTAATAAGTAGTAGAAATAAATGGCTTTTTTATTTATTTATTTTATGAATACTCTCCAGTCTTTTTGGCCGTGCTGAATATGCTGCCCGCTGCGCAGAATGCATTTTCATTTGAAGGTCTCTCTATTTTAGAAATGCAATTTAAGTTTTTCTCACCAACAATCCATTTCGACTTCATCGCCACCAACATGGAAGTACTTATCAGGGAACCGATCCTGTACCTCACGGAACAAGTCATTGATAAGTTTGTAAGTAACATTTTTCGTTGGATCCATCGGACCCAAGCCGATCTCTCTGCCAGCCCTATAGCACGTCGTCAGAATATTCGGGTAAGCCAAGCCCCAGGAGCTCGTGTGTCCTGACAAGGAAGAAAGCTGTTAATATAATAAAGGGGGCGGGGGGTTGGGCATGTAGAGATGATGGATGAACGGAGATTGACGATACGAGTATACATGGCGAGTACGGATGGTGAAGGGGTCGACCTCGACGAACGTACCACAACCAAATTGCGGCCTTTCCTAAAAAAGGTCAGGTTATGAGTACCCTAAACCGACGATCATGTATGAGGAGTTTAATGAACGTAGATGAAGCGAAAGTGGTGTGCCAGGATCGTAGCAAATAGAAATCTATAGTATCTGCCGTGGCGTGAGGTGTGAAAATATGTATGTATGTACCTACTCATTAGCCTAGTGGTCCTGAGCGCGACTGCTACGCTAGAGGTCTCGGGTTCGATTCCCAGGTCGAGCAAAGTGTTATTGGGTTTTTTCTGTGAAATTCTCAGTAGCAGCTCGGAGTTTGGAAATTTGGAATGTGTGCCCGGTTAATGGCAATAGGCCCCCTATTACATGGGACCTAAACAAACCCGCAGTTTGCATGCATGCAACCTGTGGGTGGGCATTAGTATGCCTCTGCCTCACCCTTCGGGGAATACAGGCGTGATGGTATGTATGTATGTTATGTACCTACATAAAAACAAGTTTAACAAGTACTTAGGTACTAACCAGGCACGTCAAATTCTGGGAGTACACGTATGCCTCTGTCTCTGGCGTAATTTACTATCAGATTGATATCCGCAGCAGTGTATATCATTGTGGGATCATATGCAGCATCACTGTAACAATTATTATGTGTTTTGAATATATTTTTTTTAGCCATATTTTATCATGCAATCAGTCTAACTAGTGACTATGAGCAGATGTGTTGATAGAATTTAATGTTGTGTGGAGCCATTTCCATTTTTGGAAGCGACTCTTTGTAGATTGCAAGTGGATTTATATGGCATTGGAGACGTTTTTTATAGGTTTTTGAAGAGGATCTTATTGCATCCTTTACTGTGTTCAGTCTCAGGTGATGATGAACCTCTGAGTTCTTAATGAACCAGGGAGCGTTGGCAATTATTGTTTTGAATACGACCATGAAATGGGCCGGCTCGACCGGAGTGCTACCACGGCCTCACAGGAAACCGGCGTGAAACAACGCTTTCGCTGTGTTTTGTCGAGTGAGTGAGGATACCTGAGGCCCAAAACCTTTTAAAAGGCCGGGATGGATGGCTGTAATCGCTTACCATCAGGCAATGCTCGTTAGCCCATAAAACAGACCCAGTAGCCACTATTATTGGCCTTGATAGCTACCGCCCTCACATGCAAGGAACGGCTCAAAACAGTCACATAGGTACAGTATGGGAAACCCGGAGACTGAAAGTGTATTTACATGAATTGCTCTATCTTAGACTCTATTTAATGCTTCCGATCCGGAAACACGAGTGAAACGTAATCAAGTCAACAGAAAAGAAAATCTTGATGTTGTAAATTACTTTGGCAGTACTTTTTGGTCGTCCTTGTACACAAGGAGCTCGATTTAAAATCGATATGAATTATTATATACACATACTCATCTCACATACATCCCTTCTATCACACTTTCACGCGCAAACAATAAACCTACTAATAAAACCTTACATTCAACTCTATACCTTTTTGTTAGTTGTTTACCCCAATTATGTAATTAGGTTCTTCATCAAACAATACACAGCAAGGTTAACGGAACATTCGAAGTAACAAATTGTATAACACTGACTCCTAAGTCACAAGTTTCCCCTAGTTTAGGAGAGTTTAGGAGGCAGGGTTTCTACTATTTATACTACCTTAATTATTTAACTCATAACCTAATCTATGAAAAGTACATAATGATTAGGTTATGAGTTAAATAATTAAGATAAAAGGTTATTTGTGTCAATAAAGAATCATTTAATTTAATTACCTTAAATGAGGGAATTTCTCGCTCTGATAGGGAAAACTCTGGTCATCCACAATGTGCCAATGTAGAACATTCATCTTGTTAATTTCCATGGCGTCCAATAGTTTTAGTATGGTTGTCACAAAGAGGTAATGTCTCGAAGTGTCGATAAGAAGTCCACGGTGCGTGTATTTAGGAAAATCTGCGATTTGGGAAGCGTTGATGAGTGCATTCTGTAAAAAAAGATTCTTTACCTCACTTTAATGCTATTTTACATACATACATAAATTCACGCCTCTTTCCGGTAGGGTTAGGCAACGACCACAGACTCCCACTTGCTACGATTCTGACATACCTCTTTAGCTTCATCCACACTCATCAATCTTTTCATACATGAGCGTCGGTTTAGGGTACTCTTGACCGAGCCATTTTTCAGAACATCCTCAATCTGATTTCGGAACGTTCGCCTAGGCCTTCCCCTTCCTACACTCCCATTCACCTGACTCTTGTATATTTTTTTAGTCAATTTATATTATACCTATGTCGTGTGGTCTGGAGCAACGGACAAGCGTAGAACCGACATGCCTAAGAACGAAACCCACAATGTAGGTATGTTTTCAGCGTTAAAATAGGCTAAGACCACCACTTCACTTTCCACTCCTAATTTTATTGCCACACAGCTGCCAATGGTGGGTTATGAACAAGTTCATCCCTGGAGGTAGAATCTTGCTGAATAGAGCTGATGTGATCCTTTCTAATGAGATCAAAAACTTACAGGATTTCCTTTAGACATATAGAACAACTGCACGAAGGTTTCCAATCCTCTAAGAATGCCCCATATCGAGTCACTGTTCAGCGTTGATACCGCTGATACGGTAAGGCTATCTGAAATCAAAGTAAAATGAAAGATGGCTTGTTAGTGCTAAGTTAGGAACCGAGGTACCTACAACATATTGTGAGACAAGATATAATATCTTACATATATCTTCTTATCTTACATATAATAAGAATGTAAGTGAGCCGTGTCTGTACATTGCTTATATTTACAAAAAAACTAATTTGGGGGACTCAGAATCGGTAACACAATCCATTTCTATTATTTTTGGAACTTTTGTCTGTCGGTTTGTCTGTATGTTTGTCCGCGCATCAAATGATACTCGTAACTACTGAAGAGATGTGGAGGAAGTGGGCAGGAATTCATAGCCTGTTTCTTGGATTAACATTTAGGCTATTTTAAATTCAAATCGGTTCTCTCTATCAAAAGTTATTAACATTTTAATTATTGAAAACGTTGACTTTTAAAAATAACCATTGAAGTCAATTTATTTTTCAAGTATTTCTGTACTAGACTAGCACGGATCAAAAATTATAACAGGATCAAGTAATAAAATTTAAAAAATACATTTACAGGGACTAAATAACATAAAACAAGAAAATAAAGCAGATCAATCAGAAACCATTATTGTGATCAAGTATTGATTATTAGTACAGTAATTCTAACTCTACTTATACAGGGAATCACGGGACATACTAGGATTTATCCAGCGAGCACAAGCCGGTGTAAAAACTAAATATTTGAGTAGGTTAAAGAAGTAAACAAATAATTACCAATTATTTTCTAGCGGACTAACACGACATCGTTATTACCTCAATGAAATTTGATTCGATATCAGGTGTCATTTTGAGTTGACAATATTATTGTTTTCTTCTTTAAAGCATTCAGCCATATAGTAACTCATTTTATAATGTGAAACCTCTATAGTGTAGATACAGTGCGCACACTTTATTTGAGAAACTAAAGAGTTTCCATCTAATCGAAGAAATAAATACATAAATAAATATAATAATAAAAAAAATGCAACGTGCGTTAATCTTTACTGATGCCGAAACAGATATTTGAGATTTTAATCTATGTAGGTATGTCTATTTATATTTCCATGCTTCACGTCAATACAATGTGAACAAATGTTTGAAATTAAGTAATTTATAGATCAGAAATAAGGTATTCAGAAATCAATGGCGCTAAGTGTATTACAAATATGGAAAACCAAATTTTTCGAGGTGGTTAGTTGAAACTTGGACAGGACAACGTCTGTCAGGTCAGCTATCTGGAATAAAATTGTTTGTGAATAAGGTACATAGATTATTATTTAGGTAAAGAAAAACCCAAGTGCACATTGGAAAATTAAGAGGAGGTATCGTAAATTGGAAATAACAAATTATCTCAATACATATTCATCATTGATATCATTGTTTTGTATAAACACAAATATCCACCGAGTTGCTTATGTATAAAACTGATTCTCTAAGGTCACAAAGGCGTTTCTTATCAGTAATAAACAAAAGTGATTTGTTGGTGGGGTTTCCAACATAATAATCTTTAGCATAATACGATTTTACATATTAGGTACTGTTGTACCCTGAATAATATAATCGCAGGAAAGGGGCTCATGGCTAAATAACAATAACAAGTTTGGTACGACTTAATTGGAAAAAAAGAGTGGTTTTGTGAAACCAATCCAGTAAAACATGGACGCTGTCGGGGGCAAACACTAGTAGGTAGGTATGTAGTATGAGTCTCAGAGCAGCAGCAGCGTGCAGCGAACGGTGACCATCGCGTGCGCCGATTGAATGAAGCAACTGCTTGATGACGAGTTGTTATTTAAAATGATGTAAGTAACTAAAATGTGTCTTTCTCTCTTGTTTTCTTTATTTGCAGTAGTATCGTTATTTCGATCAAATAACGACATCGAGGTAAGACCTGAATAGAATTTGAGAAGAAACAAAGTTTTGTATAGTATTATGTTTAATTGGCAGCTGAACTAGTCTAGCTCAAAACCCAGAAGATGGCGCCTAGTAGATGCCTTAGAGTGGGATGCCACACAAAGACTCGCCCTTTGAAAGAGTCCACCGAGAGAATAGCGAATGTCACGAATAGCACGGCCAAAGGCAAGTGCAGTTTTTAGTTGGTCCATGAGGCTTTTTCCTTTCACGTGGGAGAGCCATGCTTCGGCACGAATGGGCCGGCTCGACCGGAGTGATACCACGGCCTCACAGAAAACCGGCGTGAAACAACGCTTGCGTTGTGTTTCGCCGAGTGAGTTGAGGTTACCGGAGGCCCAAAACCTTTTAAAGGCGGGCAGCGCACTTGCGACTCCTCTGGTGTTGCGGGTGTCCATGGGCGGCGGTTATCGCTTACCATCAGGTGATCCGTTTGCTCGTTTGCCCCCCTATCTCATAAAAAAAAGTACCCTACTACAAAAAGGGGGAGCTTCTAACACTATGGACTACTTATGACCATGCACCTTCTCCAAAATGAAATTTAGACCAGGCGGAAGACTAGGAATGGTTTTCATGTTATTTGGATTTCTCGGTGAGTTTGGTTTGTGATCGGCTTCGTCGCCACGTGTTGTTGGTTTCGATCCTCGCACGGAGCAAACAGTTATTATGACCTACATATAGTTGTTCTGGGTCTGGGCGTTTGTGTGTGAGAGAATGTATGGGACAAAGGTTTTAGAAAAAAAAAAAGTGTACTTACACCTCTCATCCATGTCTAAGTGCGGATAGCTTTCGCATGGTTTATTTAGGTTAATTTGTAGTTCTTGCAGCGATCCCATGAAGTTAGGATCCGTGTCGGTGGCATCGTTATGTTTATACAGCCTTTTTGAGTGTCTATATGCTATGAGGTCTGTATTTCTCAGTATATTGGTATACCGAGCTATCGCTGCGCTCAATATGTCACATGTTTTGCCCTTTACCTGTTGCATAAAATAAGTAAGTAATATAATTATTTTGATCTGAATAAAACAATCAAGTTTTTTGTTATACAAGATTTCCTTCAAGGTTTTATCACATACATATGCATTGCACACGCTAAGCGTTTCCTGAAGTTATACAAATATTTATAAAAGAAACATTCGACCTTAGGCCGAATTTGAATCTGTCGCCTCCGGTACATTAGTTAAATCGGAAGACGTAGATTCAAATCAACTAACCTACAATTAGGTAGATATATAAATACCTCCCGGTGTTTCAAATCATAAGATTTACAAGTTCTAATTCTATCTGAGAGTATGCCTAGTTATTTTTTCTTTTAATTAAAATTTTAGCGAAAGAAAATCCGATCTCAGACAGGGTTCTAAGTCTAACCTCCATAGACCGGAAAGTTTTTTCAAATATGTTAGCTAACTAAATTTTAGTAGGTAGTACCAATCTGAAAATATACACTGTAAAATAAAAACGTGGTGTTTACACAGCTGCAGATGTACCTACTTTTAAAACTGTTCTATGAATTAAATTTATCTAGAAAATCTATAAAAAAACTTACCGTTATTGTAAAAGATTGCGGTATTAATTTAAAATAAACATCCTCCTTGGATTGTTGTTGTGGTTTTGGCCAAACTTCCCCTTTCGTAGGTGGAAACGATGGGCCAGGAGTAATTATTGTAAAACTTGCCGCTAAAAGCAAGCAAAAGGTGTTCATAATTATCACGTGCCGAAACATTATTTAAGTGAAATGTTGACACTACAGAAGTCTGGCGGCAACTGTCTCCAGTATATTGTTTTTGTAATTTTATAGATATTCCGAAGTCATACTGATAAGACAATAACAACGTTTATCGCACTATAATAAGTTGGTCAAGTAAAATATAAGAAAAATACTGTAAGTAGTAGACATACCTAGTTATTCTGCTCATATTCAGGGCCGTCTTAGGTAATCCAGAGGGCATTTTTATAAGCTCCCGCGTGAACCCCTACAAGTTGGGGACTCTGGAACTGTGCCCATATGGTAAAGACGGAACTGTTCATTTATTTGCTCTTTTAAATTGTTCGTATCAAGGCGAGTAGGTACTGGTTACGGTTAGCAGTAGGAAGAACTGCTAATCATCTGGTGTTTCGGGTGTCCATTGGCGGCGGTGATCGCTTACTATCAGGCGATCGGTCTGCTCGTTTGCCCGCTAACTCACAAAAAAAAACATCTAGGTACTTATTTAGGTAATACTAGTGTACTGTGGTCTGCGTTTTCACTCATCCCAAAAGGACTAACTTCCTATAACTATGCTACATGAAGCACGATTGTAAGTCAGAACTTCACAAATACAACCGTAAAAAACATCCAATTTCACAGACAAACAAATATTCTAAAGATAAGCTCTTATAAAATCCCCTATAGGTATTAATTTCTCCTAATACTCAATACATTTATTGCACTCCACAAGTTAAATAGATGTTACAATAATCTTATGACCTAACACTTCACTCACTTTCAATTTTATTATTATAATAATAAAAACAATACAACATATTACTGGAGCATGCAGAGCCATTGTCCAAACCGACTACAAGCACCGACACGATCAGGTTGCAGCAATCATTCACCAAAACCTTGCATACAAATACAAACTCATACCAGACAAAACAGCATACTACAAATACACCCCACAGACCGTACTAGACACGACAGACTACAAACTCTACTGGGACAGAACCATAAAACCGTACATTACAACCGACCTGATATAACTTTACATGATAAACAGAAACAAATAGTATAATTAATAGACATAGCCATCCCTAACACGCATAATCTCTCATCCACACATACTAATAAACTTACCAAATACACCGAATTAGCCACTGAATTAAAAACTCAATGGAAAGTAAAAACTGTTAAAACCGTACCTATTATTTTGTCGTCTACTGGAGTCATACCTCGCACACTACACACAAGCCTCAAACTCTTAGACATGCATTCGCTCACATACATCCTCTTACAAAAAGCTGTTATACTTAACACATGCAGGATAGTTAGAAAATTTATGAATCCAGATTAACTTAATCAGCTCTCGTGCTTGGCTGAGGCCCGCACGAAAGTGTAATACCCCTTCTGGGAGAAACAAAAATGTCAAAAATAAATAATAATAATAATTAATATTCTGGGACATTTTTACACAGCACCATCTAGTCCCAAACTAAGCAGAGCTTGTACTATGGGTACTAGACAATGGATATAATACTTATATACTTTTTTTTTTGTAAATACATACTTATAATACATAAGAAACACCCAGACGAACACAAACACTTATATTCATTACATAAATTTTTGTGTTCTGTGGGAATCGAACCCACGACCTCATGGTCAGCAGTCCGGTACTCGAACCACTAAACCACAGAGGTCGTCATTTATTATTACAGAAGTCTGCGAAGTGGATGTGAAATCAATTTAGTAGCTAGTTTGAATTGTCAAACTGTCAACACGCCGCGCCGCCAGCTGAGAAAATTTCTCAGATAAGCAGATCTAGCGGTAAAATGTATGGAAACTCTATTTGAGAGCGTTCTAATTTTCATTGTAGTGTGTTTAGGTATCTATGCCTTTCTATGTCTCAATTTATCAATAAAAAATCAGACCCCAAGAAATCCTACCATCGAGCAAGTCAGATATTTTCTCGGCTCTTACAAGATGCACATCGGAGTGGTACTGAGGAACTGTTTTTTAACCCGTCCCCACAAGGGTAATGTATTGGTGTTTCACTTTCTTTACAAACAGTATTAAATTCTAATCTTGTAAATGAAGTTGTTTGTATTGAAACGGTATTGAACATTAAAACAAGCAACGGAATGCGTGATGTAGAAAGTCTACGCAACAATACTGCATGAACGACGCTTCTTTCACTACACGATATACTTACTTACTTTTTCTAACTTCAGAAGTAAACCTAGGACATAGCACAAAATCTTTGTTTGTTTCTATGAGATTACAAGAACACATGTAGTGTCAGAGTTTAACGCAGTGGTTACGGCGTTCGTAACCTCGCTACCGTAACTAAGGACCACCGAATGCCATGGATTTGATTCTCACTCGACACAAATCAGATTTGTGATTGCAGTAGCGCAAGCACATACAACTTGCGAAAACGTAGGTATTCGTATCGAATTCGAGAATAATTTGTATGAGGAGATCATAAAACGTAGATAAGCGAAAGTGGTGTGCCAGGATCGTAGCAAGTGGAAATCTAGTCTCTGCCTACCCCCATTGGGAGACAGGCGTGAAAATATGTATGAATGAGATTTGTAGTAGAAAAAAACTCAATATGTTTACGATACGAATTCGATAGTTCTTCGTGTTAAGCCTACAAATATTTATTTAGATTCGGTGTACATTAAAGTTTACCTACATAATCATCTACGACACAGGGCAGATTTTTAAAACAGATTAAGAAAACACTTGAAAAATTCTTTACGAAATATTTAATGTTACAAAGTAAGAGTCTTAAATTGCCAAACAGGTTATTACATGAGTATTTAAAGGCCTCCGACGCAGAACCCTGGTCCATTTGGTGGCTGTGCTTGTACTCCTCGACGATTCATTCGGCAGGTGTGTTCTTCTAGCCGTCTGCTGACATCGTCCGCGATACTCTTGTAGTAGCTAAAGCGAGGTTGTTCAGCACTCCACAGTTTTTCAGCGACTGCGCTTGTACGAGGCCACACCCTGCAATTAGATGGGTAATGTTATTTTAGTGAAGGAAAAAATCGACTGCCGGCAGGATCGATGAGATAAAATCTGCGTCTTAAAATAATTAGGTTAAATACACCAGACGCTATGACCACTACTAAGCCACCGCGAGTCCCATCTGTCACGTCGAAATTTGGCTTCAAATTCTGAATTTACGTCTTTGAGGTGACTAAAATTAAAATTAAAAATTAAATTAAAAATGTTTTTATTGTAACTAATACATTGTTGTTCATTACAAAAATTGAGACAGCCCCTGTAAGTTATTTACTTTATAATCTTAGGCCCTCTTGCACCAACTTCTTGAATATGTTTAAATTGTATTTAAACACTAATATTCATTGTAAATTTGTATTTAAATACAATTAAAATACATTTAAAAGTTGGTGCAAGTGGCCCTTAGCATAGAAAATGCAAAAAGTTATAAGTACAATTTTGAGTGGTGCAAGGTGCAAGGAGCACAGTTCTTTTCGCAATTTATCATCAATCAATCCAATGCCCGGTACTGGTCTCTTAGAGTGAGAGAGAGGCTAAAGTCCACCAACCTAGCTTATTGCGGGTTGACAGACGTCAAACGCCTTTGAATAAATTTCTCAGGCATGCGGATTCCTCACCATGTTTTCCACCATTCAAGCGAGTGATAATTATCATCACTACGATTCTGAAAAGTCATCTGTGTTTTGGTTCGAACTCGAGATCTTTGGCAGTCCAATGATTCTATCATTAAGCTATCACTGCTTTAGGTTATCAATGTTTTTTTTCAGAAGTGCCTGGATATAGGTAAATGTTGTTGTTGCAATGATATTGGATTATCTATTTTTACGATAAACTCAATCTTGACAACAATTCAGAGTAGTCTTAATACCCAATGGTATACCTAGGTATAATACTATTTTTAACTATATATTATCATTGTTAATACCTCAATGCTTGTTATGTTATAGCCTCTTATTTGGTTACAGTATGTAATTCTATGCTTTAGAATAGAGTCCAACCTGGATAAAAAGTGTCCTATGTTTAGTCAGAGATATAAATGATCGTTGTGCAAATTTCATTCAAATCCGTACAACCGTTTTTGGGTGTTTGTGAAACAAGCATTATCATAAATCAAACTATTAAGTAGTAGGATCCTGAGTAGCTTTGAGAGAAGGAATGAAAGACGATTAAAGAAAGGAATTTATAAGGCGAATATCAGCGGTAGTGTCAGAAGAGGTCGTCCTAGAAGGACGTACGCCGATCTTATTGGCGAAGACTTCAAAAAGATCAGGTGCGCAGTACTCGCAACCGGCGCGTATGTATGAAAAGATGTATGAATGTCGCAAAAGCAACCAAAACAAAAGCAAAAAAAACACCAAAATGGTGAAATGTGTAGAACTTAAATTATATTTAACAGCTGTACATGTACCACACTTCATGCAAATAAATGATTTGATTTGCAAAAGAAGTATGCAAGAATCGTAGCATATAGTTCCTGCCTACCCCTGTGGGAGAAAGGCATGAGAGTCTATATATGTATGTATATATAAGTAACAGCATTACATGTTCACCTCATTCGAAGATGTATGCTGTTACTCTGCTTACCTTGACCTTGCAACCAAAGAAGTGTTTGCAACCGTTTAGGGTACTTAATCTCACTGTTTTCTTCCTATACCTTCTATTTAAAGTAGCTTGCTTACCTGCTAATCAAATTTCTGTCATCGACCGCCTCGCCCCACATGCAAGCTTCTCCTCCAAGAATATTGTTCAGGTTCAAATCTCTATAATGTCTCGGTATCATTTGTCGGGGATCGGCGGAGTAGAATTTTTCCCAGTCTCCGCCGTTAGCTAGATAGTCTAAATACCACGAGGACGAGTAGATGAGTTTGCGATCGGCTGCTAAAATCTGTTAACACCAGAGCAAAAAATGGGTTTCATCATTCAATTAAAGAAGTATTTTTTAACATATTATCAAAGGGTATTTCTTAAATAAAATAGGTAGTAAGTAGAGATTCACACAAAGGACAGTTTCCTAACTTTCCTTGACCTAATTTTGTGTAAAATGCATATAAATAGGTACCCAGATATGTATTATCGATATCGTGTGAAATGCCGTAAATAGACCCCAAATAAATTGAAACCAAAGCAATGCGAAGGAGATTAAGTAAGCAAAAAGAAGATGAGTAAAACCAAACAGGGTTACAGAAACGCAGTTATTAAAACAACCACAATAATATATTTTAATTCTAAACGTAATAATCTTATGAAAGTAAACAATTCCTAAATATAATTATAAAGTTTTGTAACAAATATTAGTGTCCTCCGAGGCAAAATCCTGGACCATTTGGAGGCTGAGCTCGAATACCACGACGGTTCATACGGCACGCGTGCTCTTCAAGACGGACCGTGATATCATAGGCACTTGTGAAGATGTAGCGAGAATCTACGGCAGACCACAGCACCTCTGCCGCAGCACTAGCACGAGGCCAAACCCTGGAATCAAATCCATCACTCATCTTGCAGTTACTATAGATCTACAGAATATAATGTAGGCAATCGTTAAAAACATAGGCGAGTTCATGCAATTTCCATTAAGGGTCCTGCGGTCCGAATTGATTGTTTTGTATAGTTCGCGCAAAATAACTTGACCCAAAACTAACGGAGAGGGGGAAAGTTCGCGCAGTACATTTGCGTGCAAAATGTACTAAAAATCGACTACTGCGCATCCGCCATTTTGGTTCAAGTTATTTTGCGCCAACTGTACAATCAATTCGGACCGCAGGACCCGAAGTACCAATATAACTCGTAATTCAAAGAGAATGTAATCAAATTTTGTTTTTACGGATATTATTAATCTAGGTTCCTATCCAACCATTTCTTGCAAAATACTTATAAGTGAATGTAAGTACTTTTTGATAACTTTTCGAAGTTTCCGGTGAAGTAGTAGTAGACGAAATGGTAGGGTGGGAACCTAGTTTTTACGGTATCCGAATCCGAATAACACAATTTGATTAAATAGTGTTTGAATTACGATTTATAAATTACGTTTTTATGGGTAATTCAGCGACCCTTAAATTTGTCAAAAAGCTTTATTATTCTGCCATTTTGTCATGCATTAAGAAAACCATATTTATCAGCAATACCTAAAAAAATGGGACGATGCAAATCGGGAAAAACGAGACCTGTTGTTATATGATACAAAATCGGATAATTCATTACGGTATCTTTAAAGTTATCTTGACTGCCTCATTAGCCAAGCGCTCCTGAGCGCGACTGCTACGCTAGAGGTCCTGGGTTCGATTCCCAGGTCGAGCAAAGTGTTATTGGGTTTTTCTATGAAATTCCCAGTAGCAGCTCGGAGTTAGGAATTTGTGCCCGGTTATTGGCAATCGGCTCGCCCCCTATTACATGGGACCTAAACATAACGGCGAACTGTGGGTGTACATTAGTACGCCTCTGCCTAACCCTTCGGGGAATACAGGCGTGATGGTATGTTATGTAGATACATAACATACCATCACGCCTGTATTCCCCGTATACATAGCAACTAGTAATTCCGCTTCATTGCTTTAAAGATTTAAAGCAATGAAGCGGAATTACTAGTTACTATGTTGTAGGTAATTCCAGATTTGCATTTATAAGTTATCATGAAATGAGAATCTGCACTCTTGAAGTAAGTATAAGAAAGACACTTACCTAGATATCAAGTTTCTGTCGTCCACAAATTCGCCCCACATGCAAGCTTCGCCCCCCACAATATTTTCCAATTTTAAGCCGTTCCCATGTATCATCCTCCGTGGATCGAGGATATAGAACTTGGTCCAGTCTCCGCCACCCTTGACGTGGTCTAAATACCAGGATGCAGAATAAATCACTTTGTAACCAGCTGACAGGATCTGTATAATCGATAGACTATTAACTTCAGAGGCTGTACCACGTGTTATCGCCATCACTTTTAGGTTGTGAGAACGGGATAGCGCTATTTAATCTGTAGAGCGGCATCCCTCTCTTTCAATTGGAAAATGATGGCAATAAACGGCCTCAGGAATACCTACTGTTTCGGTTACGTTGCTAGTAGAGAGACATAAGTACAAAATGAAGATTATCGAAGGTCTCTGATCACGCCAATCAGCACGCAGAACGCACGATCGATGCGTAAAATCCAATTGGTGAAACGAAACTCACATTTTGCCTACTTATGCATATATGCAGTGTTTCATGTGTTGTTTCGTTGCTTCAAATATAATTTTCCTGTATTTTCGGGATAATACCTACTAAAATTTTGAAATAAGTGTTTGGATAATAAATTGTGAGGCGGGTTATGGACAAATACATACTAATTACAAACTGGGATGTGATAAACCAGCTATATTTAGGAAGGAAATATAATAAACTTAAGCGGTAAATATGTCAGCTAGGTTTATTTATTTCCTTGTTCATTATAATTATGATTACTCTTGTAAAATTCCTTAAAAATACAGATAATACACATATATAAATTAACAATGTTCTACCTAAATGCATCTAACTTACTTTTATCATGTCCTCTGCTCCGATGGTCTTCCATACTTGTATGATAGCATCGCTTGGTAGTTTGACTCCTTCATCGAAAACTTCCTGAAACATAATTTCGCTTTGAATTGGGTTTTACGAAATACAGAGGACAGATAATACCTACACAGTGGTAGGCAGAAATTATAGATCGGCACTGGCTACGATTCTTGCATACTTCTTTTGCTTCTGCCACGTTCATAGATCTTCTCATAGCCGGTTGCAAGTACTACACACCTGACCTTTTTGAAGGACCCCAATAAGATCAGCGTATGTCCTTCTAGGACGACCTCATCCGACGCTGCCGCTGACATTCGCTTTATAGATTCCTTTCGTTAATCGTTTTTCATTCATTTCTCAACATGTCCAAACCACATTTATACATCTTGTACTGAGCATCTGTTCTTTTTGGAAGGACTTCACCGATAAGTTCGGTGTTTGTTTCTACGGCGGCTACACTGACACTCACTGTATAAATCCCTTTCATTAGTCATCTTTCATCCATTCTTTAGACATATCTAAACCATCTCAGCATAGGTATTCTTCTCAATTCGCCATCATATCACCCAATATAGCTAATAGAAGTACACTGCTGAACAAAAGCCTCTCCCAAAGACTTCCACAAGGCTGCCTGCATCCAACGACTCCTAGCGACCTTCAAAAGATCGTCCGCCTATCTTATTGGAGGTCGCTGCACTTTCCAGTGCGTCATTCGTCAATACGCCATATCATATTTTTATCCGCAACGTTGTCTTATCACAATATTTTTCAAATGGGGAAAAGAAAACGTATCTTAAGGAAAATTATAATCATATTGTCTACAAAAGTTGGGCTACATACTTGCCAGACTATAGGCTTGGACTTCTGACCCAGTAACGGAAGGACGTTGGTCATGAAATACGCGTGCAGTTCCCTGGGATGGTTCATATTGTGCTGTAGCATGAATCTGAGCAGTTCAGGATTGGATGACCTGGAAACGTCAGCCATTTTTAAAGAACTTAAAGACACAGGTGAAGACTCAAATATCTGTGCTCATAATGATGTTACAAACAAATACAAAAGGTGATAAATTTTCAATCACCGGTCAATTCTTCACTTATGTGTTATTCTGATGTATGAGCTATTGTAAAGTTTCATTAAAGACTAACTGCCATTGATCGTAACTATTGGTTTGTTGTGTATCCTGTATTAGGTTAAGGTGGGACTGAGATACGCTGTGCGTTATAAAAGTCCCTAAAATTTAAAGAATAAAAACAAAAAAACGACTAACTGCCTCATTAGCCAAGTGGTCCTGAGCGCGACTGCTACGCTAGAGCTCCTGGGTTCGAGCAAAGTGTTATTGGGTTTTTTTATGAAATTCTATGAAAATTCAGCTCGGAATTTAAGAAAGTAGGAAGTTAGGAATTTATGCCCGGTTATTGGCAATAGGCTCGCCCCCTATTACATGGGACCTAAACATACCGGCGAACTGTCGGTGTACATTAGTAGGTACGCCTCTGCCTAAACCTTCGGGGAATAGGCGTAATGGTATGTTATTAAAGACTATACAGAAGTTGTTGCGTATAACAAACATCCCTAAAAAACATTCACGTTAATAATATTAGTTGGATAAGGTAATGCTTGTGTTCCCTTCAATTTTCCTGGGAGTTGGGATTTGGTTTCTTTAGAAATTATTTGAATTTCGTCAACGCCAGACCTACACACTATTCTTTCCAAGTCTTTTGTTAATGATATCATTCAAGAAAAGCTATGCAGCTGCAAAAAAAAATCACCTTTACACCGACGGAATACGGTTCATCCCAGTTCGTGGCGTCATTTATCGTACAATAAGGGTATATGCCCAAAGTATCAGTACTTCGTAAAAAACCTTAAACCTCCGGCGGAAAGCTCAAGATTGTACTGCTTATTTACACAGTAAATATTTTAGTTAAGAGGACTAAATAAAGCAAAATTTTCCGCGTACGGGGACGGGTTAGAGTACAGTTCCTCGCTGCCACCGAGAAAACTTCAGACTTGCTCGGTGGTAGGATCTTTTGGGGTCTGACTGGCTTAACGTCAGCACAGTGGCTGTCGTAAAGCACCTTGGTGTGTTTCGACGTTTCCCCTTTTCCCCAGTTTCCCCTTGGCTGCTGCGTCTCTTAGGCCTTCGCCACACTTGGCGGAAACTCCGTCGTGTAAGATCCGCGACGTAACGTCGATACATGTTATTGCATATAAATTACAAATAGCGGGCACACTACGCGGATCATCGTTCGTTCCGTTATTTGTAATTTGTATGCAATAACATCCGTCGCGGATCTTACGCGACGGAGTTTCCGCCAAGTGTGGCGAAGGCCTTACAGTCTCCAGTCCGTAGGGGCTCTTAAAAGCTCGGTCACGCATTGACAAGTGATATTGCAAGTGTCCATGGGCGGCGATGACTTACTTATCATCAAGTGGCTCATCTGTTCGTTTGCCGAGATAATGAATAAAAAAAATAGGCAACGACCTACACTACTAACAATTGCAATGAACTCACCAGCATTCCATAGCAACCTCGTCACCTCCAAGATGGAAATATTTGTCAGGGAATCTCTCCTGCACTTCACGGAACAAGTCTCCGATCAGTTTGTAAGTGACGTTGTTGGACGGGTCCATCGGACCTAGTCCTATTACCTCGTCGAATTGATAGCATTTTGTTAGAATATTTGGGTATGCAACGCCCCAAGATCTCGTGTGTCCTGTGGTAAGAGAGGGAGAAGAGGGAGTTTTACTTAGGTACAGAATAAATCATCATCCTTCTATCCCTTTCCCAAAAACGTCAGGGTCGGTTCTCAGTCTAATCAGATACAGCTGAATATCAGCAGCGACGGCATTCAGACCTCCCAATCATTCAGACTAACCCAATTTCGGAACAATGGCGATATAGTTACTAAGGATTTTACTGGTTGATAGGCCTTTCGGGCTTCTGACTACCACTAACGGTTGTTATAACACTAACGTTCGTATGACAACCAGGAGTTAGAGACTGAGAGCATTATTTTTTGTTTTAAAAAAAGCTTACTAGCCGTGTGGATCGCACATTACCAGTAAGTATTATTGTTAACCCCTCTTGCTAAGCTAAATGCTTGTGTTACGAGGAGGTTTACGTCGGTAGTGCAATGGGTGAGTTTCGAACCGGCAACCACATGATTGAAAGTCCGGCGCCCTAGCCATTAGGCTACCGCCGCTTTATGTGCTCTCTGTGGCACGAAGGGTCTAGATTTTAGTACTTATTCTTGTCTATGTCTCGATTTGAGTTATGAAAGGACCCAGGAGGCACAGTTTAACCTTACAGCTACGTACTTATTACTTAGCCATCTTACATAATACGGACGCGTATGATATATGTTCCACGGTACCTAATTTATGTAAATACCTTACAGTCCTGCATTCTAAATATCATAACATTGTTTAAATATAACAGCACTACTAGTATTCTATTATCTGTGACAGCACTAAGGTTTTATTGCAATTATGCTGTCCTACATATTTCGACGATAAAATCAAGGCTCGTTTAGAAATGGGGATAGCAAGCATATCATCTGACATTATTACCTTTATCAGCGAATGCATTGTTCATGTAAGGTCAATCTTTGAAGAGCATTAGATCTGCTATCTGAAGAGAGTGATTGATAAGTAGGCTTAGGTGCCATTTATAATAAAATGATACAGTATAACTGCCTCATGAGTGCAGTGGCTAGAGGTCTTGGGTTCGATTCCCGTATTATTGACTTTTTTATGAAATTTTCAGTAGTAGCACGGGTGTTTTTTTACGATTAATTTGTTAAAATGATCTACGAACATATTATGTACTAAAAACTGTTCAACTATAACCAAAGCCCTATTCTTTGCCGTGCTATAAGAGCCATAGATATTATTTTACGCACTTATATAATGTTCCTTCTTATTGAAACTGATGTAGGTAGTATAGTATGGTACATACAATAAAGAATTACCTGGCACATCGAATTCAGGCAGAACGCGTATTCCCCTATCTCTGGCGTAGTTTACAATTTGCTTGATATTCGTCTTCGTGTACACCATGGAAGGATCATACGCCCCTAGATTGCTGCAAAACATTTTAATCTATGGAATTAATTAGGCACCTATAAGCAATGATCAATGCAGAGCCAATACTTCTAGGACAAATAATTTGAAACAAAAAGTTTGAAATGAGGTTTTTATATCAAACTAGCTTCTGCCCGCGACTTCGTCCGCATAGCGTTATGATATATAGCCTTCCTCAATAAATAGGCTATCTAACATTGAAAGAATTTTTCAAATCGGACCAGTAGTTCCTGAGATTAGCGCGTTCAAGCAAACAAACAAACAAACATCTTCAGCTTTATATATTAGTATAGATATAGATAGTATAGATTCAACCACGAAATTTACCATCCGTGAGAAATCGCAAAAGAAGGTTAGTCAATTGGATAATTTTAGATTCGTTTATAATCTATACTAATATATAAAGCTGAAGAGTTTGTTTGTTTGTTTGTTTGATTGTTTGTTTGTTTGTTTGTTTGCTTGAACGCGCTAATCTCAGGAACTACTGGTTCGATTTGAAAAATTCTTTCAGTGTTAGATAGCTCATTTATCGAGGAAGGCTATAGGCTATATATCATCACGCTAAGACCAATAGGAGCGGAGCATCAATGAAGAATGTTTCAAAATCGGGATTTTTCCTTTTGAGAGCTTCCGATGCATGCGCTGCGTAAACGGTTAAAGTTTCGCAAAAATCATATATGAAAGAATTGTTCCGCTTTAAAAGTTCTAAAAAAAAGTCCACGACAGCATATGTCTCTCTTTTAAGGTTGGCTCACTATAACCGTTTTTATGCTAACTTTGTTCTAAAATTCGTTTTTTTTTCCTTTTGAGAGCTTCCGATGCATGCGCTGCGTAAACGGTTAAAGTTTCGCAAAAATCATATATGAAAGAATTGTTCCGCTTTAAAAGTTCTAAAAAAAAGTCCACGACAGCATATGTCTATCTTTTAAGGTTGGCTCACTATAACCTTTTTTATGCTAACTTTGTTCTAAAATTCCAAACGCATTATTTGCGTAGGTGTTTTTATAAACATGATATTAATCCTTATTCAAATAAATACGTTATTCATCAGCCTTTAGAGCGTTTGTTTTGTATCCGTGTGGACCGAGCTTGGGTCCGCTCGGACCCAACAAACGCTCTAAAGGACATATCCTCATTTAGCGTTCTTTTATTATTCATGTTCCCGTGACATATTTTACTAAAGTTCCGCTCGGATACTCAATACTCAATTATCAACTAACAATATTGGCTATATCTTGAAGTGAGCTTCAATCAAAACATACTACAAGCCGCTGAACGGGATCATCATCTTCTTACCACCTGCCAAGTTTGCTTGAACTTGAACGCGATAATCTCAGTAACTATTGGTCCGATTAGAAAAAATCTTTCGGTGTTAGATAGTCCATTTATTGAGGAAGGCTATAGGCTATCATCCTGCTAAGACTATGTAACTATTCCACGCGGACGAAGTCGCGGGCGGAAGCTAGTATACTATACTATCTATCTAATATTATAACTCTTCATAGCAATGCCTTCATAGCAATTCATAGCCTATAAATAGTAAGTTTTTTAGGTTTTTTATTAGGTACTTAATATTTTTTGTATTTTTGGTTTGTTGTGCGTCATATGGACGAAAATAAAAACTTTTTTTTTCTTTCTTTCTTTCTCAATGGTAAGTAGCTGGTAAGTAAAAAAATATAGCTAGTTTTATGACTGCATAACTCTTTTGAAGCCCACAGAATTCGAGCAACTACGTCGGTCATATACAACACAGTAGGTACACACACAACAAGCAATGTAACAACGTAGGTACATAAGTTACGCTTACGCATGACTTCGTCAGCGAGATAGCATGCGACATTATAGCGGACAATATCACCCGGATTTCTTGGAAATTGTATTGTATTGACTGCCTCGTTAGTCTAGTGGTTTCAAGTGCGACCGCTACGCTAGAGGTCTTGGGTTCGATTCCCAGGTCGAGCAAAGTGTTATTGGGTTTTTCTATGAAATTCTCAGTAGCAACTCGGAGATTGGAATTTGTGCCCGGGTAATGGCAATAGGCTCATTACATGGGACCTAAACATACCGGCGAACTGTGGGTGTACCTTAGTACACCTCTGCCTAACCCTTCGGAATACAGGCGTGATGGTATGTTATGTTATGTATTGTATTGAGAGCTTGAGACAGCAAGATTAAAATTGTCCTATAAATAGATATTATATTATGATCTATATAATATAATATCTATTTATATCTTATGTATGATTTGGTATGTATCGTCAACCCCATTTCAGTTCAATCTCTGCTAAGTCCACCTTATGGTTGCCTGGAAGAGATCGCTGGTCGCGATAAGGCCGCCTATTGTATGTTTTAAAATACTATTTACTTTGAAATGAAACTACTTTTTACGGATTTTATCGCGGTATATTGATATTATTTAGTTCCCGACGTTTCGAGTCTGCCCGTGACCATGGATGCTGTAAAGGATCCGATCCGATCCGCGATAAAATCCGTAAAAAGTAGTTTCATTTCAATGTCTAATATTCGCGTAAGTGTCAGAGATCAGTATACTATTTACTTATATCCTGTCTGTGTATATGTTCTGGTGTACATTAAAGAATATATAAATAAATAATGCTGAGCTGATTAAACCCGTAGCGGCCGAGCTTCTGCGACACGTGTTGTGTGGGTTCGATTCCCACACGGAGCAAATATTTGTATGATCTACAGGTAGTTACAACAGTTCCGGGTCTGGGTGTTTATATATGTGAGAAATTGTGTTTTGTAAATGTACCCAGGATACAGGAGCAAATCCTAGTAGGGCAACGTTTTAAAAAAAAATACTAAGTACCACATAAATATATGTTTGTGTGCCAAAAAATACATATTATATATTTTTTTTTGTTTTCTTTCACAAATACCTCAACTCGGGGAATCTCTCGCTCTGGTAAGGGAAGCTCTGATCATCCACTATGTGCCAGTGTAAAACATTCATCTTGTTCATTTCCATGGCGTCCAATGTTTTGAGGATATTCGCCACTGTTAGGTAATGTCTTGATGTGTCAATAAGGAGACCCCGATATGTGTATCTGGGGAAGTCGACGATTTGTGTTGCGTTGATGAGAACGTCCTGTAATCAGCGAATGCAGATAACAACCCGTTATACTTACCTACATAAATACACTCACGCCTTTCTCCCATAGGGGTAGGGTAGGCAGAAACTATAGACCGCTTCTTGCTACGATTCTTGCATACTTCTTTTGCTTCTGCCACATTCATACATCTTCTCATACATACGCGCTGCTTGAATACTGCGCAAATGGACCTCGAAGGATCTCGCCAATTAGATCGGCGTACGTTCTTCTAGGGCGACTTCTTCCGACATTCGCTTTATAAATTCCTTTCGTTAATTGTCTTTCATTCATTCTCTCAATATGTCCAAACCATCCCAGAATATTCAATTAATCTGTTATATTATATTGAATTTCTTCTTCAAAGTTCTTCATGCAATTTAATAAAAGTGATGAATATCGCACAATTATGGAGTCTGGTAGTAATATGGCCCAAATACTTTTTAAAAGGCGGGCAACGCACTTGCGACTCCTCTGGTGTTGCAGGTGTCCGTGGGCGGCGGTATTCGCTTACCAAATCCGCCTGCTCGTTTGCCCCCCTATCCCATAAAAAAGCAAGGTTTCATTCCGATGGCGATGGACGTTTTTGCATGGGTGTGATGCATGACTTCCATACATTAATTTTATTTTGTTGTTAGGTATTTTTATTTTCACGAGGATTCCCTGATCAATTTGCTCATTATGACGACAAGAAATCCTCTAAGATACAAGTTAATTGGAATTCTTACTTTGTACCCATTAGACATATAGAATAGTTGTGTGAATGTTTCCATTCCTCTCAAAACGCCCCAAATGGATTGGCTCTCAAGTGTAGACACAGCCGAAACGTTGAGGCTATCTGGAAACGATAACATACCTATATTATACTAGCTTGTGCCCGCGACTTCGTCCGCGTAGCGAGATGATATATAGCCTATAGCCTTCCTCAATAAATGGGCTATCTAACACTCAAAGAATTTTTCAAATCGGACCAGTAGTTTTTGAGATTAGCGCGTTCAAGTAAACAAACAAACAAACAAACTCTTCAGCTTTATATATTAGTGTAGATTTCCTGTAATGGGGACTGGAAAACAATATAGGTAATTAGGTACGGATAACTTAAGAACAGTTTTGAAATAAACATTTGTATTTAATAAAATTGCCTCATTAGTCTAGTGGTCCCAAACGCGACTGCTACGCTAGTCTTGGGTTCAATTCCCGGGTCGAGCAGTCAATAACACTTTAGGTCTAAGGCAGGAAGCCGCCGTAGACCTAAAGTGTTATTTACTTTTTCTATGAAATTCTCAGTAACAGTTCGGAGTTTAAAACTGTGCCCTGTTCATAGCATACCCGCCCCGTTTATTGAAACCTAAAAATATGATAGCAAATTGCGACTTTGTGACATTGGGGGCTCCTCCACTTAAAGGCGTCTTAACTAAAACAACTAATATTTATGCAGCCTAATAAAATTTATCACATCATTATCAAGATTTATCAATAACCTACATTTGAGTTTAGGCGGGAAAATGAAAAGTGCACATTGTCGATTTTATATTATTTTTCAAAACTTGAATTTCTCCGAAGTTTAATGTGTAATTATGGTGGATAATTAACCATTGATTACTCTAATACTTGACACTGGCAAATACACAAAGTGTGGCGCCATAATAATAATTAAAAAAAAAACCTACATTTCTCGTCCATGTCCAAATGTGGGTAGGTCTCGCAAGGCGAAGCCAGATTTATCTGCAGTTCCTCCAAAGTCCCCTTATATTCTGGGTCCGTAATTACAGGCGGAGGTTCGGTACTCTTCCAAATCTTCTTTGAATGTCTCCAGGATATATGATACATGTTCCTTAACACGGATGTGTAACGATCTATCGCTGTTTTTAATATCTCGCATGTTTTTCCCTTTTCCTGTGAAAAATAATAAACTAGCGGGTATAAAATATGAAAAGCAAGAGAAATGGACCTGTTTTCCCGTGTACGCGTGTGTTAAAAAGATCTAAGTAGTGGATGGAGATCAAAACAAGCAAGTGTAAGCCCTCGTAAAAAGTTTTGAATTTGGAAGAGTTTATCACGTCTTGAGGCGAAAATAACTGGTTTTCCCATTGAATTTTGATTTCCCGACGATTCAAGTCAAAAACTTTTTCGATTTAATCATAAACAGTAATGTAATTTTTATTACCTTCATAGTTAAATGAAAATCTAATTAAAATTATAATAGTTTTTTATATACTTTTCCTGTTTATGTTAGGTACATACAAATGTAGGTATAACTATAGTTTGCGGTTTATCATAGTCTACTAATAATTATTATTAGTCCATTACTCATATTACACTGTCAGATTAAGCACGGCGGCGGCGGTCTCCTTTCAAATTATGAGGGGGGCAGCAGACTTGACACTCATAATTTAATAGGATTTTTTTCTGATGTGTATGTGAATTCGAGAAGGCAAGCTTACTACCTACTTCAGCGGCCCAGCGCTCTAACTAGTGCATTTCCGCCTAGGCCTACAAGGCCCCGGCTAAGGAGAACATCCGGTCTAGGGGCCCAATAGCCTGGCTTAAAGGGGACCCAAATGCCAAGTGCCTAGGGGACATTAGACCTCTAAGTCCAGGTCTGGCTCTAGCCATCGCCACAGGCTGCTATATTTAACAACTATCCGCATCTTTTTTAGGGTTCCATACCCAAAGGGTAAAAACGCGACCCTATTATTAAAACTTAGCCGTCTGTCCGTCCGTCTGTCTGTCCCTAGGCTGTACCTCAAGAACCACGATAGCTAGACAGTTGAAATTTCCACAAATTATGTATTTCTGTCCCCGCTATAACAACAAATACTAAAAACAAAATTAAATAAATATTTAAGGGGGCTCCCATACGACAAACGCGGTTTATGGTACGGAATCCTTCGTGCGCGAGTCCGACTCGCACTTGGCCGATTTTCTTATTGAAAACCTACAAATATAACGACCTCCTGCAGCCGTTTTTAACTAAAACTTCTTTTCCGAAGAATGACATTTTGGTAATAACTAACCCAATGACAGTTTTGGGTAAGTGGGGGTAAAATTGTAACAACAATTGTAACCTACGAAAGTAACTGTTGAAGATAGTGATCAATCAAATGCTAGTAATGAAAAAAAAAATGGTTTGTTAACGAAGTAAATTACGAAAAAGTAATGACTTAATTCTAACTGTAATGAACAATGGAGTGAATCAGATGACTAAACATGCACCGGATAATAATAATAGACGTAATTGTAATAGTGTTCGCATTACAATATCTTTATTCTTTAAATTGTTGTATAAAATTGTAATTCAATATGTTGTTACTTAGCTAAGAACTAATTATTACAATGCATGCATTCTTTTAGTCTGAGAATAACTTATATTTTCTAATACCTACCTACCTACATATTGTTTTTATATTTTTACACTACGAACCTTAACCAAGTACTTAGGTAGGTATCTAGGTCATTTGGCCAAAGGTCGCGAAAATAAATAGGTACCATAATTTAATAACGCATAATAATAAGGTTTTTAATCATCTAAAACTTATTTTACTGTTATACCGGTCAAGATTATAAATATGTATGTGAAAAGTTCATTGAACTAGTGTGCGAAAATCAATACTTTTAACAATACGATCTGATACATTCATGAGTAAAAGGTTAAAAATATTAGTCATGGACGAATGTCCTTATACAGTATATATTAGTTTAACTTTAATTAGACCTAAAAAAAATTACTTACCGTAAATTTAAAAATTGAAGGAGATAATTTAAAATATGAATTTGTTTTTGTTTGCTGTTGAGGTTTTGGCCACACTTCCCCTTTCGTTGGAGGGAATGCTGGACCAGGATTAACTATATTCAAACTGGCCACAAAAATTATACAAATCGTGTTAAAAATTATAATGTGCCGCAACATTTTCGCGGCAAAATATTAATAATCCGTACGATCGAATTGACAGTCCGGAGTGAAGTGAACTGTGGGTGTGGTGTGGGAATATTTTTCTATTTCATTATAGAGGACCATAGATTGATAATATAATGAATTAATAAGTAACGATTCATAACATAATACATAGAAAAATACCTAATTGGTTTGTAAAGTTAAAGTTGGTTATTAAAAGTGGACTCGAATGTTTACGAAATAACTTTATGGATTTTTACTAAATTGACCACAAATAAGGTTCTATGACAATAATAGTGATTCAATTTCAATGCAAATTCATTGTTATTTTACTAAACTTTGAATAACCGTTTTTATAAAACCGGTAATTGATGATCATTACTAAATGTACAACACTAGTGAGGAGGCCAGTGTTGTCATCCATAAATAAAATAAATTATCTGTGGTCTATTACTAT